>CP073640.1:45405000-46095000 GCA_018223645.1 Jasminum sambac
TTGACTCTCCAAAAAGACGGTAATGCTAACTCCACTAAGAGGGGTGAACAAAATTGTCCTGGTAAAAAAGTATAGGAGAAATTTTTACCCATCAAAAATAAAAAAATATTTATCAAAAATAAAAAAATATTTTTCGTAAAATATTGTACCTTTTGTTTCCACACTTGTGTTTTGGTAAATTAAATAATTTTTAATTTAACCTGTTCAATGCAAATTTTTAGGAAGTAGTTAATTTTTAAAAAAATAAATTCCAGCTAGAAACGTGGCTAAAATATGTCCTAAATCAACTAAAATAGGAATTAACTTGTCCTAAAACCACAATTAAAAACTACTTCCAGTTTCACCTCTCTTTTTAATATATATAGATATTTTGTCCCTACAAAAAATATGTTAGTGCATCTCCCTTGCAACATTTATTGAGCAATCTTATGTGGATGAGAGAGAGAGACATAAAAAAAAATTATAGGACCCATATTTTCTTTTTTTCCCTCAATTTTCCCACTTTTTCCTCATTTTTTCCCACTTTTTCATCATAAATTCCCAAGTCCCTTCTACATTCTCACATCCACCTTCACATTCTTCACTATTATTTTATTATTATTTTTTAATTTATTTCTACATCTCTCTTACTTTTTTACTTTTCTCTCTCTTTTTTTACTACGTTACTCTATTCTTTTTTCAATTAAAATAATCATCTTTTCTCTATCTCTTTTCTCCACATCACTCCTTAAAATATCCACATGCAATGGAGATGCTCTTAGTAAATTGAAAAGCATGTGTTGTCCTTAAAAACAAAGGATGAGATCGATCCTTACCAACTAATGAGGATGTACTAGCTACTACTCAAGTAATATACTATATCTTTACTTTTTCAAAATTGATTATAATTAGATGCCTTTTAGTAAATTGAAAAGCAAGTGTTGTCCTTAAAAATGAAGGCAGAGATCGATCCTTACCAACTAATGAGGATGTACTAGCTACTACTCAAGTAATATACTATATCTTTACTTTTTCCAAAGTGATTATAAGTAGATGCTCTCCCATGGTGTAGCAGTAGTTCTTAAAGTGCCATTCCTTCGATCCCGGCAACCTTATCCCGTTAGCAACCAAGCCACAAATATCTCTCTCAAACTCTTGCATACAATATTAATCTATCATTCTCTCAGATTGCTTCCCACAAAAAATTTCTACACACAAACACACAGTTTTTCTCAGAAAATCCATTCAAATTGCACTTCGGTTAGTCGAAAATTGCATGCATACACACTCTTTCTTATCAAAACATACCCATAAATTGTTCTTGATTTAGGACTCAAACTACAGCCCAACAAATTCTCTGTCATCAAATCCTCTAATATCAGACTTCCTTTAATTTCTTTCCTCAAGTTTTACGTACGCACACACCCTTTGAATTTTGATCAAAACTCCAAATCAACGAAAATGGAACCCGTTGTTGGTGAAACAGTAAAGTTTTTGTTGGAGAAGTTGTTCGAGACCGCCAACACCGAATACAATCTTGTACGAAATTTCAAGAAAGACTTGATCAACTTCAAAAAATACTTGGAAAAGGTTAACGGAGTATTGGAAGATGCTAAGAGACGTGAAATTGAGGACGAGTCAGTCAAAAGCTGGCTCAAGCACCTCGAAGATGTTGTGTATGATGCTGACACCATACTGGACGAGATCAACTATGAATATTTGCGGCGCCAAATAGAGAGCCAAGATGAGATCGTCAAGCAAAAGATCAAGTGGTGCTGGAACATCCCGTGCTGTAGTGCAGATAATACCTCTTTGACATTTAAGCACAAGATGGCTCACAAAATCAAGGACATAAATGACACCTTCAAAAGGATTTATGATGAAGCTAAATTCCTTCGTCTATCAAGAGTGAACGATTATCCTCTTGCAAAGCGTCTGGTGATCGAGCAGACAACCAGCATTTTAGCTGATCCAGATATCGTTGGGAGAGAGCATGATGAAGAAGTTATTAGGGAGAAGATCGTGAGCTCAACTTGCGACGATGTCCTTTCAGTCATCCCCATAGTCGGTATGGGAGGGCTTGGCAAGACTACTTTAGCACGCAAGATCTTCAATCACAGTGATACACAAAACCATTTCAACGAAAAGATATGGATATGTGTATCAGAAGACTTTGATCAACTCACTCTTTTCAAAAAGATGCTTGAATTATTGAAGGAAGATTTTCATGGAGGTAACAAGGAAGTCATTGTCCGGAAGCTTAAAGAGAAGTTGAATGGAAAAAGATACTTGCTAGTACTTGATGATTTGTGGAATCAAGAAAAGCAACTTTGGGATGAATTCATTTATACTCTGATGGGAGTGAACCCCAGTAAAGGGAACGCCATTATTGTCACCACACGCAACATAGAGGTGGCATCAATTGTGAACCCTTTCGAGGATCCATACACACTGGGAAAATTATCAGACGAGGATTGTTGGTCTGTAATCAAGGCAAAGGCATTTAGTGGCGGAGACGTCCCGATGCAATTTCAGAGCATTGGAAAGGACATTGCTCGTAGATGTGGAGGTTTACCATTGTTAGCCAATATGATGGGAGGAGTTCTTGCGAGAAAAGGAATAGACGTGTGGAAATCAATTTTACAAACAGAGCTTTCGAATCTTCAAGTGGGAGATACAAGTGGTGCGATCCAAGTGATAAAGGTAAGCTATGACCACTTACCTAATGCATCGGTGAAAAAATGTTTTGCCTATTGTTCATTATTTATCAAGGATTCAGTCATAAAAAAAGATGACTTAATCCAGCTATGGATGGCGGAAGGATTTCTCGGAAACGATCCAAGAAGTGACATGGAAAATACAGGCAACAATATTTTTAATATGTTGTTGCAAAATTCCTTCTTTCAAGAGGCCGAAAAAGACATGTATGGCAATATCGTGAATTGCAAGATGCACGATCTTGTCCACGAACTTGCAAGCTTGATTTCAAAATCAGAAAATCTTATATGTATGGAGGGTCCTACCGTCGATGATATCCCTTGTGTTAGACGTCTTGTAGCAAATTCAATTGGACAAGACAGGCACAAGGACATAAAAGAGAATGCGGGTCATCTTCGCACATTGATTCTAAAAAGAAGAGTGCCAAATGAAATTTTGCCATTCTTCAAGCGCTTGTATGTTTTGAAGCTATGTGACGCGGGTATTGACGACCTTCCGGACTCCATTGGCAAGTTGATACATTTGAGGTATCTTGACGTGTCGGATTGTTATCTCCACACATTGCCAGATTCTATTTGCAAGCTCTTCAATTTGCAAACATTAAGGATTCTTCAAAACCCACTTGACCGACTTCCTAAAGATCTACAATTCCTTATTCATTTAAGGCATCTCATCTTTGATAGTGTGAGACCTGATTTTGAGATGCCACCTAAAATCGGAACATTATCTTGCCTAGAAACGTTAACACAATTCTTCGTGAGCGACAAAGACAATTGTCGAATCGATGAGCTTGGAGGGCTGAAGAATCTCAAAGGGATACTCAGCATATATAATTTGGAATTGGTTTGCAGCAAAACAGAAGAAGCTGAGAATGCTGATATCGCTGGGAAGATAGGCATTTATGCGTTACACTTGTACTGGGGAGACAAGGAACGTACTAATAATGCCAGAGAAAATAGAATCATTAATGATGAGAGCATTCTTGGAGCTCTTCAGCCTCATGCAAATCTGAAATGGCTGAAAATCGATGGATTCAGAGACGAAGAATTTCCCTTGTGGACTAGAAATATGAAAATATACAAAAAAGGCGTCGGTGGAAATATGGGAATGATGCTTGATCAACTGATAGAGATCAAGTTCATTGATTGCAGGGGAGTGAAAGAGATCCCAATGCTTGGTCACCTTCCACGCCTCAAGTTTTTGAAGTTAGAACGTCTGTCTCAAGTAACATGTATAGGATTGTCATTCTATGGCGTGAGTGATGACGGACAAGAGACGAGAGTATCATTCCCCTCACTTCTACGGCTCGAGATAATGGAAATGGAGAACCTAACAGAGTGGACAGAACCACGAAACAACGACGGAGTCCAGGTACTTCCTCGTCTTGAAAAATTTTTTTTACATCGTTGTCAAAAGTTGAGTCATGTTCCCTTCTTGCGGGCCGTCGGAGCTTCTCTTCAAATGCTTTGGATTTCAAATTGTGATGAATTGATGGAATTACCAAGTGATCTATGCAGCCTTGAGTCTCTGAAAGAACTAGGTGTACGTGATTGCAACAATCTACGGTTAATTCGCCCACGTCAAAATGGACAAAAAGCCCTTGCTTCCCTTCAACGTTTGATTATTTTTGGGTGTCGTAATCTAACTTCGCTCCATGAATTGAGTGGGATGGGATCTCTACTATATTTAGAGGTGCGTCGTTGCCCCAGTCTCACTGCTCTTCCTCAATTGAATGAGATGGGATCTCTACAACATTTAACTGTGGCCTATTGCGACAATCTCATTTATCTTCCTGAAATGAGTGGGATGGGATGTCTACAATATTTGGAGGTGATTGGCTGTATGAATCTCATTTCTCCTCCTGAACTGAGTGGGATGGGATGCATTAACAGCTTAAGAAAATTGGCTATTGACAGTTCCTCAGAGATGCAATTCAATTCATTCGAAGCTTGTCTAGACGGCATCCAACACATGAAATCCCTTCAAGACTTACAGCTATTTGGTCAAGATGATTGGGTCTATCTACCACATCAGATTCAACATCTGACTTCTTTGAAAAAATTAATGGTATCTTGTTTTGGAATCGAAGCATTGCCCGATTGGTTAGGGAAGCTGTCATCTCTTCAAGTCTTAAGGTTATACTTTTGTGAAAAGCTTAAGCAACTTCCCTCAAAAGACGCTATGCTACAACTCAACAAATTGATAGAACTAGATATATTTGGTTGTCCCTTGTTGAAGGAGAGGTGCAACGAAGATAGCGGCCCAGCTTTCGGAGTGGCAAAAATTTCTCATATTAGCGACATATATGTGGATTAAGAAAATAAATTAAATTTCTAATCATTCCAATATTTACATTTACTTTTCAATTCATTGCTTCAATTTGTGTTTTATCCGTTCGGTTATTCTAAGTTTACTATGATCAAACTGCTTAAATTTCAAGTCAAAATGCTAATGGTATGTTTCCTTCCTCAAGGCTTTATGTTTTTCGATATTGCAACTTTTACTTTACTTTAAAATATGCTTTCTGTGTTTAATATTTTTAATTTTAATTTTTACTGTGTTTCATATTTTTCTTTTACACATCTATGATACCTCCCTTCTGTTAATTTGAGGTAACCACTGATACCTTCAATTTTAATTTTTACTGTATTTAATATTTTTCTTTTACACATCTTTGGTTAATTTGGGGTAACCAATGATACTATAATTTGGAAGAATAAAAGAAAATGTTGATAGATGAGAAGTTCGTGTAAGTCTCTGTTACAAGCAATTTCAACACGTATGGAACTATGGGTTATTAACTATGAGGAAATTAATCTTTCAAACTATAATCTTCTATTATCAGACAATTCGAAAACAACTACTTAAAGTAAGTAATATAATCAAATGGAATTTTTACTATGTCTACACTTTCGTTTGTGGGATTTTTGGTGTGGTCGTAGAAAGTGGGTGCTTCAATGTTGAACTGGTTGCTGGGTGGGTGGGGCAAATTTGGTAGCAGTGCCAAGTTGGCACTCATTTACTTAGAATTAAAAAAAGAAAAATCTCATTTTGGAAACAAATATTCAATACACACTCTATTATTTTGTTTTTCTTATTTAATTTATTTTGTTTTCTTTATTTTGTATTGTTTTCTTATTTTAATTTTTTACATAAATTTTTAATTTTTAAATTATGTACATAATTGAAAATGAATCAAACGCGAACATTAATAAAAATGTGATATGATGTTAAAATTACAAACTAAAATAGCAATTAAATTACTTTTAAAAATGTGAATTAACTTTTTTGTATATATTTTAATTTGTGAACAGTACATTTTAATTTTTTATATACATTTTAGCTTCTGAATTAAAGTGCCAACTTCGTACAGTGCCCAGTTGACCGCAACTTTTCACTAAAAAAAATTGTTTCTATTTATTTAAAAATTTAAATAAGAGAAATATTTTTTTATTTACTTAAGGTATAAAATTAATTCAATATTCGAAATTCAATTCGAGCGAAATATGATATAAAATCAATTCAATATTCATAAAATTTATATATGTATGTATAGGTCACCACAAGATCATAATTAATCGCATTTAAAATACATGTGAATAATTATGTATGACTCACAAACGTGCTATTTATGTTGGTTTTTTTGTTCAAAAAAGTATATTTTCTAAATTTTGTTCCCAAATGTTATATTTTTACCTAAATTCATCAATTACGATAATTAATAGGATATTTTTCTTACAAAATAATATTTCACACTAAAATTTGTAAGTCATTATTGAAATCTATAATATTGCATATGTTTCGTCATTTTTGTTATATGTTCATAATAATTTATTATCTTATTTTGTAAGTATTGTGTAAATATACTATCTTAGTTGTCTCGTGCAACACACGGGATAATAATAGTATATATATATATATATATATATATAGATATATATATATATATATAATTGTGTTCAAGTCCTTTATCAATTGAATTTCCAACACAAACCTTACTTTCAAAACACACACAAAAAAAAAAAAAAGATCCTAATGGAGTCACGCAAAAAATCTCCTGCCAAACTATTGGTAGTATAAGCTGCCAATAGGGTGATGTGAGAGTGCCACATCATCGGAAAATTTTTTAAAAATTTTGTTTTTAATTTTAAATTTTTTTAGCATCTATATTAAGTGAGATGAATAATACATAACTGTCCCCTGATAGTGATAGTGGGGGCTCATGTGGGCTCCACATTTTCCCCCTCAAAAATAAGGGTGTTCGCATGGAGTCATTGGACTTGGCATTCTTGCAGCTGCGAGTGGTTGAAATCTAGATCCAATCTTTATGAATTGTATCACAAATACAATTGCTAGTTCCCCCAAATTCTCGACAAACCGTGACCCAATTTTGATCAACAAACGTGTCCCCGAAAACAAAACAAAATGCTTAGCATCGAGCAATTTTGCTTGAAGGCTGAAGAAATTTCTTTGTGAAAGAAAGATAAACGAAGCCTACGGGCGTTTAAGCGATAACTTATTTGGAGTTCTATCAATACTTATAATGAAATTCATATCGGCTTAAATTTTAAGCAGAAATTAGGGAAAAAATGGTTTTTGTTATGAATAATAATTGAAGAATAATTATTAGGTGTTATGAATAATTGAGAATAATTTGGTGGTTATGAATTATGAGGAATAATTTGGTGGAGGAATAATTTGGTGGAGGAATAATTTGGTAAAAGGTGTAATTATTATATGTGAATGACTATTATACCCTTGATGAAATTATGTAATTACGATTGTGTCATTCGAAGTTTTCCTATAAATAGGGCTTCGGTTATTAATGAAATTCATTCCTGAGAATTCCTTGGAATTCATTCTCTCTAAATTCTCTCTATTGTTTCTATACTTTTATAACACGTTATCAGCACGAGTCTCTAACCCTTTGAGTAATATGAAAGAAGTATGCTCTACAGTTGCATCTTATAGATGATCTTCAGATCGTAAAGCTGGATTATTACCAATGAATTAATTCATCCTCATCAATCCTAAATAACTCTCTTTGCAAATACATCATTGAAAATTCCTTTGTTCATATTCTTCTCCCACAATTCCTCATTCTACACAACCTCGCTTGGAGATGTCTCAAATCCCAAAATTGGAAGAATGGAGTCCAAAGAATTTTCCGATCACGTAAATGGATTGCAAGTAAATCTCATCCATGGAATAATTAGAGAAAGGGAAAAAGGTAAATCATATGATTTTATAATATAATAATATATTAAACTATAACATTCGTTTTATCGAGATATAAGGAGTATACATTATCAAAATCAAATTTTCGACTCCATTATACTCGATTTAACGAGAGCTTGATTTGACACAAACATTGATAGGGTAATAACTCGTTTTGAAATATGTTATTATCAAACTTTCAAAATTTACAAATCAGTATACCAACTTTTGAAAAAGTTACAAAATAGTCCTTGACCATTTTGATATTGATAAATTGAAATAGAAAGGAGATAATTTTCCAATCGTAAAACATTGATAAAATATTTTTGACAATTTTACCTTTACTTAATTGGAATGGACAATTTTACCCTTAGGTAAAACCGACTTAATTTTGACGACAGTGAAAAATGGATAGAATATTCATGAAGAAATTCTAAATCCATTGATTATATAAAATGGCTTGAAGTCCATTTGAGTTAAAAGATCGAATATTATTTTAACTCCAGAAGAGTTCAATTACATAATGTACTTATTCTAGAAGGATAAGTGTGCGCTTGTAGAAGTTAAAGAATGAGTATTTGTTCTAGAAGAACAAATCGTCAGAGAAGCAATTCAATATTTAATTTTCGTGACTTTATTTACTGCAATTTAATTCTTTATGCAATACCTCCTACTTGATGATGGGTTCAACCGTCACTAAATGGAAGGTTTTATATATTTCTGCACTTTATATGCTAAGTGATGGGTAATACCTTCTACTAAGCGGATCCTACTCTGAAGAAGTAGTTAAACATTATGCAATTTAATTGTTGCTATTTAAATTCAGTAAATTTATATTTATTGCAATAATTCCCATAAGGTAGGTTCGACCACCTATTGGAGGAAATTTAATTTCTGCAATTTAAATTTATGCACTTTATAGTTTGAGTATATTTCCAATGTGGTGGGTAATACCACACGATTGGTGTGCATATTTCCAATGTGGTGGGTTATACTATACGATTGGTTATAACTAATCCTACTCCCGAGAAGAAGTAGTTGATCAAATATTCTAATCATACTCTCAGTAGTAGACGATGAGAATAAAATTACTTCCCATATATATACCGAATATTAATGGAGAAAATTGAGCAAGTGGTATTTGAAGTTACCATTGGATAAATAGATTAAAGTAAAATGCTCAATAGATCCCATGTTGATAAATCAAAGAAAATATATCGCATGGAAAGCTTATATGAAGTAATCTCATCAATGATATGAGATTGTATTAATATGAGAATAAAATGCTCTTGAAGAAGCATAATCACTAGATTTACTGTATTTGAATAAAGCCAATATGATATTATTATTACTCAGGAAGAAGTACAAAGCAGTCGAAATGGAACATATTGAGAATATCAAAGATGGCATTAAACACTAAAATATAGAAATGTAAAAGAATATACATCTTGAATCCATAAATGAGGGATGCGTCTCGAGAGTATAAATACTCCGTAACTCGCCACCATCAACATTAGGATTCATAATGAAATATTTAAAGGATCCGAATTTCTTTTTCGCTTGACACCGATGGTCTCAGAGCGGACCTGAGCTTCCTGATTCTTGAACATATACATGAAATTTGATGAGTAGCTCATCAACGATTTTAGTAAATAAGTATTTTTCTCATTGATGAGAGATAAACTTATTATTTACACACGATCTAGAAAGCGCTAGTAAGCCATCAAAGAAATTATTAATATTCAACAAACCTATTGGTTTGACATGAAAATTCCACTGTACAACGAGGCTATATTGAATATTTCCTCCAGTGTGTTGTAGCGCTTTGGAAGGACAATCAAAGCATCACTATTATTCATCATATACATCATGCGTTGTGGATGGATTAGCGCTGTAGCCCCAACCTGCTTGGACCCATGGTAGAATCGGCTCCAATTGAGTATTAGATCCAACTAGATGGAAAGGTATTACACTCAAACTCTTATTCCCCATGATTGTCTGCGGCCATTATAAGTCTAGCTAAAAGTTTGTTGTTGGTTCCTCCGTATAGTATATTGATTTCTTGTCTCTAACTCTTTATTTAGTCGGTTTGCCATATCCACATATTGGATATGGCCTACCAATTAGATCCACCAAGAATACATACGGTTTTTAATCAAGCAGGTAAAGGTGACTTGTATGAGATGATTCTAAAATCTCCATATCCATCTCTACTCCTATCTCTCTTTTTGCACTATACTTTTAATGTATGAACATGAGAGATATATGAATCCCTCTATTTAAAGAAAAATTTTCAAACCAATAATTGAGTGCACTATTTACTTTTTGACAAATATGAAAGAGAAAATGGTAGAAAAATTTTAGTGAAATGACATATACCTGTCGGTGATTGAAAAATAATATATATATATATATATACATATATATATCTTAAAATCGAAAAACAATATTTACAATTACAAGAAAAACATTGATCTTCGTTATTACACCGAGCTTCCTTATATTAATATGAGAAAATTATTATACTAAAATTTTCTACTAAATTTACAAACAGGATCTTCTAAAGTAAGTTTTTCAAGATCAGTAATGCGTTTGTTGATCTTTGAATTTGGCCCATAAGGCCATTAGCTCACCTTGTGCGTGTCCACTAGGATGTGTCTCAAGAGCACAGTGAATATCATCCAAAGGCTCTTTACTAAATCCATCCTTAATGAATGCTATTTTATCTTCTCGGTTTACGGACAAGTACCCCAGATTTACATCAGTGTCACATGTCCATCGAGCACACTTGTAGCATCCTCCTAATCTTTTTGCTCTCCGTTTCTTTGAAAAACTACTTTTACCCATACCAGGCATGTATTTAGAAGGAATTGAAACCTCACCAGATAATCGAACATTTGCTTCAATCAAGCATCGGATATCTTGTGGGATACCCTTATTCATTAGCATCCTTAATCTTCTGACCTACATCGATAAATCCTTTTTAGGATTTTGATCGGTAGTGATGGATAGTATTTTCAAAGATTTGAGAGCATATGATCCATTATAATGTATAGACCCTTGTTAGGATGAATTTTGCAATAATTTTGATGATTTATTTATAGAATAATACGACGCCAGTATGAAATAAGACTCGATTTTAAATAAATAATATGAGCGTAAGAGCTATGATTTGAATTAAATAATAGCTGGATGTGATGCGTAGTCAGAACTCAGTGTTTGAACAGTAGTAGACAATAATGTCACCAAAAGATGATGGAATATGTCGGTGAATTGTTTATATGATAAATCATATTGAGCACTATACAGATACTAGTGAAATCGATATAAGAATTTACTGAACTAGAAGTTCAATAATACTCGTTATAAACCGGATGACCATCCAGGTTTAAATAATTATTGAAATCAATATTTCAAGTGAAGAATTAAAGGAATTCTTCAATGATTGTTCTCGATAAATGATGAAATCATTACTAGCCAATATTGGAAATAAATCCCAAATATATCTGGAATAAAGGATGAGAAATATGGGCCCACTCATCCTCCATGTGGACTACTAGATATTATGATATGGATCCACTAGATAGTCACATGTGTATATGATTCGTAATTTGAAATTTACGAAATATTTGCTCACGGTATGAGCATGATTTCCAGATTTAATGATAAAGCTAGTAAATGTATATCCCAATGATTTGAATAAATCCCTGAAGGATTTGAGTATGCGCATACAAGTGGGATATTATATGGCAAATTATTTAAAGTCCTCAAATAAATTGCCGATATCGAGAATAGAATGCAAACGGTCTAAATTCACATATTAAGGCTGAATGATGAGAACATATATGATTAAAATCATACCAACTGTATGAGTTTTGGTGTTCTAAATTTTCTCAGTATGAGGGGGAGTATTAAAAGTTGAAAATAATATGTGAAATGCATCATGTTATATCCTCAAAATTGAAATACGAACTTGAAGTTCAAAGATGCATGAAAGGCTATGAACAATCACATATATCAGCTACGATGCTTTGATAAGTTAGTGCGCCAGAAGCGTTGATATTTCCCCAAACATATATATCAAAGCAAATTATAAAAGATGGTCTTAATAACGGAGACATATGCTCTTGAAGAGTATATAGATATAACTATATTGTGTAATCCTACAAGAGGATTGATAATGAGATATCTCGATAAATTATGTAGATATGGGGAAAGAAATGAAATTGAAATGTGTCGACACGATATGAAAATGTAGCGCTACATATGATCAATGATAATGAAAATATTGAGATATATTGAAGATGATAAATGGTGAATGTGAAATCCTTAACTTATGAGATGATGAGATGATGATGACTAGTGCTCAAGTTTAAAGATAAGCATGGTGGTCATTATATGTTGCATGCTCATGAAAGTTAAATTACCGATCGTGTGTGTAGTAATTTAAAAGGAAATTAAAGGATCGGATGAGCTAAACCCGTGTTTATGAGTACCCTAAAGGGTGAGCTAAGCCCCTGGGAATGAAATAACCTATTAAGTGAGTATTAAATGTTAAATGATATATTTTAAGTGTTAGTTAGTTATGAAGGTTTACTTATATGTTTACATGTTTTTACTATGAATTTATATGCTTTAAATTGTGTGTTTGGAGACATGTGTTCATGGTGAATGCTTTGTAATTGTGTACGAAAATTGATGCACTCTAAATGAACGAAGAGTATAAAACCAATGTATATGAGACTCATACAAATGTATGAAAGATTTTGAAATGCTTGTAGCATACTTGTATAAAATACGCGTTGCACTCTTTTTCCCTTGACTGAGGTTTTATCCCATTGGGTTTTCCTAGCAAGGTTTTTAATGAGGCAACTTTAAAGGCGTATTCACATGAATAATGTACTCTTTTTCCTTCATTAGGGTTTTTCCCAGCTTTGGGTTTTTCCTAATAAGGTTTTAATGAGGCATATTCATGGTATATTGAGAACAATAGGAGAAATTGATACTGATGTATCTATTGGATCAAGTTATAATGGAGCTAATGCTTTAGATCCAAGCGATGATGATATTGAAATCATTTACCGTAAGTAAAGATATCGATTCTCAAGATATGAAATCAAATGGAGTAGTCAGCATTTTTTTCCTTCGATCAAGTTTTTTCCCACTGGGTTTTCTTGACAAGGTTTTTAACGAGGCAGCACATGAATACTCATATGCCGCTGATAGACATCAGGAGGAGCAATGTTTTGATGAAGCAGTATATAACCATTCCAAGCTATCCTGCAATCGGTTTGGAAGTTTTTTCCCACTTTGGGTTTTTCTCCAAAGCAGTCCAGGAAGACATTTGTATTAATAGTCATTCAAGGGGGAGTGTTATGAATAATAATTGAAGAATAATTATTAGGTGTTATGAATAATTGAGAATAATTTGGTGGTTATGAATTATGAGGAATAATTTGGTGGAGGAATAATTTGGTAAAAGGTGTAATTATTATATGTGAATGACTATTATACCCTTGATGAAATTATGTAATTACGATTGTGTCATTCGAAGTTTTCCTATAAATAGGGCTTCGGTTATTAATGAAATTCATTCCTGAGAATTCCTTGGAATTCATTCTCTCTAAATTCTCTCTATTGTTTCTATACTTTTATAACAGTTTTTATTTTTGAATTTTCAAAAATTTAGTTAAATAAAAAGAATTGCACAAATCAGGTATGCGTGATTTGTAAGACCGAGAGTGCCTTAACATTGGGCAACCGCTTCAATTTGGGCGATGTGCATATTTGTACAGGGTGATCATCCCATGCCAATTTTGGGGCCCCCGGTCTTTAATTGCGCAATCACCCAATGTTTTTAAAAAAAATTTTTTATCAATAATATAATTCCAATTTTTGATGCATTACACAGTGTAATGCTGTTTGTAATGCATTGCACAGGCCTTTTAATGCGCTACGCAGAGTGTGTAAAGGTTTGTAATGCATTGCATAGAGTATGTAATGGTGTATAATGCATTACAAAGAGCAGGTAATGTTGTGTACATCATTACAAAGAGCGTGTTATGATGTGTCATACACTATGGAGAATGTGTAATTCGATTCTACTAAGAAATAAGTCTAGCACATCATTTTTGGGTCTTTTTGGAATAAATCGCATATGATATCCATTTTTATCTATAAATAATAGATGTTTTTTGTGTTTCTCAAAGAGTCAAATGTAATCAATCACTTCGCCACTACAAATATTGCTATTTATGCCTTTTAGCTCGTGTTTGTAAGGTATTGGCAATTCTTTCATTTTCAAAAAACTCTCAGGGAAAAAAAAGAACTTAATGGCTAAAAATTGCATATATGTAAATAGATTTTGTTTGCTTCACATTTCTTTATTTTAAAATTTGACTAGTTAAAGAACCTAAATTGCAACATAAGGAGTAATTTTCATATTAGAATTTAAATTGTAATATAAGGATTTCATTTTTCTTCATAGATAAAAAATTGTGAAGTAGAGGTAAATTATTAAGTTATTCTTCTTTTATTAAATTAAATAAAGAATAAATTAATTAATTAATTAAATTAACAGTAGAACTAAAATAATTGTCATATTCTTTTAAAAAAAAATTAATAATAATTGTCATATTTCCTTTCAAAGAAGAAAAAGAAAAAAACAAGATTGTTATGAATACTATAATGGCCATGAGTTCCTCAAGGCAAATAAATTATTATTTCTTATTTATGTGAATGACTATTATACCCTTGATGAAATTATGTAATTACGACTGTGTCATTCGAAGTTTTCCTATAAATAGGGCTTCAGTTATTAATGAAATTAAATTCGCAGGAATTCCTTAGAATTCATTCTCTAAATTCTCTCTATTGTTTATACTTTTATAACACGTTATCGACGAGTCTAGCCACTAAGTAATAAGAAGGGAGTATCTTTCTACAACAGATCTAACGATGATCCTCTGTATCAGAAATTGGATTAAACACTTCCCAATTAGTTAACTCCTTTTTGATAAATTTCAACACAACCAATAATTTTCTTCTCTCAAATTCTTGAAGAAACTAAAAAGCAAACCAAATCTTCCGATTTTCAGTCTCAATTTTTGCAATTCTCCTCGTTACATTATTTCTCGATGTTTCCTTCTTCACACTCGTTCATCTTTGTCATCTCTCTTCTTCTTTCTTTTCAATATTTTCCATGCTAGTCCCATTCATGCCATTAACGTTGGCATACATAAAAAGCGGAGGAGGCCATCGTCCTCGTGCCTCCATTTTTAAGATATGGGAAATACTGTGGAATCCTATACAGTGGATGTCCAGGGGAGAAGCCTTGTAACTAACTAGATGCCTGCTGTATGAAGCATGATGACTGCATTTAAATTAAAGGCAATTACTTAGACAAGTTGTGCAATAAAGAATTCCTAAGCTGCGTGGCAAGAATTAAGAAATTACGCAGGCCATTATTCAAAGGAAACACATGTGAAGTTGACGAAGAGGTACATATACACACACATATATATATTATATTACTTTATAATATAATAATATATTAAACTATAACATTTGTTTTATCGAGATATAAGGAGCATACATTATCAAAATCAAATTTTCTTGACTCCATTATACTTAATTTAACGAGATCTTCGATTTGACACCAATATTGATAATATAACAGTTCATTTTGAAATATATCAAAATTTCAAAATTTATAAATTAGTATCCCAATTTTGAAAAACTAAAAGATGGTCATTGGACTTGTGAATATTTATGTATTAATGCTTATACTATTAAAACTTTATAAAGAGGTATGTGTAGCGCCACGCACTGCCAAAGCGACACTTTACGTAAACAGCTAGTATTGGCGGCGATAGTTCGACCTACGACCGTTTACTTTTACGATAATTATATTTTGAAGAAATAGTTAGAACAAATTTGCTTCTATAGATATTTAAGTCTCGCACTTTATTTATTGCAATTTAAATACTGCAATACCTCCTACTTGATGATGGGTTCAACCATCACTAATCGGAAGGTTTTATATATTTTTGCAGTTTATATGCTAAGTGATGGGTAATACCTTCTACTAAGCAGACCCAACTTCTGAAGAAGTAGTTAATCATTATGCAATTTAATTCTCGCAAATTAAATTCTGTAAATTTATATTTATTGCAATAATTCCCATAAGGTAGGTTCGACCACCTATTGGAGGAAATTTAATTTATGCAATTTAAATTTACGCACTTTAAATTTCGCATATATTTCCAATGTGGTGAGTTATATCACACGATTGGTATGCATATTTTCAATATGGTGGGTTATACCACACGTTTAGAATACTTATTACAAATGTGGTTGGATTAAACCCCACGATTGGATAACTGATTTATATATGTTCGATATGAATATTCTATTGATATTAAAGAAAGGATTTGAGCAAGTGATGCCAGAATTTACCGTTGTATGTATTGATGAAATGAAATTGCTCAAAGAATTCCATTGTGATAAAAGGGAAAGAAAATATACCGTGGTGAAAAATCTCATTATGAGATTAGTATATTGTGATATGATGAGAAATGCTCTTAAGGAAGCATTTAATAAAGAAATGTTCATTTTCCACGTCTTTGAATATTGATGAAGAAAATTGAGCAAGAGGTATCAGAAATTATCAGTGGATAAATAGATGAAAATAAAATACTCAATAGATCCCAACTGACAGATCAAAAGGAAATATATCATATGGCGGGATCAAACGAAATAATTTCAGTGATGATATGAGATCGTATTGATATAAGAATAAAATGTTCTTGAAGAAGCATAATCATCAGACTTCTATATCTAAATAAAGCCAACATGATATCATTATTATTGCTCCAAAAGAAGTACAAAATAGTTGAAGTGGAACAGATTATAGTGGCAACAAATACTTGAAAATATAGAAATACGAAAAGAAAATATATATTGAACCCATAAATGAGGGATGCGTCTCGAGAGTATAAACACTCCGTAACTCTGCCACCCTAGTATCAGGGTTCATAATGAAATATCTAAAGGATCCGAATTTCTTTTTCGCTTAACACCAGTGGTCTGTGACCGATGGATCTGGGCTTCCACAGACTCTTGAACATATGCATGAAATTTGATGAGTAGTTCATCAACTGTACTAGCAGAAATAAGTATTTTTCTCGCTGAATGAGAGATAAACTTATTATCTACACCCTGATCTAGGAACGCTAGTAAGCCATCAAAGAAATTGTTAATATTCAACAAACCTATTGGTTTGACATGAAAGTTCCACTGTGCCAATGAGGCTATATTGAATATTTCCTCCAGTGTGTTATAGCCGCCTGGAAGGACAATGAAAGCATCACTATTGTTCATTATATACATCATGCAGTGGTGGATGGATTGCGCTTGTAGCACCAACCCAGCTGAACCCATAGTAGAACTGGCTCCAATTCGAGTATTAGATCCAACTCGATGGAAAGGTATTACACTCGAAACTCTTATTCCCCATGATGGTGCGGCCATTATAAGTCCAGTTAAAAGTTTGTTGTTGGTTCCTCCATATAGTATATTGATTTTTTGTCTCCCTAACTCTTTTACGAGTTGGTTTGCCATATCCACATAGTGGATATGGCCTACCAGTTTAGACCCACCAAGAATACACACGGTTTTAATCTGGTGAGGTAAAGGCTGACTAACATGAGATGATTCTAATGTCTCCATCTCCATCTTCACCTCTATCTCTCTCTTTCAACGAATGAATGAGAGATATATGAATCCCTCTATTTAAAGGAAAATTTTCAAACCAATAATTGATTGTACTATTTACTTTTTGACAAATATGAAAGAGAAAAAGGCAGAAAATTTTAGTGAAATGACATATACCTGTCGGTGATTGAAAAATAATATATATATATATACATATATATATCTTAAAAATTGAAAAACGATATTTACAAATAAAAGAAATATATTGATCTTCGTTGTTACACCGAGCTTCCTTATATTAGTATGAGAAAATTATTATACTAAATTTTTCTACTAAATTTACAAACAGGATCTTCTAAAGTAAGTTTTTCAAGACTATAACGTGATTGTTCATTTTTGAATTTAGCCCATAAGGCCATCAGCTCACCTTGTACGTGCCCACTAGGATGTGTCTCAAGAGCCTGTTGAATATCATCCAAATGCTCATTACTCAATCCATCCTTAATGAATGCTATTTTATCTTCTCGGTTTCTGGACAAGTATCCCACAGATTTACATCGAGTGTCACATGTCCACCGAGCACACTTGTAGCATCCTCCTAATCTTTTTGCTCTCCGTTTCTTTGAAAAACTACTTTCACCCATACCAGGCATATATTTAGAAGAAATTGAAAACTAGCCAGATAATCGAATCTTTGCTTCAATCAAGCATCGGATATCTTGCGGGATACCTTTATTCATTAGCATCCTTAATCTTTCCAGTCTACCTCGATAAATCCTTTTTAGGATTTTGATCGGTAGTGATGGATAATATTTTCGAAGATTTGAGAGCATATTATCCATTATCATATATGGACCCTTATTATGGTGTATACTATAAGCGTCCGCATGATTTATAAACGTGTATGAGGTAAGACTCCGCGTCGGAACAATATCGAAACATAAAGCGTATGTGTTAAGATTCAACGCTTGAACAGTGATGTGTAATAATGCCACCGAAACATGATGAGATATGTCGGTGAGCTATGCATATGATGAAAGTAATAAATCATGTTGAGCACTATACAGATTCCGGTTCGATTGATGTAAATAATTTTTGAAATCAAGAACCGTAAGAATTATTGAAGTGATTGTTCTCGATAAATGATGAAATCATTGCTAGCCAATGTTGGAAATAAATTCCAAATATATCTGGAATATATATAAGGGATGAGAGTTATGGGCCCACTCACCCTTTATGTGGACTACTAAATAATATGATATGGATCCACAATGTAATCACATGTGTATATCGTAATTGAAAATTTAAGAAATAATTTGCTCACGGTATGAGCATGAATTCCAGATCTAATGATAAAACTAGTAAGTATATATCCCAATAATTTGAATAAGGTTGTAAATGATTGGATATGCGCATATAGTGGGATATAATTGGCAAAATATTTAAAATCCTCCAATTGATTTGCCAATATCTAGAACAAAATACAGATTGAATAATAAATTCCCCATTAAAACTAAATACTAAAAATACATATGATGAGAATTATACAAATTGTATTAAGTTTGGTTCTTATCATGAGGGGGAGTATTAATAAAATGATATATGAAATGTATAATGATTGAAATATGAATTTGAAATATAACGATCTCATATACTAGCTATATATGCTTTGATGAATTGATAAGCCCGAAGTATTGATAAAAGTTCCCCAAATATATATATCAAAGCAAATAATGAATGATGGTTTTGATAAAGGAGGCATACATTCTTGAAGAGTATATAAATTCAAGTATATTGTGTAATCCTAAAAGAGGATTGATAATGAGATATCTCGATAAGTTATATCATTATGGGGAAAGAAATGAAATTGAAAAGTGTCGACACGGTATGAAAATATAGCGCTACATATGATCAATGATAATGAAAATATTGAGATATATTGAAGAATAATATTGAAATATATACTCTTATAATAAATAATATACGGGTTTGATAAGAAAAATGAGGATAAAACTCTTGAAAAGATAACAGTGCTTGTAATGGTTCAAATGGATAGTAAAGGAAAATTCGTAAGATATATTTTTTCCTTGTTTGAGGTTTTTATCCCAAAGGGTTTTTTCTAAACAAGGTTTTTAATGAAGCAGCCTCACAACTAATAGAAAATTTCGAGAAGAGATTCGGGGTATATATATATCTTGATACAATGGAAATATGAGATTATCAATTGCATATAAGCACTGAATATGAGACGATACTATTTAACGTGATAAATATTATTGAAATGTGAAATTTCATTGACGTGGAAATGAACGAAGAGTATAAACCAATGTATATGATATTCATACAAATGTATAAAAGATTTTGAAATGCTTGCAGCATACTTGTATAAAATACGCGTTGCACTCTTTTTTCCTTGACTGAGATTTTGTCCTATTGGGTTTTCCTAGCAAGGTTTTTAATGAGGCAACATTAAAGGCGTATTGATATGAATAATGTACTCTTTTTCCTTCATTAGGATTTTTCCCATTGAGTTTTTCCTAATAAGATTTTAACGAGGCATATTCATGGTATATTGAGGACGACAAGAGAAATCGACACAGTGTATCTATTGGATCAAGTTATAATAGAGATAATGCCTTAGATCCAAACAATGATGATATTGAAATCCTTTACCAGAAGTAAGGATATCCTTCCTCAAGATATGAAATCAGATGGAGTAGCTGTATTTTTTTTCCTTCGATCAAGTTTTTCCCATCAATTTTCTTGTGAGGTTTTTAACTATGAGCAAAGATGTGAATACTCTTCATATCTGTGATAGAAATCAGGGGGAGCAATATTTTGGCGAAGCAATATATAACCACTTCAAACTTTTCTACAATCATTGTGGAAGTTTTTTTCCCACTGGGTTTTTCTCCAAACAAGTCTAGAAGGCATTTGTTTTAATAGTCATTTAAGGGGGAGTGTTATGAATATTATAATGGCCATGAGTTCCTCAAGGCAAATAAATTATTATTTCTTAGTTATGTGAATGAGTATTATACCCTTGATGAAATTATGTAATTACGATTGTGTCATTCAAAATTTTCCTATAAATAGGGTTTCAGTTATTAATGAAATTCATTCATGAGAATTCCTTAGAATTCATTCTCTCTAAATTCTCTCTATTGTTTCTATACTTTTATAACAAAGATGATTGTTTATCCTATTATAAATCATTCTATCATCCAGCCAAAAAGCAATCTAAAAAAATAACAAAAATATAACAGCGAAGAGTAAGGTCGGTCCTAAACTTGATATTGAGATTTGTAAGCAAAGTTCGACTTTTCATAAAACTGTGATTAAAGCAAAGCTTCAATTTCTACTAATTTAATGGAGGGTACCGTAGAGTCGTAGACTAAATGAAATATATATATCTAAACTCAAAATTCCCGGCGTAATATAGACTTATGTTAGCATTCTGTTAAATTCCACAATTAAAACATTGGAAACTATCTAGACGGATCCTACTAATGCAAGAACAAATAAACGATGGATCCTCAGTGTACCAAAAGTTTTAAAAATAGGACCCTAGAGATGCCAATAAACTACAATAAATTAACTTCCATCGTCTTCTTCCTAGCAATTACAAAGCCTAATCCCACTTCATCCGCCCATAAACTAGGAAACAGCTGCACTATATACAAATCCAAATAACCTAGCTTTCTAGATGTGGTTTTTTTGCTCATCTAAATATAGATTTGTTATTGAATGAGGTGGATCATACCAATCAAAGTACCGACATCTTCCCCTATCATATCACCACAAAATTTAAAGAATCAGTACAAAAAGCAAGGGTTAGCTGGCGAATAAGCACAAAAATTTTACCCTTCATCGGCACAAGTAATAAATCTCCTTTCGGGGAATTTAACGGCAAAATTTAACCAAAAGCTAACCGAAATCCTTATTACGCAACGAATTTTGAGTTTGGATACTAAAATGGTAAAGAAAAAATGATAGATTATTCGTGCACAATAAATTAAAACGTTAAGTCCTTATTATGCCAATTAGCCAAAAACTATTTTTAAAAAAAATTATACGTGAAAAATAATGCCAAAGTCAAACTCTGTACATAAATAATTAAATATATCCTTAAAAGAAGTCACAGGCAAATTTTGAGAACAAAGTTGTTATGCAAAAGGGTGAAAAAGGACAAAAATCGTAACTATCACAATTACAGGTAATTAAACCTGCCCAGCACCCAATCAGTAAAACAACATTTTATTTTATCTGGTAATAATAAATATTCAACGGACAAAAACATGAAACGACAAGAGACAAACAAACAACAGTTACTGTCTTTCACCTCCAGTTGCAGAGTCGGGCTGATTAAAGACGTTCGAAAAATTAGCCGAAAGATTGGAATAAAGCGATACAACTTTCGAAATATTCTGATTAATTTCTTGTATTAAAGCCACTTTCTGCACCATATTGTCGTGGATTTTCGACTGGTGATTCTCGTTGACTTGCTGGATCAGGGCCCGGTTCCGGTCCAACACAGATTGAACTTCCTGGAAATTTTCAGCGAAGGCGGCCCATACGTTCGGATCTAGATCGGTGTCGGAGTTGTGGCAACGGAGGTGATCGGAGTAGCGGTGGTTGGGGGTTTCCATGGTTGATTTGTACGGGGAAGGAAATGGATGGTTGAGATGAAATGGGACGATGACATTAGATATTTGTTTGTCAGATAAATAGTATTATACTATAGTTTATCTTGCCAGGTGAACATAAAGCCACATCCATCGCTGTCCGAAATGTATAATATAAAACCAAAATTATAAAAGTTGTAGATATTTTTTAAATAAGAAAAATCTAAGAAGCCAATAAAAACTAATTAAATTCTACTAAAATCTAGGAATGACAATGGTCGGATTTAGAGGGAGTCGGCCGAGACCCGCCCCTAAATCCATGAGTTCTAAGGGCGAGATGGGGTGGGGTAGGTCAATCTTTAAACCTACGAATTGATGCACAAAATTATTTTTTATTATTTTTATCTCGAATTTTTCTCATAGATATTGTGAATGGAGTAAGGATCACACACTTCATTATGTGTGTAGTTTGAAGAGTTTAAATTTTATATTTGTAAATATCATAATACTTTCAGCTATAATGACTTTTCATATTAATTTTGATAATATAAATATATTTGTGGGTAATAGAGGCAATTCGGGATGGGTACATATCGATCCGGACCAGCCCTTAGAATATTCGTGGATGGCAAAATCCGACCCCACATTCGTCCCTATTACCCATTTAGTCCGGACAGGTCCGCTCTATCAGGAGTGCTTGCAAATTTCGGGTACGATGGATAAAATTATCATCCCTACTAAAATCATTGATCTCGGATTCCCAACCCCCACCCCCTCGCCACACACACAAGGTGGGATTGTTGGGGTAAAATGCTAACTGGAATTTGAATGGGTCACCAATAAAATTGGGGGCCTTACAAGGTCACCAACTATTTTTCTGCACGGCCCCAATTGGGGGCCTTACAACAATAAATAAACATCAATAATGTAATAAAAGTATTGCTCATACAAATCAATTGAATGAAATAAATCCTCTATGACAGGAAAACAAAAGAAAATCAAAAGAACTCCCTAAAAAACTCCCTAAAACAAAGCTCGACTCTACGAAATGGTGAGTCCCAACAATAAATTAATAATACATCCTATTCTACAAAAAAATAATTGTAAAAGTTGCCCTGGTCTCACAAGGTCAAAGCTTTTCGAACTTTCAAAAGCCATAGCATAGTCTGCATTACAAACAACCGCGCTTCTAGTTGAAATTCTTCCAACCAAATAAGCACACGAGATAGAAACGAATTGTTGTGTAACAATTTTGACTCGATAACTGCCTCAGATGAGACTCGTCCAATAATAAAAAATGTCTCGTTAGATGATCCTTGCATCTGTTCAAGAAACATAGTGTTTATTAGCAATGTGAAAATGAAAAGAAAAAATTATTAGATTTTCGGCTTCTAGGGCAATGAAACTAATATTGTATAATTCAGAGTGTTGAGAAAAATACATACGAGTGATTGATTAACTGCACGCAAGCAATCATTTGTTTTAAGCATTAGGAGAATAACGCGAGGGAGTCTCCTTAAAAGCTCTGTGATTTGTGGGAAATATTGAGAGGCATACATCTGCAAACCCCAAAAAAATCACCGTAAAAATTTAACCGAAGTTCATTTGAATTTTTAATTCGAAAGAAATTTAAACTGAAAGATAAAGTTTCTTTTCTGTTAAACGGTAAACATAATATTTAAACAAATCCATATCTTTGCATGTGGTTTACCTGGAGTTATGAACGATCACTATCTGTTCCTTGGACAAGCAGGTGATCCACGGCACGGTCGATAACCTTATTCCATGGTCTCATTGTAAGAATCCCCGCAAATAACACGTAAAGATCCTCACCAGCACCTAATTTTACACTATTTTCTCTAATTGCATTGGCATCTGCAAATATCAAGCCCTACGATAAATGCCCACAAATACCAAAGTGACCAAATGAGATTTCATAGAGAAAAGAACCAAGGCTAAAACAGTAATTTATGGACAAGAATATGCACCTTCCACAATGAAGCATAGTTGATTCTTGTTGAAACATCAAGCTCTTTGTACAGACCATGATCTTAATAGGACGATACACGGCTCTTGTCCATGCATGCAATGTTTCACGTAGATGGTCCATGCTAGAGTTTGACAACTGATGAAACTCCATTTGTATATGCTTGTGTACAATTGTTTTTGTTTAGGATTCTAATTGTATCCTTTGTATAGCTTATCCAGTAGGTTAGATCAAATAGTATCATGTGTATCTCTATTCTTTATTCTTATCGTTAGTGGTAGTGGACTAGTCTAGGAACTTTGTTGTATATAATTATGATTAACGCGATTGGTAAATAGAGAGCTTTTCTTCACTGTAATTGTTCAAGCTTCTTGTTCTCACGCACGATCAACTCGGCCTTGGTGCCTCGTCTTGTCATCTCTACCTTCATTCCTTTCATGGTATCAGAGCATCTTGCTTAACCGCCTCTGAGATCCATGGCTTCCATTGATGAATCCTCCATCAACTCAGCAAAAGTCATCAACTCGCCACCTCCATCGTCCCAAGCCCAAGTGGTTCAAATGCCAATAGTAATCAACTCACAATCCCAACTACCGATTAAATTGAACTCCTCCAATTACTCCATTTGGCACGCTCAAATCCATAGTCTACTTGTGGGATTCGACTTGCTTGGCTATGTGGATGGGTCATTTCCGTGCCCACCCGCCACCATAACAACAGATGATACAACAACCCCAAACCCTGCCTTCTCTCACTGGATTAGGCAAGATCAATTATTTTTAAATGCCATCATTAGCTCCATTACACCAACTCTAGCCTCGTTTGTTGTTACAGCCAAATCCTCCCGTGACGCATGGCTTACCATTCAAAATACCTACGCCAGGCCTTCACGCGCTAGAATAATGGGCCTCAAAAGAAAACTCACTGTGCTCCACAAAGGTGATGCATCAATCACCGATTATATGCATGAAGTGAGAAACATTGTTGATAGCCTATCTCTTTTGAATGCCACACCAGATCCAGACGAGCTTACACTCCTTATTTTAAGGGGATTGGGGACAGAATACCAAGGAATTGCGGATGCTATACGAGCAAGAGACACGTCAATTGAGTTTGACGAACTCCACGAGAAACTAATTACCAGAGAGGCTCAGCTAAAACCCGAATTGCAAAATTCACCACTTGCCTCACCCTTGACTGCCAATGCCGCATACAAACCCCCCCAATCCACCAACCGAAACAATAACCCCACCTTCAACAATAACCGCCAAAGCAATCAACGATCATCCAATAACTCTAACTACAACAACACCTCCAACAACTATACACCCCGTCCATACCTTAGGAAGTGTCAGCTTTGCCAAGAACAAGGCCATTCGGCAAAAAAATGCCCAAAGTGGCGCCTTGTCCCCTTGAAAAACAACAACACTCCCAACTACAGTCCCAATCGCAGCCAGAACCCCCACCAACCCCCTCCTCAAAGCCGAAATTTTTATGCTAATCCTAGTGCTCACTTGGTCACGTCCACCACCCCTAACACATCTGATTGGCTACTTGACTCGGGAGCTTCACATCATGTTACAACAGATCTTAACAACCTTTCTCTTCACTCAGATTACATTGGACCTGACGACATACACATTGGCGATGGATTAGGTCTCACCATAACACACACGGGCACAAAAACACTGCACACACTACACACAAATTTTACCCTTAACAATGTTCTTTGTGTTCCACAAATGACAAAAAATCTTATCTCTGTGTCTAAATTTTGTGCCCACAATAACACTTCTATTGAGTTTTTACCATCTACTTTTTATGTGAAGGATCTATGCACGGGGAAGCCAATTCTACGAGGCGAAGTTGAGAATGGAGTCTACATTTGGCCTAAAGGACGACCCGACCCGAAACTTGCACTAGCCGCGCAGCCTATCTCCTCCGAGCTTCTCCATCACCGTTTAGGTCATCCGTCTCATAAAGTCTTGAATCATTTTATTAAGTCGCATTTTGTTTATTCATCAGTCGAGTCTAAGTCATTCAATTGTGACTCTTGTCATTGTGTGAAGAGTCACAAATTGCCCTTTCATGAGTCTACGTTAGTTAGTGATAAGCCACTAGACTTAATTTATTCAGATGTTTGGACTTCTCCAATTGCTTCAACTGAAGGATTTAAATATTACATCATTTTTATTGATCATTATACACGTTATATCTGGCTTTATACATTGCGTAGAAAATCTGACGTTAAAGACGTTTTTCTCAAATTTAAAGCCTTGGTTGAAAATTTCCTTCACACAAAAATAAAACGGTTTTATAGTGATAATGGAGGTGAATTTATTGCTTTATCACATTTTTTCTCCATTAATGGGATAACGCATTTGACTTCACCTCCACATACGCCGGAACACAATGGCTTCGCTGAACGGCGACATCGACATGTCGTTGAAACAGGACTCAGTCTGTTACACCATGCGGCTGTGCCAACGCATTTTTGGCCATATGCATTCCACACCACAGTATATTTAATCAATAGGATGCCCAAAGTTAACTTAGGCTACCTATCTTCGTTTGAAAAATTATTCACTAAACCACCAAATATAAACAAGTTGAGAGTGTTTGGTTGCCTTTGCTATCCATGGCTCCGCCCGTACACTACTCACAAGCTTGAATCTAGGTCCAAACCATGTGTCTTTTTTGGTTATTCCAACACACAAAGTGCATTTTTTTGTTATGACAGGGAAACAAATAAAATATATACGTCTCGACATGTCACATTTGTTGAGACTCAATTTCCATTCGCACAATCTCCAACTATTTCCTCTCATGAGTCATCCACTAATGAGCCCACTGACACAAATTTTTTTCTTCCACTTACACCTAGCCCCACACGTCCACAGTGCATGCAAGAACGGGTCGGGCCAAAACCGGTTGCCAATAGTCCTTCTATGATTACTACCCCTCAAAGATTGGACTCTCCACTAGATCATAACACATTTCCTCATCCTCATAATCCCATAAATTCACCTTCATCACTTTCTTCCCCTAGTCAAAATACATCGCCTAACGACCCCTCTACCTATGCTACAAGGCCACTTACTTGATTACAACAACGCTACAAGGCACGCCTTGTAGCTCGGGGATTTCAACAATGCCACTTACTTGATTACACAGATACCTACAGCCCCGTCATTAAACCCACAACAGTCAGGCTTGTTCTCACCATTGCCGTGCACTATGGGTGGCCCTTACGTCAGCTCGACGTTAACAACGCCTTCTTGCATGGACATCTTCTCGAGGATGTATACATGGACCAACCCCCGGGGTTTCATGATCTCTCTATACCTGACTATGTATGTAAGCTCAATCGCTCTCTCTATGGACTTAAACAAGCCCCGCTTGTTTGGTACCAATCTATTAAAAACTTCCTCCTTCAATTTGGCTTTCGTCCCTCTCAAACCGATACTTCGCTTTTTATTTACACCAAACATAGCCTTACTATCCTTATCCTCATCTATGTAGATGATATTATTGTCACCGGAAGTTCTTCAACCGCCGTCACAAAAGTCATTCACAAACTCGCCACTCAATTTTCCTTGAAAGACTTGGGTACTTTGACATATTTCATCGGCATCGAACTCACCCACTCGTCCCATGGAATTTTTCTCACTCGAAGAAAATATATCCAAGATCTTTTAACACGTGCAAACATGGCTCAAGCCAAACCTACTTCAACCCCACTCGCCATGCATTTTCAATCAACCCTGGATGATGGACACCCACTTGATCGTGCTCGTGAGTACAGGCCGATTCTTGGAGGTTTGCAGTATCTATCTCTCACTAGACCAGATCTCTCATACAGTGTAAATAAATTATCACAATATATGCACACACCCACCACTTCCCATTGGATTGCCTTGAAACGCATTTTACGATATTTATCTGGTACTATGGATTATGGGTTATTAATTCGTAAATCTTCTAGTTTGTCTCTCCATGCCTTTTCAGATGCCGATTGGGGAGGCAACCTTCCCGATAGATCCTCTACTAGTGCCTCCATTGTGTACCTTGGCGGTACCCCTATCTCATGGACTTCAAAAAAACAAAACACCGTTGCCCGCTCATCCACCGAAGCAGAATACAGATCTGTTGCTGCAGCTGCTGCTGAAGTGCAATGGGTTGTTTCATTACTTTCGGAGCTTCGAGTTCCACAGTCTGCCACTCCAGTCATTTATTGCGACAATCTTGGTACCACGTATCTCAGTGCCAATCCCGTTTTCCACACAAAGATGAAACATTTAGCTATTGACTTCCACTTCGTCCGCCAACTCGTACAAACAGGACAGCTACGTGTCACACATGTACCATCTGCAGATCAGCTAGCTGATGCCTTAACCAAGCCCCTACCTGGACCACGCTTCGCCTTTCTCAACTGCAAGATCGGCGTGTTCTCACCCTCCTCCTTGAGGGGGGCATAATAGGACGATACACGACTCTTGTCCATGCATGCAATGTTTCACGTAGATGGTCCATGCTAGAGTTTGACAACTGATGAAACTCCATTTGTATATGCTTGTGTACAATTGTTTTTGTTTAGGATTCTAATTGTATCCTTTGTATAGCTTATCCAGTAGGTTAGATCAAATAGTATCATGTGTATCTCTATTCTTTATTCTTATCGTTAGTGGTAGTGGACTAGTCTAGGAACTTTGTTGTATATAATTATGATTAACGAGATTAGTAAATAGAGAGCTTTTCTTCACTGTAATTGTTCAAGCTTCTTGTTCTCACGCACGATCAACTCGGCCTTGGTGCCTCGTCTTGTCATCTCTACCTTCATTCCTTTCAGATCTAGCAGTACCAGCTGAGGTTTTTTATATCCTGGGTATTGGAGGGAAAGAAATTGTCAAGTTATTCATACGTATTAAATTTAGCCATTTCGATATTATTACTCCAATCTAGTATATTCAGATCGTATCAAATATAAAAGGTTTTGTGTCCCCCACTGCAAAGCTACATGCCTACATGAAGTAGACACAACTAAAGATGACACTGTTGAAAGGTTTAAAGCCACTAACTTCAAAAAATGCCGCCATTTGACTCGCCATTGTAATGGCTGAAAATTATTTTTCAATATAACGCAATTGTTACCTCATCGAAGAAAAGCCCATTCATGCCATCAATGATGCAATCTTTCTGAATGCCAATCTAACGTGCTAGTGTATTGTGCTTATTTCAATGTCTCTTTCTCCTCCTCTCTCCCCTACTTGTCTTTACCCTTCTATTGTTCTACTATCAGTTTGGTTGCATCCTGCCTTGGGGTAAAGCCTATGACGTGTTGAGCTCAAACCAGAATCTTGTGGGATGAGCATGAATTTAGGGAGTAGTCTATTTTATTGGGAAAATATGTGGTTTGCAATTGAAAAATGTTGAGTTGAGTCCCACATCGGTTGCGGAGGAACTCCTGGAGTGGTTTATAGGCTGGGTTCAAACCTTCCCCTTTGAGCGCGCTTTTGGGGCGAAGTTAGGAGCCCTGTCCTTAACAGTGGTATCAGAGCCAGCCTCCCAACAAGAGGATGTCCCTTCGGGATCCGAGGGATCGCCGAATGGGGGAGGGGATTGTTGAGTTGAGTCCCACATCGGTTGCGGAGGAACTCCTGGAGTGGTTTATAGGCTGGGTTCAAACCTTCCCCTTTGAGCGCGCTTTTGGGGCGAAGTTAGGAGCCCTGTCCTTAACAAAAAACTGTAAAATTTAATGGTTACATTCAATGTCTGGATGACATTAAATTTGGAAAAAAATAGACTGTGAAAATAGCTTGTTTTATTTTTTGTTCTTTATTTTTTTTCATTTTTGCTATCATTTGTTAGGTTTTGCTACCTAATAAACCCGGGGCAATGATGATCAAACGAGACCCGATTGGACAGATACAAAATCCATAGGCTTTGCCCGTGATTGGAAATAAAATAAAGGCCGAATATGTCACCCCAATTAGTTGCCCAAAATTAGTGAGGACCCAAGAACATGTTGCACCTATTCTTGGAGTAACTTAATTTAGTTGCAAGAATAGAGTTTAGCCAAACATGGCCCAAGTCCTTTTGTGAAAAGAGTGCACTCATTTGGTAAAGTCAATGTTTCTCTCGGCTGAATATTTTGTTTGAGAAATTAGTGATTCTTGATCAAATTAGAGATCTTCCTTCCTTGTGGATGACCTAAATTTGTCTCTATTAAAGGAGTATCAATCCTTCACAAAAAGCACCACCATCACAACCGAGACCTTTGTTGCCTGTGAAGTTCTTGAGCATCGGCCATTTTTCTTGAAATCTTGAGACGGGTTTGGGGCTAGTTTGGGGGTGTTCTTGGGTCCAAATCGAGGAGTGACCATTGGCTGGTGACTATTTGGCGATTAACACTAGAAGATCTGAGCCCCGATCGATTCGTTTTCACCACATCGCCGGATGAAGATTGAGAAGAAGACGAAGATTTTTCTTCATCTTTTATTTTCTTTGTTCTTCAAATTTCTTGTATTAATTTTAATTGCAATTGTTTTCTTTTGCAAGGAATAAATCGCTACATCATTATTTTTAATCATCATCTCATTTAACTCAAAAAAGAGTCTAAATGTCACTTCATTTTGCTTTGGAGAAGGGGAAAAAAAAACCGAAAAGAAGATAATCAAAATAATAATTATTTTTAGGTGATATAGGCTATAGCATTCTAAATGAGACATCACTTTATTTCTTTTGGAGAGCACCCATATTCAGATTGGAGCTTGTTTGCTACAACGTTTTTGAAAAATCATTTCCTTCATCATTTTCAACTGTTCATTTCATTAATTTGACAACTTTTTAATTATTTATAATCTTTTTGTTAATTATTTCAAAGTAATCTTTTTTTAATTAATTTTTAACCACACATTCAAAAATAATTTTTTAAATAATCTCTACTAAGCGAATACTCAAGTTCTCCAAATAGTTTTAACATATGCAAAGTTCTCTTTAGTTTAATTTGTATCACAACATGCAAAAAATTAACGCAGAAGACAGAGCCAAGTGGGACTTAGTATCTCCCTATCTCGGGTTCTATGGGCTACTTGTATGACACCCTATAGTAACAAATAAAAAACTAGTGGGAATTACAAAAAGTGGCCAATTTTTTAATGGGATATTCAAAAGGGGCTAATTATTATGAGGTTTTCATTCTTGTCCATTTCCCTTTTTTTGTTACAAATTTGCCCCTATGATATTGACCTTATGACATTGACTACACAATGAATCAAAAAGTACCCCATCCATTAATGACCTGTAAAGAGGAAAAAGTGGGAAGTCTACAACTCACAACTTTCTTGGTTTCCTCTTCCAATTTAAAAAAAAAAACCTCTACCTACCTTGTTTCCTCTCGTTTCCTCCTCCGAAAAAAAAACCAAAAAGGAAGCTCTCTCTCTCTCTCTCTCTCTCACTCACTCTCATTCTCACTGTCACACACATCTCGCCATAGCCCAGATGAAGAAGAGGAGATCCTATTGTAGCCATAGGCTGGAATCGCCCAGCAGTGGAGTTGGTGGTTGCCGTCGACGCCGTAAATAGTCGATCGGACTACTTCGATCCAGAGCCGGTCCTTGTGTTGAGGCTGTTGTGGCTTTTGCGTCGGGTGCCCAGGGGTGAATTTTGCCAACCGACAATCACTTAAATCCCAAAAAAAAAAAAACAATTGAAGCTCAAGAAACCCAAGCACAATCGGCTACCCTCTTGCCGTTTACTAATTGGTATGTTTATGTTTCTTTTTCTCAATTTTCAATTCCTCTACCAATTTATTGATTTATGATTATCTGTTGACTAGTAACTAGTTAGATTCGAATATACTAGTCGGCAATTCCAGTTTGTAAACTACCTTTTTTGCAGCTATGCCTTCTTTTTTTTTTTAATTTTATTTTAGCAATTCGCATCTTTTTTTGCAATGGGCGATTCCCTTCTTGAATGTGAAATATTCACCATTAGGGATTAATTGTCAACTATATCTTAGATTTCCATTCTCATTGTGAATTTGCAGAAATCAATTTGATTGAATTCCCAAAATTGACCATTCGGGATTAATTCTACACTATCTCAAATGCTAATAATTAGAATAAACTTTTGATTTATTGATTAATAATTCTGAAGTGTATCTCAAATGCTGACATTATGAATATCTTTTGATTTATTGATTATTAATTCTCAACTGCATCTCACTTGCTAATAAGTAGAAATTGAGAATAGCGTTCGATATACCAGAACTCTATATTCATTTGAATTCCCTTCTTGAATGAGCCACTAGTGTTTGATTGGAAGGAAAAGTGGGGTTGAAAAATATTTTCTATCATCTATCCATGAGAAAATATTTCCCTTGTTTTCATGGAAAATATATATTTTTTCTGAGTGAGTGGAATTCGTTTTCAATGGAAAATAAAATTGTGTTTGATTGGTACATGAAAAATTTGAGTGCAAAATTGCATTTTCCATGAAAAATAGTTCCAATCAAACATAGGATTTTTTGGACATTCACACACATTGTTATTTAATGGTAATAATAATAGTTTGCATTTATTAATTATATATTGTGTTTTTATTGTTTTATTATTGAGTTTTGAGTAATAAGTCATCTACTTATTGTAATGGAAAATAAATGTTTATTGGCAGAATTTGTAAAAGATTATCTCGGTTATAGGAAAATTTTCTAAACCCAAAATTTGAAGAGAATATAAGGGAAATATAAGGAGAAGGCAAAATAATTGGCGTGAGTATGGAAACACTGTCAGCTGTGGGTGATTTGCCCTTCTTCTTTGCGTACCCGTGCGGAAGGATATGATACGACCTTCTAATTAAATCACTGAAGCGTCCTTGGGCTAAAAAGGCTGATATGGTGAAGTTGACTTCGACGGTAGTCGTTATTTTGGTTTGTGATGTGTGGCTCGCTTGTCGAATTAGCTAGTTTACTTTTATGTTGAAGTTATGTATTGGATGATGGTATGTTAGGTATTGGCCGATGGTATGTTAGGCATAAAACGATGGTATGTTACGAATTTTTTGTTCCAGTTAGTATGGATTTTCTTCAATTACCATCTCCTTTGCTCATCTCATGTTGAGGGATTCACAATGACATGTATTTTGAGAATTTTTTGGGTGCGATTTTTGTGTACATGGCTACATGGCAATTGTGTTTGCAATGCGCATGGTTGACCAATGCGTTAGAAAGTGACTTTGATGGTACTCGTCATTTTATCTGTGATGTGTGGCTCGCTTGTCGAATGAGCTACTTCAATTTTACATGAAACTTATGTATTGGACTCTTGACAATTAATTACGAAAATCACTTCAAATATTGTTCTTGACAATTGCTCGATAAAGTGTCTAAAATTTCAGGTATAGATTGTCGTCTTTGACATTTAAAGTGTCAAGATGTATCGGCCAGTCAAATGTCTTTCAAGACAGTTACGTTCTAAATTGTCTAGAATTTCAGCTACAAAATGGCCTTCATGACATTTGAAGTGTCAAAAAGTGTCAGGCTGCCATATGTCTTTTAAGACAGTTACGAAAATGTCTAGAATTTCGGCTTCATAATGTCGCTCACGACATTTAAAGTGTCAAAAGGTGTCAAATGTTCAAATGTCTTTCAAGACATACGTCGAACCAAGTGGTAGGAATTGTAGCAATCAACTGTCTTTCTTGATATACAAGTGTCGCGTTTATCGAATTAAAGTGTCATGCGATAAAATGTCTTTCTAGAAACTTTATGGACAGAATGTCTAGAATAGTTAACAAACGTCTTTCCGAACATAATTGTGTTTCTTAAAATGTATAGGCCAACAATTGATGTTGTTCGATTGCCGCATCATTTCCAGTTATTTTCTACTTCAACAAAGTCGCCACCATAAGACAATATAAGCCTCATCATTTCTCCAATTCCTGAAAGTATGGGAACAATTTTAGATTAGTAAATCAATGGCTTCACGTTCAAGTATTGTGCTTATCGTTTCATTAGCTACCAAACTCCTAGGCACTATATTGGATTTTAAAGTATACTTGAACTCTAGCTACAACACTCAACACTAATAATACGTTTACTACGTCAGCAATATTATATTATTGAGAGACAAAATTATACTCATCCAAAAAATGCAGAATAAAACTTCACATTTCCAACATTACAATGGGTTAATAATTTGATTTGAAGATAAACTTCAAAGGCAAGAACGATAGTTGCCTGCTGTAATGTAATGCAAGACTATTTAAAATATCGAGAAAGACAATTAAAAATGTCGCCAAAGACAATTAAAAATATTGTGAAAGGCCATTTAAAATGTCAAGAAAGACCATTAAAAATGTCCAGAAAGACATTTTTTCTAATGCACCTCACAACTAATTAAAATGGCGAGAAAGACAATTCACAAACGATACTACATTTTTCCATATGCACTGCGAAGCTATTTAATTTGTTGAGAAAGACATTTTGTGATTGCAATTAACTGTCTTACATTTATCTTCTTCAACAACAACCATATTTACAACCCTAAAGATTGATCATTAATGACATTAATAAACCACATCTACCACAATATCCTTCACTTACAAAAGATTTCAATGATGATATCCATCACATCTCCTACTATAACATAGTTGGCAAATAAAAAAAAAGGCTACAATTCATATCTTAAAGTAAATATTCAATAACTTTGGCTTCACCATTACATTAAATTCTCTATCAACAAGTTTATTTTTACAAGTATATACACATGGTCTTTTAAATACATCATATGTAAATAGAAAAGATATAAGATCCTTACCTTCAACCTTCAAATTTCTTTAAATTTTCAAACTATTAAAGCATGTTTTCTACACATCAATGGAAATACTATTTTCCCCTCCGTTTGGCGGCTGAACTCGTTCAAGGAGGAAGGAAATAGCTATTTTATTTTCTCTTTTCCCATTTGTAAATGTCTTTTCAAATGGGTCAATGTCCAATGTAAGGTACAATTGCATTTATACATTCATTAATGATCATTTCTTGGGCCACTAAATAACTTAATTCTAATTAATATATTTCAAGGGCATATTAGATATTTTGTTATTAAATTTGGCCACTCTTGCATTAATATTTAAAATTAGCCCCATTTGATTTGACAAGATGTTTTTTGGCCATTCATGCAAATATCCCATAAAACTAAAGGGCATCTTTTAGGGGGGCTCGGGTGAACCACTTATGGAATATTAGGGGGCGTTTTGTTTATTTTGTATTTTCTGTTTTCGTTTTCGAAAATATTTTGGTGTTTTCTGTTTTCAATTGCTATTTTCAGAAAATTGAAAATGCGTTTGGTTTGTTGTTTTGAAAAAATTATTTTTGAGAAGAGAAAATAGAAAATGTGTTTGGTTTATAATTGTTAAAATGTAATAAATGTAAAGTTTAAAATCCGAAAATGCGTTTTCCTTGTTTTCAACATTTAACACAGAAAACGCCGAAAAGGTTAAAAAGACATTTTCGTGTTTTCTATACAAATCTTGAAAACGATTTCGAAAACGTATTTTCGAAAACAATGAACAGAACGCGTTTTCAATATTTTCAAAAACAGAAAACAGAAAACGGGCTGAAAACGGCAAATAGAACGCACCCTTAGGTTTCAGACACTGTAAGGGCATAAATAAGAAATCCAACAGTCAGTCACCTAGAGTCCAACTTCTGAGGGTATATTTAATAGGGATCATAGATTAAAACAATTTCAAAAGAGTTATTGAAACCGAAGGAAAGTAGTGTATAAAATAAAAATAATTGTCAAATCAATCAAATAAGTAGTTGAAAATGATAATTGAAAAAATGATTTTCGTTTTAAAATGTAGAAAATAATGTTCGGCGCACCACAAAATAAATAAAAAATGATAACAATCAAATAAGATCCTCCTATATAGAGCTTGTTTGACAAACCTTTCTTAAGAAGAAAAACGATTTTTTCAAAGCTTGTGGTTAAAAATTATGTTTCAAAAAAAAAAGGCTATGGAGAAATGTGATTTTGAGCTCCCTTTTTTTGAATGTTTAACTGAATAAGTATAAGATCAATGATTATATTTTTAGCTTTGTCAAACAAGTTGTTAATATAAAAAAAGAAGTACATCAGAATCTATAATGACACTGTTATAAAAGTATAGAAACAATAGAGAGAATTTAGAGAGAATGAATTCTAAGGAATTCTCTGGAATGAATTCCATTAATAACTGAAGCCCTATTTATAGGAAAACTTTGAATGGCACAATCGTAATTACAGAATTTCATCAAGGGTATAATAGTCATTCACATAAATAAAATATAATAAATCACTCCCTCACTTCCCTCATTAATACATATTTTATTAATAATATTATTATATTTATAACACTCCTCCTTGAATGACTATTAATACAAATGTTTTCTAAATTTATTTGGAGAAAAACCCAGTGGGAAAAAACTTCCAAACCGATTGCAAGATAGCTTGGATTGGTTATATACTGCTTCATCAAAACATTGCTCCCCCTGATGTCTATCAGTGGTATAGGAGTATTCACGTGCTGCCTCATTAAAACCTTGTCAAGAAAACCCAGTGGGAAAAAACTTGATCGAAGGAAAAAGAGTACAACTACGCCATCTGATTTCATATCTTGAGGACGGATATCCTTACTTCTGGTAAAGGATTTCAATATCATCATTGTTTGGATCTAAAGTATTGTCTCTATTATAACTTGATCCAATAGATACACTGTGTCGATTTCTCTTGTCGTCCTTAGTATACCATGAATATGCCTCGTTAAAACCTTATTAGGAAAAACCCAGTGGGAAAAATCCTAATGAAAGAAAAAGAGTACATTATTCATATGAATACGCCTTTAATGTTGCCTCATTAAAAACCTTGATAGGAAAACCCAATGGGATAAAACCTCAGTCAAGGAAAAAAAAGAATGTAATGCGTATTTTATACAAGTATGCTGCAAGTATTTCAATATATTTGTATGAGTATCATATACATTGGTTGATACTCTTCGTTCATTTCCACGTCAATGAAATTTCACATTTCAATAATATTTATCACGTTAAATAATATCATGTCATATTCAGTGCTTATATACAATTGATAATCTCATATTTCCATTATATCAAGATATATAGACCCCGAATCTGTTCTCGAAATTTTCTATTAGTTGTGAGGCTGCCTCATTAAAAACCTTGTTTAGGAAAAACCCTTTGGGATAAAAACCTCAAGCAAGGAAAAAATATATCTTACGAATTTTCCTTTACAATTCCTTTGAGCCATTACAAGCACTGTTATCTTTTCAAGAGTTTTATCCTCATTTTTCTTATCAAGCCCGTATATTATTTATTATAAGAGTGTATATTTCAATATTATTCTTCAATATATCTCAATATTTTCATTATCATTGATCATATGTAGCGCTACATTTTCATACTGTATCGACACTTTTCAATTTCATTTCTTTCCCCATAACTTATCGAGATATCTCATTATCAATCCTCTTTTAGGATTACACAATATACTTGAATCTATATATTCTTCAAGTGTATGCCTCCATTATTAATATTATCATTTATCATTCACTTTGATATATATATTTGGGGAACTTTTATCAATACTTCGGGCTTACTAATTCATCAAAACATATATAACTGGTATATGAGACCGTTATACTCTTTCATGCATCCTTGAATTTCAAATTCATATTTCAATCATTATACACTTTATATATCATTTTCAACTATTAATACTCCCCCTCACGCTAAGAACCAAACTCAATACAATTTGTATAATTCTCATCATATGTATTTTCAGTATTTAGCTTTAATGGGGAATGTATTCAATCTGTATTTTATTCTCGATATTGGCAAATCAATTGGAGGACTTTAAATATTTTTCCAATTATATCCCACTATATGCGCATATCCAATCATTTACGACCTTATTTAAATTATTGGGATATATACTTACTAGCTTTATCATTAGATCTGGAATTCATGCTCATACCGTGAGCAAATTATTTTGTAAATTTTCAATTACGATATACACATGTGACTACATTGTGGATCCATATCATATTGTTTAGTCGTCCACATAAAGGGTGAGTGGGCCCATAACTCTCATCCCTTATATATATTCCAGATATATTTGAGATTTATTCCCAACATTGGCTAGCAATGATTTCATCATTTATCGAGAATAATCACTTCAGTAATTCTTCCGGTTCTTGATTTCAAAAATTATTTACATCAATCGAACCGGAATATGTATAGTGCTCAACATGATTTATTACTTTCATCATATGCATAGCTCATCGACATATCCCATCATGTTTCGGTGGCATTATTACACATCACTGTTCAAGCGTTGAATCTTAATCCATACGTTTCATGTTACGATACTGTTTCAATGCGTAGTCTTACCTCATACGCGTTTATAAATTACCCGAGCACTTACAGTATTCACCATAATAAGGGTCCATATATGATAATGGATAATTTGCTCTCAAATCTTCGAAAATACCATCCATCACTACCGATCAAAATCCTAAAAAGGATTTATCGAGGTAGGCTTGAAAGGTTAAGGATGCTAATGAATAAGGGTATCCCACAAGATATTCGATGGTTGATTGAAGCACGGGTTCGACTATCTGGTGAGGTTTCGATTCCTTCTAAATACATGCCTGGTATGGGTAAAAGTAGTTTTTCAAAGAAACGGAGAGCAAAAAGATTAGGAGGATGCTACAAGTGTGCTTGGTGGACATGTGACACTCGATGTAAATCTGTGGGGTACTTGTCCAGAAACCAAGAAGATAAAATAGCATTCATTAAGGATGGATTGAGTAAGCAGCCTTTGGATGATATTCAACAGGCTCTTGAGACACATCCTAGTGGACACGTACAAGGTGAGCTAATGGCCTTATAGGCTAAATTCAAAGATCAACAAGCACTTTATAGTCTTGAAATACTTACTTTAAAAGATCCTGTTTGTAAATTTAGTAGAAAAATTTAGTATAATATTTTCCCATATTTGTATAAGGCAAATTTATGTAATATAGAAGATCAATGTTTTTCTTGTAATTGTAAATATTATTTTTCAATTTTTGAAATATATGTGTGTATGTATGTGTATATATATATACGTATATATATATATTTAATTGCCGACAATATATGTCATTTCACTGAATTTTTTTCATATTGTCAAAAAGTAAATAGTGAAATCACTTATTGGTTTGAAAACTTTTCTTTAAATAAAGGGATTCATATATCTCTCATTCATTCGTTGAAAGAGAGAGATAGAGGTGGAGATGGAGATGGAGATATTAGAATCATCTCATGCAAGTCAATCTTCACCTCGCCAGATAAAAACTATATGTGTTCTTGGTGGCTCCAGACTAGTAGGTCATATCCAATACGTGGATATGGCAGACCAACTTGTAAGGGAGTTAGGGAAACAAAATATCAATATACTATATGGAGGGACTAATAACAAACTATTAAGGAGTCTTACGATGACCGCACAATCATGGGAGATAAGAGTGTCAAGTGTAATACCTTTTCATCGAATTGGAGGCAGTAATCGAATTGGAGTTAGAAATATCATTAGTCCAACTGGATTGATGCTATAAACACAATCCATCCACGACTGCCTGATGTACATGATGAGCAATAGTGATGCTTTTATTGTTCTTCCAGGCGGCTATAACATGCTGGAGGAAATATTCAATATAGCGTCATGTGCACAGTGGAATTTTCATACCAAACCAATAAGTTTGTTGAATATCAATTATTTCTTTGATGGCTTATTAGCTTTTCTAGATCAGGGTGTTGATAATAAGTTTATTTCTCATTCTGCGAGAAAAATATTTATTTCTGCCAGTACGGTTGCTAAGCTACTTATAAAGATTCAATCATATGTTCAAGAGTCTGTGGAAGCCCAGGTTCGTCGGTCACAACCCATCGGTGTCAAGCGGAAAAGAGATTCAGATCCTTTGGATCTCTCATTATAAACCCTAATGCTTGGGATGGCAGAGTTACGGAGTATTTATACTCTCGAGACGCATCCCTCATTTATGGTTTCAATATATATTTTCTTTTCGTATTTCTATATTTTCGAGTATTTATTGCCACCTTTTGATATTTTCAATATGTTCCACTTTAACTTGTTTTCCGCTTCTTTTAGAGCAATAATAATGACATTATGTTGGCTTTATTTAGATACAGAAGTCTGTTGGTTATGCTTCTTCAAGAGCATTTTATTCTTATATCAATACGATCTCATATCATCACTGAAATTATTTCATATGATCCCACCATACGATATATTTCTTTTGATCTATCAATTGAGATCTATTGAGCATTTTATTTTCATCTATTTATTCAATGGTAATTTCTAATACCTCTTGCTCAATTTTCTCCATCAATATTCAATAGACGTGGAAAATGAACATTTCTTTATTAAATGCTTCTTTAAGAGCATTTCTCATCATATCACAATATACTAATCTCATAATGAGATTTTTCACCACGATACATTTTCTTTCTCTTTTATCACAATGGGATTCTTTGAGCAATTTCATTTCATCAATACATACAATGGTAAATTCTGGTGTACTTGCTCAAATCCCTTTATTAATATCAATATGATATTCTTATCAAAAATATATAAATCAGTTATCCTTATTTAGTACCAATCGTGGAGTTTAATCCAACCACATTTGTAATATGTATTCCAAACATATGGTACAACCCACCATATTGAAAATATGCGCACCAATCGTGTGGTATAACCCAGCACATTGGAAATATATGCGAAATTTAAAGTGCATAAAATTAAATTGCAGAAATTAAATTTCCTCCAATAGGTGGTCGAACCTACCTTATGGGAATTATTGCAATAAATATAAATTTACGAATTTAAATTGAGAATTAAATTGCATAATGATTAACTATTTCTTCGTAAGTAGTCTGGCTTAATAAGGCGTTACCCATCACTTGGCATATAAAGTGCAAAAATATATAAAACTTTCGATTAGTGACGGTTGAACCCATCATCAAGTAGGAGGTATTATATTTAAATCAGAATGAATAAAGTGCGAGACTTAAATATCATATAAGAAATTTGTTTCTACCTATTTCTTCAAAATATAATTATCGCCAAAGTAAACTAGTAGGTCGAATCGTTGGTTGTTGTCAATCGCTTCCAGCTGTTTAAGCCGCTGGCAGTGCGCCACACATACCTCTTTATAGAGTTTTAATAGTATAAGGATTAATACATAAATATTCACAAGTTCAACGACCATCTTTTAATTTTTCAAAGTTGGAATACTAATTTATAAATTTTGAAATTTTGATATTTTTCAAAATGAGTTATTATAATATCAATATTAGTGTCAAATCGAAGCTCTCGTTAAATCGAGTATAATGGAGTCGAGAAAATTTGATTTTGATAATGTATACTCTTTATATCTCGATAAAACGAATGTTATAGTTTAATATATTATTATATTATAAAGTAATATATATATATATATATGTGTGTGTATATATATCTCTGGCAGATCTTACCATCCTGCAAACAACTCCTAATTTTGTTCCAATAATTAGCTCTAATTATTTCGAATTCCAACCAACCCGTGAAATGAAGGTGAAGAATTAGTAATCCAGAGAGAGTCGAGAACTTGAGAAGAGCAAAGGACATTATCCATCTCTGTACCATCACACACCTTGGGATTCTCCATGGATTCAAGCTTTTTACAAAGATGATTTTTTGGGTGAGTTAACCGTTAAAGGAGTAACATACCTTTTTGTAATTGGAGGAAAAGCATGGTTGAGATAAAAAGAGAAAAAGAAGATAGAAAGTGATGAAGGAAATCTTCAGTTTAGAAAGAAGATAGGATAAGGGTTTTGGTATATAATGGCATTTTGAAAGTGTTTAGATCAATGTATATTTGTTAATAAGGTTCCAAATAATAATAATTCGGTTTCTGATACAGAAGATCATCGTTAGATGCAACTGTAGAGCATACTCCCTTCTTATTACTCAAAAGGTTAGAAACTCGTGCTGATAACGTGTTATAAAAGTATAGAAACAATAGAGAGAATTTAGAGAGAATGAATTTTAAGGAATTCTCCGGAATGAATTTCATTAATAACTGAAGCCCTATTTATAGGAAAACTTTGAATAGCATAATCGTAATTACAGAATTTCATTAAGGGTATAATAGTCATTCACATAAATAAAATATAATAAATCACTCCCTCACTTCCCTCATTAATACATATTTTATTAATAATATTATTATATTTATAACAGACACAACTAATTTTCAAGGATAGAGTTGAAAATATCTCAATTAAACCACCCCGGTCTCCCTCACTACACGCCATCATGGCAAAATCTAATATTTGTTTCATGGTAAAATGATTGGTCCTACATATAATCGTCCAGATTATCGACCACAAAGGCAGTAATGTGGAAGATATTAACAGCTACATATAGAGGATCATGTATATAATATAATTGAAAGATATTATTTGTAGCAAGAATAGTTTAAAATAATAATTGTATGAAAGTTATCCACACATTTTACGCTGTTCTTGGCCTCGAACAAGAAATTTAACTAACTCCTGAGAATAGCATCAGTGACTCATCGAAATTTGGTCTCCAGAGCAGGAAACGAAGAATATTTCTTTAGACAACCCAGATAATACACTACACAATTAATTGCATACCAAATATTATCTCAATACAGAGAGCAAGTTGTAGCTTGGGAGCCAGCCTCAATCTCACATAAAAATAGGATAAAAGGGGAGCCTAGCCTCATTTTGAATAAGTTGCATCAAACAAGCTCCATATCTCTTTCTAGTATATATAGATCTTGAAATATTGGGAAAACACCCACCCGAATTAGATTTCGGATTGATTCCAGGATCCTCCTTTGTTATAGAATTTATCTAACGACAACCAGAAGAAAAATTCACTATGCGAAAAATTATTACAACCACACTCTCAGTAATTTTTCCTCTCACACAATTCCTCATACAACTAGCTCTCAATAAATCTTAGAGTTTCACTCGCAGAAAAAAGTTTACGTACAGAGAACACCCACACACGATATAACACATTCCTCCGACAAGGACGGATTTACAGTGGGGGCAGTGCCCGCACTGTAAATTTGAAAATTTTCCTTAATAATGATAGATTTTATGAGATGTATCCTCATAAGATAGTATATATATCAATGTTTTCCTAAAAAAATGAATAAAACTCAAGTGGTCCAGCGGTGTAATTGCTTTTACCCCACAATAGGGCATGGGTTCAACTCTCCAAGGCTCCAACGTTGCATATCTTTTTGTTTTCATCACAAAATTGTTCACTTAATCCTTAACTTTTACTATCTATACCAAATTAGTTTCAATACAAACTTTTCAATCTCTAACTTTTATCTAAGATGAATAAAATTACGTGTTTCCTTCACTTAATAAAAATAATAAAATTAAAAAAAGAAATGAAATAACTTCAAAATGTGATGAAAAAAAATCTTGTGTCAGCGTGTGTCTTTAACCCCCAAGAAACGAGCCTACCAACCGCGCACATTAATGTCTACCGTTTTCAAAAAATTTTGCCCCCACTTAATACAAATCTTGGCTCCGCCCCTGTCCCCCGAGAAGATAAAAAAAACTCTCTTCTTATCGAATATATAAACCATACTCTAAAGAGACTATATTTTTCTTTCTACCTCTCTTCTCGAACACGAGATTTCTCTCTAATTGGAATGTTTTTCTTTCTCTGGGATTGGACATATCAAATGAATAACACTCATGGCTGTTTATAGAGCTCACAAAGGCGGTTTGCCAATGGAGGAGGCCACCATTTTGGACCCTTTTCTAGCAATCCACCGCCAAAGCCATTCACCATTTGAACAACCAGAAGCCAACTTGCACTTTCAATATTCCAACTTGCAAGCTTAATCATGCTCTTGGTCAAACAATTAATTCAAGGCTGCCGACTTGCTAGCTGTTTTCCTGCACGTGGGCCCCATTTATTTATTTATTTTATTTTATTTGAAGAGCTATATATCTGAATCAATACTCACTTCATCATTATCATCAGGAGAGCCTCCTAGCTTAGCTCATTCTTGACAACTTTGTGTGTATTTGATCATGTGACGAAACAAAACGTGTGTTCCCTCATTATCTGGACATACTCCTCAGGCCACTAAGTATTCTTCGGATTTGAAATTCTGATGCCAAAAGTTTTATATGAGATAAAAAAACAAGTAAGGAATTAACATACCAGCTGATTATTTTGATAATAATTTTTTTTTTTTGGTAGAAATAAATATTTATCCCTGATTCTTTTGCACTCAATTTTACTATGATACACTTGACAAAATTGGTAATTTGATATTGATAATAATTTCAGTTTTGATTGGTTGGATTTCTTTTGTGAATTAGAATGAAGATATAAATATTGACATATTATATACTTATCGACATTTTAATTTTCTTCTTTATATTACATTGCTTTTGATATGTCAATGACCATTATATTATATAGATATAGACTACTTAATATTTTTAAAAATTTTAATTTTAATTATTGAATTGTCAATAACTGGGTTGTCACAATTCATGAACGAATCAAACGTACGTTTGTTTCCTATCACAGTTGAGGATGGTGAATGATGAGGGAAGAGTAAGTGGGACACATGTGGTGTAGCAGTACTGTTCTTAGTGCCATTCCTTCGGTCCCATTAACCTTATCCCATTACCACCCAGGCCACAAACATCTCTCTCTCTCAAACCTCTTGCATGCCCAATAATCTCTCATTCTCTCTCAGATTGCTCCCTACCTTATCCCATTACCACCCAGGCCACAACCATCTCTCTCTCAAACCTCTTGCATACCCAATACTCTCTCCTCCTCTCTCAGATTGCTCCCTACCCAAAAAAAAAAAAAAAAGTTATAAGTTTTTTCTCAGAAAAATCCATTCAAATTGCAGTTCGTTTAGTCTCAAATTGCACGCATACACACTCTTTCTTCTCAAATCATACCCATAAATTGCTCTTGATTTAGGACTCAAACTACAACCCAGCAAACTACTCTCTGTCACCAAATCCCCTCTCATATCAAACTTTCCCTTTAATTTCTGTCCTCAAGTTGCACGTGCGCACACCCCTTTGAAATTTGATTCGAAACTCCAAAACCACAAAAAAAAAAAAAAAAAATGGATTCCGTTGCTGGTGAAACGGTGAGGGTTTTGTTGGAGAAGTTGTTCGAGATCGCCACCGAGGAATACAATCTTATACGGGATTTAAAGAGAGACTCGATCAGCCTCAAAAATACCTAGAAAAGGTTAACGGAGTCTTGGAAGATGCTAAGAGACGTGAAATTGAGGACGAGTCAGTCAAAAGCTGGCTCAAGGATCTCGAAGACGCTGTGTATGATGCCAACAACATACTGGACGAGATCAACTATGAATATTTACGACGTCAAATAGAGAGCCAAGATGAGATCGTCAAGCAAAAGATCAAGTGGTACTCGAACATCCCCTGCTGTAGTGCTGCTGATAATACCACACTGTCATTTAAGCACCAGATGGCTCACAAAATCAAGGACATAAATGCCAACTTCAAAAGGATTTATGATGAAGCTAATATCATTGGTCTATCGAGAGTGAACGATTATCCTCTTGCAAAGCGTCCCGTGATCGAGGAGACAACCAGTCTTTTAGCTGATCCCGTCGTCATTGGGAGAGATCACGATGAAAAAGTTATTCGGGAGAAGATAGTGAGCTCAACTTGCGACCATGTCTGTTCAGTCATCCCCATCGTCGGTATGGGGGGGCTTGGCAAGACTACTTTAACACGCAATATTTTCAATCACAACGATACACAGAACCATTTCAATGAAAAGATGTGGATATGTGTATCAGAAGACTTTGATCAACTCACTCTTTTCAAAAAGATGCTTGAATTATTGAAGGAAGATTTTCATGGAGGTAACAAGGAAGTCATTGTCCGGAAGTTTAAAGAGAAGTTGAATGGAAAAAGATACTTGCTAGTACTTGATGATTTGTGGAATCAAGAAAAGCAACTTTGGGATGAATTCATTTATACTCTGATGGGAGTGAACCCCAGTAAAGGGAACGCCATTATTGTCACCACACGCAACATAGAGGTGGCATCAATTGTGAACCCTTTTGAGGATCCATACAAATTGGGAAAATTATCAGACCATGATTGTTGGTCCATAATCAGGGCAAAGGCGTTTCGAGGTGGAGACGTCCCAATGCAATTTCAGAGCATCGGAAAGGACATTGCTCGTAGATGTGGAGGTTTACCATTGCTAGCCAATATGATGGGAGGAGTTCTTGCGAGAAAAGGAATAGACGTGTGGCAATCAATTTTAGAAACAGAGCTTTCCAATCTTCAAGTGGGAGATAAGGGTGCGATGCAAGTGATAAAGATAAGCTATGACCGCTTACCTAATGCATCGGTGAAAAAATGTTTTGCTTATTGTTCATTATTTATTAAGGATTCAGTCATAGACAAAAATGACTTAATCCGGCTATGGATGGCGGAAGGATTTCTCGGAAACGATCCGAGAAGTGACATGGAAAATACAGGCAACAATATTTTTAATATGTTGTTGCAAAATTCCTTCTTTCAAGAAGCCCAAGAGGACAGATATGGCAATATCATGAATTGCAAAATGCACGATCTTGTCTACGATCTTGCAAGCTCGATTTCAAAATCAGAAAATCTTATATGTATGGAGGGTCCTACCGTCGATGATATCCCTCGTGTTAGACGTCTTGTAGCAAATTCAATTGGGCAAGACAAGCACAAGGACATAAAAGTGAATGCGCGTCATCTTCGCACATTGATTCTAAAAAGCGGAGTGCCAAATGAAATTTTGCCATTCTTCGAGCGCTTGTATGTTTTGAAGCTATGTTACGCGGGTATTGAAGAGCTTCTGGACTCCATTGGGAAGTTGATACATTTGAGATATCTTGACGTGTCGGACAATTATGGTCTCAAGACATTGCCAGATTCTATTTGCAAGCTCTTCAATTTGCAAACATTAAGGATTCTTCACAACCCACTTAAACGACTTCCTAAAGATCTACAATTCCTGATTCATTTAAGGCATCTCATCTTTGATGGTATGGGACGTGATTGTGAGATGCCGCCTAAAATCGGAACATTATCTTGCTTAGAAACGTTAACACAATTCTTCGTGAGCGACAAAGAAGATTGTCGAATTGATGAGCTTGGAAGGCTGAAGAATCTCAAAGGGAGACTAAGCATATATAATTTGGAATTGGTTTGCAGCAAAACAGAAGCTGCGAACCCAGATATTGCCGGGAAGAGAGGCATTTATGAGTTACAGTTGTACTGGGGAAACAAGGAACGCACTAATAATAATGCCAGAGAAAATAGAATCATTAATGATGAGAGCATTCTTGGAGCTCTTCAGCCTCATGCAAATCTGAAAGGGCTGACAATCAATGGATACAGAGACGAAGAATTTCCCTTGTGGACTAGAAATATGGGAATGATGCTTGATAAACTGATAGAGATCGAGTTCAATAATTGCAGTGGAATGAAAGAGATCCCAATGCTTGGTCACCTTCCACTCCTCAAGTTTCTGAGGTTAGAAGGTCTGCCTCAAGTAACATGTATAGGATTGTCATTCTATGGCGTGAGTGACGACAGACAAGAGACGAGAGTATCATTCCCCTCACTTCTACGGCTCACGATAGTAAAAATGGATAACCTAACAGAGTGGACGGAATGACAAAACAACGGCGGAGTCCAGGTACTTCCTCGTCTCGAACACTTTGAATTACTTCACTGTCAAAATTTGAGTCATGTTCCCTTCTTGCGGGCCGTCGGAGCTTCTCTTCAAGAGCTTTAGATTTCAGGTTGTGATGAATTGATGGAATTACCTAGTGATCTATACAGCCTTGAGTCTCTTAAACTACTGGGTGTACGTCATTGCAACAATCTACGGTTAATTCGCCCACGTCAAAATGGACAAAAAGCCCTTGCTTCCCTTCAACATTTGATTATTTCTTCGTGTCGTAATCTAACTTCGCTTCATGAATTGAGTGGGATGGGATCTCTACTATATTTAGAGGTGCGTCGTTGCCCCCAGTCTCACTGCTCTTCCTCAATTGAATGAGATTGGATCTCTACAATACTTAATTGTGACCAATTGCGACAATCTCATTTATCTTCCTGAAATGAGTGGGATGGGATGTCTGCAAAATTTGCAGGTGACTGACTGTATAAATCTTATTTCTCCTCCTGAACTGAGTAGGATGGGATGCATTAACAGCTTAAGAGAATTGGTTATTAACAATTCCTCAAAGAAGCAATTCAGTTCATTTGAAGCTTTTCTCGACGGCATTCAACACATGAAATCCCTTCAAAAATTATAGCTATTAGGTCAAGATGATTGGGTCTATCTACCACATCAGATTCAACATCTTATTTCTCTGAAAGAATTATCGGTATCTTGTTTTGGAATCGAAGCATTGCCCGATTGGTTAGGGAAGCTGTCATCTCTTGAAGTCTTAACGTTAAGCTCTTGTAAAAAGCTTAAGCATCTTCCCTCAAAAGACGCTATGCTACGACTCAACAAATTAACAGAACTATATATATTAGCTTGTCCCTTGTTGAACGAGAGGTGCAATGAAGATAGCGGCCCAAATTCTGAGTGGCAAAAAATTTCTCATATTAGCAAAATAAATGTGTATTAAGAAAATAAATTAAATTTCTCATCATTCCAATATTTACTTTTACTTTTCAATTCATTGCTTCAATTTGTGTTTTATCCGTTCTGTTATTCTAAGTTTATTATGCCCAAATTGCTTAAATTTCAAGTCAAAATGCTAATGGTATGTTTCCTTCCTTAAGGCTTTATGTTTTTCTATATTGCAACTTTTACTTTAAAATATGCTTTTTGAGTTTAATATTTTTTAATTTTAATTTTTACTGTGTTTAATATTTTTCTTTTACACATTTATGATACCTCCCTTCTGTTAATTTGAGGTAACCACTGATACCTTCAATTTTAATTTTTACTGTATTTAATATTTTTCTTTTACACATCTTTTGTTAATTTGGGGTAACCAATGATACTATAATTTGGAAGAATAAAAGAAAATGTTGATAGATGAGAAGTTCGATTAAGTCTCTGTTACAAGCAATTTCAACACGTATGAAACTATGGGTTATTAACTATGAGGAAATTAATCTTTCAAACTATAATCTTCTATTATCAAACGATGGGAAAACAACTACTTAAAGTCGGTAATATAATCAAATGGAATTTTTACTATGTCTATACTTTCGTTTGTGGGATTTTTGGCGTGGTCATAGAAAGTGGGTGCTTCAATGTTGAACTGGTTGTTGGGTGGGCGGGGCAAATTTGGTGGCAGTGCCAAATTGGCACTCATTTACTTAGAATTAAAAAAGAAAAATCTCATTTTGGAAACAAATATTCAATACACACTCAATTATTTTGTTTTTTCTTATTTAATTTATTTTGTTTTCTTTATTTTGTATTGTTTTCTTATTTTAATTTTTTATATAAATTTTTAATTTTTAAATTATGTACATAATTGAAAATCAATCAAACGCGAACATTAATAAAAATGTGATATGACGTTAAAATTACAAACTACAATAACAATTAAATTAGTTTTAAAAATGTGAATTAACTTTTTTGTATATATTTTAATTTGTGAATAGTACATTTTAATTTTTTATATACATTTTAGTTTCTAAATTAAAGTCCCAACTTAGTACAGTGCCCAGTTGACAGCAACTTTTCACTAAAAAAAATTGTTTCTATTTATTTAAAAAATTAAATAAGAGAAATATTTTTTTATTTACTTAAGGTATAAAATTAATTCAATATTCAAAATTCAATTCGAGCTAAATATGATATAAAATCAATTCAATATTCATAAAATTTATATATGTATGTATAGGTCGACCACAAGATCATAATTAATCGTATTTGAAATACATTTAAACAATTATGTATGACTCACAAACGTGTTATTTATGTTGGTTTTTTTGTTCAAAAAAGTATATTTTCTAAATTTTGTTCCCAAATGTTATAATTTTACCTAAATTCATCAATTACGATAATTAATATGATATTTTTCTTATAAAATAATATTTCACGCTAAAATTTGTAAGTCATTGTTGAAATCTATAATATTGCATATGTTTCGTCATTTTTGTTATATGTTCATAATAATTTATTATCTTATTTTGTAACTATTGTGTAAATATACTATCTTAGTTGTCTCGTGCAACAAACGGGGTAATAATAGTATGTATATATATATATATATATATATATATAATTGTGTTCAAGTCCTTTATCAATTGAATTTCCAACACAAACCTTACTTTCAAAACACAAAAAAAAAAAAAGATCCTAATGGAGTCACGCAAAAAATCTCCTGCCTACCTATTGGAAGTATAAGCTGCCCACAGGGTGATGTGAGGGCTCCACGTCATCGGCAAATTTTTTAAAATTTTTTTTTTAATTTGAAATTTTTTTAGCATCTATATTAAGTGAGATGAATAATACATAACTACCCCCTGATAGTGGGGGCTCATGTGGGCTCTACATCCCCCCCAAAACCAAAATAGGGTGTTCGCATGGAGTCATTGGACTTGGCATTCTTGCAGCTGCGAGTGATTGAAATCTAGATCCAATCTTTATGAATTGTAGCACAAATACAATTGCTAGTTCCCCCAAATTCTCGACAAACCGTGACCCAATTTTGATCAACAAACGCGTCCCCGAAAACAAAACAAAATGCTTAGCATCGAGAAATTTTGCTTGAAGGCTGAAGAAATTTCTTTGTGAAAGAAAGATAAACGAAGCCTACGGGCATTTAAGCGACAACTTATTTGGAGTTCTATCAATACTTATAATGAAATTCATATCCGCTTAAATTTTAAGCAGAAATTAGGGAAAAAATGGTTTTTATTTTTGAATTTTCAAAAATTTAGTTAAATAAAAAAAATTGCACAAAACAGGTATGCGCGATCTGTAAGATCGAGAGTGCCTTAACATTGGGCAACCGCTCAATGCAATTTGGGTGACGTGCATATTTGTACTGGGTGATCATCCAATGCCAATTTTGGGGCACCGGGTCTTTAATTGGGAAATCACACGATGTTTTTTTAAAAATTTTTTTATGAATAATATAATTCCAATTTTTGATGCATTACACAGTCTAATGCTCTTTGTAATGCATTGCAAAGACCTTTTAATGCGCTACGCAGAGTGTGTAAAGGTTTGTAATGCATTGCATAGAGTATGTAATGGTGTATAATGCATTACAAAGAGCAGGTAATGTTGTGTAAATCATTACAAAGAGCGTGTTATGATGTGTCATACACTACGGAGAATGTGTAATTCGATTCTACTAAGAAATAAGTCTAGCACATCATTTTTTGGTCTTTTTGGAATAAATCGCATATGATATCCATTTTTATCTATAAATAATAGATGCTTTTTGTGTTTCTCAACGAGTCGGATGCAATCAATCACTTCGCCACTACAAATATTGCTATTTAGGCCTTTTAGCTCGTGTTTGTAAGGTATTGGCAATTCTTTCATTTTCAAAAAACTCTCGGGAAAAAAAAAGAACTTAATGGCTAAAAATTGCAGATATGTAAATAGATTTTGTTTGCTTCACATTTCTTTATTTTAAAATTTGATTAGTTAAAGAACCTAAATTGCAACATAAGGAATAATTTTCATATTAGAATTTAAATTGTAATATAAGGATTTCATTTTTCTTTATAGATAAAAAATTGTGAAGTAGAGGTAAATTATTAAGTTATTCTTCTTTTATTAAATTAAATAAAGAATAAATTAATTAATTAATTAAATTAATAGTAGAACTAAAATAATTGTCATATTCTTTTCAAAAAAAAATAATAACAATTGTCATATTTCCTTTCAAAGAAGGAAAGGAAAAAAACAAGATGATTGTTTATCCTGTTATAAATCATTCTATCATCCAGCCAAAAAGCAATCTGAAAAAATAACAAAAATATAACAGCGAAGAGTAAGGTCGGTCCTAAACTTGATATTGAGATTTGTAAGCAAAGTTCGACTTTTCATAAAAACTGTGATTAAAGCAAAGCTTCAATTTCTACTAATTTAATGGAGGGTACCGTAGAGTCGTAGACTGAATGAAATATATATATCTAAACTCAAAATTCCCGACGTAATATAGACTTATGTTAGCATTCTGTTAAATTCCACAATTAAAACATTGGAAACTATCTAGATGGATCCAACTAATGCAATAACAAATAAACGATGGATCCTCAGTGTACCAAAAGTTTTAAAAATAGGACCCTAGAGATGCCAATAAGCTACAATAAATTAACTTCCATCGTCTTCTTCCTAGCAATTACAAAGCCTAATCCCACTTCATCCGCCCATAAACTAGAAAACAGCTGCACTATATACAAATCCAAACAACCTAGCTTTTTAGATGTGGTTTTTTTGCTCATCTAAATATAGATTTGTTATTGAATGATGTGGATCATACCAATCAAAGTACCCACATCTTCCCCCATTATATCACCACAAAATTTAAAGAATCAGTACAAAAAGCAAGGGTTAATAGGCGAATAAGCACACAAATTTTACCCTTGTCAGCGACAAGTAATAAATCTCCTTTCGGGGAATTTAACGGAAAAATTTAACCAAAAGCTAACCAAAATCCTTATTACACAACGAATTTTGAGTTTGGATACTAAAATGGCAAAGAAAAAATGATAGATCACTCATGCATGGTGAGTTAAAACGTTAAATCCTTATTATGCCAATTAGCCAAAAACTATAACAAAAAAAATACATGAAAAATAATGCCAAAGTCAAACTTTGGACATAAATTTTGAGAAGTCACAGGCAAATTTTGAGAACAAAGTTGTTATGCAAAAGGGTGAAAAAGGACAAAAATCGTAACTATCACAATTACAGGTAATTAAACCGACCCAGCACCCAATCAGTAAAACAACATTTTATTTTATCTTAACATTGACATAGGATGGTAATAATAAATATTCAACGGACAAAAACATGAAATGACAAGAGACAAACAAATAACAGTTACTGTCTTTCACCTCCAGTTGCAGAGTCGAGCTGATTAAAGACGTTCGAAAAATTAGCCGAAAGATTGGAATAAAGCGATACAACTTTCGAAATATTCTGATTAATTTCTTGTATTAAAGCCACGTTTTGCACCATATTGTCGTGGATTTTCGATTGGTGATTCTCGTTGACTTGCTGGATCAGGGCCCTGTTCCGGTCCAACACAGATTGAACTGTAGGAATAGATTTCCACTTTAAACCCGGATCTATCGCGTTGAATTATTGAGAGTATATATAAACTAAAGCGAGCGTCTGAATCACCATTCTTTGCGATGTTGGAATCTAATGATTTTGATCTTCCAAGTCAACAAGCGCCCTTATTTCTCTCTACGATGATGGAAGTCGAAAGAATGAACAACACACGCCATGACTTTGGCGCATAACCATATATATTTACGACTGGCTAACCTAATTCATCATCATGTAATTAGGAACTCCTAAGATTCTACACATATAAAGTTCTATACTTTAATTTAATTGATGCATAAAGCCCAATATTCGAAACCGTATTAGATCACTTTAAACGCTTAACTGAATATGATAGCGCTTTAATTAATACACATAATTACATATATAAGCCCATATATTCGATTAAAACCTTACAATCTCCCACTTGGGCTATATATGTCACCTTATAATTGTGTATAACCTTATGAGTACTCAGAATTTTGCTATCATTACCGAATGCATCCCCAAACAATCCGGTCCATCAATTATATCAATTTAGGATCAAAGCGGTCTTCGTTACACTTAGATAGGTAACTGAACCCATCAATGGTCACATAAACCAATATAATTGAACGACATGGATCAAGTATGGATGTGTAGCATGGAAATTTCATGCAACGTGATCTGAAACATGCCTATTTCCAACTGGTCCACCTTTATACCTTAGTGAGATCGTTTCAAACGAGTTCAGAGATAACAACAAAATAAGACTTTAACTTTATAACCGAAACAACTGTATCCATAAACTTTATCCATAAACTTTATCCAAAACGACAGTATATGTGTCTAATACGAAAAAGCACAAAATACAGACTCCCATTGAAACTATATACCCTCAAGAGACATCACACCCATATGAGCAGTGTGCTCGTGAAAGACCTTGGGTGTTAATCCCTTAGTGAGCGGATCCGCAATCATGGAGTTTGTTCCAATGTGCTCTATTGACACCTGTCCACTCTGAACTCTTTCTTTAACAGCTAGGAACTTGATCTCTATATGCTTTGACTTCGTTGAGCTCCTATTGTTATTGGAATATAGCACTGCAGATTTATTGTCACAAAATAACCTAAGTGATCTTTCGATACTATCCACAACGCTGCAAATTCCCGGTGACAAAATTTCGACCATATTCCATGATTTGATGCCTCATAACATGCTATAAATTCCGCTTCCATGGTGGAGGTAGCTATCAGTGTCTGCTTGGCACTCTTCCAGGAGATAGCACCTCCAGCAAGCAGGTAGATATAACCTGAAGTGGATCTCCTACTATCTTGGCATCCAGCGAAATCGGAGTCAGAATAACCAACGATCTCCAACTGATCCGATCTCCTATATGTGAGCATGTAATCTTTTGTTCTCTGTAAGTACCGCATGACCCGTTTGGCTGCTTTCCAATGATCCATTCCCGGGTTACTTAAATACCTCCCTAACATCGCAACAATGTACGCAATATCTGGACGCGTACAAACCTGAGCATACATCAGACTCCCTACTGCAGATGAATAAGGAATCTTCCGCATCTCTTTAATTTCCAAGTCATTTTTGGGGCATTGACTTAAACTGAACTTGTCTCCTTTAGCCACAGGGGTATCACCTGGTTTACAATCCTGCATGCCAAACCTTTTAAGTACCCTTTCGATGTAGCTCTTTTGTGATAATCCAAGAATACCCCGAGAGCGATCTCGATGTATCTGGATTCCTAATACAAAAGAGGCGTTACCAAGATCTTTCATCTCGAAATGCTTTGCTAGAAATCTCTTGGTTTCGTGCAATAAGCCTACATCATTGCTGGCAAGCAGTATGTCATCGACATATAAAACCAGAAAAATACACTTACTCCCACTGAACTTGCGGTATATACAATCATCGGCCAGATTCATCTCAAAACCGAATGAGGTGATTACTTGATGAAATTTGTAATACCATTGTCGAGACGCCTGCTTGAGTCCATAGATGGATTTCTTTAATTTGCAAACCATTGGCTTCGCATCACCTGATACAAAGTTTTCTGGTTGCACCATATAAATCGTCTCATCAATGTCACCATTGAGAAACGCTGTCTTAACATCCATCTGATGTAACTCAAGATCAAAATATGCCACTAATGCCATTATAACCCTGAAAGAGTCTTTCGAGGAAACCGGAGAGAAAGTCTCTTTATAATCGATGCCTTCTTTCTGTGTAAAGCCCTTCGCGACAAGACGAGCCTTATACCTCTCTACATCGCCCTTCGAATCCCGCTTGGTTTTAAATATCCATTTGCAACCAATGGGTTTCGCACCTTCAGGCAATGGAACGAGGTCCCATACGTCATTGTCTTTCATAGACTTTATCTCTTCATTCATGGCATCGAGCCACTTTTGAGAGTTAGAACTTTCCATGGCTTGACGGAAGTTGATCGGATCATCTTCCACCACTCCAACGTCAACCTCATGTTCTTGGAGAAAAGCAATGTAATCATCTGAAATTGCACTTCTCCTCTCTCTAGTGGATCTTCTTAATGGCATGGGTTCTTGAGGTTGTAGAGTTTGTTCTTCTGGAGATAACATGACATTGTCTTGATCCGGAGTTGCTTCTTGAACAACGTCAGGGATAGGAACTTGATCCTGATCATTGTCAATGGCAATTGGAGGAATTTCAATATATTCCTCCTCAAAGACAAAGTCCGTAACTCGTTCTCCCCGCAAACTCAACATCCTCAAAGAACCGAGCATTCCCTCGTCTCAAAAATTAACTTAGTTGTGGGATCATAAAATTTGTAGCCCTGGACCGCTCGTAATATCCAATAAAATAGCAACTAACAAATCCTTGCATCCGCTTCTTTTCATTTGGCCTGTAGGCCTTGCCTCACCGGACACCCCCAAATGTGTAAGTGCTTCAAACTAGGCTTCTTACCCGCCCAAAGCTCATATGGGGTTTTATCAGCTTGCCTTAGTTGGAACTCGTTGAGTAAATATGTCTTTGCGGTTTTTAATGCTTCTCCCGAGTGATTGTGGCAAGGTAGAATGAGTGATCATACTCTCACCATATCCTTAAGCGTTCTATTTCGCCTCTCAAGAACACCATTCATAGTGGGTGAACCAGGCATGGTGTCTTTGTGGGGACGATACCGCATTCCTCTAGGAATTTAGCGAATGGTCCTGGACGCCTGTTCACCTTAACCGCCATATCTACCATAGTATTCACCACCACGGTCGATTCGACGCTTTTAATCCTTTGCTAAGTTGGTTCTCAACTTCGCTTTAAAATTTTTGAACACGCCCAAAGATTGTGATTTTTCATGAATGAGATATATATAACCATATCTTGAAAAGTCGTCTATGAACGTTATGAAATATTGTTGACCATTCCAAGAAGCCGTAGGAACGGTCCACAAATATCCGTATGTATAAGTTCTAAGACGCCTAAAGTCCTATTGGCTTGATATCTCCGCTTATTGGTTTGTTTTCCTTTATACGCTTAACACACATGTCAAAATCAGAAATCAAGGGAATCGAGAATTTGGTCGGACACAAGTCTCTCAATTCTCCGTCTGGAGATGTGACCTAATCTCTTGTGCCACAATGAGGCCGAATTCTCACAAGTTAATTTACGCTTTACACCTCGAGTACTTATATGCAAGGATTCATTAAAGGAGGCAATTGTATCAATTAAATAAAGATTATCGTAACCTGACAGAGAACCGGAACCAACCAATTTTGAATCAAGAAACAAACTAAATTTTCCATTTCCAAATGAACAAGAATAACCGGATTTGTCCAAAGCAGAAATAGAAATCAAATTTCGTCTAAAAGACGGCACAATGAATGTCTCATCAAGATCCAAATAAAATCCAGTCCTTAACAATAATCTAAATTTTCCTATTGCCTCTACTTCCACCGTCTTGCCATCGCCAACGTAGATGTATCTTTCACCATCACTTGGTTTTCGGCAACTCAGGCAGCCCTGCATAGACACACTGATGTGGGTTGTTGCACCCGAATCAATCCACCATGTGTGTCTAGGTACTGAAGTTAAATTGACCTCAGAACAAACCAAATGAAGAAGAAGGTTAGCCAAGAGTGTACTGGTTTCAGCCTTTTCATTCCTGGCAAACCTCTTCTCGAGATCCTCAAGGAAACCCTTAGCCGCAGTCACCTGATCGGACATGGTGCCCGAAATGCTTCTCGAATAGCACGCTTCATGACCATTAGACTTATGCGGTTCGATCGTTCCACCTTTCCATCTCCTCTTTTCACCGTAGAGGTACTCTTATCGATAAGTGCAAAGAAGTTGATCGACCGCAAAGCAAGGTCCAGATCCATGACTCCGAGAACAATCAAGACGTTCTCTTGCCATGCTTTGAAATTCGTGCCATTGAGCATTGGAATGGAATTGATGTTATCAGAGATATTAGAAGCAGAACCTGAAACTGAATAGAGAACAATTAGAATGGCTCACATGAAGGTGTTTAGTATGCAAATAATAATTTTCAAATAGTGGTAGGGCCCATCACAAGATGCCTAGCACAACATCAATATTTAATCTTTGGATAGAAATATCGATTTGTAAGTGGCAATCTTGGTGTAGTGATCAAACACTGGCAATAAGACATGTCAATCAATAAACCTATCTTTGGACGGATTTATCGATCACACGTTAAACCAAAGAATCGCCACATGATTATCACCACAGCTGTGTATGTAATTCAGCCAAATATTAACCTTCCTTTGGGCCGATCAATATTTGCACGACTCACACACACACAAATACTTTTTAATATTCTAAATTGATTAATTTCCACAATAGAGGTTGCTTTGGCAACTTGTTGCTTCAATCAATTCACTTTCGAATACTATACCTCTTCAAAAGAGTCCTTAGTACCAAAATTTGAGAAGAAAATAATTAATTTTGCATACATAGGCCTTTTGGGAACTTTAGGGGTGTAATAAGTTAATAATGCAGAACTTTGGGGGTCAAAATTAAGAATTTTGAAACTTTGAGGGCCTGGAATTGCAATTTTAGAAATTTTATTGGCCAAAAATTAAGAAATTCCATACTTTGAGGACCAATTTAATCAATTTTAAAACTTTGGGGACTTTAATTGCAAAATTTGAAACTTAAACGGCCCAAAATGGAATAATTTCCAAACTTTAGGATCAATTATTAATCTTATAACTTATAGGGCTCAAATTAACAATTTTAAAGCTTAGGGAGTGAAATGGGCCGAATCTGGAAGTTGGTGGGGGTGAAATCAGCAGATCTGCTGTTGGGACTGAGACCGGCTGAATGGGGTTTGACTGACCAACTTACACGCATTACTAAACTACAAGGACCTGGGCTGCAAATTACGCTAAAACACGGAAATTGCAACAGAGGTCCTCGGCTTCGCCTAATTTCCAAATAAGGTCCTCGCGATCAGAATCAATAAACCTAGCCTCTTTGCGCCGATTCTCGCCACCAAACACTCCGGCTGAAGATCACGCGATGACGACGCCTTAATACTTAAAACCCCCTTTTTTTTTTTTTTTTTGTTAAACTCGATCCGAAAAGAGAGACGAGTTCGACTGGATCCATGGAAAACACGATTCCATGATTCGAACACGGTGATCTCCGTACACATAAACGCATGAGCAAACTGATACACAATTTTGAACCACAAAACACGAATATACGCATACAAATTTCGAATTAATCGTTGCCCGTTTGTATATATGGCCAAACACAGAACATGCTTTTTGATATACATATAAACATATATACACGCATACCAGTTTCGAGAACCAAGGCCTGAATCCAATCACATAATTACCTAAATAATGTTTATACAGATCCATGATTCCAAGCAACGAACGTGTGTGTATATATTTTGCGTATATTCATTCAATTCCAGGTTGTAATACACGAAAAACAACGCACATAATTTACCCAAAAGTCAATTCATTGGGCCGCATCCATATACTCATCGGTGAGTGATTGATTTTAGAGAATCAATTATCCGGCCACTTGAATTTGCAGACCATATCTAATACCCAATAATTCAACAACGATATTAGCTCTGATACCACTTGTAGGAATAGATTTCCACTTTAAACCCGGATCTATCGCGTTGAATTATTGAGAGTATATATAAACTAAAGCGGAAGCGTACCTGAATCAGCCATTGCTTGCAGTATTGGAATCTAATGATTTTGATCTTCCAAGTCAACAAGCGGCTCCTTATTTCTCTCTGATGATGGAGAGTCAGAAAAGAATGAACAACACACGCTTGTGACCTGGGGACCATAACCATATATATTTATGACGGCCCGTTAACCTAATTCAGCCCATCATAGAATTAGGAACTCACCTAAGATCTACACATATAAAGCCCATACTTTAATTTAATTGATGCATAAAAGCCCAATATTCGAAACCGTATTAGATCACTTTAAACAGGCTTAACCGAATATGATAGCCTTTAATTAATACACAATAATTACATATATAAGCCCATATATTCGATTAAAACCTTACATGAACTTCCTGGAAATTTTCAGCGAAGGCGGCCCATACGTTCAGATCTAGATCGGTGTCGGAGTTGTGGCGACGGAGGTGATCGGAGTAGCGGTGGTTGGGGGTTTCCATGGTTGATTTGTACGGGAAGGAAATGGAACGGTTGAGACGAAATGGAAGGATGACATTAGATATTTGGAGATATTTGTCTGATAAATAGTATTATACTATAATTTATCTTGTCAGGTAAACATAAAGCCACATCTGTCGCTGTCCGAAATGTATAATATAAAACCAAAATTATAAAAGTTGTAGATATCTTTTGAAAAGGAAAAATCTAAGAAGCCAATAAAAACTAATTAAATTCTACTGAAGCATAGGAATGACGATTGGTCGGGTTTGGGGCATGTCAGCCCAGATCCTCCTCTAAAGTCTAAACCCATGAGCTATAGAATGCCCTGAATCCACCCCGAATCCCATGAGTTCTTGGGGCGGGATGGGTCAATCTTTAAACCCACAAATTGATGCATAAAATTTTTTTTTTTTTTGTTTTTACCTCGAATTTTTCTCATAGACATTGTGAATGGAGTAGGGGTCACACACTTCATCGTGTGTGTAGTTTAAAGAGTTTAAATTTTACATTTTGTCAATGTCAGAATACTTTTTAGTTATATTCATTTTTATATTAATTTAGATAATATAAATATATTTGTGGGTAATATGGGTGGTTCGGGGCGGGTACATTCTGGCCTGGACCCGCCCCTAGAATATTCACGGGTCGCAAAGTCCGCCCCATATTCGCCCCTATTACCCATTTGGTTGGGGCAGGTCCATTCTATTAGGGGTGAGTACCTGCGAATTTTGGATGCGATGGGTGAAATTACCATCCTTACTAAAATCATTGATCTCCGATTTTTTTCCCCCTCCTAATACAAGGTGGGAATTGTTGGGGTAAAATGGTACTTGAAATTAGGATCCATCGCCAATAAAAATTGATAAGAATTATAATTTTTAAGTCGAAAAAAATTTATACAGACAAACTCTAACTGAGTAGTACCTAAATAACAACCACTAACAATTTCAAAGAGAGATTCCTAAAAGGCATGATGTTTACGACAAAAAATTTAAAAATAAACTCATGAATCCACCACATCAATTCGTTAAACACCCCACCAACAACACACACGTTCAATATTTTTTAGCACTAAGGACTTATTCTCTATAACATAAATTTCCACTAATTTTTCCTCTCTCATTTTTTTCAACCACTTATATAATTATTTTATATTTTTTAATATACTTTTCCCAATTTTCAACCACACACCTAACACATTATTTGAGTAAATCAAAATTATTACCTACTGAACTCGCCCTAAATCTAACCATCCAAACATGGAAAATCTCTATTTATTAAACAAAACATGGAAAATCTCTATTTATTAAACAACCGTATGAATAAAATATGAAGTTGATTGGCTTGGCGTACTGGCTCGTTTCACCTGTCAAAGGGCAAGTAAGAAAAACTGGAACTACAAATATGATACATCAAACTTATCTAACATTGTAATCAAATTTTCACTTCTGTATAATTTATTGACTACAACATCTTAACAGTTCATTATTGGTTCTGTTACATAATCCATCGATTATTCTGCATGGCCCCAATTGGGGGCCTTACAACAATAAATAAACATCAATAATGTAATAAAAGTATTGCTCATACAAATCAATTGAATGAAATAAATCCTCTATGATAGGAAAACAAAAGAAAATCGAAAGAACTCCCTAAAACAATGCTCGACTCTACGAGATGGTGAGTCCCAACAATAAATCCTATTCTATAAAAAAATAATTGTAACAGCTGCTCTGGTCTCATAAGGTCAAAGCTTTTCGAATTTTCAAAAGCCATAGCGCAGTTTGCATTACAAACAACCGCGCTCTAGTTGAAATTCTTCCAACCAAATAAGCACACGAGATAGAAATGAATTGTTGCTTAACAATTTTGACTCGATAACTGCCTCAGATGAGACTCGTCCAATAATAAAAAATGTCTCGTCAGATGATCCTTGCATCTGTTCAAGAAACAGAGTAGTGTTTATTAGCAATGTGAAAACGAAAAGAAAAAATTATTAGATTTTCGGCTACTAAGGCAATGAAACTAATATTGTATAATTCAAAGTGTTGAGAAAAATAAGCATTAGAAGAATAATGCGATGGAGTCTCCTTAAAAGCTCTGTGATTTGTGGGAAATATTGAGAGGCATACATCTGCAGACCCCAAAAAATCACCGTAAAAATTCAACCGAAGTTCATTTGAATTTTTAATTTGAAAGAAATTTAAACTGAAAGATAAAGTTTCTTTTCTGTCAAATGGTAAACATGATATTTAAACAAATCCATATCTTATGCATGTGGTTTACCTGGAGTTCTGAACGATCACTATCTGTTCCTTGGACAACAAGGTGATCCACAGCACGGTCGATAACCTTATTCCATGGTCTCATTGTAACAATCCCCGCAAATAACACGTAAAGATCCTCACCAGCACCTAATTTTACACTATTTTCTCTAATTGCATTGGCATCTGAAAATATCAAGCCCTACGACAAATGCCCACAAATACCAAAGTAACCAAATGAGATTTCATAGAGAAAAGAACCACGGCTAAAACAGTAATTTATGGACAAGAATATGCAGCTTCCACAATGAAGCATTGTTGATTCTTGTTGAAACATCAAATTCTTTGTACAGACCATGATCTAGCAGTACCAAACTGAGGTTTTTTATATCCTGGGCATTGGAGGAAAAGAAATTATCAAGTTATTCATACCTATATTAAATTTATCCATTTCGATATTATTACTACAATCTAGTATATTCAGATCGCATCAAATATAAAAGGTTTTGTGTCCCCCACTGCAAAGCTACATGAAGTAGACACAACTAAAGATGACACCGTTGAAAGGTTTAAAGCCAGTAACTTCAAAAAAGCCATTCGACTCGCCATTGCAATGGCTGAAAATTATTTTTCAATATAACACAATTGTTTCCTCATCGAAGAAAAGCCTATTCATGCCACCAATGATGCAATTTTTCTGAATGCCAATCTAACGTGCTAGTGTATTGTGCTTATTTCAATGTCTCTTTCTCCTCCTCTCTCCCCCACTTGTCTTTACCCTTCTATTGTTCTACTATCAGTTTGGTTGCATCCTGCCTTAGGGTAAGGCCTATGACGTGTTGAGCTCAAACCAGAATTTTGTGGGACGAGCATCCATTTAGGGAGTAGTGTATTTTATTGGGAAAATATGTGGTTTGCAATTGAAAAACTGTAAAATTTAATGGTTACATACAATGTCTGGATGACATTAAATTTGGCAAAAAATAGATTGTGAAAATAGCTTGTTTTATTTTTTGTTCTTTATTTTTTTTATTTTTGCTATCATTATTTTTAATCATCATCTCATTTAACTCAAAAGAGTCTAAATGTCACTTCATTTTGCTTTGGAGAAGGAAAAAAAAATAACCGAAAAGAAGATAATCAAAATAATAATTATTTTTAGGTGATATAGGCTATAGCATTCTAAAGGAGACATTACTTGATTTCTTTTGGAGAGCACCCATATTCAGATTGGAGCTTGTTTGCTACAACTTTTTTAAAAAATCATTTCCTCCATCATTTTCAACTATTCATTTCATTAATTTGACAAATTTTTAATTATTTACAACCTTTTTTTTTAATTATTTCAAAAATAATTTTTTAAATAATCTCTACCAAGCGAACACTCAAGTTCTCCAAATAGTTTTAACATACGCAAAGGTCTCTTTAGTTTAATTTGTATCACAACATGCAAAAAAATGACACAGAAGACAGAGCCAAGTGGGACTTATATCTCCCTATCTCGGGTTCTATGGGCTACTTGTATGACACCCTATAGTAACAAATAAAACTAAAGGGCATCTTTTAGGGGGCTTGTGTGAACCACTTATGGAATATTAGGTTTCAGACACCGTAAGGGCATAAATAAGAAATCCTACAGTCAGTCACCTAGATCCCAGCTTCTAAGGGTATATTTAATAGGGATCATTCCACAATATATAGTTCTCAATAAAAACCACAATCACAACACAAGGATTTACGTGAAAAACTCCAAATCCGGAGAAAAATCACGGCCATTGTCTAACGACAACCAGAAGAAAAATTCACTATGTGGAAAATTATTACACCCACTCTCAGTAATTTTTCCTCTCACCCAATTTCTCGTATAACCAGCTCTCAATAAATCTTATAGCTTCACTCGCAGAAACAAGTTTATTTACAGAGAACATCCACATACGATATCAGACACATTCCCCAGAGAAGACAAAAAAAAACTCTCTTCTTATCGAATATATAAACCATACTCTAAAGATATTATATTTTTCTTTCTATCCCTCTTCTCGAACACGAGATTTCTCTCTAATTGGAATGCTTTTCTTTCTCTTGGATTGGACCTATCAAATGAATGACACTCATGGCCTTTCATAGAGCTAACAAAGGCGGTTTGCCAATGGAGGCAGCCACCATTTTGGACCCTTTTCTAGCAATCCACCGCCAAAGCCATTCACCATTTGAACAACCAGAAGCCAAGTTGCAACCTGCAATCATGCTCTTTGTCAAACAATTAATTCACGGCTGCCGACCTGCTAGCTCAATTCCATTCCAAATTGACTTCTTTTCCTTCACGTGGGCCCCATTTATTTATTTATTTTATTTGATCACTTCTCAACATGAAATTCGATGAACATACTGGTGGAAACTAACAATAGGGATAATCAGTATGCTAGACTAATTATTTTTTATATTAGATTATTTTCTTTTCAAAATTTTAATAATTCAAATTAGGATTTTATTATGTTTAAATAATTCTAGAAAAAGCTATATGAATCAATACTCACTTCATCATCATCAGGAGAGCCTCCTAGCTAGCTCATTCTCGACAACTTTGTGTGTATTTGATCATATGACGAAACAGGACGTCTGTTCCCTCATTATCTGGACATACTCCTCAGGCCACTAAGTATTCTTGGGATTTGAAATTTCGATGCCAAAAGCTTTATATGAGAAAACAAAGTAAGGAATTAACATACCAGCTGATTATTTTGATAATAATTTTTTTTTTTGTAGAAATAAATATTTATCCCTGATTCTTTTGCACTCAATTTTACTATGATACACTTGACAAAATTGCTAATTTGATATTGATAATAATTTCAATTTTGATTGATTGGATTTCTTTTGTGAATTAGAAGGAAGATATAAATATTGACATATTATATACTTATCGAGATTTTAATTTTCTTCTTTATATTACATTGCTTTTAATATATCAATAACCATTATATTATATAGATATAAACTACTTAATATTTTTAAAAATTTTAATTATTGAATCGTCAATAACTGGGTTGTCATAATTCATGAACGCGAAAATGTTATATTCCCAGCGTTATTCTCCCAGTATTTCTCCCAGCTACTCACATCCCACTTGCAGGCCCCCCTGAATGCGGGGGGCTGGGGGGGCCCGCGTCCACATCTCTCTCACATTTTTTCTCCCAACGTTTCCCAGCACTCTTAACATAACATTCCCGTTCATGAACGTATCAAACGTACGTTTGTTTCCTTTCACAGCAAACTTCGGATGGTGAATGATGAGGGGGAGTAAGTGGGACACGTGGCATATTTTTATTACTGTCACCACAGCAGAAATGATTACGGTTAGATCCTGTCCCCACAGAAGATATGATTCCCTCCTCTGGGGTGGCAGTAGTGTTCTTAGTGCCATTCCTTGGGGCCCATTAACCTTATCCCATTAGCACCCATGCCACAAACATCTCTCTACTCTCTCTCTCAAACCTCTAGCATATACCCAATAATCTCTCCTTCTCTCTCAGATTTCCGTTCAAATTGCACTTCGTTTAGTCTCAAATTGCACGCATACAAACTCTTTCTTCTCAAATCATACCCATAAATTGCTCGTGATTTAGGACTGAAACTACACCCCGGCAAACTACTCTCTATCATTAAATCCCCTCTCATATCAAACTTTCCCTTTAATTTCTGTCCTCAAGTTGCACGTGCGCACACCCCCTTTGAAATTTGATCGAAACTCCAAAACCACAAAAAAAAAATGGATTCTGTTGCTGGTGAAACGGTGAAGTTTTTGTTGGAGAAGTTGTTCGAGATCGCCACCGAGGAATACAATCTGATGCGGGATTTCAAGAAAGACTCGATCAGCCTCAAAAAATACCTGGAAAAGGTTAACGGAGTCTTGGAAGACGCTAAGAGACGTGAAATTGAGGACGAGTCAGTAAAAAGTTGGCTCAAGGACCTCGAAGATGCTGCGTATGATGCCGACAACATACTGGACGAGATCAACTATGAATATTTGCGACGTCAAATAGAGAGCCAAGATGAGATCGTCAAGCAAAAGATCAAGTGGTACTCAAACATCCCATGTTGTAGTGCTGCTGATAATACCACTTTGTCATTTAAGCACGAGATGGCTCACAAAATCAAGGACATAAATGCCAACTTCAAAAGGATTTATGATGAAGCTAATATCATTGGTCTATCGAGAGTGAACGATTATCCTCTTGCAAAGCGTCCTGTGATCGAGGAGACAACCAGTCTTTTAGCTGATCCCGTCGTCATTGGGAGAGATCACGATGAAGAAGTTATTCGGGAGAAGATACTGAGCTCAACTTGCGACGATGTCCTTTCAGTCATCCCCATCGTCGGTATGGGAGGGCTTGGCAAGACAACTTTAGCACGCAACGTTTTCAATCACAACGATACACAGAACCATTTCAATGAAAAGATGTGGATATGTGTATCAGAAGACTTTGATCAACTCACCCTTTTCAAAAAGATGCTTGAATTATTGAAGGAAGATGTTCAAGGAGGTAACAAGGAAGCCATTGTCCAGAAGCTTAAAGAGAAGTTGAATGGAAAAAGATACTTGCTAGTACTTGATGATTTGTGGAATCGAGAACAGCAACTTTGGGATGAATTCTTTTATACCCTGATGGGAGTGAACTCCATTAAAGGGAACGCCATTATTGTCACCACACGCAACATAGAGGTGGCATCAATTGTGAACCCTTTTGAGGATCCATACAAATTGGGAAAATTATTAGACGATGATTGTTGGTCCGTAATCAGGGCAAAGGCGTTTCGAGGTGGAGACGTCCCAATGCAATTTCAAAGCATCGGAAAGGACATTGCTCGTAGATGTGGAGGTTTACCATTGTTAGCCAATATGATGGGAGGAGTTCTTACGAGAAAAGGAATAGACGTGTGGCAGTCAATTTTAGAAACAGAGCTTTCGAATCTTCAAGTGGGAGATAAGGGTGCGATGCAAGTGATAAAGGTAAGCTATGACCGCTTACCTAATGCATCGGTGAAAAAATGTTTTGCCTATTGTTCATTATTTATCAAGGATTCAGTCATAAACAAAGATGACTTAATCCAACTCTGGATGGCGGAAGGATTTCTCGGAAACGATCCAAGAAGTGACATGGAAAGCACAGGCAACAATATTTTTAATATGTTGTTGCAAAATTCCTTCTTTCAAGAGGCCAAAGAGGACATATATGGCAATATCGTGAATTGCAAAATGCACGATCTTGTCCACGATCTTGCAAGCTCAATTTCAAAATCAGAAAATCTTATATGTATGGAGGGTCCTACCGTCGATGATATCCCTTGTGTTAGACGTCTTGTAGCAAATTCAATTGGACAAGACAAGCACAAGGACATAAAAGTGAAGGCGCGTCATCTTCGCACATTGATTCTAGAAAGCGGAGTGTCAAATGAAATTTTGCCATTCTTCAAGCGCTTGTATGTTTTGAAGCTATGTCACGCGGATATTGAAGAGCTTCTGGACTCCATTGGCAAGTTGATACATTTGAGATATCTTGACGCGTCGGACAATTATGGTCTCAAGACATTACCAGATTCTATTTGCAAGCTCTTCAATCTGCAAACATTAAGGATTCTTCACAATACACTTGAACGACTTCCTAAAGATCTACAATTCCTGATTCATTTAAGGCATCTCATCTTTGATAGTGTGGGAGCTAATTTTGAGATGCCACCTAAAATCGGAACATTATCTTGCCTAGAAACATTAACACAATTCTTCGTGAGCGACAAAAAAGATTGTCGAATTGATGAGCTTGGAGGGCTGAAGAATCTCAAAGGGAGACTAAGCATATATAATTTGGAATTGGTTTGCAACAAAACAGAAGCTGAGAATGCAGATATCGCCGGGAAGAGAGGCATTTATGAGTTACACTTGTACTGGGGAAACAAGGAACGTACTAATAATGCCAGAGAAAATAGAATCATTAATGATGAGAGCATTCTTGGAGCTCTTCAGCCTCATGCAAATCTGAAAAGGCTTACAATCAATGGATTTAGAGACGAAGAATTTCCCATGTGGATTAGAAATATGGAAATATACAAAAAAGGAGATGGAAATATGGGAATGATGCTTGATAATCTGATAGAGATCCAGTTCAATAATTGCAGTGGAGTGAAAGAGATCTCAATGCTTGGTCACCTTCCACTCCTCAAGTTTCTGAGGTTAGAAGGTCTGCCTCAAGTAACATGTATAGGATTGTCATTCTATGGCCTGAGTGACGACGGACAAGAGACGAGAGTATCATTCCGCTCACTTCTACGGCTCACGATAACAGAAATGGAGAACCTGACAGAGTGGACAGAACCACGAAACAACGACGGAGTCCAGGTACTTCCTTGTCTCGAACAATTTGTATTACTTCGTTGTCAAAAGTTGAGTCATGTTCCCTTCTTGCGGGCCGTCAGAGCTTCTCTTCAAGAGCTTCGGATTTCACGTTGTGATGAATTGATGGAATTACCAAGTGATCTATGCAGCCTTGAGTCTCTAAAAAAACTGAATGTACGTGATTGCAACAATCTACGGTTAATTCGCCCACGTCAAAATGGACAAAAAGCAATTGCTTCCCTTCAACATTTGATTATTTCTTCGTGTCGTAATCTAACTTCGCTTCATGAATTGAGTGGGATGGGATCTCTACTATATTTAGAGGTGATTCATTGCCCCAGTCTCACTGCTCTTCCTCAATTGAATGAGATGGGATCTCTACAACATTTAAGGGTGACCGATTGCGGCAATCTCATTTATCTTCCTGAAATGAGTGGGATGGGATGTCTACAACATTTGGAGGTGACTAACTGTATGAATCTCATTTCTCCTCCTGAACTGAGTAGGATGGGATGCATTAAAAGCTTAAGAGAATTGGTTTTTGACAATTCCTCACAGATGCAATTCAATTCATTCGAAGCTTGTCTCGATGGCATCCAGCACATGAAATCCCTTCAAGAATTACAACTATTAGGTCAAGATGATTGGGTCTATCTACCACATCAGATTCAACATCTTACTTCCCTGAAAGAATTAATGGTATTTCGTTTTGGAATCGAAGCAGTGCCCGATTGGTTAGGGAAGCTGTCATCTCTTCAAGTCTTAACGTTAAACTTTTGTGAAAAGCTTAAACATCTTCCTCAAAAGACGGCTATGCTACGACTCAACAAATTAACAAAACTAGATATATTTGCTTGTCCCTTGTTGAAGGAGAGGTGCAACGAAGATAGCGGCCCAGATTCTGAGTGGCAAAAAATTTCTCATATTAGCAAGATAGAAAGATAGATGTGTATTAAGAAATAAATTAAATTTCTCATCATTCCAATATTTACTTTTACTTTTCAATTCATTGCTTCAATTTGTGTTTTATTCGTTCTGTTATTCTAAATTTATGCTCAAATTGCTTAAATTTCAACTCAAATGGCTAATGGTATGTTTCCTTCCTTAAGGCTTTATGTTTTTCTATATTGTAACTTTTACTTTAAAATATGCTTTCTGTGTTTAATATTTTTCTTTTACACATATATGATACCTCCCTTCTGTTAATTTGAGGTAACCAGTGGTACCTTTCAATTTTAATTTTTACTATATTTATTTAATATTTTTCTTTTACACATCTGGGATAGCTCCCTTTGGTTAATTTGGGATAACCAATGATATTATAATTTGGAAGAATCAAGGAAAATGTTGATAGATGAGAAGTTCGTGTAAGTCTTTGTTTCAACACGTATGGAACTATGGGTTATTAACTATGAGGAAATTAATCTTTCAAACTGTAATCTTCTATTATCAGACAATTCGAAAACAACTACTTAAAGTAAGTAATAAAATATAATCAAATGGAATTTTTGCTATGTCTATACTTTCGTTTGTGGGATTTTTGGTGCGATCATAGAAAGTGGGTGCTTCAATGTAGAACTGGTTGTTGGGTGGGCGGGGAAAATTTGGTGCACTAATTTACTTAGAATTAAAAAATATAAAATTTTCATTTTGGAAACAAATATTCAATACACACTCTATTATTTTGTTTTTTCTTATTTAATTTATTTTGTTTTCTTTATTTTGTATTGTTTTCTTATTTTAATTTTTGAATTATGTACATAATTGAAAATGAATCAAACGCGAGCATTAATAAAAATGTGATATGATGTTAAAATTACAAACTACAACAATAATTAAATTAATTTTAAAAATGAGAATTAATTTTTTTGAATCTATTTTAATTTTTGAATAGTAAAATTTAGTTTCTGAATTAAAGTTCGAATTTAGTACAGTGCCCAGTTGATTGCAATTTTTCACTTTAAAAAAATTGTTTCTATTTATTTAAAAAATAAATAAGAGAAATATTTTTTTTATTTACTTAAGGTATAAAATTAGTTCAATATTCGAAATTCAATTCGAGCTAAATATGATACAAAATCAATTCAATATTCATAAAATTTATATATGTATGTATAGGTCGATCACAAGATTATAATTAATCGTATTTGAAATACATTTGAACAATTATATATGACTCACAAATGTGTTATTTATGTTGGTTTTTTTGTTCAAAAAAGTATATTTTCTAAATTTTGTTCCCAAATATTATATTTTTGCCTAAATTTATCAATTACGATAATTAATATGATATTTTTGCTTATAAAATAATATTTCACACTAAAATTTGTAAATAATCATTATTGTGTTTAAGTCCTTGATCAATTGAATTTCCAACACAAACCTTACTTTCAAAAAAAAAAAAAAGAACAAGATCCTAATGGAGTCATTAGACTTGGCATTCTTGCAGCTTCGAGTGATTGAAATCTAGATCCAATCTTTATGAATTGTAGCACAAATACAACTGCGAGTTTCCCTAAATTCTCGACAAATCGTGCCCCAATTTTGATCAACAAACGTGTCCCGGAAAATAAAACAAAATGCTTAGCATCAAGAAATTTTGCTTGAAGGCTAAAGAAATTTCTTTGTGAAAGAAAGATAAACGAAGCCTAATGGCCTTTTAGCAACAAGTTATTTGGAGTTCTATCAATACTTATAATGGAATTTATATCGGCTGAAATTTTAAGCAGAAATTAGGGAAAAAATGATTTTTATTTTTGAATTTTCAAAAATTTAGTCAAATAAAAAGAATTGCACAAATCAGGTATGCGCGATCCGTAAGACCGAGAGTGCCTTAACATTGGGCAATCACTCAATTCAATTTGGGCGACGTACACATTTGTACTGGGTGATTATCCAATGCCAATTTTGGCGCACCAGGTCTTCAATTGGGCAATCACCCAATATTTTTTTAAATTTTGTTTATTAATAATATAATTCCAATTTTTGATGCATTACACAGTGTAATGCTGTTTGTAATGCATTGGATAGACCTTTTAATGCGCTACGCAGAGTGTGTAATGGTTTGTAATGCATTGCACTGAGTATGTAATGGTGTATAATGCATTACAAAGAGGAGGCAATGTTGTGTAAATCATTACAAAGAGCGTGTTATGGTGTGTCATACACTACTGAGAATGTGTAATTCGATTCTACGAAGAAATAAGTCTAGCACATCATTTTTGGTATTTTTGGAATAGAATGCATATGATATCCATTTTTATCTATAAATAATAGATGGTTTTTGTGTTTCTCAATGAGTCAGATGGAATCAATCACTTCGCCACTACAAATATTGCTATTTAGGCCTTTCATCTCGTGTTTGTAAGTTATTGGCAATTCTTCCATTTTCGAAAAACTTTCGGGAAAAAAAAAAGAACTTAATGGCTAAAAATTGCAGATATGTAAATAGATTTTTTTGCTTTACATTTCTTTATTTTAAATTTTGATTAGTTGAAGAACCTAAATTGCAACATAAGGAGTAATTTTCATATTAGAATTTAAATTGTAATATAAGGATTTCAATTTTCTTTATAGATAAAACATTGTGAAGAAGAGGTAAATTATTAAGTTATTCTTCTTTTATTAAATTAAATAAAGAATTAATTAATTAATTAATTAAATTAACAGTAGAACTAAAATAATTGTCATATTCTTTTCAAAAAATAAAAAATAATTAACATATTTCCTTTCAAAAAAGAAAAAGAAAAAGACAAGATAATTGTTTATCCTATTATAAATCATTCTATCATCCAGCCAAAAAGCAATGTGAAAAAATAACAAAAATAAAACAGCGAAGAGTTAAGGTCGGTCCTAAACTTGATATTGAGATTTGTAGGCAAAGTTCGATTTTTCATAAAACTATGATTAAAGCAAAGCTTCAATTTCTACTAATTTAATGGAGTGCACCGTAGAGTCGTAGACTCAATGAAATATATGAAGAACTGAGGCTAATTGGTACAACAAAGACCCAATATTTTAATTCGCTATGCATTAAGGATCTATCTTTTTTTATTTAACATTTCAGTATCGGAAGTCCAAATTTGCTGCGTAATATAGACTTATGTTAGCATTATGTTAAATTCCACAATTAAAACATTGGAAACTCTCTAGATGGATCCTACTAATGCAAAAACAAATAAACGATGTGTCTTTAGTGTGCCAAAAATTTTAAAAATAGGACCCTTGAGATGCCAATAAGCTACAATAAATTAACTTCCATCGTCTTCTTCCTAGTAATTACAAAGTCTAAACCCACTTCATCCTCCCATAAACTAGAAAATAGTTGTACCACATACAAATCCAAACAACATGACTTTCTACAAGTAGTTTTTTTGCTCATCTAGATATGGATGAGTTGTTCAATGAGGTGGATCATACCAATCAAAATACCCACATCTTCCCCAATCATATTACAGCAAAATTTAAAGAATCGGTGCAAAAAGCAAGGATTAATAGGCGAATAAGCACAAAAATATTATCCTTCATAGGCGACAAGCAATAAATCTCCTTTTGGGGAATTTAATGGAAAAATTTAACAAAAGGCTAATGGAAATCCTTATTACCCAATGAATTTTGAGTTTGGATACTAAATTATCAAAGAAAAAAAAATAAATCATTCGTGCACAACAAGTTAAAATGTTAGATCCTGCATCAATTACCCAAAAAGCTAAAAAAAATACATGAAAAATAATGCCAGAGTCAAACTTTGTACATAAATAATTAAATATCCTTAAAAGAAGTCACAGGAAAAATTTGAGAACAAAGTTGTTATGCAAAAGGGTGAAAAAAGGACAAAAATCGTAACTATCACAATTACAGGTAATTAAACCTACCCAGCACCCAATCGGTAAAACAACATTTTATTTTATCTTAACATTGACATAGTATGGTAATAATAAATATTCAACGGACAAAAACACGAAACGACAAGAGACAAACAAATAACAGTTACTGTCTTTCACCTCCAGTTGCGGAGTCAGGCTGATTAAAGACGTTCGAAAAATTAGCCGAAAGATTGGAATAAAGCGATACAACTTTCGAAATATTCTGATTAATTTCTTGGATTAAAGCCACGTTCTGCACCATATTGTCGTGGATTTTCGACTGGTGATTCTCGTTGACTTGCTGGATCAGGGCCCGGTTCCGGTCCAACACAGATTGAACTTCCTGGAAATTTTCAGCGAAGGCGGCCCATACGTTCGGATCTAGATCGGTGTCGGAGTTGTGGCGACGGAGGTGATCGGAGTAGCGGTGGTTGGGGGTTTCCATGGTTGATTTGTACGGGGAAGGAAATGGATGGTTGAGATGAAATGGGAGGATGACATTAGATATTTGGAGCTATTTGTCTGATAAATATTATTATACTATTGTTTATCTTGTCAGGTAAACATAAAGCCACTTCTGTCGCTGTCCGAAATGTATAATATAAAACCAAAATTATAGAAGTTGTAGATATTTTGTAAAAAAGAAAAATCTAAGAAACCAATAAAAACTAATTAAATTCTAGTAAAATCTGAGAATGACAATGGGTCGAGTTTGGAGTATGTTGGCTCAGACCCGCCCCTAAACCCATGAGCTATATAGAATACCCTGGATCTACCCCTAGTCCCATGAGTTCTCCAGGCAGGAGGCGTATCAATCTTTAGACCCACGAATTGATGCACAAAATTTTATTTATTTTTTATTGTTTTTACCTCTAATTTTTCTTATAGACATTGTGAATGGAGTAGGGGTCACACACTTCATCGTGTGTGTAGTTTAAAGAGTTTAAATTTTATATTTGTAAATATCAGAATACTTTTAGTTATATTGACTTTTTATATTAATTTAGATAATATAAATATATTTATGGGTAATGGGGGTGATTCGGGGCGGGTGCATCCCGGCCCGGACTCGCCCCTAGAATATTCACGAGTCGGAAAGTCCGTCCCAGATTCGCTCGTATTACCCATTTAGTCAGAGCAGGTCCGCTCTATTAGGGGTGAGTACCTGCGAATTTTGGGTGTTATGGGTAAAATTGTCATCCCTACTAAAATTATTGATCTCGGTTTTTTTTTTTTTACCCTCCTAATACAAGGTGGGAATTGTTGGGGTAAAATGATATCTGAAATTCGGATCTATCACCAATAAAAATATATAAGAATTATAATTTTTAAATAGAAAAAAATTTATACAGACAAACTCTAACTGAGTAGTACCTAAATGACAACCACTAACAATTTCAAAGAGAGATAACCCCACCATGAAGTGGTGTAGCAGCAAAGACTGTGATCAACCTATGCCATGCTTGGTTCAATCCTCCTGGTTTAATAAGGCCAAGCATTTATGGGTTTAATAAGGCCACACTAGTGGGTAAGAGGGAGCCACGTAGACGCCCTACGATGTGAGATGTCGCCTCAGGTTGAGCTTTACTAGGACCCTGGTGTGTATAGATCAGATTAAAAAAAAAAAAAAAGAGAGATAATTAGACTTATTCTCTATAACATAAAATTTCATTAATTTTTCCTCTCTCATTATTTTTAATCACTTATATAATTATTTTATATTTTTTAAAATACTTTTTTCAATTTTCAACCATACACCTAACACATTATTCGAGTAAATCAAAGTTGTTACCCACAAAACACGGCCTAAATCTGACTATCCAAACATGGAAAATCTCTATTCATTAAACAACCTTATGAATAAAATATGAAGTTGATTGGCTTGACACACTGGCTCGTTTCACCTGTCAAAGGGCAAATAAGAAAACATGGAACAACAAATATGATACATCAAAAACATGGAACAACAAACATGATACATCAAACTTATCTAACATTGTAATCAAATTTTCACTTCTGTATAATTTATTGACTACAACATCTCAATGGTTCATTATTGGTTCTGTTACATAATCCATCGATTATTCTGCATGGCCCCAATTGGGGGCCTTACAACAATAAATAAACATCAATAATAATGTAATAAAAGTATTGCTCATACAAATCAATTGAATGAAATAAATCCCCTATGATAGGAAAACAAAAGAAAATCAAAAGAACTCCCTAAAACAAAGCTCGACTCTACGAGATGGTTAGGCCCAACAATAAATTAATAATACATCCTACTCTACGAAAAAAATAATTGTAACCGCTGCTCTGGTCTCACAAGGTCAAAGCTTTCTGAATTTTCAAAAGCCATAGCGTAGTCTGCATTACAAACAACCGCGCTTCTAGTTGAAATTCTTCCAACCAAATAAGCACACGAGATAGAAACGAGTTGTTGCGTAATAATTTTGACTCGATAACTGCCTCAGATGAGACTCGTCCAATAATAAAAAATGTCTCGTTAGATGATCCTTGCATCTATTCAATAAACAGAGAACTGTTTATTAGCAATGTGAAAAAGAAAAGAAAAAATTATTAGATTTTCGGCTTCTAGGGCAATGAAACTAATATCGTATAATTCAGAGTGTTGAGAAAAATACATACCAGTGACTGATTAACTGCACGCAAGCAATCATTTGTTTTAAGCATTAGGAGAATAACGCGAGGGAGTCTCCTTAAAAGCTCTGTGATTTGTGGGAAATATTGAGAGGCATACATCTGCAGACCCCAAAAAATCACCGTAAAAATTTAACCCAAGTTCATTTGAATTTTTAAATCGAAAGAAATTTAAACTGAAAGATAAAGTTTCTTTTTTGTTAAACGGTAAACATAATATTTAAACAAATCCATATCTTTGCATGTGGTTTACCTGGAGTTCTGAACGATCACTATCTGTTCCTTGGACAACCAGGTGATCCACAGCACGGTCGATAACCTTATTCCATGGTCTCATTGTAAGAATCCCCGCAAATAACACGTAAAGATCCTCACCAGCACCTAATTTTACACTATTTTCTCTAATTGCATTGGCATCTGAAAATATCAAGCCCTACGATAAATGCCCACAAATACCAAAGTAACCAAATGAGATTTCATAGAGAAAAGAACCAAGGCTAAAACAGTAATTTATGGACAAGAATATGCACCTTCCACAATGAAGCATAGTTGATTCTTGTTGAAACATCAAGTTCTTTGTACAGACCATGATCTAGCAGTACCAACTGAGGTTTTTTATATCCTGGGCATTGCAGGGAAAGAAATTATCAAGTTATTCATAGGTATTAAATTTAGCCATTTCGATATTATTACTCCAATCTAGTATATTCAGATCGTATCAAATATAAAAGGTTTTGTGTCCCCTACTGCAAAGCTACATGAAGTAGACACAACTAAAGATGACACTGTTGAAAGGTTTTAAGCCACTAACTTCAAAAAAAGCCACTTGACTCGCCATTGCAATGGCTGAAAATTATTTTTCAATATAACACAATTGTTTCCTTATCGAAGAAAAGCCCATTCAAGCCATCAATGATGCAATCTTTCTGCATGCCAATCTAACATGCTAGTGTATTGTGCTTATTTCAATGTCTCCTCCTACTTGTCTTTACCCTTCTATTGTTCTACGATCAGTTTGGTTGCATCCTGCCTTAGGGTAAAGCCTATGACGTGTTGAGCTCAAACCAGAATCTTGTGGGATGAGCACGCATTTAGGGAGTAGTCTATTTTATTGGGAAAATATGTGGTTTGCAATTGAAAACCTGTAAAATTTAATGGTTACATACAATGTCTGGATGACATTAAATTTGGCAAAAAATAGATTGTGAAAATAGCTTGTTTTATTTTTTGTTCTTTATTTTTTTTTCATTTTTGCTCTCATTATTTTTAATCATAATCTCATTTAACTCAAAAGAGTCCAAATGTCACTTCATTTTGCTTTGGAGAAGGAAAAAAAACCGAAAAGATAATCAAAATAATAATTATTTTTAGGTGATATCGGCTATAGCATTCTAAATGAGACATTACTTTATTTCTTTTGGAGAGCACCCATATTCAGATTGGAGCTTGTTTGCTACAACTTTTTTTAAAATCATTTCCTCCATCATTTTCAACTGCTCATTTCATTAATTTGACAACTTTTTAATTATTTATAACCTTTTTTTTTAATTATTTCAAAGTAATCTTTTTTTATTAATTTTCAACCACACATTCAAAAATAATTTTTTGAATAATCTCTACCAAACGAACACTCAAGTTCTCCAAATAGTTTTAACACATGCAAAGGTCTCTTTAGTTGAATTTGTATCACAACATGCAAAAAATTAACACAGAAGACAGCCAAGTGGGACTTATATCTCCCTATCTCGGGTTCCATGGGCTACTTGTATGACACCCTATAGTAACAAATAAAACTAAAGGGCATCTTTTAGGGGCCTTGGGTGAACCACTAATGGAATATTAGGTTTCAGACACTGTAAGGGCATAAATAAGAAATCCTAGAGTCAGTCACCTAGAGTCCAACTTCTAAGGGTATATTTAATAGGGATCATAGATTAAAACGATTCAAAAGAGTTATTGAAATCGAAGGAAAGTAGTGTATAAAATAAAAATAGTTGTCAAATCAATCAAATAAGTAGTTGAAAATGATAATCGAAACAATGATTTTCGTTTTAAATTGTAGAAAATAATGTTCGGTGCACGACAAAATAAATGAAAACTGATAACAATCAAATAAGACCCTCCTATATAGAGTTCGTTTGACAAACCTTTCTTAAGAAGAAAATTGATTTTTTGAAAGCTTGTGGTTAAAAATTATATTTTAAAAAAAAAAAGGGGGTTATGGAGAAATGTGATTTTGAGTTCCCTTTTATTGAATGTTTAACTGAATAAGGATAAGATCAATGATTATTTTTTTAGCTTTGTCAAACAACCTGTTAATATAAAAAAAGAAGTATATCAGAATCTATAATGACACAACCAATTTTAAAGGATAGAGTTGATCATTCCACAATAGTTCTTATAGGCATGTGAAACTCCAGATGAACAATATTTTCAGGGAGGGAAACATTCTTATAAAAAACATGAAATGAAAAACAACAGAAAATGCCTTACCAAAAAGGCTCCTACTGGCAGAAGGCAATGGGCGGACTAGCACGTTGGCAGCATGTGGATCACAATGTACAAAACCATGTTTAAACATCATTTCAGCAAAAGCTTCACTTAACTGCATAGAGCAAAGACTTTTAATAGAATTTAACGAGAATAATAAAGCATATTCCACTAAATTATTGCATAAAATGGAGTGCAATTAATACACTAGTCTTATCATTTTCTAAGAAAATATGTCACCAATGTAAAATTTTGTAGGTAACAATTCTTTGCACGAGGATAACTTAGTATCTCAATTAAACCACCCCACCCTCCCCCATTACAGGGCATCAAGGCAAAATACAATATTTGTTTTAGGGTAAAATGATTTGTGTATGTGTGGTTTAAATAAAGAAATGTGCTTAAGAAATTTAAAAAAAAAAAAAAAAATTGTCCAATCAAATATAATGATTATTGAACAAGCTGTATCAAATGAGCTCTAAAATGTCATTGATCTAAACACTTCATTTGCCCAATAAGGCAATAACTCCAAGATCCTACTCTACCCCTCAATGGAGGATGATTGGTACTATAACCATCCCGATGATCGGCCACAAAGGCAGTAATGTGGAAGATATTAACAGCTACATATAGAGGATCACGTATAATATAATTGAAAGATATTATTTGTAGTAAGAATAGCTTAAAATACTAATTGTATGAAATCACTTGGCTGAATTAGGAAGAGGACACCCATGAACTTACTAATTTCGCAACATCATGAGGCTGAATTCCAAGCTTCCGAATGGTCTTCAAATCATTAACTTGTGCACCATCAATAAACTCCATCACCAACAATTTTGAGGTACTCAAGTTCCAATGTACTTTCGGGGCATAAACATATTCTGCAATATGAGGAGATAACCTCCGAAAGTTATCCACACATTTTACACTGTTCTTGGCCTCAAACAAGAAATTTAACTCCTGAGAATAGCATCAAGACTCATCAAAATTTGGTCTCCAGAGGAGGAAACAAAGAATCTTTAGACAACACAGATAATACATAACACGATTGCATACCAAATATTATCTCAATACAGAGCAATTAATAAAGACAGTTTTCACCGATTGTAGCTTGGGAGCCCCAATCTCATATAAACTAAGATAAAGGTAGAAACTTCAACAAATACACACACTGCACCGGATTTTACCCATTTGATAAGATTAGGTTGCCGAACAAATCAAACTAGAAGCTGTAATATAATTACAATGAAGAACATAGGTAGAAACTTCAGCAAATACACACATTGCAGCGAATTTTACCCATTTAATAAGATTAGGTTGCCGAACAGATCACACTAACAGCTGTAATATAATTACAATGAAGAACATAGGTATCTGATGCAAAGAAGGGGATTGCTGTATTTTCAAATCTTAAGGATTTGAACACCAAGAACAGACTGCAAGTTAAAATAAGACCTTCAACTGTTGCAGGACTTTCCTAAGTCCAGCTGATGAAGATTAAATGTATTGTAATGCAAGCATAGGGAAAGTAATCTATTTTTTCCTTTAGCATGATTTTTTTTGGGAAAGTATCTTGGCCTGAAAATCCAAACCCAGGATACGCATTTATTAACAGGAAAAACACAGTCCACCTAGTTGGAGGAGAACATATGAACCTTACACCTTTAGCATGATATTACGTGTATGTTTGATAGAGATTATTAAAAAAATGATTTTTGGATGTGTGGTTAAGAAATAAAAGAAAACTTTTAAAAATCATAAAGAAAATTGTCCATGGGCGGTTCAAAATGATTTTGATAGAGATTATTAAAAAAATGATTTTTGGATGTGTGGTTGAGAAATAAAAGAAAACTTTTAAAAATCATAAAGAAAATTGTCTATGGGCGGTTAAAAATGAATATGGGGCAAAATGACTTTTTGAATAATTTGTATCAAACAAGCTCTATCTCGTTCTAGTACCGATCTTGAAATTCGATAAACATACTGATGGAAACTAACAATAGGGATATTGAGTGTGCTAATTATTTTTATATTAGACTATTTTCTTTTCAAAATTTTAATTCAAATTAGGATTTATTATGTGCGTGTGTGCCTGTTTTTTTTTTTTTTTTTTGAACTTGAATTATATTATTAAATCCAATTCAGAGGGAGTCTTATGAGTTGTCATGGTTATATTATTTCATAAACTCATAATTTCTCCCTTCTTAATTCTCTCCACATGTTCTTCCATTTCTATCTCTTTCTCCCTCAAGCATCATTTTCCTGTCCAATGAGTTATACATCAATTTCGTACGAGCAAACAAGTTCCAATAGGTGTTCAAGTTCACGAAATCTCTCATGGTACTACCAACCTCCATTCTCAAACCCAAACACATCCCCTACGCCACCTACAGCCTTCGGCCATGAATTGCCCCAGGCCACTCGAAAGTCGAAACCCACTTCACTAGAAAGCCAAAATGCGCCCACCCCACCACCCCCTAGCGGCGGGATCTCCCTATACTCTTCAATTTCTTCTCTCACTCCCTTTCTCTTTCTCTTTCTTTCCCGAGTCTCATTTTGTTTAATGTGTCTGCTTCAAGTATATATACTTTGCATTGAAAGCAAACATCCACAAGGAATTTCTCCTCCATTTCTGACAACAGACAAATTAAGTCAGTAACTTGATATATCTTAAGATGCCTTAAATTAGTCTGGCATGATTGAGGAAGTGCCAGTCTAATAGGGTGATGGGGAATAATTTATAATGGTTTTTAAATGTTTTTAATGTAAAAGAAGAGAGAGAATGAGTGGAGTTGAGTGGTGGAGATTTGTGGAGATTTGTGGATGTGATTGATTTAGGATAAAGAAATAATGGATAAAAAAGTGGTAAAAAGTGGTAAAAAACTGAAAAAGTAGTTGCCTAACATGCTTTAAATCACATTGATGGAGAAGGAATCGTTCAGAAGATGTTCAAAACAGATCACAGAGTTTAGTCAAAAGTTTAGAGCAGCATCAGCATGTTCATGGAAATAATCTGATTTTAAAACTTCTATGCAGACATTAGACAGCTTTGACGCTAAGAACTCTTAGGCTAAACACACAACAAAAGAATCTTGAGAGATAATGAAGGGGTATTACACACGTCAAACGAGGAAGACAAACTTGACAACAACATGACGTGACAACAACATGAATATGCTAAAGAGATCGTTGGTTGCAATCAACTGGTGGTAAGATATTAATAATAATACCAGGTAGGGGAAACTTTGAAATTGATTAAGCTTAAAAACAAACCTTGGGTAAACTTTCTCGCATTTCATCAATCAACCACCTGTAGAAAATTCAATATCTTTCAAAGTTGCAAAATGTATTAAAATGGCATTTTTCTTTCTAAATTTTTTGAGACTATTAATGCATGCGAGATGATGGAAACTTAACAATTTTGTTCCACTTTTTAATCCATTTTTATCAATTCTTTCTTTTGATCAAACCAAGCACATCCACATATCTCGTATCTCGTAGGACCTACATGTACTATACAAATCTTCACCATTCAACTCTATTCATTCTCTCTCATCTTTTACATAAAAATCCATAAAAAACAATAAAAAATTCAATCCTATGAACCTTAATATCATTTATATATGACACAATCACAAGTTTTCCCAAGGGATATAAGAAACATATTGGTAAGAACATTCTAAACCTGTAATCGAAAGAAGGAAAGAGCCGATGCAATGTGTTTACAATTAACTCCACGGTTGCATAATCTGCAGCTGCAGTATTTGTCATGTGAGTATGCTGAACCTGAAGTAGATTAAAATGAGTGAAATGAGAAAATCCACATCAACCATTAGGCCATCCACAATGCAGGGCTTCAATTGCACCCCTCCACAAAAACGCGTCAGTAGAGAGAGAGAGGAGAGAGATAGGAAGGGAGGAAAAATGTTGAGACCCACACTTATTTAAATTTTTATTTTTTAATTACTTTTATCTCAATTATTCCATTTTTTCTCCACTTTTTCTTCATAGATACCCGTACCACGTCCAGATATAGACGCCCATCTAGAATTATTCCACTATTATTTTATTATTATTTTTGAATTTATCTCTATCTCTCTCCTCTTTTTTATTTTTCCAGCTCTTTTTTCCCTACATTTCATTCCATTCACTTTCCATTTACTTTATAATAAAATAACATTTCTCTTCCTATCTCTCTCCTCTCTCTCTCTACTGACACGGTGAGGGCAATTGAATGCCCATTGGAGATGGCCTTGAGTTATCAGTAATGAGTTGATCTCAGTGAGGATTCATATCACTCGTACCTTCACAGCAACCTTTTCTCCTTCATGAGTGCGGGCAATATGAACCTGTGCTAGCGAAGCACTTGCTATGGGCACAGGATCAAATTCGGCAAAAATCTGTAGACATATCGTGAGTTCAATCATTTGAATAATAAAGCAATTTGCCAATATAAGGAAGAATTATTTACTCCACAATATCTAAGATCCAGTGAACCGTTTGGTTGATCTAGAAAAGCTATATGGCTTTGAAGAGCTATCTGAATCAATACTCACTTCATCAGGAGAGCCTCCTAGCTCACTCTTGACAACTTCGTGTACTTGATCATATGACGAAACAGGACATCTGTTCAACATTGACTCCCTCATTATCTGGACATACTCCTCAGGCACTAAGTATTCCTAGAGAAACCAAGTTTGGGATTTGAAATTCTGATGCCAAAAGCATTATATGAGAAAACAACGTAAGGAACATACCAGCTGACTAATATGTTGACCAAGCTTGATATATATTCCACCATTTTTAAAACAAAGTTCTTGAAGTCTACATGCACTCCTACTGTGAACTTCAGATTTAACTCTTGCCCTGTCACTGCTACCCTCAGGCAAACCCCAGAGAGAGTATTCATAATCTAACAGGAATTGAAGAACAATAAGTTCTATATAGATAGGGGAATGTCTATTAAGCAATCAAACAGCCAAGAATGGGAAATCGGCAGCAAATATTAACGAAGAAGAGAATACTTCAAGGAATTGGTTTTACATTAATATCAAGAAAGCAAGAGAGAAAAAATAAAACTAAATCCTGCAATGAGCAATTGATAAAAGATAAGACATTTCATCTATATGATAAAATATAGTAATTCTTTCATATAGAAAACAAATGAACTCTCTTCACTACGCTGTTCACTTTCCCATTACCCGCACGCTGTATAATACAAAGTTTGAACCAGAACATATCTAAAACATGAAACAAGAGAAAGGAACAGAGAAGAAGAGAGAGAAGGCAAAAAATGGTCATACCCAATTCAAACGTAGTAACTACCGAAAAGAAATAAAGAAAAACGATGAAAGTATTTGTAAGTATTTCTTCTTCTGCATTGAGTGATTGTCTAGTCTAGTCTAGAAGTCCACCAACAATACTGATAAAAATCAGCATTACATGATTAGAGAAATTACACAAAGATGTGAACAATGTAAAAGTTCTTGATCATCGCATATTTAGCATGTTGACCTTGCATCACTACAACATGGATATCTTAAAATAAACCAAGAAGAACAAGAAAATAAATAATATTAATGGGAGAATTCAGGGGATTAGGGGAATCCAATGTCAACGATTCTCTTCAAGATTGTTTGCAGTGATGCTATGACTTCTAAGTTAATTCTACCAATATCAGATTACGTACTAGTTATATAGAAACTAATTGCTAATTTTTGACTACTATTCTAAGCCCTATTTTATATGTCATTTTTGTTAAAAATTGCAATTATATATAATTCATATATTTTGTGGTTTATGGTTTATTGCAAATATATCCCTTAATCTTACATGTTTTTTCATTATTTTGCTGGTATACCTTGGGGTTATAACATGCCTCACGTTGCTGAACACCTGAATGCGCTATTCAGACTTTTTAAACATTGCACTCAGAAATTCGATTTCTCATGTGAAACTAGCACGTTTGTGAAGCATTAATAAGATCTTACTAACATTTAGGTTCAATGATTGATTCCTATGACCTTTTAAAGTAAGATGAAATTTCAGTAACTAAGAGATAGATGCCGCCGGCCTATTTCTTGCTCAATCACTAGAAATGAACTCTACTGTACTTGACTGGTTATCAACTTTTTATTTGTGCTATGATTTATTATACCAGAATTATTTCTTGTTGAGCATATACATTCCAGTCCCTCCCATGCTATTCGGACTTTTTAAACATTGCACTCAGAAATTCGATTTCTCATGTGAACTAGCACGTTTGTAAAGCATTAATAAGATCTTACTAACATTTAGGTTCAATGATTGATTCCTATGACCTTTTAAAGTAAGATGAAATTTCAGTACTAAGAGATAGATGCCGCCGGCCTATTTCTTGCTCAATCACTAGAAATGAACTCTACTGTACTTGACTGGTTATCAACTTTTTATTTGTGCTATGATTTATCATACCAGAATTATTTCTTGTTGAGCGTATACATTCTAGTCCCCGGGTGCAGCTGGAAACCTCTCATGGCACTACTTTCATGTCATTATGTCAATATAGAATAAAGGAAAGATCAGCCTGTAACCCGCTGAAATAGGGCTCTTTTAGCTGAAGAGAAATGATAGATGTCCAAATATATTTGAATTTCCGGGATTGGATACTTATTCTCGAAAAAGTAATTAAGACATAATTTGATGGATTTCCTCAAGAGTTGATTTACTCAATTCCTTTAGTTATGAAGTTCAACATACAAAATACACAAGATAGAGTACATGATCAACCAACCAAGTAACAAGAACAATGACATTTTCCATGAACCAACAGTATTTACCCTTTGTTTGGGCTCGCTACTTTCGCATTCATGTTTCCTCAAACTAATGTTCAACCACAAATTTTTGTGGAATCCATAATTTTTCACACTTTTCAATCAAGTTTCAACCACACATTATTTCAAACAATAAAGTTTTCCTTAAAAGTAATTCAACCAAACAAGCATTAGTCTTCTCTTCTTTTGCTAGCCTTATTCTTGAGGTTATTCTCTAATGAAATTCAAGGAGCCACAACTGTCTAAATAATTACTAATGCAACCAAACAAGTATTAGTCTTCTCTTCTTTTGCTAGTCTTATTCTTCGTCTAAATAATTACTAATTCTTAGGTAATATAAACACCTAAAATCCTGGAGAAAGAAAGAAAGAAAGGAGAAAAGTAGTCTAAAGGAGTACCCACTGTTGAAACGACAAATTCGAAGATCAATTGAACTCGAGACCATAATTACAAACTGGAGTAGCGTTTCAATCAAACAGTTATATTGAAGAGATGTGTATTACCGAGAGCAATTGCAGCGGCCGTCATGGAGTCACGGAGGAGGCGAATAGGGACGGCAGTGCAAAGCTTGAGGGCAGAGGCAGGGTCTTCTGAGTTGGAAATCAAAGCCGCTGCCGCGCCGGCTCCACCAGCCGCACTGGCTGCTAGAAACAGCTTCGTTTTGGCGCGCCAGATAGATCTCGCGGCCATTCTTCCTCTTTTCCTCTTTTCCCTTTTCTTTTTTCCTTTTTTTTTTCTTTGCCTTCGTCTCTTGTTCTGTATGTATATCTATTATATTATTACCTCCCCTTGGATAAATTCGAGAAACGGCCTAAGAACCTCCACGGTGGCACTTGGTACTTTAGCTTCTGAGCGTCGCGTAAGCGTCCCAATTCAATTCGGATTTTGTCAATTTGAGCAATCAATTCTATTTTTAGAATTTATTTTAGTCCAACTATTATATTAGACATCGGTATGAAACTCATATAATAATACTACTATAGTACTACATAACAATTTTCCACCACCCATTCTTCGAAAATTCAAACCCTATTTTAAATCAGATTATTTGCTAACCGTACTCTTATTGTTATTATTATTATTAACTAAGTTTTATACCCGTGCGATGCACGGGAGTAAAACTTTGTAAATTGAAATTTGTCGTAAAGTTTAGTTGAAAATAAATTATTTAACATGTAGTTCACAATTGCATTCAATTGATAATAACATAACGTTTGATAAAATGCATAGATTTGATAGCATATACTGGTATACTTTTATTTTGTTTTACTTTTTGGTGTTTAATTTTGTTTGAATGACTGTTAGTTAAAGTCACCATTACAGGTTTTCAAAATTTTGTATCATATATTGTTACAAATTTTCTATGTTAGGCTAGCTAGTGATGTGTTCACAATTAATGATTAAATATAAAAGTAGGAGATTAATTCAATAAATTACTTCATATGTGAATTAATTTAATTAATAAATTGTTTCATACGTGAATCACAATGGTAGAGTCATCCCTTTATCGCCGGTTGGTCCAATTTGATATACTACTCACTCCTACTATTCCAAATTTGCACTCAAACTAAAAAATAAAAAGTAAAAAATACCGTAGTATTTAAGTGAGATCACAATTAAATAAATTATAATATAATATTATATAATTAGTAATTTTCAAATTCTATCAATGCTTTTAACAGTATCAAATACCTACACATCAAAAAATTAAATAGAAAAAAAATAGAAATAAAGTATTATATATATTGTTCTGACACAAATATGTAGTGCAATTAGATTGTCCTAGATCGTGATCAACCACATTTTCCTTCGAATCTAATAAGCCATTATAGAAAGATCAACAATTTTTCAACTACAAAGGAAAGCCAACTGTACCATTCAAAAAAAGGGGAAAAAAAAGAAAGAAAAAATGAAGGGAAACCCAACCGTATAATAAAAGAAGAAAGGTCCAATTCAACTTCGAAGTCCCATTTGTCCAACATATTAGTAATCACGCTACAACCAAATCGGTTCATAAAATCAACAAAAAAAATAGGACATTAATAAATTTATTTATTACTTAAAAAATAATTAAGATAGTAAAAATAATAAATTTATTTAAATTAAAATGAAATAAACAAAATTAAATTTACTTACCTATTTAAGGTAACTAAACATACAACTTTTGGTTAAAAATCGATATTCTCAGATCAAAAAGAAATTGCTAAGAAAATTAAATGAAGGATGTAAAAGGTACATTTTATAAGATAATTTGGAAATCACATTTTAGCCAATATTTTAAAATAGTCTGGTCATATTGAATACTTTATTTTTACCACTTAATAAATATTTTAAAAATCTTCATTTAACTATAGTAATCGCAGTTTCATATTATTTTGTAACTTAGTATGTTTTACGGTTTTTTTTTCTCTTTTTCCTTTCTTTTTTTGAAGTGGATATTTTCATAGATTTTAAAACGTCATACATATAGTTTCAATTTTAAGTTAAGAAATCTTATATCTTTTAACTTTAGATATTGTTATTTCATTTACATATCGTATATCTTTCGACACAATCAATTTTCATTTCAAGAGATTTTATATATTTTACATATATATAACTTCAATAGATCTTAACAGATGTAATATATTAATTTGTTTTGCATTTTAAAATTATCACATTAAAAGACAAGATATTGTTTATGAGAGAAAATATCATTTAAACATATAATCCCATATTAAAATTAAATTAGGAAACTACACTTGTAAAAACACAGCTATGAAAAAGTTATTGCTATTTTAGAGGGTCTCAAATTAGATCAAGAAAAAGTTTGGAGGGTCAAATATGGGTGGAGTCTGCAAGATATGCCGTTGAAGCCATAACCAAACCTGAGATTCCATCGACTCAAGGAGCTTTAGTTCAACAGATTTTTATGTTTCTGTCCTGCTTTTCCCATGTTGAATTCTCACACGTGCTCAAAGCCGGGAACAAATGTGCGGCTAAGTTTATGAGGAAAGACCATGTATGGGCTGATTGCCTACAATACTTTCTTGTACCGCACCTCCTAGCCGATTTAAATAAATAATTGTGAAGTTCCCGTGTCAAAAAAAAAAAAAAAAAAAACAGCTATGAAAGTATAATGTCATGTTACCCAAAAAATTTGAATAAAAGACATTCCAAGCTAATACTCAATGAAAACTCACAACTGAGTGGAAAATGATAAGCTAAATCCATAAGTCCTCATAAATTTTTTTTTAAAAAAATTCACTTTAGGAAAAAAAAAAGTTAAAATTTTATTGTGAACCAATAATATGATTTAAAATTCAAAAAATATATATATAAAATTATAATTTTGTACCTTGTGAGGATTGGATGACATGAATGTATTTTGTAATGGAATTTGTTTTCTTGCTTTAGTACCCATTTCCGCTTTTTCTTCTTGCGTAATATGAGTACTTATTGTTACTGAAGGTGCCAACCCAGGAAAACCTTAAGATGTCTATGGTATATCAATTATCAAGCAAAGTTTCAAATCAAAGCTTTGAGTGGAACGATAAATAGTACTATGTACGTAATCAAAGGAAATGATGAAACATGTAAAAAATAATGCACAAACCTAAAGGCCTCACTCATAAAATCTCTTACAATGGACTACCGAAAAATTGTGTTGATAAAAAGTAGTGAGTACTGTGTAAAAGTTAATTGTTTTAAATAATCTGATCATACAAAATGGAAAAATGTTATTTATAACTATGGTGCAATTATCATGTTACCTAGTATTTATTGTCATTTTTTTATTTTTTCATAGCTAGGAAGCAATGTAAAAGAAATTGATTTAATTAGAACCTGGTATAAAAGAAATCGAAAAGTGAAGATTAGAAATAATAGGCAACTCGCTCTTAGTTTATCATTTTCTACCTTTTTGTGAGAATTTATTACACATCTAATTAATTGTGAAAAATCCATAAGTTTATAAAAACTATGGTGTTTTTTTTCCTGTGATTGTGCTTCAATAGTATTGTTTTTGTAGAAAAAAAACAAAAATTCTCATTAATTAGAAAACAAAAAGTTGAAACTTAATCAACCATTAATATGATTTACAAATTCATAAAAATCATAATTTTATACCTCGTAAAGATGACGACATGCTCACATGCATGTATCCAGGGATGGTTCTCCTTTGAGTCTGGTGAGTCGGCCGACTCAAGCCCGACCATCCAAGGGCCCATTTTAGTCTGTTATACCTCGGGATTAAACTGTGTTTTATGTTTTTTTTCAATTAAAGGGTCCAAATTTAAATTTATTGCAAACTTGTAAGCCTATTTTTTAGTAAAACAATGAATAAATTCAACTATTGAATCCAAATTTATAGGACCTTTTTTTAAAAGAAATTTAGGCCACCCCTTTTTGTCAATATTTATTTATTTATTTTAGATCTATGGGTTATTTACTTATTTATGTTGGCTCCGGTTGAGTTTTTTTCTTTTTACATTGCGTTAAAACTCTGGCTAAACTTTTTATATTCTTTGTTGCGTTATTACTATGCATTTGACTAGTTTTTAATGCGGCTCTAATTGAGTCTCATGTGTATCTCTTTATATGAGCTTTAAGAAAAAAATAAAAATAAAAGGAGCCCATTTTTGGAAATTCTTGGAAGTTCCACTGAGGCTTCAACGACTACAAGTGACCGCCCTCAGATGTATCTTGTTCTTGAATTCATTTTCTTGGTTTAGTACCAAGATTCCATATTTCTCCTTCATTGAATATATGAAAATAACAAAATGAGAAAGCTCGAGTTTCGACAATGAATCTTGAATGCTCAAAGTTTGCTCGTAGTCAAAATGTAAGTGACAAGACAAAATAGTTTTTCCTTAAAATAACCTTAAAATATATAATATATAGATGTGTAATAATTAACTGCATACAATAAGAAATTGACATATGTCAATTGTTTACTTACTAATAAACAACAAATAAAAATAGTCAACAATTTCGTAACACCAATAACTATCAGCACACTTGGCAATACCATACAACTCCACCACACCAACTATCTTATAACTAATTCTTAATTGATAACTTCCAATAAAACTCTATTTTATATAATATATAGATTAATTTTGAGGAACCATATCATTTGAAAATCCAAACCTCACATAAAATTTTATTAATTTCTCACATATTTACCTGTGGTTGGGTTATACGAAATTTCTCTTTTTTCTGTTTGTTAATATGTTGTTGAAGTTAACAAATAAATTAAGGCCTTGTTCTATAGAAATTTTACTTGATTTCCGTGTGAAATGTATAATTGTAATTTGGGAAAATTATATTAAATAATTGAATGAATAATTATAAATTATGAGAAATAAAAATTGTGTAAGATAATTTTATAGAGAACAAACCCTAAATAGTAAAATCTGAGTTTGTGTCTTAAGGATATGTCCAATAGTTTTTGGATTTTTGCACTATAATGGTGTCAAAATTACATCGATTCAAATTTCTTTCACTAATCTATTAGCACCAAACCTTATATCGAATAAACATTATTTACTAATTTCATTTAATTTTAATATATATCATAAAAATAATTATATTAACATATGTTAATTTAAAATACCATGTAAATAATTATGAATATAATGAAAAATTTAAAATAAAATATTACATTTGAAATTACCACATTACCATCAAGTCATCATAGAAACGACAATTAAAAGCTATTTTAATTTTTTGAATTACAATATCCTCACAAGTGTTCAATTAATGCAGTGAGCATCCCAATCTTTGATTCTCCTACGTCGAGCAAAAAAACTATTGAAATTATTGATTGTCATCTATAGACATTCAACCGTCAGTCACGGAGCTTCGACCCATGCTATGATTGGCATATTAAGATCTCGTTTGTCCTCCACAATCATATTGTGCATGATAATACGTGCAGTGGACAATGCTCTTTTGACGAAGATCGGGCAGAGCCTGCGATTATTGCAAACCTCTATTGAAGCATGCCAAACGGCCGATCAATGTCTTTTCTAGAGTTTTCTTGTCTCATCGCAAAATATTGTCTACTTGGATTTAGTGAATCTTGGATTGTTTGCACAAACGTAAACCATTTTCGATACGTACCATCAATTAAATAGTATTCCATATCATATAACTTTTCTTTATATATAATGTGCTATATATAACATGCTCGAGGAGCAATACATTGAGCGAGGTTGGAAAATAGATTGGATGACTGTAGAACAATAATGTCATTGTTAGTTCTAGACAAACCAAAATACATGGAGTTGGGGTTGTTAGAGTAGTGCGGTTATAGTTCCCGTTTCAGTAGAGTTTTAGTAAAATCTGTACCATTACACCTGAGCACGGATTTGATGTTAAAAAAAGGAAGGAAAAAAGAAGGGAAAAAACCCTAAATCTCTCGCTCTTTTGATGTGTAACAAGACGTGCTACATAAAACAAATGTGTTACATAACAAACCAATTGTCATAATCAAATAAGTGATTGAAGCGGATATTTTTATTAATGTACTTGCCCACAATTTTCTATAGTTCTAAAAATAATCAAATAATCACACTTCATATACATGTGAGAAGAGTGTGCACTATGTATAGCCTATGCGCACACATACCAACTTTTCACGCACAAACATGAATTATTTGATTATTACTGCAAGTAATTTTCGGAGGAGTGTGTAAAGCCTATGCGCACACCAAATAATCAAATAATCACACCTCAAATTGTCCTTTGTGTACTATAAGTCTACAACTAGAGACGCACCGTAACTTCTATAACAGTGGCCAACGGGGGAACTTTCGCTAATAATATTGTCATATCTCTCTGCGATTACATGATCCTACGTGAGTGAAAAACAAAATCAAAAAACTGAAAGGCTTTGGAAGAAATACATAATATCACTTGTAGGGGTGGGCAAAAAATCCATAACTCATTGTTCAAACTAGCGCAAACCAACCCAAATTAATTTGGGTTGGTTTTGGGTTAGTTTAAAACTTTTCTAAAGTTGAATTGGTTTAAAACCAATTACTAAATTTTATAGAATGGTTTGGATTAACTCAAAACCAATAAAACCCAACTTCAACCCAAATATTATCAAGTTTCCATATATTTGGCTCAATAGACTAAAAATATTGAAGAAAAATATTTGGTCCTAACTCAAATATTACCCCAATCATAAAAATGAGAGAAAAATATGAATATATAATTATATTTTCAATAAGTTACAAATTATAAATGTAAGGTTAATTAAACCAAACCAAACCAACATAAAAATGGGTTGGGTTGGGTTAAAACCCAAATCAAAAGGGTTATTTTGGTTTTAAACCAATTGATTAAATTGATGATATTGATTTGGATTGAGTTTGCACCAAAAAGGGCAAACCAAACCAATGCCCACCCCTAATCACTAGCGACGGTGAAATTTTATTGCATTAATTAGTTGGAAATATATCATTGCACAATAATATTATTTTTCAAAAAGGTTACTAAAAAGTAAGAGAATGTTATGAATATAATAATAATATTAATATAATATAATTAATGAGGGAAGTGAGGGAAATAAATTATTATATTTTATTTATGTGAATGACTATTATACCCTTGATGAAATTATGTAATTACGATTGTGTATTCAAGCTTTTCCTATAACAGTGCTTCAGCTTATTAATTAAATTCATTCCCCATAATTCCTTATAATTCATTCTCTCTAAATTCTCTCTATTATTTCTATACTTTTATAACACGTTATCAAAGACTAGTTTCTAACCAACTGAGTAATATGAAGGGAGTATGCTCTACAGATCTTATGTATTTATCTTCTCAGACGTAAACTCGATTATTACCAATGAATTAATTCTTCCTAATATCTCTCAATTCTATATTATAATCAATCCTATACAATTATACATCAATTCTCTTTCTTCGTCTTACGCAAATAATCAACACTACAAAGAAAGATCGATGAATTCAAGGTTCCAATTTGAGTCAAACATGGATGTAGACAAGCCGAGAACTGCAGTGGATATTGAGGATGTGAGGACTGAGGTATATATATATAATATTATTTTATAATATAATAATATATTAAATTATAACATCTCGATTTCTCGAGATATAAGGAGCATACATTATCAAAATAAAATTTTCTCGACTTCATTATACTCGATTTAACGAGATCTTCAATTTGACACCAATATTGATAATATAAATGATTCATTTTGAAATATATCAAAATTTATAAAGTAGTATCCAAACTTTGAAAATTAAAAGATGGTCATTGAACTTGTGAATATTTACGTATTAATCCTTATACTATTAAAATTTTATAAAGAAATATGTGTAGCGCCATCGCACTTTTCCAAAGCGCATCGCCACGCAAGAATCGTAGAAGTTGGCAGAAATGAGTATGTATTAATGTTTTATAAAGAAATATGTGTAGCGCCACGCACTGCCAAAGCAGACTGTCGCCAGAATCGGTAGCGGTTGGCGCAGCAGATATTTCAATTTACTACTGCTTACTTTGACAATAATTATATTTTGAAGAAATAGTTAGAACAAATTTGATTCTATAAATATTTAAGTCTCAAGACTTTATTTATTGCAATTTAAATATCGCAATACCTCCTACCCGATGATGGGTTCAACCATCACTAAACTAAGATTTTATATATTTATGCACTTTATATGCTAAGTGAAGAGTAATACCTTCTACTAAGTGCACTCTACCCTCAAGAAGTAGTTAAATGTTATGCAATTTAATTCTCGCGATTTAAATTCGTGAAATTTATATTTATTGCAATAATTCCCATAAGGTAGGTTCGACCACCTATTGAGGAAATTTAATTTCTGCAATTTAAATTTACGCACTTTAAATTCCTCGTGATATATTTCCAATGTGGTGAGTTATATCACACGATTGGTATGAATATTTTCAATGTGGTGGGATATACCACACGCTTAGAATACTTATTACAAATGTGGTTGGATTAAACCCCACAATTGGATAACTGATTTATATATGTTCGATATGAATATTCTATTGATATTAAAGAAGGGATTTGAGCAAGTGATGCCAGAATTTACCGTTGTATGTATTGATGAAATGAAATTGCTCAAAGAATCCCATTGTAATAAAAGAGAAAGAAAATATACCGTGGTGAAAAATCTCATTATGAGATTAGTATATTGTAATATGATGAGAAATGCTCTTAAAGAAGCATTTAATAAAGGAATGTTCACTTTCCAACGCCTATTGAATATTGATGGAAAATTGAGTAAGTGGTATTTGAAGTTACCATTGATAAATAAAATGCTCAATAGATCCCATGTTGATATATCAAAAAAATATCGCATGGAGAGATTATATGAAGTAATCTCATCGATGATATGAGATTGTATTAATATGAGAATAAAATGCTCTTGAAGAAGCATAATCACTAGATTGAGTATTTGAATAAAGCCAATATGATATTATTATTATTACTCCGTAAGAAGTACAAACAAATTAAGTGGAACATATTGAGAATATCAAAGATGGCAATAGACACTCGAAAATATAAAAATGCGAAAAAGAAAATACATATTGAACCCATAAATGAAGGGTGCGTTTGAGAGTATAAATACTGCACTTCGCCACCCTCAACATCAGTGGTTCATAATGAGATATTTAAAGGATCCGAATTTCTTTTCGCTTGACACCGGTGGTCTGTGGCCAAGCGGACTGGGCTTCCATGCATTCTTGAACATATGCATGAAATTTGATAAAGTAGTTCATCATGATTTCAGCGAGAAATAAGTATTTTTCTCGCTAAATGAGAGATAAACTTATTATCTACACTCCGATCTAGGAACGCTTAGTAAGCCATCAAAGAAATTGTTAATATTCAACAAACCTATTGGTTTGACATGAAAGTTCCAATCGTGCCAACGAGGCTATATTGAATATTTCCTCCAGTGTTGTAGCCGCCCGAAGGACAATGAAAGCATCACTATTATTCATCATATACATCATGCAGTTGTGGATGGATTGCGCGCTTGTAGCACCAACCCCGCCGACCCATGGTAGAACCTGCTCCAATTCGAGTATTAGATCCAACTAAATGGAAAGGTATTACACTCAAACTCTTATTCCCCATGATGATGCGGCCATTATAAGTCTAGCTAAAAGTTTGTTGTTGGTTCCTCCATATAGTATATTGATTTCTTGTCTCCCTAACTCTTTATTTAGTCGGTTTGCCATATCCACGTATTGGATATGACCTACCAATTTAGATCCACCAAGAATACATACTGGCTTTAATCAAGTAGGTAAAGGTCGACTTGTATGAGATGATTCTAAAATCTCCATATCCATCTCTACTCCTATCTCTCTTTTTGCACTATACTTTTAATGTATGAATATGAGAGATATATGAATCCCTCTATTTAAAGAAAAATTTTCAAACCAATAATTGATTGTACTATTTACTTTTTGACAAATATGAAAGAGAAAAAGGCAGAAAAATTTTAGTGAAATGACATATACCTATCGGTGATTGAAAAATAATATATATATACATATATATATATCTTAAAAATTGAAAAACAATATTTACAATTACAAGAAAAACATTGATCTTCGTTATTACACCGAACTTCCTTACATTAATATGAGAAAATTATTATACTAAATTTACAAACAGGATCTTCTAAAGTAAGTTTTTCAAGACTATAACGTGATTGTTCATCTTTGAATTTGGCCCATAAGGCCATCACCACCTTGTATTTGTCCACTAGGATGTATCTCAAGAGCCCTTGAATATCATCCAAAGGCTCCTTACTCAATCCATCCTTAATGAATGCTATCTTATCTTCTCGGTTACTAGACACGCACTTCATGATTTACATCGAGTGTCACATGTCCACCGAGCACATTTGTAGCACCCTCCCTAATCTTTTTGCTCTCCGCGTTTCTTTGAAAAACTACTTTTACCCATACCAGGCATGTATTTAGAAGGAATCGAAACCTCACCAGATAATCGAATCTTTGCTTCAATTAAACATCGAACATCTCCTGGGATGCCCTTATTCATTAGCATCCTCAACCTTTCAAGCCTACTTCGATAAATCCTTTTTAGGATTTTGATCAGTAGTGATGGATAGTATTTTCGAAGATTTGAGAGCAAATTATCCATTATTATATATGAACCATTATTATGGTGAATAATCGTAAGTGCCCTGATAATTTATAAACGCCAGATGAGGTAAGGCTCGCGTTGGAACAAGATTGAAACATGAAGCGTATGTGCTAAGATTCCACGCTTGAACAAAGGATGTGTAATAATGCTACCGAAACATGATGGAATATGTCGTGAGCTATACATATGATGAAAGTAATAAATCATATTGAGCACTATACGATACTAGTGAAATCGATATAAGAATTTCAACTAAAAGTTCAATAATACTCGCTTGCGTAACCTGATCGACCATCCCGCTTAAATAATTATTGAAATCAATATTTCAAGTGAAGAATTAAAAGAATTCTTCAATGATTGTTCTCGATAAATGATGAAATCATTACTAGCCAATATTGGAAATAAATTTCAAATATATCCTGAATAAAGGATGAGAAATGTGGGCCCACTCATCCTCCATGTGGACTACTAGATATTATGATATGGATCCACTAGATAGTCACATGTGTATATGATTCGTAATTTGAAATTTATTTAAATATTTGCTCACTAGTATGAGCATGATTTCCAGATTTAATGATAAAGCTAGTAAATGTATATCCCAATACTTGAATAAATCCTCAAGGATTGAGTATGCAGATACAAGTGGGATATTATGTGACAAATTATTTAAAGTCCTCCAATAAATTGCCAATATCGAGAATAGAATGCAAACTATATAAATTCTCATATTAAGGCCGAATGATGAGAACATATATGAGTTTTAGTGTTCTAAATTTTCTTAGCATGAGGGGAGTATTAAAGGTGAAAATGATATGTGAAATGCATCATACTATATCCTCACAATTAAAATATGAACTTGAAGTTCAAAGATGTATAAAAGATGCTATGAACAATCACATATATCGATTAAGATGCTTTTAATAAGCTAAAGACGCTGTGTCATTGCTGATATTATGAGATTTCCCCAATCATATATATCGAAGCAAATTATTAAAGATGGTCTTAATAACTGAGGCATATACTCTTGAAGAGTATATAGACATAACTATATTGTGTAATCCTACAAGAGGATTGATAATGAGATATCTCGATAAGTTATGTCGATATGGGGAAAGAAATAAAATTGAAAGTGTCGACACACTATGAAAAGATAGCGCTACATACTATCAATAATAGTGAGGATATTAAAATCCATCGAAAATGCCGATCTTGAAATATATGCCCTTATGATTAAAGTGTTCATGCAGGTTTAATGAGAAATGAGAATGAAACTCTTGAAGAGGTTTCAAATGTATTATTGTATCAAGCAGATGCAACGGCTCAAAATATCTACATTGATATTGTTGAGAAATTCATATGTCAGACTTTTTCCTTGATTGATGTTTTTGTCCAAAACTGGTTTTTCTCAAACAAGGTTTTTAATGAGGCACGTCTAATCTCAACTACTATGAAATCTCCGTAAGAGATTTAGGTATATATCTCGATATAGTGAGAAAATGAGATCGAAGTTTGTTGATTGCATATATACACTAAATATAACATGATATTGTATAACATCTAAAATTTCATTCACGTGGAAATGAATGAAGAGTATGAACCAATGTATATGATACTCATACAAATCTATGAAGTATTTTGAAATGCTTGCAAGATACTTGTATAAAATACGCCAGCGTTGCACTCTTTTTCCCTTCGATCGAGGTTTTATCCCATTGGGTTTCTTCCTAGCAAGGTTTTTAATGAGGCAACATTAAAGATTTATTCACATGAATAATGTACTTTTTTCCTTCATTAGGATTTTTCCCACCGGGTTTTTCCTAATAAGGTTTTAACGAGGCATATTCATGGTATATTCAGACAACAAGAGAAATCGACACAACAGATCTATTGGATCAAGTTATAATAGAGACAATGCTTTAGATCCAAACAATGATGATATTGAAATCCTTTACCGTAAGTAAGGATATCGGTCCTCAAGATATGAAATCGGATGGAGAAGCTATACTCTTTTCCTTCGATCAAGTTTTTTCCCACTGGTTTTCTTGACAAGGTTTTAACGAGGCAGACGTGAATACTCTTATACCGTTGATAGATATAAGGGGAGCAATGTTTTGATGAAGCAAGATATAACCACCCAAGCTATCCTCGCACCTCGGTTTGGAAGTTTTTTCCCATCGAGCTTTTCTCCAAACAAGTTTAGAAGACATTTGTATTAATAATATTCAAGGGAGTGTTATGAATATAATAATAATATTAATATAATATAATTAATGAGGGAAGTGAGGGAAATAAATTATTATATTTTATTTATGTGAATGACTATTATACCCTTGATGAAATTATGTAATTACGATTGTGCCATTCGAAGTTTTCCTATAAATAGGGCTTCAGTTATTAATGAAATTCATTCCTGTGAATTCCTTATAATTCATTCTCTCTAAATTCTCTCTATTATTTCTATACTTTTATAACAGAGAACAAATATTAGGCCCAATTTTTATTTTTTATTTTTGGGGGTGGAAGTCATAGGTCAATCGGGCAAATGCATTCAGTATGCAAGCATCTGAATGAAAATCAAGCGGTAGTGCATTCCATTATTTGGACTTCTAAGCATAGTTATTATTAACTTGTAATGCTACAAAGTTAAACCAAGCTAATGATTGATCTTGGCAGCAGATAATATCGATGTGTGTTTTGTAGAGGCGCATACAAAAGAAGTACAGAAGATTAAAAACAAAACAAAACAAATACAAAACACGGATATACAACAACAAGAGAGAGATAGAAGGCATGGGGAGGAAAAACTGAAAACGTACGGTGTGAGAGGATTAGGAAATGCAAGAAACTTTGAGTATAGAAAAGTGTTCATTTTCTAATTAAGCCACTCAAATTGAATGTTTCCGACACCATTTCTCTCCCACTGCCATCTGGCTTGAAACACGATAGAACCACCGTCGCCACCAACTCCGGTCTTCACGATGTAAATTATCTTATGAATAAAATGCACTATTAGTGAATCCATTAGGTAAGGTTATTGATGTTATTGAAATACTCACCGTCTCACTTACTATGCATGTTGCCTTAACCATGGTCCTTCTTTGGATTGGGCCTCCTTATGTAGGCATAGGTCATTATATGGGTTATGGCCCATACAAATCCCTGGCCCAATCCGACGTCAAGAATTCTTTTTTTTGTTTTTTTTTTCTCCCTTTCTTTCTCTCAATTAATCTACAATTTCCCATACACAAATTTTCTTGCTGATTACTATTTTGTTACATCATTGCATGATAACAGCGTAGTTCAAGTTTTTCTTTGAAAAAAAAGTCAACGAATTTTAAGAAATAAGCTTCAAAAGATCATTTAGAAAATCCTAGATAATTGTGAGATTGACTATAATTGGTGCGGCAGAAATTTGGGATGAGTGAAGTAATGTTACCCTTCAGGCATCAATAGATACATATGTCCCAAAAAAACTCATGTAAAAAGAGATTTTTTAAACTATTTTTTAGTTTTTTTTTTTTTTTTTTTTTGAGTTTATTCATATCTAACCAACGTTTGTCAATGTATTGTAGGTACATCCTCCCATGATGTTATGAGAGTTTGAGAGAATTTTTAGAGGGTACGGATTGAAAATTTTCACACCACATTACATGATGAAAACGTAGGTGTGGCTTTTGGGATGATTAGTGTTTACGAACGTCGGGAATCTCTTTGAGTGATGAAATATGTGTGATGAATTGGTTTTGGCAATGTTAATATATTTATTTTTAATTATTTAATTTGGAAAGTATACATCTGTAATAGGTGTAAGGTATTAAAAAAAAAAATTAGATTATACTCAAAACGATAACCTAAAATAGCTAGATTCAACATTTTAACAGTCACTAAAATGTTCAAACATTATAATTAGAGGTGTATGATTTGAGATAGATGACAATGGTTTACAAACGAATTCCAACACAAATATCATGTACAAAGAAATTAACCAACGTGACCATTATTCGACATTGCTAAACAATACACGAACGTATAATTAAACAGGTATACATGTGTCACTTTCGTGAATTTTTGTCATGTGTTATATAAAATCAAAGTTGAACTAACAATATTAACATTTCACGTGCATCACACGGATGTAAAAACTAGTAATAAATAAATTAATACTAATTATGATCGTGTAATTAAAATCACCAATGTATTTATACTTTAGTTCTGGTGTTAAAAGTAGCAGTAGTTTGCTAGAGCCTAGAAGGTTAAGAGAAAAATCACGAGAAGATGGGGGTTTCTAGAAACTTGATTTGGCTACATCGAACCTAACTACCAACGTGTTCCTGTTTCCTAGTTATTATCTTGTCCGTGTGTACAACGTGTGGATACGTGGATGTAAATTACATTCCTAGCCTTCAATTACAAGAAAAGGATCAAACATCCCAATCAATCTAAATCCTTGCTTACGTAACGCAGAAATTTGACTACGTGGCTAATTACAACCTCAAATAATGATATCCAAGGGCCGAAAGATACTCGTTCTATCACTTCCATATCTGGCCGAAAGCCAAAGGGGATAGAAGAGATCAGATTTTGATTGACAAATCTTAAATCTGAATAAGTAATTTTTTCCCTTTCAGAAAAAAAAAAGTAATTGTTTTTGAATAAGTAATTATTTTGATCTAGCATATTTTAAATTTTATTTTTACATTTTTTTCTTAATTATTCTTTATTTTTTAGTAATCGGTACTGATAAGCATTTATAGTATCGTTTAATCATTATTAAGTATCAACTATTTTGTATAACAATTCTCGAACTTTTTTCCTTTCTAGCCGCACTTAAAAAAATTACTTTTATTTTATATTCCAAAAAAAAAGCTTTATTTTGAAACTTGCATCGTCAATAAAGTTCTTAGTCTCTGTTTATACTCGCTCTTTTTTTTTTTGTTGGGTGTTTGAATGACTATCTGTTCATCTTTTATTATTCAAGGGAAAGAGGACAAAGAAAAGCAGAAAAACAATAATACTCTTATTAATTACTTAACGGAACAAGCATTGCACATAGTTTTAGCAATATTATTGCGATGTTAATCTCCAACCAGTAATTGGGCTCAGGTGATTATAATCTCAAATTATCACACATTGTATCTATCGCTGATGTGACTATAATCTCAAATTACCTTTAACACGTGACAATTTGAGATATTATATAGTGAATAGCGACTGTTTTCAACTTGTCATTGCAAGTGTATATTTAAGAGATCAAAATCACGGCAATATTTCTTCATTGAATACTGTTACACATATATTCTGATCATTGACCACTTAGTTGATAAATAGATAGTGTAACCTATCGCCCAGTTATCGACTTACAATTTCATTTCGCGAGGAGAATGGACGTTTCTTGTCGTGGCAGGTTACTAATGTTTCTTGTCGAGGCACGTTATTAATGAAAAAAGAAAAGAAAAAGGATGAGGGATTTACGTTAGTCATGGCGGTCAGTGACAAAAACAATGACACAACTCGGCTGCTTTATTTTTCAATAAATGAAAAAAATTAAATAAGCAACAACAAACGTACGTCGATATTGTATTAAAAAAATATGTATGTTGATATTTAAATATAAGAAAAGAATAAAATAATTTCAAATGGACTGAGATGCCTCAAAACCACGTCGGTCTGAAATGGATTTAGGTAAAATGTAAAATTTCAGGTTCAGGTTTGACGGCAAAATGGCGATGGTAATAGTTCAGTTTGGATGCATATCGGTCAGATTCATTATTTTAATTAACGTGTCAGTTTCAAATTCATATTTATATATAACTAGTGTTTCATGCAGCGTTATGCGGAAAACTTATATCCGATTAGCGTCTCGTGGTTAGTGATAAAGATGAGAAAGGAAATACGCGTGCAAGATTTCTTTAATAAAAGATTTGGGCTTATCTCAAAATATACCATTTAATCTTATATATAGGGAGATTTCTTTGATAAAAGATTTTAGCTTATCTCAAAATATACTATTTAATATTAAAAAATGAATATATATGGATTGGGTAGGAAATGAAATTTTGTAATTAATTTTTTAATTCTAAAAATTGATAGTTTGAGCGGGAAAATGTGCTCATTTTATTAATATATAGATATATTGGTTTGGATATTAAATTTAGAAAATCACTTGTCACCTGTTAATTTATCGATTTGGGTATTTTCGACCTATTTAACCTGGGTACTTTCAGATTTTGGGTTGTTGAAAAAATAAATTTTATGACTAGTTTCCTAATCTGCCCTTATTTAATGAATAATATTAAAAGATAATAGTTATAATTAGGTAAATTAAATAAGGTTGTTTTGATAAATAAATAAAAAAATATTTATCAATATAGAAACAAGACTATATATTTGAGATATTTCAAAAGAAAAATAAGTCTATATTCGTGGGACGGATGGAAATATTTGAAAATGATATACCGAAAACTGAAAAATTGAGAAGAAGACGAAGAAGATAAAAGTTATCTAAAGTTTTAATGATAAGAATAAGATAAGTACATTCCTCAATTCATAATTTTCTTTATTATATATAATAAAGCTAACTCACATGTCACATCTTAACAAAAATCTAACAGATTATTTCAAAATTACAAAAAAAAAAGCCAAAATCTAACAAATTGTAGATAATAATTACAAATGATCCAGCACTATCAGCTATGACCAATTAAGTACTCAACTATTTGAAAAGTACAAATAAGGACAGCATTTACAAGAATATCTCAATATACACTGCCGCCTCCACCTCCGCCGTTTCATCCCAGAGAACCGTTGCACCCCCTCACCAACTCTTTCACAACCAAAATCCATAAAAGTCCCACATAAAAATATGAGAAAATGTACATTCAAAAAAAAAAAAAAATCCTATAACTCTCAAAGCCTAAAAGAAATCTTAAATTGAAGAAATTATACCTTGTTCCTCAAGGGAAAATGTAATATTTAACCAACCGAGTTTTCCATTAACCATTCTCCAATAGTATAAATCGGATCCGCAAATCGCAAAAAGTGAAATCAGTAAAATAACAAAAAGAGAGGGAAAAAAAAAGAATATATGAATTTATATCGTCCACGTAATATTACTGGATAAAATTTGTTATTAAATTCATGCAGAGGATTAATAATTCTTATTGGTCATTGATATGTGGTAACTTCCAAATCACACACTTTAATGGATATTGTTTGAACTCTTTTTGCTTCTAAGTGTGTGTACCCACAATTCGGAGAAGCAAGAGAAACCCAATCTCTTGTTCTACCAAATAGTAAAATTGCCCCAATTTACATGAACATATATCAAGGTACGTTCTAATTGCCTCATGATTACAAGAAAATTATTAAGTTGAAAGATTAGGGAATTAAAATTCATGTAAATAAATTAATTGTATGGCATTAATTAATTACTTACAAAGATAAGTTATGGAATTGTCAACCGTTAGATTCATGAAAATCTCCCCAAACAAGTATTTTAGTGTTGTAGACAAATGTGAGAATTCTTTAAATGAGGGTCCAAGTTTAGCCAATCTTTCTTATTGTTCAATGTAAATGTAGGTTCTTTTTTTTCAACTCCCAATACCTCTCAACATTATTTAGTAGTAGAAAAAGAAGTCCCGCTCTACCGCCTACATGGGCAACATGTATCGGATATCCGCCCGCGTGTCGGTATTTTACGGGAGAGCAAAACCAGTGGAAGAAGGGTAAAAATCCAAATTATACAACACAATTTTATATTGTATAATTTAATAATTGTATCAGAGACTAGTTGAACCGACTTGTTTTTACCCAAAATTTACTTAGGATAAAAAGGGCAACTTCAAATGATTCTTAAGTGGTCTTAATTGTTTGAGTTACGCTTATTCTTTCTTTAAATAATAATGTGCATAATATTCATCTACAATTTCATTCCTCCTTATAAGCATTAAATTTAGATATTACTAGACCTTGTTCGGCAAAGTTCTTTTGAGAAACAATGTAATTTTTATTTATAAAATGTGTGTGAATAATTAAATAAATGTAGAAAAACATAGTAAAAAACGTAAAAATAATTTTTTATAAAGAAATTACTGAATTCTGAAATGAATGTGAAGAAAGAATAACTTTATTTGAAGATTTGCCAAACAAGCTGAAAATAGATTCCTTCCAATTTTTTCATGTTGGTCATATTCAAATGCCTCAAATATGAAACACGTGCTTCAAACTAATAAAAAATCGGGTCTCCATATAAACAATATTTTTGGGAATTATACAAATTTAATTAATAAATAATAAATGAAGAGATTACTTAGAAAATTAAGAAGAGATTCTGAAGACAAATTTTCGCATGTGCGCACATGATTGCCTATGGTCGGTTCCACCATATCCGCCTGCTCAATCATAAAATTTTCATTATTCCAACAAATCAACGTATATGATCATCTATTTTTTTATGCTGATCAATGATCATGGGATAATTTTTCCTTTCTTACGTAAAGTTGGCATCTTGCAAACACATCATTTCAATTAATATAATTCACCTTCTAATTAAAAGATAATATTATCACATCGCTACTCTAAAAACAATCATATTATCTGAATGATACTTTGGATTATCATACAAAAATTTAGAGAATGACCATATAAATATTAAAAACATAGAATTATAATTGATTTGAGATAAGCTATTGTGTAATATTTATATTTCTAATAAGTTTTTTGATATCTCTACACGCATTCTTCTTGTTTAAATTATCAAATTGATTCAAGTATCAGATAAGCAACAATAAGAGAAAAAACAAGGAAAACTTCCCGATTAATTTACCTGGCGATCCTATTCTAAACTTTGTTAGAAGGAGAGATCGGAGAGAAATTGCCAGTTGTAGCATATTTAGCAAATATTTTGAAAAATGAGTTATAGATTATGTGAATGATAGAAAAGTAATTTAAATTATGCATTAAAAGATATTTGAAAATAGGGTTTTTTTTCAAATATTTATAAACTAGATTCTTGTTTAGAAACTACAAGTGAAATATGGGTGGACTTCAACATCATTTACATGGAATGGAATATACATGCTCTCGTCTCGTATGTGATGTAAAATCAAATAATTCTGGATATAAATAAATCAATAAATTAATAATTAATAATTGAGTGCAGTTGAGAAGTTTATCAGGTATTGCCGTTAGTCAACCCAAGAAACAGAGAATTGAAGAGAGAGAAAGAGAAAAGATAGCAGCCTTCTGGGTTAATTTCAAGTCTGGTCACTCAACTTTCACAAACATCTCATTTGGGTCACATAATTTTAATTTATCTGAATTAGTCCTTGAGTTTACTTGTCAGTTATAAGATAAATCACTTATTTCTCACAAACTCCATTTTAGAAAACTTGTATCGACCTGGCATAAGTGAGACTTAAACTCAAAATTTGACTTTATCCACTTTACACGGTTTGCATTTTTCTGCGCTTTTACTTTGTTTAACATATATCTACACCAGTTTAATCTCGAAGTTTGATCTTGCTTCTTTGCACATTTTATGTGCTTGTTACACTTTTACCTCACTTTGCATTTACACTCATTTTGTCTAAGCTTCACATTCTCATTTAATCGCATTTTATACTTTTTAAAATCCTTGTTGGAAATATATTAAAAATTTTATTTGGAATATGATTTAAAATATTTAAAACGTAAGAGAGAAAAGCGACTTTAATTTCAATTAGGATTATGAAATTTCACATGTAAAAAGAAAATAACTCCAAATCCAATTAGGATGATTAGATATTTTGTCATATAAATATGAGTATAAGTCCTAATTGTAAGGTTTGACAAAACTGAGGAGAGATTTTGTGTAGAAAAGTTTAGTGGGTGAAGAAAAATTATCCCAATATTTTAGTGTCAATAAATTTTTTTTTCCACATAGTTGTTGGTAGTCATTTGAATCACATTAACCATCGGTTTTTCACCCTATTATCTTGCATTTGTGTTTGTGTTTTTCGTTGCACTATTTGAGATGAAAGCAATTAAATACTGCTACCTTCGTACCAATAAATATAGCGACGTTCAATTTCACAAAGACTAAGAAAAATACAATTAATAGTGTTGGAAAAGTAAAACTTAAACTTATTTTTCTAATATGTCATTTTATTTATTAGATATTTTATTTCAACTAATATATTTTGGTAATAACAATATACATTACATAAGGGCATATAAGATAACTAATATTTTAACTATATTTTTAAAATGAATGTAACCTATATTTTGGAATAGACAAAAAAAGAATAATAAACTATATTTATGAAACAAATACAGTATAATTTTTTCCAAGAACGTTGCTTACAAATAGTTGCAACCGCAGAGGAATTTGAGTTAACCAATTAAAAGTCGAGGGACCAAAAATGAAAAGAAGCATCCCGCTTAGCCTTCCCCATTTGACTGGCATTAGATTTCAAGTTTAAAGTCGCGTATAATTTTCAGTCAAATTATCGAACTTTCTCCTCCTCTTCCTCAATCGCTCCCTTTGGTCTATCAACCATAATCTTAAAGGTTCACTAGCCTCCCAAAAAAGGCGAGAAATCGCACGCAGAGCAACCAGATCGAGATTCAGGATTAATCAATGGGACTGTGCAAAGAAGAAAGAAGAAGGCGATTCGTGAGATGGATGAAAACAATCTTCTTCTTAACGACTATGTTAATTTCTCTGGTATTATTCTCGGCGCCAATTGTTCTCGTAATCGCCGATGCTGTTGTCCCTTGGGCTCTATTATCGGCTTCGCATAATTTACGAGAAGCTCTCTCCTCTCATTTCAGCAACTATGATTTCCGATCCTCACTCATCGATATCCCTATCATATCCATCATCCGATCGGCGATTATATTATGTAAGTAATTAAACATCAAATTTAACCAATTTAACTCAGGTTCAGTCCTTAGCTCGATCTGTGATTGTGAATGATAATTACTTAATTTCGTCTATTGAAATGATAATAGGTGTTTATAGTTTGTGCGACGGTAGGCGGCTATCGAATTCAAGGGGACCTTATGTAGGGATTGCGAGTTTATGTTCGGCGTTATCGGTGGTGCTGGTGACGTTAAAGGCGGCTTATGTATTTAGAGATGGATTTAGATACAGAAACAGTTACGGATATTTGGAAGCCGTGGCGTTGTTCGTGTGTTCGTTTGGGATGGCGATTGCACATGTGATTGTGGCGTATAGGACTAGTTGCAGAGAGAGACGGAAACTTCTCGTATACAAAATTGACATTGAAGCTGTAAGTCCTCCTAATTTTCTGAATCTCAGAATTGGCAGCCATATTTTTATGCATTTTGATGTGAAATTGCGATGAAATATGTAAATATAATTTATTTGATTAAATTTTAGTTTAGGAGAAAATAAATTAAAATGCATAAAAAGCTCACCAATTTGACCTTTTCATTTTTTTTTTGTGACGATGATGCTGATGAATGATGATGGTCATTTTATTTTATTTTTTGAAATATCAGTTATATCTTACTCTCTCTTTTTTCTCCGTATAATAATAAATAATTGTCAATTTGTTTGGTGGTGGTGGGGTCCACGTTGTCTCCAACTTACTAGGTTTTTAACGTTCAAAATTGCCATGACTTCTATAGCCGTTAACGGTAGTTTTTTCACTCGGTAAAACACGTACAACTTGACTGACTTGAAGTCACTCCCGTGCAATTAGGTCTCGGCGTGTAAGAAAGGATTTCCAGTACATTACAAATTGCTCCAAGGGGGAAGAGCAAAGCCAAGACAAAAACAAGTATCAATCCCCCATTTTTTCCTTCATAATCAAATGCAAGCTTCCAAGAGCCAGGTTTCAGGTACTATTTCCTTCGACGTTCGAACCTTATCAAGTAATACCGTTTATTTGCAATATTGATTGGATCAGCAGTCACGTGACACTATGACGTTGTTATTTTATTTTATTTTTTGTTTGTTTTCAAAGTCTTGTTTGTTATTGCAGATCTATCCAAAGGAGATGTGCAGCCTAGTGCCGAATCTAGTAAGGAAGCAGAAAAATTGTAGGCTAGTCACTCAACAAAATTTTTGGTACACGATATAGATATAGGCGTGGAGCACGTACATATGCATATGTATATATACACGTACAGAGCCAATCACAAAGAAAATCTGGTGATTATCCACTCTGTCTATCTGAAAATGTAAATATGTTGTGTTTTTTATTTATACAAATCAAGGGTTCAATTAGACCCAACTTCAATAGGAATTTCAATGATCTCTACTATTTATCAAATGATGTAGCTGCTAAGAGAGAGATAATCAATAGTTCTATTATTTAAACAACGAAAATTATCCAATGCCCGTGGTGGGCACTGTTATGGTGCCCACTGTGATGCTAAGGTAACAATGTGTGGAAATGATTATCGGACTCATCATGGTATGTGACAATATGTCAACTACCAATAACGAGTTGATATATGATAAAAAATTTTGAATTTTTGTAATGTGTCAGTCACTAATGACGGACATATTCCACTTAACCATTGTGAGTTTTGTAACATGTCCACTACTAATGATGAATATATTACACTTAACCATTGTGAGGAGACGAGCAGAACTAATCAATGTATACATCCTTTCTCAAACAGTTATTTAACAACTTTAGTTTTCTACTTACCTTTTTTTTTTTTTTTTTAATTTGAACTTAAAAATTCATCTACTCCATGAGAAAAACTTAAGTGCACCGGTCCTACCATCCCATGTGGTAGGGCGGATCAATAAATGAGGGACATGTGTATGGATCTAATAATATGTCGCCTCTCCGCCCACCCACAGAACCATAGACATACAACCTCCCCTCCCCCCAACGCACAACAAACATTCCGCCACATAATTTTTTCCTCCCATTCTTCTTTTTAATTTTTAAACTGCAAACCTAAAAAAAAAAAGTTTTAATTCCATTTTATTCAATTCAACGAGAGCTTTAAAATAAGTATACATTTTTCATTTTTTGAAAAAAATTTAATATATATTATAAATATATAAAGTTAGTTTAATTCGTACATAAATAAATTACAACTAATATTAACATATACTAATGAGATAAAAAATTAAATTAAGAATTTGTTATGAAATTTAATTGATGTTTGTATTTAAAGTTCAAAGATGTAAAATGAGATTTAGTTCATATAAGTAATTTTAGCTTAATTAGTTCTATTCTAATTCTAATGTTCGATTACCTTTTAAAAAAGCCATGAAAGTATAGGTTTAAATTATTTATCTTGTTAATCTATGTTAAAGTTAACTTTAATTTATGCTTAAAAGTGAGCAACTTATTACTTAGTTTTGAAAAACAATAATTTATATATTAATATGGTATTTAAATTGAAACTCCCCAGTAATTAAACAACTCACGTATCACTCATCTATTGGCCAGCCCTACCACATGGGGTGGTAAGGCGGGCATATGTAAGTTTTTCTCATAATCCATACATATCGTACTTCTGTTAGACTTGGAACATGTACTAGTCTAGTTTGTATATATATAAGCTTGTTTGGTAGGACGAATAATAGTAAAACATTTTGTGAGACAAAGACTTCCTCGTCCTCCATACTTTTTATCAGGAGTGATCATTTACTTGGAAAATTTCAGGCGGTCACGTGGGTATTTCTTAAGATACCCGCATCTGATGTAATTGCCATAAAAATACATGTGGTTTCATGTTGAAACTACATGTGCAATTTTGTGATTTGATATCCGTGTGGGTGCCAAAATTTTTTCGATCACCATTTTTATTTGAGAAGAAGTTCAACATCTCATTTGTGATTCTACTTTTCTTTTCTTATTCATTTATTTATTTATTTCCCCTTCTACTAGTAGCGAACAACATACCCCTATGCTAAGCATCTCAGGTAGTTAACTAAGAGGCAGATCAAAATCTCTCCTCTTCATTTTTTTTTTTTTTGTTTAATATATTTTTTATTTTATAAATAAAATGGCGAATGAACTACCTATTCCAAACAACTAATGAAGAGTAGTTAAGAGTATCTATAATGGACGCTCAACATTTAAAGTCACATAAGCATGTCACCAAGGATCGATATTTCATATAAATCAAATAAAGAAAGAGCAATAAAAATATAAAAATAATAAAAGAAGAAACAAAAGGAAAAAAAATTGCTGATACATAAACTTGTCACCCACCTCTTAAAATATTATCGTCAGAAAAAATATATTTTATATAAAATTTTAACTCTTAACAGACACATATTACTGATATGCTTTTATAGTATTCAACGTGGATGCTCCGACAGATATCTCCTAAACATTAAAAATGCGTCGAAATGTTTAAATGGTTTTGATAATTTGGAATCTGCAAGTCAATTTTCCACTCGTATACACGACTATGCTATGACGACACTCGACAGATCATGCTAATTCTTTAAGTGGTGGATAAAAAAGTTTACAGGTCATAGTGTCTTATTTTAATTATATTATATAAATTTAAAAAAAAAAAAAAAAAACCTAACTAAAAGTGTAAGAACAGAACATGTCACGATGAATTGTCGACACCAGGCAGTTAAGATGATGGAATTACAGATAACGAGAAGGTCCCCATCATATCAACTGGCAATGCAATTTGTGACCAAGAAAAGAAAAAAATTATGTCCCGAACAGCAATCACTTTGCCCCCAGAATCAGTTGGTTGGTGCCATGATTGGAGGATGACAGCACGTTTTGGTCCCTTATTTTGGTAAAAATAATAAAGGAACCAAACTTTTACGGTATCAGTCCAATTTGAAACAATTCATAATATTTTTGGGCCCCGACGGTTAATTTTCCATCTTCGACCATACATTTTTCACAAATGGTTCGAATGTCGTGCTGTTGTTAAAATCTCTAAATTTATGGCGTGTGGTCAGGATTCAAATCACACCCCCCACCCCAATATCTGGCTCCCCTATACTTTCTTATTTAAAAAATAAAAAAAAAAAGAAAAAGAAAAAAAGAGAGAGATATTAAAGCCATGTATCATAGATGATTAGATGGTGATTAATATTCCAGCAAAATTTCAAATTGGCCGTTGAAATGTCATTGTGACTCATTTAATCGTCACTAATTAAGAAAAGGAAAATGGTATAATGTGTCTGAGTCCATATCCTTTTAGTATATAGTAATAATGTCCTTAATTGGCTCATTATAAAGAGTAATTACATCTTGTCAGGAGCAATGTTTCTCCATGGCCATAGATGTTAAGGGATGCTTAACAATTGATGATTATGTTGAAAACACGTTATTAGTTTCAAGCAAATTTTTAGAATTTCATTTACGATAATGTTGCCTTTGATTTTCATTGATCACCAAAAGATATCAATAAGTAGCTAAATCCAAAAATAGCTAAATACTGCAATGATCATATACGATTGAGACAATGCATAAATTAATTAATGGTTTATATAGTATTTAGAAACGCCATTGTACTTTACTCGCATTCATTTCTTAAATAAATTTTTGAATTACATATTCGTTTTTTAAATACATATGTATTTAATATGAAAACTAGAAATATGTTTATAACAAGTTTACAAATCATGTGCATAGCACGTTTCTCATACTAGTATCATAAAAACATCACAACAGGCTAAAAAAAAAATAACAAACAAGTTAAAAAAATACAATGCATTTAAAAAATGTCATAGTTGGTTTGAAAAGTCACGATTACCCATGAAAGAATAACAAAAACAACACCAAAAAGGCCCAAATGTTATAAAAGTATAGAAATAATAGAGAGAATTTAGAGAATGCAAAATTCTGAGGGATAATTAATTTATTAATAATCGCTCTATTCATAGTGAAAGCTTGAATGATATAATCGTAATTACATAATTTAAATCAGGGGACATAATAAATATTCACCCAAATAAAATATAATAAAGCAAAAGCCTCGATTTGCCATGCTTAATATATTATAACACTTCAATGACTATTAATACAAATGTCTTCTAAAGCTTGTTTGGAGAAAAACCCATGGGAAAAAAAAACTTCCAAATCGATTGCATGATAGCTTTGAGTGGTTATATCGCTTCATCAAAACATTGCCCCTCGATGTCTATTAGCGGTGGGTATTCACTTGCCTCGTTAAAACCTTGTCAAGAAAATCCAGGTGGGAAAAAACTTGATCGAAGGAAAAGAGTCACAATTTCTACTCCATCCTGATTTATATATTGGGGATGGATATCCTTACTCGTAAAGGATATCATTATTGTTCTGGATCTAAAGCGTTATCTACTATTATAACTTGATCAAATAGATAATCATACTATTTCTCTTGTCGCCTCAATATACCATGAATATGCTTCGTTAAAACCTTATTAGAAAAACCCATGGGAAAATCCTAATGAAGGAAAAAGAGTACATTATTCATGTGAATACGCCTTTAATCGTTGCCTCATTAAAAACCTTGCTAGGAAAACCCAATGGATAAAATCTCGCCAAGGAAAAAGAGTGCAACGCAGTATTTTATACAAGTATCTTTGCAAGCATTTCAAAATCTTTCATAGATTTGTATGAGTATCATATACATTGGTTGATACTCTTCATTCATCTCCACGTGAATGAAATTTTAGATGTTATACAATATCATGTTATATTCAGTATATATGCAATCAATACCTTCTCTCATTTTCTCAATATATCGAGATATATACCTAAATCTCTTTACGGAGATTTCATATTACTGAGATTGGGTCATCATTAAAAACCTTGTTTGAGAAAAAACCCCCGCTTTGGGACAAAAGACATCAATCAAGGAAAAGAGTCATATATGAATTTCTCAACAATATCAATATAGATATTTTGAGCCGTTCTGCATGCACTGATACAATAATACATTTTGAAACCTCTTCAAGAGTTTCATTCTCATTTCTCATTAAACCCGTGCATGAACACTTTAATTATAAGGGCATATATTTCAAAGATCAGCATTTTCGATGGATTTTAATATCCTCACTATTATTGATAGTATGTAGCGCTATCTTTTCATAGTGTGTCGACACTTTCAATTTTATTTCTTTCCCATATCGACATAACTTATCGAGATATCTCATTATCAATCCTCTTGTAGGATTACACAATATAGTTATGTCTATATACTCTTCAAGAGCATATGCTCCGTTATTAAGACCATCTTTTATAATTTGCTTTGATACAAATGATTGGGAAATCTCATAATATCAACGCTTCTAGCAATATTAACTTATCAAAACATCATAAATGATATATGTGATTGTTCATAGTCTTTCTCATGCATCCTTGAACTTCAAGTTCATATTTCAATTGTGAGGATATAGTATGATGCATTTCACATATTTTCACCTTTAATACTCCCCTCATGCTAAGAAAATTTAGAACACTAAAAACTCATATATGTTCTCATCATTCAAATTACTATGAGAATTTATATAGTTTGCATTCTATTCGATATTGGCAATTTATTGGAGGACTTTAAATAATGTGCCACATAATATCCCACTTGTATGCATACTCAATCCTTCAGGGATTTATTCAAGTATTGGGATATACATTTACTACCTTTATCATTAAATGCGGAAATCGTGCTCATACTGAGTGAGCAAATATTTCGTAAATTTAAAATTACGAATCATATACACATGTGATTTATCTAGTGGATCCATATCTAGTAGTCCACGGAGGATGAGGCCCATATTTCTCATCATTTATTCCGATATATTTGGGATTTATTCCCAATATTGGCTAGTAATGATTTCATTATTTATCGAGAACAATCATTGAAGAATTCTTTTAATTCTTCACTTGAAATATTGATTTCAATAATTATTTAAAGGGATATGGTCGGGTTACTGTAAACGAGTATTATTGAACTTTTTAGTTGATAAATTCTATATCGATTTTCACTAGTATCTGTATAGTGCTCAACATGATTTATTACTTTCATCATATGTATAGCTCAGACATATTCCATCATGTTTTGAGCATTATTACACATCACTGTTCAAGCGTGGAATCTTAGCACATGCTTCATGTTTCATCGTTCCCAACGCTGAGCCTTACCTCATACGCGTTTATAAATTATCCGGCACTTACAGTATTCACCATAATAATGGTTCATATATAATAATGGATAATTTGCTCTCAAATCTTCGAAAATACTATCCATCACTCTGGATCAAAATCCTAAAAAGGATTTATCAAGTAGGCTTGAAAGGTTGAGGATGCTAATGAATAAGGGCATCCCAGGAGATGTTCGATGTTTAATTGAAGCAAAGGTTCGATTATCCGTGAGGTTTCGATTCCTTCTAAATACATGCCTGGTATGGGTAAAAGTAGTTTTTCAAAGCTGAGAAGCGAAAAAGATTAGGAGGGTGCTACAAATGTGCTCGGTGGACATGTGACACTCGATGTAAATCAGGGGTACGTGTCTAGTAAATCGAAGATAAGATAGCATTCATTAAGGATGAATTGAGTAAGGAGCCTTTGGATGATATTCGGCTCTTGAGACACATTCTAGTGGACATGTACAGGTGGAACTCGATGGCCTTATGGGCCAAATTCAAAGATGAACAATCACGTTATAGTCTTGAAAAACTACTTTTAAAAGATCCTGTTTGTAAATTTAGTAAAATAATTTAGTATAATGATTTTCCCATATTTGTATAAGGCAAATTTATGTAATAGAAGATCAATATTTTTCTTTTATTTGTAAATATCATTTTTCGATTTTAAACTTTTTATTTTCAATCACCGACAGATATATGTCATTTTCACTTAAATTTTTCTGCCTTTTTCTCTTTCATATTTGTCAGAAAGTAAATAGTGCAATCAATTATTGGTTTGAAAATTTATCTTTAAATATAGGGGTTCATGTATCTCTCATTCATATGTTGAAAACTTTTAGTGTAAATAGAGATATGGAGGCTGAGATAGCGATGGGAATTTTAGAATCATTTTATGCAAATCTTCACCTCACAAACCGTATGTGTTCTTGGTGGATCTAGGACTGGTAGGTGATATCCAATATATAGATATGGCAAGCCAACTTATAAGGGAATTAGGAAGCACACCATCAATCTACTATATGATGGAACTAATACTAAGCTTTTAAAAGTCTTACAATGGCCGACAATTATGGGGAATAAGAGTGTCAAGTGTAATACCTTTTCATCGAAGTTGAAGCTAGCAATCGTATTGGATCTAGTACTATCATGGGTTCGTTGAGAACCGATGGTACAAACGCAGCTTCATTCATGATTGCATGATGAGCAATAGTGATGCTTTTTATTGTCCTTCGGCGACTATAACACACCTGGAGGAAATATTCAATATAGTGTCATGGGCACAAGAACGCTCATAACAAACCCGTAGGGTTTGTTGAATATTAATTATTTCTTTGATGGTTTGCTAGCATTTCTAGATCAGGTGTAGAACATAAATTTATTTCGCTCAATGGAGAAATATACTTTGTTTCGCTAATACGATTCTTGTCGATCTACTCATCAAGATTCAATCATATGTTCAAAAATGCATGGAAGCTAAAACCCATCTGGCCGTAATCATCGGTATCGAAAAAAATTCGGATCCTTTAAATATCTCATTATGAACCCGATGTTGAGGGTGGCGAATTACGGAGTATTTATACTCTCAAACGCACCTTCATTTATGGGTTCAATATATATTTTCTTTTTCTTCGCATTTTTATATTTTCGAAGTGTTTATTGCCATCTTTGATATTCTCAATATGTTTCCACTTAGAACATTTTGTACTTTTCGGAGTAATAATAATAATATCATATTGGCTTTATTCAAATACAGAAATCTAGTGATTATGCTTCTTCAAGAGTATTTTATTCTCATATTAATACAATCTCATATCATCAATGAGATTACTTCATATAATATCTCCATGCGATATCTTTGATTTATCAACATGGGATCTATTGAGCATTTTATTTATCCAATGGTAACTTCAGATACCACTTACTCAATTTTCTCCATCAATATTCAATAGGACGTGGAAAGTGAACAATCCTTTATTAAATGCTTCTTTAAGAGCATTTCTCATCATATCACAATATACTAATCTCATAATGAGATTTTTCACTACGGTATATTTTCTTTCTCTTTTATCATAATGGGATTCTTTGAGCAATTTCATTTCATCAATACATACAACGGTAAATTCTGGCATCACTTGCTCAAATCCCTTCTTTAATATCAATAGAATATTCATATCGAACATATATAAATCAGTTATCCAATTGTGGGTTTAATCCAAACCACATTTGTAATAAGTATTCTAAACGTGTGGTATATCTCACCACATTGAAAATATTCATATCAATCGTGTTGATATAACTCACCACATTGGAAATATATGAAATTTAAAGTCGTAAATTTAAGTGCGAAATTAAATTTCCTCCAATAGGTGGTCGAACCTACCTTATGGGAATTATTGCAATAAATATAAATTTACTGAATTTAAATTATGGAATTAAATTGCATAACATTTAACTACTTCTTCAGAGTAGAAGTGCACGCTTAGTAGAAGGTATTACTCTTCACTTAGCATATAAAGTGCATAAATATATAAAATCTTCGCTTAGTGATGGTTGAACCATCATCGAGATTATTGCAAAGATTTAAATTGCAATAAATAAAGTATAGACTTAAATATCTATAGAATCAAATTTGTTCTAACTAACCCATCATCAGGTAGGAGGTATTGCAGTATTTAAATTGCAATAAATAAAGTGCGAGACTTAAATATCTATAGAATCAAATTTGTTCTAACTATTTCTTCAAAATATAATTATTGTCAAAGTAAACAGTAAATCGAAATATCTGCTGCTTACCGCCTACGATTCTAGTATGGTCATGTACAGATGCATGGCGCTACACATATTTCTTTATAAAACATTAATACATACTAAAAGCCCAATTTGATTGGGCTGTCGCATTCTTGCGTGCCGCAAGTGTTGGCATACAGACATATCTCTTTATAAAGTTTTGACATTATAAGCATTAATATCGTAAATATTCACAAGTTTAAGGACCCTTTTGTAACTTTTTCAAAAGTTAGAGTCTTGATTTGTAAATTTTGAAAGTTTACCTTATCAATATTGATGTCAAATCGAAGATCTCGTTAAATCGAGTATAATGGAGTCAAGAAAATTTGATTTTGATAATGTATGCTCCTTATATCTCGATAAAACAAATGTTATAGTTTAATATATTATTATATTATAAAATAATAATATAATATATATAATATATCATATAGTCGCTTTTGCTTCCATTTTGTCACTTAATTTTTTTTGAAACTAGTATTCGCCGTGTTTGGCTTGGAAAATTCCACTAATCGACATTGGTATTGTGAGCTCGCTGTAGGAGTAGGTATTTTATAACTGAGGTTGTGGTGTGCTTTGTTTTTAGAGAGAATGAGACAGAGAGATTTTATAGAAAATTGAGTATTTCAAATCAGTAATAATCCAGGTTTACGATCTGAGAATGTAAGATCATCTATAAGGCCTTATAGAAGCATACTTCTTTCATATTACTCAAAGGGTTAGAGACTCGTCTTTGATAACGTGTTATAAAAGTATAGAAATAATGTAGAGAATTTAGAGAATGAATTCTAAGGAATTCACAGAATGAATTTCATTAATAATCGCTCTATTCATATAGGAAAGCTTGAATGGAATACGATCGTAATTATATAATTTCATCAGGGACATAATAGTCATTCACCTAAATAAAATATAATAAAGCAAAAGCCTCGGGTGCCATGCTTAATATATTATAACACCAAACATATTTTAAAAGGTATTAAGGTAACAAGTTGTTAAAAAGTGACAAAATGAGCTTGAAAAAATCACACAGAAAAATTCACAAAACTAACACAGAAAAAGTCACAAACATATTTAAAAAGTAACAAATAGTTAAACAAGTGACAAAATGGGTTTAAAAAAGTCACACACAAAAATAATAAAAAAATTGTAAAGTTGTGACCGCACAACTTTTGCATGTGCGATCACGCACGCGAAATCTAGAAATCGCCTAGATTTTTTCCATCACGATGGCACAGTCAACACATGTGCGATCATGCAGGAGGAGCGTAATTTTTTTTTTTTTTTAAAGATAAAAGTGGTAGTTTTCCAAAAACAAAAGTTTACTAGGGTATGTATCTTGATTTTTCCTCCATAAAAAAAAAAAAAGGAAAAAGAAAGAAAGAAACAAAACAAACGTGATCCATTAATCTGGACAACTTTTTTTAAAACAAACTTTTTATGCTATTCATGTAACGATTTCCTGTCCTGTTTATTGTGTCTTCCAACTAAGGGTATGTTTGATACACACTATTATAAAAATAATTTTTAGACGTGTGGTTGAGATTTAAAGAAAGTATATTCAAAATATGAAAAAAATTGAAAAACCAATGAATGAGTAGCTAAAAAGAGGAAATTAGGAGAAATTTTGCATCTAACTTTTGAATTTAAAATATTAGGGGAAATCAAACTATTTGCAAAAATTAGGTATTATTGTGATTGATATTATAGAAATCAAGTGTGCAATATTACCCAAATTTTGTGCTAGGCGATCGCATAGCTCAAAATTTGGTGATCGCCTAGCTTAAATTTTTGTAATTTCCTAATTTTGAAGCCATTACATAGAGTATGTAATATATTACACATGATGTGTAATGAAATACACAAAGTGTGAAATGTATTACACAAAGTAAGTAATTGATTGCAAAGACTGTGCAATGATTGTGGAACGAATTACGTATGTGCAATGCATTATGAGGAGTATGATTATTGGAACTGAGTTTTTAGTGTTTTGGGCATAGAATTGACATATAGTATTCGTTTTGTACTTGTAATATATGATTTTTTCATTTCTCAACAAGTCTGATGCAACCAAAAGTTTCGCAACTGCTAATATCAATTTTTGTGCATTAGCTTTCATTTGTTAGTTATTAGCAATTCTTTCTTTTTTTTAAAACTAATTTGGGGAAAAATTGTTTGTGTTGGACGGTCGCCTAGTTCAAAACTACGTGATGCCGATATACCTTCTAGTGTGATCGCTCGTTTTGTGCTGTCGTCTACTACAATCGTGAAAATCCAAAAACTTAATTTTTGTAAATAAGTTGATTTTGCATGATTTTTGAATGGGTAAACTTAAAGCATAAAGATGCCGATTGAAAATAACAAGAGAGAAAAATTAAGATGTATGTTTGGTAGATATTATAAAAAAATAATTTTTAAATATTCAGTTGAGAAGTAAATGAAATGTATTAAAAATTATAAAAGTGAATGTCCAATTAGGCCAAACCCATCTAACTTTATTGGATTAGGAAGCACCAGCCCATTATCCTTCCACTGCAAAGAATGGGAAGTTATCGCTGCTCTGTGAAACCAGCCTAACGCAGTCCCCTCCACCTTAGGAGCCGGGCAGCCCATGCTTTCGCTTGGGCTGCATAGCCCAATTCCTTGCTTGGAGCGGGCAGGCCAGCAAACTGCTAGCCTTATTCCAGTTAATTGGGCTTGAGCTGTGTCCACACACTTTAATGCCCCCACTTGGGTTACAAGCTTGCGTTACCAAGCTCGGCAATGGGTGTTTTGTTAGCTATAATTAATGAAGTAGTTTAATATTTCGTTTTACTTCGGTGTGGGACAGCCATTAACAAGAATAATCAAATAATTAGCAGTTTAATCATGGGAAAACTAGGGTCAATTCCTTATCCCACACAAGAATACCTGATTCCAGAAATTTGCTCCCAACTATTGAGTCATTCAGTTACAAAGATTGCCATGTATATCTTACCTTCACAGAAAAGATTTAAAAAAAAAAATGGTAATATTAATAGTTTTGGCTAGTCACAAGTAATCAATATCCATTAATTTGCTTCCAAAAAATAAAAATAAAAAGTCCATTAATCAAGTAAGAAATGATTGATGATCATGTATTTTAAGAATATAATAAAAAGGAATTTAGGATTGTCAGTTGTTGTGACTTGTTTCTAGCAACATTTGATAACTGTTCTATTTGTGACTGCAAAATGCTAAAAGCAATGAAAATGATGGGGGGTTTTCTAACTAATTAGGTCACAAAGATTAGTTGTAACTCACTTGTATGAAAATGTCATTTACATGATATTAATATGTGACTATGAAAATTGTATCTATGTCGATGATGATGGACGTAGCATGATTTCAGTTGGTCACATATTTCTGTCACACTAATCAAATTGTGACTAACTTCGGTAATTCATGTCAAATAGAATGTTTAATGTATCGTTGACTTTCTTGATATATAGTTCACTTACTATGATCTTGATGTAGCTAATAGTTTTTGAAAGCACAAGGTAATTACCGTTATAGTGGTTTTTTCATTTCATATTAATGTTGTTTTTGGCTTTGCAAAAATGTCACACATTAGCCTAAATGGGAAGATTTGTACAAGCATGTTCATTTCAAAACTTTAGAAGTGTTGATTAGTCAAAAATATATGAATCACTGATTTCAAGGATAGGATTAAAGATGAAATGAATTATAACTATAGGGAGGTGTCATTATTTAGTGAGTGTGTGATCGAACCATATACGCATAATGTATCGAGTTACTATAATAAGAAATATGTACTATGCAAAGAACATATCTCGAAAAGCTTGTAATCAACAAATTTTGAGTTCAACTTTTACTGTGACTTAATGTGATTTGTGACCATTATGGAACAAAATGTTTGTAGATAAACAAGCTAAATTGTGACTGAAATGTGATTTGTCAGCACAAAAAACAATTGATTTGTGACCATTCTCACTGCACCAGAATTCGTTGTTTGTAACAACAAAACTGTAGATGCAAGAAGATTAAGTATGGCTTACTATGATTTGCAAGCAAGAACGTTCCATAAGCAACATGCTTAATTAATTCACAAAAATTTTCTCTTGAGCATGTTCACGAACACGAACACTACGTAGGCATTAATTAAGGGTAGAATAATATAAAAATCAATGGAATCATACTGTGTGACTATTATTTTGACCCTTAATGATTCAAAATTTTTTTTTTCACATATATAATCTATCTTCAAAGTTTGCCAAGGGTCAAATAGTCAATTAGAGAAGGATTAAACCTTGTATTTGACCAAATTTGCGGTACAATTTGTACGGTGGTTCAGTGTTATGTGTGACTATTTTGAGATACGTCAGTAACAAGAAGCTTGTGCATGAACAAGATTAGTTGTGATTTAAGTTGTTTGTAAGCACAAGAATATGATACATTTGCGATCACGCTTTAACAAGAATATTGTATATGTAATGCAGCTATGCAAGAGAGACTTAAGTGTGATTTACCATATGATTTGCAACTATAGCAAATCATAAAAATCGTTTCTATCAGAAAGAGGCACATAAAAATAGATAAATTGGGCTTAAATTAATTTGTGTACTCATTCATACAAATCGTTACTATTAGAAAGAGGCACATAATGAAAAACCAAAATATTTGGTTTAAGGTGTGACTATTCATGGAAGGTCATGCAATTTTGGCAATGCATCGTTAGCATTCATTAAGTTGTGAAATGGAATTAAAAACATAACCTTTTGAAAAGAATGCCATCTAAACCATCCATTGCGAAAAAGGCATGTTCTAGTTGTTTAAATTTACTCGTAAAAGTAGGTGACTATTAGAAAGAGGCACATAAAAATCGATAAATTGAGCTCTCCTAATTCTATTTTCTTTGATTAATTCCCTTCAAATCAATTAAAACATACAATTGATTAAAACTTTTACTCCAAGCATTTGAATTGTCTATGACTATTTTTTCAAATATTCTAACACATTAAATTTTCAAGATCCGTTTTCTTTCATTCGAGAAGAGTCCGATCAAACAGCGTTCGCTAGGAAAGGTTGGTGAAAGTGCGGTGTCAACTTTGGAAGAAGCATTGTAAATTGGGAAACTGTCATTCATTTATCTATTGGCTCTTTCCGACATGAATTCTATCTTAAAAAAATTTGCCACAATATACCTCGCTTAATCTCATCTTCGCCTTTCTGTTTTCATTTTTCGCTTGATTATTTCGGGTCATTTTACGACAACAATTTTATCACAAAAAATGGACTTTTGAGCATGTAAACAAACAGTACGTAGGTGTTAATTAAATGGTGATAGGGAATAGATTATAATGATTTTTAAAGATTTTTAATATAAAAGAGGATGTGATATGTGGATGTTATTGATTTAGGGTAAAGAAAGAATGAATAAAAAAATTGTAAAAAGTGAAAAAAATAATTGGTTAACGGGCTTTAAGGTTATAATAATATGAAAAGATGTATTAAATTATGGTACGCGATCATTATTGTGACCCCAAGTCGATTTAAATTCTCCACATCTACTATTTATTTGTAAATATTTAAATTGTCATTGCACAATAAAGAATATATGCTCAAGTGGGTCAAAGATAGCCAATTCTTATGTAGGTAACTGCGAATGGATAAATCAAGAAACTAATTCTCTTACAAATTCATCAGACCATGCCGGATCGATCCACATCGCAATGCTTGTCCAAGAAAATTGAACAAATCAAAGAATCTATTACTTTATCACTATGAACTTTTGGTTCGTCAACATCTCCTTGTACAATAAACTTAATTTTGTTATAAATAATTGTTATGAATAATTGTTTGGTGGAGAATAATTATTAGGTAGAATAATTTGATGAATAATATGGTAGTTATGAATAATTATTTTATGTGAATGACTATTATACCCTTGATGAAATTATGTAATTACGATTGTGCCATTCGAAATTTTCCTATAAATAGGGTTTCAGTTATTAATGAAATTCATTCCTGTGAATTCCTTAGAATCCATTCTCTCTAAACTCTCTCTATTATTTCTATACTTTTATAACACGTTATCAGCACGAGTCTCTAACCACTAAGTAATATGAAAGAAGTATGCTCTACAGTTGTATCTTATAGATGATCTTCTGTATCAGAAATTGGATTATTACAATTTGAAGTACTCATAACTCTCACATCCCAATATATGATATATTCTCTCTCTACAATGATCTTATCTTAATCCCAATCATCTCTCATCATCCCTTCTGCATCATTCACAACAAATTCAAAGCAAAATCTCTCCACTCTTATTTTTTTCTCTGCAAATTCTCTCAACCACAGCAACACAGAGGTAGCCCTTCCATTTTCTCTCATAGAAGCAAGCAACAAGAAATATGCAGAAACGAATTCGGCCGAATAAAAATCAGAAAAGGACGGAAAGGTATATTATAATATATTACTTTATAATATAGTAATATATTAAACTATAACATTCGTTTTATCGAGATATAAGGAACATACATTACCAAAATCAAATTTTCTCGACTCCATTATACTCGATTTAACGAGATCTTCGATTTGACACCAATATTGATAAGGTAAGCTTTCAAAAAAATTTGCAAATCAGTACCCCAACTTTTGAAAAAGTTACAAAATAGTCATTGAACATTTTGATATTGATAAATTGAAGTAGAAAGGAGATAATTTTCCAATCGTAAAACATTGATAAAATATTTTTGACAATTTTACCTTTGCGAATTGGAATGGACAATTTTATCCTTAGGGTAAAACCGACCTAATTTTGACGACAGTGAAAAATGGATAGAATATTCATGAAGAAATTCTAAATCCATTGATTATATAAAATGGCTTGAAGTCCATTTGAATTAAAAGATCGGAATATTATTTTAACTCCCGAAGAGTTTAATTACATAATATACTTATTCTAAAAGGATAAGTGTGCTCTTGTAGAAGTAATGAGTATTTGTTCTAGAAGAATAAATCTGCTCCCGTAGAAGCAGTTCAATATTTAATTCTCGTACTTTATTTACTGCAATTTAAATACTGCAACACCTCCTACCTGATTATGGGTTCAACCATCACTAAACGGAAGGTTTTATATATTTCTACACTTTATATGCTAAGTGATGGGTAATACCTTCTATTAAGCAGATCCTACTCCTAAAGAAGTAGTTAAACATTATGCAATTTGATTCTCGCAATTTGAATTCCGTAAATTTATATTTATTGCAATAATTCCCATAAGGTAGGTTCGACCACCTATTGGCGAGAATTTAATTTCTACAATTTAAATTTATGCACTTTATAATTTGAGTATATTTCCAATGTGGTGGGTAATACCACACGATTGGTGTGCATATTTCCAATGTGATGGGTTATACTACACGATTGGCTATAACGAATCCTACTCCAGAAGAAGTAGTTGATCAGACATTCTAATCCTACTCTTGAAGAAGTAGATAATAAGAATAAAATTTATTCTTCATATTTACCGAATATTAATGGAGAAAAATTGAGTAAGTGGTACATGAAGTCACCATTGGATAAATAGATGAAAATAAAATACTCAATAGATCCCATATTGATAAATAAAAAAAAATATATCGCATGGAGAGATTATATGAAGTAATCTCATTGATGATATGAGATAGTATTAATATGAGAATAAAATGCTCTTGAAGAAGCATAATCACTAGATTTCTGTATTTGAATAAAGTCAATATGATATTATTATTATTTCTCCAGAAGAAGTACAAAACAGCCGAAGTGGAACATATTGAGAATATCAAAGATGGCAATAAACACTCGAAAATATAGAAATGTGAAAAGAAAATACATATTGAACCCATAAAGGAAGGGTGCATCTCGAGAGTATAAATACTCCGTAACTCTGCCACCATCAACATTAGGATTCATAATGAAATATCTAAAGGATTCGAATTTCTTTTTCGCTTGACACGTGATGCATGGCCAGATGGATCTAGGCTTCCACAGATTCTTGAACATATGCATGAAATTTGATGAGTAGTTCATCAACAGTACTAGCAGAAATAAGTATTTTTCTCGCTGAATGAGAGATAAACTTATTATTTACACCCTGATCTAGAAACGCTAGTAAGCCATCAAAGAAATTGTTAATATTCAACAAACCGATTGGTTTGACATGAAAGTTCCACTGTGCCAACGACGCTATATTGAATATTTCCTCTAGTGTGTTATAACCGCCTGGAAGGACAATGAAAGCATCAATATTGTTCATTATATACATCATGCAGTGGTGGATGGATTGCGCTTGTAGCACCAACCCAGCTAAACCCATGGTAGAATTGACTCAATTCGAGTATTAGATCTGACTCGATGGAAAGGTATTACACTCGACGCTCTTATTCCCCATGATGGTGCGGCCATTATAAGTCTAATTAAAAGTTTGTTGTTGATTCCTCCATATAGTATATTGATTTTTTGTCTCCTTAACTCTTTTACGAGTTGGTTTGCCATATCCACATATTGGATATGGTCTACCAGCTTAGACCCACCAAGAATACATACGGTTTTAATCTGGCGAGGTAAATGCTGACTTGTATGAGATGATTCTAAAATCTCCACATCCATCTCTACTCCTGTCTCTCTTTTTCCACTATACTTTCAACGTATGAACATGTGAAACACGAATCCCTCTATTTAAAGGAAAATTTTCAAACCAATAATAGATTGCACTATTTACTTTTTGACAAATATGAAAGAGAAAAAGGCAGAAAAATTTAAGTGAAAATGACTATATCTGTCGGTGATTGAAAAATAAAAAATCTAAAAATGAAAAACGATATTTACTAATAAAAGAAAAATATTGATCTTCTATATTACATAAATTTATGTTCGTTGTGAAATGTGTCAAATAAATGCCGCAAGTGTACGGGTCGAACAAGTAGTAAAATAGATTTTTTGAGTCCAAATATCGATCCCACAAGGACTTGATTTAACTACCAAAATTATCAATTTTATACTCTATTTGAAAAGACAATTCGAAAGTTGCTTTGTTTTTTCAATGAAAATAAGTTCTTACAAATTAAATATAAAAACTAAATAATATCTAACTAACAAGAATTAATATTGCGAAATATAAATAAACAAAGATGGGAATTATGAGACTTGGGACTTACAATTTCACCGACTTTGATCCCTCTAGTACGTTATTGGATTCAATAGTGATTTTATTGTCATTAACGATCGAATTTACTAAATCTATTATTTATATCTCTCGATAATAAATAAATCTATTCTATTAGGCCAATTTATTTATCTCTAAATAAATTAGATTATCAACCCTCTAGAATGCATTCAAACAATAAATTCAAATAGGTTACGTAAATTTCACATAAGATCGCACTAACCACAAGTTTATCTCTAAATCTCGTCTAAATTAGTGTTCTATGTTGTTTATTCTAATTTATATTTTCATTTCTCAAATCCAACACAAACCAATTTATAATTTATCAATTGATCAAAAAGATAAATTTATAAGCTTAACAACATAAAATTAACGACAAATCAATCATGTAATATTAAATCCAATAACAAAATACTAGAGTTCACAAAGAGGATTCATTGTTCGTCCCAAGTATAGAAAATTAGCTACACATAAATTTAAATACAAGAGTTTCAATAGAAAATAAAGAGATACATAACTTGATTTTTAAGGGTAGAAACAAATATTTGGCCTCAGGTGTTTTCTCCTTCTGTGCTCCTCAATTGTGTATGTGTTCAATTCTCTCCACTCGTATTTATCTCTCAATTTTCTTGTGTTGAAATTCTTGCATGTGCTCCTCCAACTCTCTGTGCATATGCTATATGTTCATCATAAATTCACTCTGCTTCCTCCTCTCTCTTCTACGTATGCTTCCCTTTCATATATAACATCCACGTTTTATTCTCCAAAATGCAAGTCAAAAGAAGAAAAAGAGGTGTGATGATTATGTCCTAATGATGTGCCATGATGATATTTTTCTTTTCTTTTTCTCTTTTGTCTCCACTAGCACTTGTCTCCATCATTATCTCCACTCCAAAATATTCCCACTAGCCATTGATTTCACGAGCCAATTTATCATCCGGAAATGCCAATACAAGGAGAAATGTTGTAGAAGTATTGTAGAAGTGCCTCTTTGTAACTCCTAACACAAAAAGTAAATAATAACTGAAAAATATATAAAAACATAATAAAAACATTATCAAAATCGACGAATTAAAATATTAAAAATATAATTTATCAAATACCCCCACACTTAAACTGTTGTTCGTCCTCAAACAACAAAGACTCAAAATACACACCAGCAAGCAGAAAAAAATAAATAAGCATACCATCAAATATAATAATATTCTAAACAACTTAACATACACAAATACAAACAAAACAAAAAAATAAATAAATAATGTAATCAACTCACTGTTCATACTACAAAAATATTTAGCTCATCCCTTGGTAATCTTCACTTCTCATTGCCTTTTAGATTCAAAAATTGAGCGGTTAGCAACCCGACCCTCAATGGTTAAATATATCCTTACCCTCTCGTGGTCACATCTAACTTCTTTTCTCTCAATGCCAGATGATCATCCCAAAGGTTGCTCTCAATCACTCTTTTCTTTTTTAACTCTTATGTTGAAGTGAATTTTACTGGTGGGATCAATAGTGTAGTAATGTGATGACTCTCCCCATTTTTTGAGTGCTTCAACAAACAAGTTACTCCAAAGTAATTCAAACCAACTAGAATTCCAAGTCAATAATGCTCCTTTGTTTTTTTCACCTTTGTTAAAATGTAAACGTGCAATGCAATGCCCAAACAATAATGCTTTCTCAGCGACCCATGTAGCGGGCTTTAGGTCGGCGACTCAGAGCTCGTCACTCAAGGCACCAGGTTTTGAAATACCCCTAAGAACTTATTCACCCGAGTCAATAAGGCAAGAGAGTGGTAGCACAATGAAATGAATGCATTTTTGTTTTTTTGTTTTTTTGTTTTTGCTTTTCTTTTTTTTTACGACATGGATTGCATTTCTAGTAAACGGTCATTACCTTGTTTCTACTTGTTGATCAAATACACTCCACACAAGTTATCATGCACGGAATCATCTCAATACTAACTCATCCTCCATCAATAAATTCACCACTTATCTCTAGCAGTAAAGTGTTGCGAAAATGAAGGGTGGTGGGAAGAATTCAAGCACACTTCTTAGTCCAACCAACCAACTTCTAAATCCAAAAATACGAGTCATGACATCAATGGACGAGCAAGCATGAAAAGAACACTGAAGCGGTATATTTCGTGAGTTAAATACACTTTAAATTTGAGAAAAATGAAAATTTTTACACAAAATGATCACACATGCACGCAATACTAGACATATAGCAAGCAACTTATAAATAATAAACACACCAAACACGCACAACAAATCAAAAGGTAAACTCAAACTAGTAACCCCCACACTTAAGAATTACCACCAATTCCACCATTTAAAAGTACAAATGACTAGACTAACGAGAAGCCATGCAATCAGCAACTGTTGTTTTTTTTTTTTTTTGTTTTTTTGTTTTTTTTAAAGCAAAAGAACACAAATAGGTAAAATGCATAAAAGAAATAACAAGAAGATGCGTCTCAAGAGTCTACCACTCATTACTCTGCCATCTCAGGAACAGATAATCAAATTCCACACAAATTTCAACTAATTGCATAACAACATAGAAATCCCACCCCCCAAATCGAAATGGACATTGTCCTCAATGTTCAATAAAAAGGAGAAATAACACCTGAGGACAACTCAAGTTGAGGGTCATACGCAAATCCTGAAAACAAAACGAAACAGAATCACACAAAGATGCTGCAAAAATCAAAGGCTCAAATTCCACAATTATAATCGCAATTCTAAATCGAGCTCATTCGAATCCCGTTTTCGCTTGTGGGAGATTCGGTTCCAATTGATTGGAGGGTGTGACGGATCAAGTTGTGGTGCATAAGCATGAAATTTCTCCAACAATTCCTCAATGGATGAGGCAACTAAAATCATGTTTCTGGAAATGGGAGAAATTAGTTGCTTTGCCAAAATCCGAAGCGCTAATAAACCATCGAAGAAATGATCCACATTTAGCAGGCCAATAGGTTTATTGTGCAAGTTAAACTGGTACCAAGAGATAATGTTAAAAATTGGTTCCAATGTGTCAAAACCTCCCGGAAGTGCAATGAATACATCAGAATATGAGATGATGAGTGATGACGCTCATAAAGGGATCGAACGTTTACCTCAGTACCCACTGTGAATCCGTATACCTGTGATAAGGGCTCGAGAGTAACTCCAATCACTCGAGATCCTCGTACTCGAGCAGCAGTAACAGCACAGCCTAACAATCCGCATAGTCCTCCTCCATAGACGATATTGGCTTGAAGTTCCCCCAGTTTTCTGCCTACATCGACTGCTGCAGCAGTGTATTCTGATCTCACCCCCATAGTCGAGCCACCAAAGAGGCCAATGGTTTTTAATTGTAAATATGAAGGTTCTTCTGTGTGGGGAATGGCTTCCATAATCACTTGAGTCTACCCCAAAAAGCTAAAACTGAAACAAATAGAAAAGAAAATCACAAACAACAATATAAACAAGTAGTTGTGATTGTGGCTCACATCTTCCTCCTGGTTTTACGCCCGTAAACTACCGCAACACCTTCTATGAGTTGGGGATATGCTTCCCATCCAGTTTCTTTAAAAGCGGCAAAGCAGGATCTTTTAAAGTCGATTCCCAAGGCGTAATGGTCACGTTCTTTGTTGAATTGAGTCCATAAACCAAGAAGTTCATGTTGCAGACTCCACAAGGATGCGTCTCAAGAGTGCATAGGATATCATCCAGCGACTCCTTACTCGAGCCATCCTTAATGAAAGCGATCTTATCTTCTCGATTTTTAGACGTAAATCCAAGTGAACGACAACCTGTATCACATGTCCATCTAGCACACTTATAACAAACATTCATCCTTTTTGCTCGTCGTTTCTTTGAAAAACTGCTTTTGCCTAAACCTGATAAATGTTTGGTATAGATGGATGGAATTTCTCCCCCTATTCGAACCTTGGCTTCAATTAACCAACGTATATCCTCAGGCATCCCATGATACATTAACAATCTCAACCGCTCGAGTCGAAGACGGTAGATTCGTTTCAAATCATTCAAAGGAAAAGATGAGTAGTATTTTTGAATTTTCACAAAGGCAGAATCCATGTTTAGTGGGAGAAATTGATGAAATAAAAGAAGAAATGGATAAAAATTTGAATCACACACTCAACAATCACAAGAAGAAGATATATATACAAGCATGCGTCCATAACCGACTAGAGGATCGGAGAGAAGAAGAGTGTTACCTAACAGGTGATTGAGGAAAGACCGAGAGAGAAAAGCAAGTGAGATCTGAGTGTGGTGTGTAGAAATAGTGTACCTCGTCGACTTTAGAGATCGGGCGACTCTTGTGGCAACCACTAACCCGACAAGTGGCCGAGGTATCCGTGGTATCCGAGGAAAAAGGAGGTCGGTCGAGTTATCGAAAACGCGTCACACCGCCCATCCTTGTCACATGTCGCTTCCCCGCTTTTCTCTCTCTCTCTTTTTTTTTTTTTTTTTTTTTTTTTTTTTACAGCGGATCGTTTCCATAGCACGCCTAAATCATTAGTATTGTACCACCTGAAATATCTCACATATGTATCAATAGAATTGCATTACGAAAAATCAAATAAAAGTAATAGAATAATAAAAAAATAAAAATAAAAATAAAAATGAAAATAGAAATATGGAGATAAAACATAATTTAAGAAAAACACTAAACTTAATTAAATATAAATAAACACACTCAAATAAAACAAAATAAACGAACATAAAATAATGTAATGCACACACAACACACATCAAGTGAGCGAAGTTTGGGTTGCCTCCCAAAAAGCGCTTGTTTATAGTCACGAGCCTGAAAAGAATCAATGAAGTTCCAAAATCGATTTTCTTTCGAGAAATCGGTTTCAAAGTAGTGCTTTAGTCGTTGACCATTGACTTTGAAGGTCCCTTTGGTAGGGTGAGAGAGCTCGATAGCACCATATGGAGTCACTTGTGAAATAGTGAAGGGCCACGACCACCTTGACCTGAGTTTTCTGGGAATAGCTTCAAACGAGAATTATAGAGTAAAACTTGATCCCTACCCTAAATTCTCATTTGTTGAATGTGCCGATCATGCCATTTCTTAGTACGCTCTTTGTAGATTGTCAGTTTCATAAGCACCTAACCGAAATTCATCCAATTCATTGAGAGTCAGACATCTCTTCTCTCCGCAGCCTTTCATGTCCATGTTCAATTGTTTTAGCCAATATGCCTTGTGTTCCAATTCAACGAGGTAAGTGACATGACTTTCCAAACACTAATTGAAAAGGAGACATACCAATAGGTGTTTTGAACGCAGGCGGTATGCCCAAAGTGCATCATCCAATTTCTTTGACCAATCGGTCGAGATGAGTTAACGGTGGTTTCGAATTCTTTTCAGCTGTCGATTTGATATCTCAACTTGTCCGCTTGTTTGTGGATGATAAGGTGTGGCCATTCGATGATGCACTCCATATTTGGCCAAAGCAGTTTGAAAAGTTTGTTGTTGAAGTGAGTACCACCATCACTAATGATAGCACGAGGTGCTCCAAACCTTGTGAAGATGTTCTTTCTAACAAATTCTACCACCACCTTAGCATCGTTAATCGGTGAAGCACGTGCTTCAACCCATTTGACACATAATCAATCGCTACCAAGATATACCGATTGTTGTAGGGCGATGGGAATGGTCCAATGAAATCAATTCCCCAAATATCAAAGATTTCAACCACCAAAATGTTGTTCGATGGCATCTCTTGTCGTCTTTGAAATGTTGCAGACGTTGGCAGCGGTCACACGCTTTGACAAATGAAAACGCGTCTTTGAATAAAGTGGGCCAGAATCCGCTCTGTAGCACTTTAGCAAATGTTTGGTGGGTCCCGGATGGCCACCATAAGGTGATGAATGCACACGTTCTAGAATTCTTCTCATTTCATCATCAGGCACACATCTTCTGATGATTTGATCAGGTCCTCGTCTGTACAGAAATGGCTCCTCCCAATAGAAGTAACGAAGGTCATGGAAAAACTTTTCTTCTGTTGATAGGAAAATTCATGTGGAATTACGTCCCCAACTAAGTAGTTGACGTAATCGGCAAACCAAGGAGCTTTGTCAACTAGAAACAATTGCTCGTCCGGAAAATTCTCATTGATGTCACCGTCTGTGGGCTCCACACCTGCTTGAAGTCTTGACAAATGATACGCCACTTGATTTTCTGTTCCTTCCTATCCACGAATTTCAATGTCGAACTCTTGTAAAAGCAATACCCATCGAATGAGACTCGGCTTGGCATCCTTCTTTCCAAACAAGTACTTTAAAGTGAATGATCATGTAAACCACCACTTTCGACCCAATGAGATATGCTCGGAATTTGTCAAAAGCATAAACAACTGCAAGTAGTTATTTTTCAGTGGTAGCATAGTTAACTTGAGTGTATTGAGAGTCTTGCTAGCATAGTAGATCACTCAAACTTTGTCCTTCCTTTGCCCCAAAGCTGCCCCCTGACATAATCACTAGCGTCACACATGATTTCAAAAGGCAAGTTCCAATCCGGTCACGATGATTACAGTCTTTGAAAAAATTAGCTTGTCCTTTAGAGTGTTAAAGACAACACGACATTCCTCCAAAAATGGAACGGCACATCCTTCTCCAACGACTTGCACAATGGCTTGAAATGGCGTAAAAATCCTTTATGAACCGTCTATAAAATCCTGCATGGCCAAGAAAGCTACGAATGCCCTTGATGGATGTAGGTGGGGGTAATTTCTCAATGACTTGCACCTTAGCTCTATCAACTTCAATCCCTACCTCGATACCACGATGGCCCAAGACAATCCCTTCATTCACCATGAAATGACATTTCTCCCAATTGAGTACGAGGTTTGTTTCTTCACATCGTTTTAACGCTAAACTCAAATGATGGAGACACTCATCGAAAGATGACCCAAAAACAGAGAAGTCATCCATGAAAACCTCTATAAACCGCTCCATCATATCTGAGAAGATCGCCATCATGCATCGTTGAAAGGTGGCTGGTGCATTGCATAGGCCAAACGGCATTCTCCTGTAAGCAAATGTCCCATAGGGGCAGGTAAAAGTTGTCTTCTCTTGATCAGAAGGTGCGATGGGAATTTGATTGTATCCCGAGTACCCATCCAAAAAGCAGTAGTGAGAGTACCCTGCTAACCGTTCCAACATTTGGTCTATAAAGGGCAAAGGGAAGTGGTCCTTCCTGGTTGCGTTGTTGAGCTTTCGATAGTCAATGCATACTCTCCATCCAGTGACTGGTCTAGTGGGAATTAGCTCATCATTGTCATTCTTTATCACAGTTATCCCTCATTTTTTAGGCACCACATGGATCGGATGACCCACTCCTTTATGCGAGATAGGGTAAATAATGCCTGCATCCAGAAGTTTAACTATCTCGGCTCGAACAACTTCTTTCAACGTGGGATTCAGTCTGCGTTGATTCTCAATGGAAGTTTTCGAATTTTCCTCCAGCAGGATTTTATGCATACATATAGAGGGACTAATCCCTTTTTATGTCAAAGAATTGTCCATGCAGTCTTTGTTTTGTGTTCTCTCAAGACTCGGCGCTTTTTCCTCTTCTAACTCAGTCAAGTGATTAGAGATAATCACGAGTAAAGTTGAAGAAGCTCCCAAATATGCATATATGAGATGAGTGGGAAGGGATTTCAATTCAAGAGTTGAAGTCAATAGATGGCAAGAATTTTTCAAGCTTCACCCAAAGGTTAAGTAAATCAATTTCTCCTCAGAAATCATGGTGGGTGATGCTTCCAAGTTATGAGCCATCTCAGCTCGGACTTCATTCTCGGTGTCGATTTCTCCGATCTGACAAGGCAGGCCTCCAGAGGTTCTGCCGGTAGATTTTCATCAAAAGTTTCTCTCACTACTTGGTCAATGACATCGATTTGAAAACAAGCATCTGTGGAAGAGGAGGAAGGATGTTTTAATGCTTTCAAGACATTGAAAGTCACCTCCTCTTTATCCACCCTTAGTGTCAGTGTGCCTTCGTAGACATCAATTAAAGCTCTTCCAATTCGCAAAAATGGCCTTCCAAAAATCAAAGGAATTTCCTTATCCTCCTCCATATCTAGAATGATGAAATCCACCGGGTAAATGAATTTATCGACCTTGACTAACACATCCTCGATAATTCCTCTAGGGTATGTGATAGATCGATCTGCCAATTGTAAAGTCACGATGGTAGGCCTACATTCTCCCAATCCAAGCCTCCTATAAGCGGATAGGGGCATGAGATTGATACTAGCACCAAGGTCACATAAGGCAAATCCAGTAGAATGACCCAATGGTGCAGGGAATGTTGAAACTCCTGGATCTTTCCTTTAGGAGGTAGTTTCTTTTGGAGAATGGCATTACACTCCTCGGTGAGCATCAGCGTCTCATGTTCTTCCAGCTTTCTTTTGTTAGAAAGAATTTCCTTCATAAATTTGGCGTGGCTGGGCATACGTGCTAAAGCATGCAAAGGGATGTTTATGTGTAATTTCTTGAAGATTTCAAGAAATTTCCATTGTTTATCCAATTTGTTCTTTTGTAGCCTTTGAGGAAATGGGATAGGAGGTACATATGCTTTCACAGGTTTTGGAATCTCATTTTCCTCATTTTCGAATCGGGATTTTTCAGAGGATGTTTCACCAACACTTGTTTCCTTCGTCTCTTCCTTTCTTCCATCCATTTCTGTGGTCTCATTGTTCTCCTTTCTCTTTACTTCTCTTTCCGGAAGTTGTAAACCACTTCTTGTTGTAATGGCATTGACTTGTCTAGGGTTTGTCTCAGTATCACTTGGTAATTTACCAGGTGCTCGTCCTGCAACCGCCGATGCGATTTGTCCCATTTGAGTCTCCAAATTTTTTATCGCAGCATTTTGATTTTGGAGAGTGTGTTCGGTTTTCTGCATAAAACTACTGTTGACCTCCATGTACTTTGCGAACACATCTTCGAGCGAGGTTTTCTTTTCCTGTGGCTGGTGGAATCCAAGTGGTCTCATTGGTGCTTGATTATCTTTCCATGAAAAGTTTGGATGCTGTCGCCAGCCCGGATTGTAGGTGGGAGCATAAGGCCCAAATTGTGGTCTTTGATTGCTTCCAACAAACATTGCTTCAGTAGGCCCATTCGAGTGTGTGACAGGACACTCTGTAGTGGCATGATTTGCACAACAAATTTCGCACCCTCCAGATGATTGAACCATGTTGACCATTGGAACAGTCAATCCTTCAATTTTCTTTGACAAGGCTGCAACTTGGGCAGAGAGTGCAGTGATGGCATCTACTCCATGAACTCCAGCATATTTTTGCACTGCACGATCCGAATACCATTGATGGCTGTTTGCAGCCATTTTTTCCAAGATTGACGATGCTTCATTAAAAGTTTTATCCATTAGTGATCCCCCTGCAGCTGAGTCAGCGTGTTTCTTGTTTTCATTTCCCAATCCGTTATAGAACGTCTGGACAATAAGCCATTCCGGTATCCCATGAATTGGGCAATGTCTCAAAAGATCGTTGAAACGTTCCCATCCTTCAGAAATAGATTCTCCTGGTCGTTGGCTAAAAGATGAAATTTCAGTCCGAATTTTAAGCATTCTACCCGGTGGAAAAAATTTTTCTAAAAATTTTTGGCATAAACTTTCCCAACTAGTAACGGAGTTTGGAGGTAAAGCATAAAACCATGTTTTTGCTTTTCCTATCAACGGAAATGAAAAAAGTTTCATTTTTATTGCATCGGGCGGCACTCCATTCATTTTAAACATGCCACAAATTTCCAAAAATTTTCTAATGTGTTCGTGTGGGTCTTCGTCGGGTAGGCCATGGAATTGAGCAGTTTGTTAAACTAAGCTCAATAGTTCCAGTTTGATTTCAAAATTATTTGCGAGAATCGCGGGGAGGAACTAAGCAAGTGAAATTATCCCCAATTGTGGGAATAATATAATCCCTCAAAGGACGCTCCGCAACAATCATTCGATCCTCTGCTTCTTCAGCCATTTTTCGTTCCAGGTGTATAGCACGTAATCTATACCTAAAAGTACGTTCGATTTCAGGGTCAAATGGAATTAATGGACTAAACTTCTTACTACGCATACAAAATTAGATAAAACTAGATAAAATAAAAGTGAGAAACAAAATACATAAATAAATAAAAATTCAAATTAAAGTAAAAATTGATTGGAATTGATATTAAATCTAGTCAAACAGCGCCAAAAACTTGTTCGTTGTGAAATGTGTCAAATAAATGCCGCAAGTGTGCAGAATTGAACAAGTAGTAAAATAGATTTTTTGAGTCCAAATATCGATCCCACAAGGACTTGATTTAACTACCAAAATTATCAATTTTATACTCTATTTGAAAAGACAATTCGAAAGTTGCTTTGTTTTTTCAATGAAAATAAGTTCTTCTGATTAAATATAAAAACTAAATAATATCTAACTAACAAGAATTAATATTAAATATAAATAAACAAAGATGGGAATTATGAGACTTGGGACTTACAATTTCACCGACTTTGATCCCTCTAGTACGTTATTGGATTCAATAGTGATTTTATTGTCATTAACGATCGAATTTACTAAATCAATTATTTATATCTCTCGATAATAAATAAATCTATTCTATTAGGCCAATTTATTTATCTCTAAATAAATTAGTTTATCAACCCTCTAGAATGCATTCAAACAATAAATTCAAATAGGTTACGTCAAACTTCACATAAGATCGCACTAACCACAAGTTTATCTCTAAATCTCGTCTAAATTAGTGTTCTATGTTGTTTATTCTAATTTATGTTTTCATTTCTCAAATCCAACACAAACCAATTTATAATTTATCAATTGATCAAAAAGATAAATTTATAAGCTTAACAACATAAAATTAACGACAAATCAATTATGTAATATTAAATCCAATAACAAAATACTAGAGTTCACAAAGAGGATTCATTGTTCGTCCCAAGTATAGAAAATTAGCTACACATAAATTTAAATACAAGAGTTTCAATAGAGAAAATAAAGAGATACATAACCAGATTTTTAAGGGTAGAAACAAATATTTGGCCTCCGGTGTTTTCTCCCTTCCTGTGCTCCTCAATTGTGTATGTGTTCAATTCTCTCCACTCGTATTTATCTCTCAATTTTCTTGTGTTGAAATTCTTGCATGTGCTCCCTCCAACTCTCTGTGCATATGCTATATGTTCATCGCAAATTCACTCTGCTTCCTCCTCTCTCTTCTACGTATGCTTCCCTTTCATATATAACATCCACGTTTTATTCTCCAAAATGCAAGTCAAAAGAAGAAAAAGAGGTGTGATGATTATGTCCTAATGATGTGCCATGATGATGTTTTTCTTTTCTTTTTCTCTTTTGTCTCCACTAGCACTTGTCTCCATCATTATCTCCACTCCAAAATATTCCCACTAGCCATTGATTTCACGAGCCAATTTATCATCCGGAAATGCCAATACAAGGAGAAATGTTGTAGAAGTATTGTAGAAGTGCCTCTTTGTAACTCCTAATACAAAAAGTAAATAATAACCAGAAAAATATATAAAAACATAATAAAAACATTATCAAAATGCGATAATTAAAACGTTAAAAATATAACTTATCAATTTACCTTACACAAATACGGGAAAATCATTATACTAAGTTATTTTACTAAATTTACAAACAGGATCTTTTAAAATAAGTATTTCAAGATTATAAAGTGCCTGTTGATTTTTGAATTTGGCCCATAAGGCCATCAGCTCACCTTGTACGTGTCCACTAGGATGTGTCTCAAGAGCCTGTTGAATATCATCCAAAGGCTCCTTACTCAATCCATTCTTATTGAATGCTATTTTATCTTCTCGGTTTCTGGACAAGTACCTCACAGATTTATATCGAGTGTCACATGTCCACCGAGCACACTTGGAGCATTCTCTTAATCTTTTTTCTCTTCGTTTCTTTGGAAAACTACTTTTACCCATACCAGACATGTATTTAGAAGGAATTGAAACCTCACCAGATAATCGAACCTTTACTTCAATCAAGCATCGGTTATCTTGTGGGATACCCTTATTCATTAGCATCCTTAATCTTTCCAACCTACCTCGATAAATCATTTTTAGGATTTTGATCGGTAGTGATAGATAATATTTTCGAAGATTTGAGAGTATATGATCGATTATAATGTATAGACCATTGTTAGGATGAAAATTGTAATAATTTTGATGATTTATTTATAGAATAATACGACGCGCATGAAATAAGACTCTGATTTTAAATAAATAATATGAAGCGTAAGAGCTAAGACTCATGATTGAGCAGAGCGATGTGATGCGTATGAATCAGAATCTGTTTGAACAGTAGTAGACAAATAATGTCACCACAAGATGATGGAATATGTCGGTGAATTGTTTCTATGATAAATCATGTTGAGCACTATACAGATACTAGTGAAATCGATATAAGAATTTACTGAACTAGAAGTTCAATAATACTCGTTTGCAGAACCGGACTGACCATCCCGGTTTAAATAATTGTTGAAATCAATATTTCAAGTGAAGAATTAGAAGAATTCTTCAAATAATTATTCTCGATAAATAATTACTGGCCAATGTTGGGAATAAAATCCAAAATATATCTGAAATATATAAAGGATGAGAAATATGGGTCCACTTATCCTCCATGTGGACTACTAGATATTATGATATGGATCCACTAGATAGTCACATGTCTATATGATTCATAATTGGAAGATTACAAAATGATTTGCTCACGGTATGAGCATGATTTCCAAATTTAATGATAAAGCTAGTAAATATATATCCCAATGGCTTGAATAAATCCCTGAAGGATTTGAATATGCGCATACAAGTGGGATATTATGTGGCAAATTATTTAAAGTCCTCCAATAAATTGTCAATATCGAGAATATACTGCAAACTATATTAAAGAAGAATGATGAGAACATATATGATTAAAATCATACCAACTGTATGAGTTTTGGTGTTCTAAATTTTCTCAGTATGAGGGAGAGTATTAAAGGTTGAAAATGATATGTGAAATGCATCATACTATATCCTCACAATTAAAATATGAACTTGAAGTTCAAAGATGCTATGAACAATCACATATATCAGTTAAGATGCTTTGATAAGTTAGCACGCTAGAAGTGTTGATATTATGAGATTTCCCCAATCATATATATCAAAGCAAATTATAAAAGATGGTCTTAATAACGGAGGCATATGCTCTTGAAGAGTATATAGACATAACTATATTGTGTAATCCTACGAGAGAATTGATAATGAGATATCTCGATAAGTTATGTCGATATAGGGAAAGAAATAAGATTGAAAGTGTCGACACGGTATGAAAAGATAGCGCTACATATGATAGTGAGGATATTGAAATCCATCGGAAAATACCGATGCTAAAATATATGCCCTTATGATTAAAGTGTTCATGCACGGGCTTAATGAGAAATGAGAATGAAACTCTTGAAGAGGTTTCAAATGTATTATTGTATCAGTGCATGTAACATCTCAAAATATTTACATATGTTGTACTCTTTTCCTTGATTGATGTTTTTGTCCCAAAAGGGTTTTTCTCAAACAATGTTTTTAACGAGGCAGCTCAATCTCAACTAATTCAAAATCTCTAGAAGAGATTTAGGTATATATCTCGATATAGTGAGAAAATGAGATCGAAGCTGTTGATTGCATATAAGCATTGAATATAACATGATATTATATAATATCTAAATTTCATTCACGTGGAAATGAATGAAGCGTATCAACAAATGTATATGATACTTATATAAATTCATGAAAGATTTTGAAATGCTTGAAGTATACTTGTATAAAATATGTGTTGCACTCTTTTTCCATTGACTGAGGTTTTATCCCACTGGGTTTTCCTAGCAAAGTTTTTAATGAGGCAACTTTAATTGCGTATTCACGTGAATATTGTACTCTTTTTCCTTCATTAGGATTTTTCCTATTGGGTTTTTCCTAATAAGGTTTTAATGAGACATATTCATGGTATATTGAGGACAACAAGAGAAATCGACACAATGTATCTATTGAATCAAGTTATAATAGAGATAATGCTTTAGATCCAAACAATGATGATATTGAAATCCTTTACTAGAAGTAAGGATATCCGTCCTCAAGATATGAAATCAGATGGAGTAGCTGTACTCTTTTTCCTTCAATCAAGTTTTTTCTCACTCGGTTTTCTTGACAAGGTTTTAACGAGGCAGCACATGAATACTCCTATATCGCTGACAGATATCAGGGGGAGCAATGTTTTGATGTAGCAGTATATAACCACTCCAAGCTATCCTGCAATCGGTTTGGAAGTTTTTTCCCACTTGGTTTTTCTCCAAACAAGTTTAGAGACATTTGTATTAATAGTCATTTAAGGGGGAGTGTTATAAATAATTGTTATGAATAATTGTTTGGTGGAGAATAATTATTAGGTAGAATAATTTGGTGAATAGTATGGTAGTTATGAATAATTATTTTATGTGAATGACTATTATACCCTTGATGAAATTATGTAATTACGATTGTACTATTCGAAATTTTCCTATAAATAGGATTTCAGTTATTAGTGAAATTCATTCCTGTGAATTCCTTAGAATTCATTCTCTCTAAACTCTCTCTATTATTTCTATACGTTTATAACAAATTTTAATGAATTGAATTTGGTTGTAATTACAATTCAATAAAATTTGTAATCTACAATAAACTAACTTTAATTATAGCCCTTAATTAGGGTTCACTAGCTAAAATAATAAGCATAAGCTATGTGTAGTTCATTACTTTAGCCAGTGGACTCAACCTGTTTTGTATTGTATTTTTTGGAAAGTTAGGTATTAAGTTCTCATTCTTCCATATACTTTACCATTTCATCAAGGGTGTGTTTGATTGGAAAATAAAGCTTAGAAAATGTTTTCACGGTAAAGAAAACATCCTACTCCCAAAGAATCCGTTCTCCAGGAAAAATACTTAAAAGTTAAAAAGTGCTTAAAATTATTGTACTATGGAAAATTGCTTCTTTTTCCAGTTTGCAATCAAACAACAAAATTGAAAAATGGATTCCTTGATTTGATATTTTATTGGAAATTTTTTGATAATCAAACACACCCTAATAAAATCATATCACACACTTAAATTTTGTGGTTGAGATGGTTCTTAAAATAAATAAAAATTATACCCCTTAGTTTTTTGAAAAGAAAAATTATACCCCTTTGTTAGTTATCAACGTAAAACAAAATAATTTTTCAACCTAGGGATCGGTCTATTGGGCACAAAAGCACTCTGTGACTCCGAAATCGCATCACCAAAAGCCATTCTAAGACCGTTCGTAATGGCCTCAGTAATCACTTTATATAACACGTTACATAAACTAATTGGCTTGAAGTCCTGGACACGTGTTGGTTGCTTAGTCTTCGGGATAACCACCACATTTGTATTATTTTGATAATAAGATGATATATCATAAATCTAATGTAAAACAATAGAAAAACCTAATTTTAAAAGAATGATTTACTCACAAAAAGTTTTAGGGGGTTAAATGCACAAATACCATACATTACATATTAAATGATTTTTACTATAAAATTTTTTAGAAAATGAAATTTACTATATTTTCAAATTATCATAATGTGATACTTTAAAAGTATCACAGTTTGATAATTTATAATTTTTATGATATTTTATAAAATATAAAATATTATACTATGATACTTTCTTATTCACCCCCGCTATTCACCGCCTACACCACTGGCGCATCACCGACGAATAGTGCAAGTGGTGGTTGAGCGGCGGTGATTGCGGTGGTGACTCAGTGGTTCAAAGTGTCATATTGTGATACTTGGGAATTATAGTACTTTTTATTTTTTATTATTATTTTTAAGAATGGTAATAAAATTGAGTTTGAGAATGTAATTATAGTGTTTGGATGCATTTATTCCAAAAGTTCTAATTATGGTTTAAATGTCGTTGGTCGGCCTCATACTTCAACCACCCCCACGAAGCAGTGTTCATCTACTTACTAAAGCCCAATGGGCCTTTAACTAACCTTAAGGCCCAGCTTAAGAAGGACTCTACAAGCCTTAAACTTTCGATAAGAAATCAACACAAAAAGGGGATCCATTAATCGACGACACGCAATTTATCCCGATTTTAATGATACTAGTATTTTCTCTCGTACGTTCCACGAGGAGATTTATGGCCAAGTTATAATTTAAAATATATTTAAAATAAAAATTATAATAACATATTTTCCTTTTTTTAATGGTAAATAGCATAAGAAACAAAATAATAAAACCAAGAACTAGATCAGAAATAATGTGTGATATAGCACCTCTAAGGGAGATGACGAAACTATATAAAAACACATTCGGTGAAAAAAGTATAAAAACACATTATTTCGTCCCCGTTTGGTTATAAATTTTTCATGGATTTTGCGTGATTTAATGGGAGAGATATGGATGGGAGATTTAAAAAGATCACACACGATAATAACACGGATTGGAAGGATAATGAGTGATTCTATCAAAAGATGAAGGGTAATAATAACGGGAGATTATGCATGGGTTGAAAATTAGGTATTTGTGTTTGAGTGAGAAATATAAAAAAATATTATTTTTTAATTTTGAAAATTATAAGATTGAGTAGGAAACTGACCTCATTTTATTAATATATAGATGTTGTCCTTTTTATTTGGTCTAATTTAACAAAAATAATTAATATGCACAATTGTATTAATTCGATAATTTAGTCTGCTTTTATTAAATGGAAGAATCAAGGATTCAGGATCGGAACGCAAACTTGATCTCTTTTAACAACTTATGAAGGTAAAAAATGAGGGCATTGATCAGGTACCACTGTGGGGTCCTTATGATACCCATAGTCGGAAAAAAAAAAAATTCGTGGGGACCAGCGACACTCATCTACCATCAGGGCAGTTATGTATTATTTATCTGATCTAATGTAGATATAAAAAAATTTAAAAAATTTTTGATTAATGATATGGCACCATCAGAACGTGCCACATGCCATGGGTCTTATACCCACGTAAGTATCCGATCATATCCATGTAAAATGAAAAGAGAGAGAGAGAGAGAGAGAGAGTACGTCCAGCTTGGACATAATTAAAATCCCTTTAAGTTTCATAAAATAAAAAATAAAACGCTTCCCAAAAGAAAAATTAAAATTAAAATTCAAAAATGTAGAATATACTAATTTGCTAGCTACCCCGAGAAATGCTCTAGAAACACATTACATTATGTGTATAAATAAATATTATTTTATAAATATGCTAAACTATAATAGCTAGCATGGTTTATTAGGATTTACTACATACATTTAAGTAATTTCCTCCCTACACTCTTCTCATGAAGCAATTCGTGTTTCATGCTTTCTCCGGCGGTCGACTATTATCGGATACCGTTTTTGCGTTCGCGTCGTTGGGAAGAAAACTAGCTTGTCCTTTTCTGCTGATACCCAACTGCATGTACGTATGAATATAAAATAATTAGTTAAAAATAGAGCTTGACCTAGCTAGCATGTAATGTCCAATATGATTAGCTAAGTAGCTAGCAAGTTGGATTGTGTTATTCATAATGAGTGATTAATATATACATGACATTATATATAATTGCATGTGAAAATAGTTATCCTTTTTTTTTTTTTTGAAAATTGGGTAAATCTTTTAAAAATATATATACAATATATACTGCGACGAAAGTTATTCACATAGTAATATATAATGACGGATTTGATCTGTTGCCCACAATGTACCGGATTAGTGATATGTGCTCCTTGGTGGGGTTGGGTGAGGGGGCAGTTAGAACACGTATCACTGATCCGAGTCATTATAGGTAGTAGTGAGCAACAGAATAAGACTACATATAATGATCGACCAGTGAAATCAAGTCCTGACCTGAATTGAGTGACCAAATGATGAAGGAAAACTGAAAGCTCGACCCGAGCTAGCTCGGCTCCAGGACAACGCCTCGGCCCTCCACCAAATGGTGTGAATACGTTTACTGATGATCCCGAGTTCGACTATGAATTCATCAAACAAACTAATTACTTTAATTTTTATTAGCATGTCAAAAATAGAAAAAGGGAAAAAATGTAAAAAATTGACGAAAAATGACATACCTGCCATCTCCATGGATTAAAAGTGCGAGCGTCTTTGAAATGGTCATGATTCATATGCACGGCTCGAAGAGAAGCAAAAACCTTCCATCCTTTCGGAATCGTATACCCTATATATGATATACGATTTATCGAATCTTAATATTTGTTTATAAGAGATTTTAAGAAAATTATTTTTAAATATATAATTGAAAAGTAAAAAATATTTTTAAAATATAAAAAAGTTGTCACGTTCATTCAAAAAAAGCAAAAAAACAGTCGTCACGTACATAAAACCATGTTAGCTATATATCAAAGTTCAAAGTTTTCACCTTTGATACTAACATCCCTCATTGCCCTTCGGAATACTCCACTAATGATATTAGCGACACGCAATGTTTCGTTCACAACCTAAAAAGGGGTAACACTATAAGTATCGAATCTATCACGACGATTGAATAGTCAATTAATCGATTGATAACATACTTACACATTGAGTAAAAGTCATAGATTTATAATCGTCCCACTGAAGCGTCTCTCCTTCACCTTTTCTCGCTCGAATCTCATCATGCTCTTCCTGTCCAAATCGATAGAGGTCATCAATACAACAATTCTTTAAAATCTCGAATTAACAACAGCTCAAGAAGTGAATAATTAATATCGAAAAATTTAAAAAAAGAAAAAAGAAAAAAAACTTTTTATTTATCCGAGTAGAATTTCACTTTTTTTTTTTTAATAAATAAAGAGAAAAAAAAAAAAAGAAATCGATGAAAATAAGGAAATGGGGTTATTACATTAATGGCTAGACTAGGACCCAGAGTGCATGGTCCAGTTTGCAGTACGCACATGCAGGCAGCATCAAATAACTTTGTACTGTTCAACAAATAGATACAATATATGTGCATGTCTATGGTATGATACTCCAACGGTCCAACCTTAGGTAGGGGGTGGGACAGGTGTAGGGTAGGGTAGGTGTAGGATCAGATAGGTGATGCTACATATGCTGATCCACGGTTGGAATTTTATGCCTCGGAGTTCGTATCATACTGTTTTCCACATATTTCTTCCAACCAAAGGTTCAAAACTCGTTCTTTATTTCTGTTAGGTAAATTGCAACAAAAGTCTCAATTTTTGCATTTATTTACACTTTCTTTCTCATTTTTTTTTGTTTTATTACCTGGACCAAAAGACCTCCAACCTTTAGAAAATACATTTACATAGCGTGTGTTCACAAGACTTATTTTTTTAAAAGCTTTAAAAGCTTAACTTTTTTTGATAGATATGCATGACTTAAATGTGGATAATAATGAGTGATGATGTGAGATGTGTGGTTGATATTGATGTTTGACTTTGACTTTTAAGAGTGGATAAATTTTAGATAAAAATAAGTGCACCCAAACACATGCATAGACTGAGGTACTGACTTCTTTCCCCTCAGAGAAGAGTCCACCATAAGCAAAGGGCTCATCCTACACACAATATTTGCAATTTATTGGAACGATATGTTAAATGCGTAATTAACAAATAGAAAAAATTTATTAAAAATATAAAATATGAGTGATTGAAAATGATTAAAGAGAAAAAATTAATACAAATTAATGGACATTTATTGTATATAGAACAAGCCCTAATTTGGATGGATCTACCGGGGGGTTTACACAGGCTATAAACCACCCCCACCCCCGGAAAACAAAAAAAATTCCGAAGTACTACGTAGAAAAAATCTTTTTCATACTTAGTTTTAGTTCAATTAAATTTTTTAGTTCATTACAAACCCTTTCATTAAAAATTCTAGATCCGTTTACTCTAATTCATTTTGGGGAGTTGGCTAAAGTGGCTCAACTCGGCCGGAACATCATTACAGCTTTACCCCTCATTCTATCATTCAGTAAGATAAGATTGCTTCGCTTGATTAGACTAGACGATCAGACTACAAATGCACTAAGATTCAAACTCAGAACCTGTGTACTCTAATAACTTATTGAATCACTTGTATAAAATTTAAGCTAATAGATTGATTTAAATATATATTACCATTGTCCTATAAATATAATCCATTTTCATTTTCACAAAAAAATTAAAAATATAATTAATTGTGTTGAAAAATAAAATTTAAGATTATTTTCCTAATATACCGTTTTATTTATTAGATATTTCTTTCAACTAATCTATTTTGGTGATAATAATATATATTAAATAAGAAGTATATAAAATAATTAATATTTTAAAAAGAAATATGGCCTAAATTCCAAAAAGAACGAAAAAGAAAAAATCGATTATATTTTCGGGGCAGACATAGTATCATTTAACTATCATTCCCAGCAATGAGATCTGAATCAATGCCTTGCTACTGCCATGAAGTGACGAAAATGCCCCTAAATGCAACATTTGTAGCAGTGATGAACAGGGTTAGAGCACAGGCGTGCAGATTGTTTGGGACAAATTAGTGGGGGCATAATTTTGTCGAGTTGTGGGCAACGAATGTTGTCTGTCTGCTCGATACCTTTTTTCTACTTTGACTTTAGGTACTGTACTTTTCCCTACTTTTGACCATGCCACCTATTAAATTCTTCCAGCTGCACAAGTTTCCATGACTGGGACTTGGAGGGAATTTCCTCATTTCATCATGGATATTCTAGATACGACAATACAATCCCACGTGTGCACTTTGACGTCCATTTCATTTGTGAATTTTAACGTTACACGTTTGTGACCTTTCACTATCGAGTCAAAAATTCAAGATTTGGAATTTACGTAATTACATGTGGAACACTTGCTATCGTCAATTATATAAAATTAATTGTAGTTAATTTATTATTTTAATTGTAATTTTAAATATAAAATTTATAATGATAAATCAATTAGCATTTGCAATACTAATCTTAATATTATACAAATAATAAAGCTGAAGTGTCAACTAAATAAAATACTACATTAACATTGCCATGTTGACAACTACTTTATATGAAAATAACTTGATTTTTTTATTTAATTATTTTTATTGTTCAATTTACTTTATTATCTTATTTAGTATTGATTTTCTTATTCTATTTTTTATATACATTTAATTTAATTGTTTACATAAATTTTAATTTTAAATTAATTATATATATATAATTATATATAATAAAGGTAAAAGTGAGAGCTGTAAAAGACCCACATTCTGTCTGCTAAAAAACTATCAATTTTTTTTTTATTTTTAATATTTCATAATTAAATTTATTGGAAACAATTAGTAGAATAAGATAACTACCGACAATAGACCCACATTTTCCGCCCAAAACACCTGTATATTGTAAGCACCTAAATTTCTCAAAGTTGCAAAAGTCAAAAAGTGAAAACCCGCCACCTGACAAAATTATATTTTCACAGACGCTGGATATGGATATGTTTGTGGGTTTTCACCATAAATAATTTTCTTTTGTTAAATAAGTGTCTTAGACTCTTAGGATATATGTGATATAAATTTTTAAAAAATAATAATTTCTAAATGTATAATTAAAAAGTGAAAAAAATAATAATATAAAGAATAAAAAATTATAACTCAATCAATAAGTGGTTTAAAATGAGAATTAAAAAATTACTTTTTGTTTAAAGTCATATCAAATAAGCTCTTAATTATTTACTTAATTCCCATGTATCACATGGGATGAATACTAGTCATAGATAAAAAATAATAATAATAAAATAAAAAAAATTGAGGAATATACTATTCGGTATGAATAAGGAATTATATTGACCCATGTAAAGTCATAATATCAGCACTACGGATAAAATGACATGTACCATACCTTCAGTTGGTGATTCATTGTATTATTGAGGACTATGGGACCCACACACGAGTTCCTCCTTGGCAAGTAGATAACATTACCAGCTATATGCGGAGCTAAGATCCACGTTGATTTTTCATAATTTCTTATACTTGTGGATATAAACCACTTTGATTGTGGAATAATGATAGAGATGATGTGTGTATACTTACCATTCTACCATCTTATGGTATTAGCGTGTATTTGGATATAAATTTTTATGGATTTTGATATGAATTAATACAGATAATAGATATAAATATAATTAAATGATGGAGATTCATATAATGTATATGTAGGCTCGACGAGATATCGGAATGTGATTAATTTAATTAAATTTAAATTTGAAAAAAAAATTTATAAAAATTTGTAGGCTAACATGAGCTTAGGAAGACTTCCACCTCATTTTTTTTTTTTTTATCAATATGTAGAGAGAGAGAGATATATATATATATATGTATAATATTTATTTATTTATTGAATAAATCAGTATGCAGATATTCATGTGTACATATTTGTGAGTATTTATAACACCTTCCTAACAAAGATATGTTATCCTGCGGATACAATTAAGGGGGTTCAACAAGGGACGTCTATCATACTGGAAATACATTGTTAAGTTCAACAAGTTACAGCAACTTCATTAAAAATTTAGGAAAAATTAATTTTTGATAAATTAGTTATAACTACTAATCATCATTGTTAATACTATATTTTTTTGTACGGCCTACTACGGTGATTGCTCTTATTATCATTATTTATGAACCACTTTGTAATAAATATGATTGTCCTCAATCAAATATCATGAGACCTGATCAATTGTACACTAATGGTAGGATATGTTGTGATCCTCTAGAATTTGTCTGGATGAGAATTTAGATAAGGAGATATGCATGCCCATTGAATTGGGGGTGGTGTGGGGGAGGGAAGAATTTTCATTTGGTCCACAACATGTACATATAATTAAAGCTAAAATTAAATAACATATATTTTCACAAAAAGAATATAATAATATAACAAAAATAATATAATAATAATAAGAAAACGAAAGGGAAGCTACTAACCTTGAGTTGAGCCAGGCAAGAGGGGTCTCCGTTAGGAACTTTACGGCGAGTGCCATGATCGTCGAAGTGGTCTCGTAACCGGCCACCAACAACGCCACCATGAAGTCGACAATTTCGTCGTCTGACATTCGTCCACACTCTTCTTCGTTAAACAACGCCGCTAGCATATCTTTCTTTTTCTCTCCTTTCTCCATCTCCCGTCGTCTCTCCTTCACGACCAATCCCAACGCCTCCGCTACTTTTCCTCTTGCCTTCCATAGAACAAAATTATTCAAAAATTACAAACTACTGACTTTTTAAAATACCCTTATTTAATTAAAGATTTTTATTTATAATGGCTCCAAAAATTAGATAACATTTTTAAGAGCTAAAAATGTTACAATTGTAAACGAACATAAGGGCTAAAAAAGAAATATGGACAAAATAAATGAGACAGAGGGAGTATGTGATATCACTAATCGAGTGTATTATTTTTAGAACTCCAAGAACATGGAAAATCAATAAATGCTAGTTAGCTCCAAAGAGGTAGTCATAATTAGTTAAATAATAATGCGATTCTCTTTATAATATTAGCAATTAAATAAATTTAACCATAATTATCAAGTCTCAATATATACTCTAGATAAGGAAAATAAAATATATATTTATAAACGAATTCTTGAAATATAAATCGCTCCCAAAGATATGCTTACTTGGATGGCTCTTCGATATGTGGCGGAAAAAAATGTTAAGGGAATGGAGAAGAATCCTTCAATGACCAGCATGTATTCTTTCATTAAATTCTCAGTCCATTCGCACGGATCAAAACTCATCAGTTGTTTCATCGACAGATGGAAAGTGATCTGCAAAATTCAAAAAATTAAAAAATAAAATAAAAATGATTACATCTACATTTTTCATTTTTTTTTTTTGAATAGGTTATTACATCTACTTTTATAAGATTACAATACAAGTCTAACAATAAAATAGTGCAAATCCCAACTCATAACTATGCAAAAGCAAGCCAAAAGAAAAAGTGAGGGAATAGAACCTTCCAAATAAAAAGAAAAAAAAAGAAACAATGACAATTATGAGAAAACAAAACATAGTGCGCCCAAAGATTGAGAGAGTGTACACCATGATCATCATACTCACATTACACGCACTTCACTACACGGAACTTAATTTTTAATTTTATAAATATTCATCATCCATTTGCCTCCAAAATTATTTTATGTGTCATAATTTTATTAGATGATATAAATGAGATTTTACTGAACTAGACGTACAATTTCAATGAGTCAACTATAAGATATGTGTAACATTACTGTTACACGTACCGTTTCAATGAGTGAACTATGAGATGTATGTACCATTATAGAACAATTATGTGCCATGTGCTAAAGTGCGCTTTTATTATTATATTGCAATCCAGTTCTAACATGCGCCGGATCGGCCGGATGTTAAAAAGTAGTGAGTGTAATTATACCTTCTTGGCCTCCTCCATGAGGACGACCCGACCGGTCCAGGCCGCCATGTTGAACCGGACCAGCCGGTCGATATCCACCAACAAATGATCTCTAATAATATAACTATTCGCAAAGCTCATAGTAAGCGAATGCATTCTTTTATGCAAACTCCCTCTCATGAGAAGCAACGAATGCTTCCCTAACAAGTTAGATATCGAACCGGGGTAACTCGACTCAAACAGCCGGCCCTCGTTCTGCAAGATGAACCGGTTTATGTCTGGATCGGCCGAGAAAACCGTCGGTTCACCAAAAACGTGGGTCGTGAAAACCGGCCCATATTTGGCGACCCGGTCGTCGATAAACGGCTCTGGGTTTTCAGTCTTGTAGGCGGATATGAGTTGTAGGGTCTCACCGATTAAGGGGAGGCCGAGGTTTCCCGGCGGCAGATGGGTCTTCCGGCGGCTGCTGCGGCGGAGGAGGTGGAACACTAAGGCAACAAGAGGAAAGGATAAGAGTAGATAGAGAGAGGAATCCATTTTTTGTTAGTGAAAAATGGATGAGTACTATTCGTATATGGTATTGTATTTGTGGGGATGAAGGTGGGGTGGTGGTGCATTAATGGAGCACACGGTTGGGTATGAGGAATAGGAAAATATAGGGGTACGATGCAAAAGGGAAGGGGATTATGACCATGAGGAAATTAATGTCGGATTTTTCTGAATCCATCCGACACTCTTTTTTAACTTTTTACTGTTTATAGCGTTTGTTTTCAATCCACACGCACGGCAATTTGTACACTAGATGAGATAATTAGGCAAGAGTCATCCTACTTGTGACCCTTTTTTATATTGGTCACTAGAACTTTTAAAATTTACTTGTTAGTTTTTATTTTCGTTACTCGATCCAAATTAAACTTTAATGTTAGCTACTAATTTAAAATCACTACTTACTTTTATCTATAAACTAGTATTACTCCCGTGAGTTACATGAGACGAATAAGATGATATATTTATATAAAATAATATTATAAAATATTATAATATATTATTATGAATATATAACAAAAATAACGAAACACATGTAATATTATAGATTTCAATAACGGTTTACAAATTTTAATATGAAATATTATCTTATAAGAAATAATATCATATCAATTGCAGTAATTGATGATTTTAGGTAAGAATATAATATTTGGAAAGAAAATTTAGATAATATATTTATTTGAAAAAAATCAACGTATACATAGTCGTTCAAACGTATTTTAAATACGATTAACAATGATCTTATGATTGGTCTACACACATATATAAATTTTATGAATATTGAATGGATTTTGTACAACATTTAGCTCGAATTGAATTCTAAATATTGAATTGATTTTGTTTCACATTCAATTCTAGCCGAATAAAAAATGCGGTTAGCTGATTTCATTCTCCTTAGCGTGACAACTATTAAAAAAGAGGAATTTTCATTTTATTTTTTAAATATGTGATTTTTTTTCTAAAACAGATTTATCACTGCCAACGTCACACTACACCAAGTTGATACTTCAACTATATAATTACTTTGAAAATTAAAATACATATAAAATAACTGAAATGCAATATCCAAAGATTAAAATGTAGATAGAAAATGATACTTCTCATTTTCGACTTGATTTAATAGGTATTGTAAATTGTAATTTTTATCTACTGTCATCTTTACATTAATGCATGCAACACTAAATATAAAAGAATTAAAAAAATTTATGAATTAATTTAAAAATTAAAATACATATAAAAAAGATAAAATACGTATAAAAAAAAGGATAATAACACTAAATAAAGAAAGTAGCATAAATTAATATAAGAAAAATAATTAATCCCTAAAAATTAATGCCAAACTTGGCACTACCACTTATAGACTGCCTAAGTTGTCTTCTCTTATTATTATATTAGAATTTTGTCATTTCTGTCGCTGGTGAACCAAAAAAATTATCTTTTCTTAAATAAAAATTTATATCCAAATATACATACTTTACATAGACAATGATGTCAATGTTTTGGCTCAATGATCTCTTCTTTGAGGAATCCTTCCATTATATAGAAAATAGAATACAAAATTACAACCCAAAATTGAAGCTTACCTTATTAATTACAGCCGTTTCAAATCTATCTAAGGTAAGAATATATATACACACACACAGAGATCTCAAATATAGAATACAGTAAATATAGAATAATATATCTTCAATTGACATCCCCCTCAAATTGATAGTAGGTGATCATGAAACATCAATTCGTCAACGAGGAATTGATGTTGAGATCTCGAGAGAGCCTTGGTCAATATATCTACAACCCGATCATTAAAGGCAATATGTGGAAGAGTGATAATGCGACTATCATATGCTTTACAAATGGAATGGCAATTGACCTCAGTGTGTTTGGTATGCTTGTGGAATACGAGATTAGTAGCAATCTGAATCGCACTAGTATTATCCGCATAGAGTAGAGTAGGCTCAAGTTGAGGAAATCAGAGCTCACTGAGAAGTCCCCTAAGCTAAACAATCTCTGAATAGGTCGATGACATAGCACGATATTTCGATTCAATAGACAACTTAGCGATACGATCCTAGCTTCTAATTCTCCAAGAAACAAGAGCATCACCAAGAAACATGCACTGATCAATGATTTAACGTCGAGTACATAAACAACCAGCCTAATCAACGTCACTATAACCAACCAATCGAATAGGAGAGTCTATGGGAAAGAAAAGTTCACGCTTAGAACATATCTTACAAATAGCGAATAATGAGACAAACAGCCGCTAGGTGAAGATGTCAAGGAGCCTGATAAATTGACTGACTTATTGGACAGCAAAGGAAATGGAAGTTCGGGTAATAGTTAGACAATTAAGGCTCCCCACCAACTATCTTTACAATGAGGGTCTAGAGAAAAATTCACCTTCATCACTATGGTACTTCACGTTTACCTCTAGAAGGAATATCGACAGCACGACCATTGTAATGGCCCCCCCCGAATTCGTCCCGAAAACCGTATGTGAATACGTATATGAATTCGTATATATACCGTATATGATCCCGTATATGAGATGAAATGACGTGATGATGTTTCGGCATGCTATATATGTATATGATATGTTCACGATATGCTTTGCAGTACAGGATATGCCCCGGAATGCGAAACGGCCTTCAAAATGATGAAAATTGGAAAATTCTGCAGGAGCAGAATTACGGCCGTAAATGTTGGAATTACGGCCGTAAATGTCAGGTTACGGCCGTCAGGGTCGAAGGTTATGACCGTAAATGGTGAACAGTGGAAAATGTCCAAAAGTTTCAGAGAGCAAATTACGGTCGTATGATCTGAAGATACGGCCGTAAGGCATGGGGTTACGACCGTAAGTCAAGAAGATGAAATGCAGGGGATTTACAGAGAGTTTATTACGGCCGTATGATGGGATGATACGGCCGTATGAATCAGGTTACGGCCGTAAGGATATGGGGTTACGGCCGTAAGTAAGGGGTTACGGCCGTAAATGTGGAAGTTACGACCGTAATTTTAAGTCGGCAGACTTGGTCTTTAAGAAGTTTCTTGTCATTTCTTGGGTACTATTCACATGAGCTCGGTTCTAACACTCCCTAAACCCTTCCAAGACTCCCAAACACCTATGTGATCATCTCCAACTTCATGTATGACCTATGTAATGCTTGTGTAATCTATGATTACAAGAAGGAAGGGAAGAAGAGAAAGAAGAAGAAAAGGAAGAGGAAAGGGAGAAGAGGAAGAAGATGATCTTCATGCTTGTGTATGCTTCATTTATGGTGGGTAATGGTTGCTTTCCATGCTATATGATGTATTTGCATGTATATACTTGATAGAAACAAGATATGGCATGATTATGATGATTAGAGACCTTAGAAGCATGCTAGGATCTCTTGGCCTTGTGTTATGGTGATGACATGATGTGATGATGTTATGTATGTGCTTAGGTAGCCTATGTGACCTTCATGCCAACTTCTATGACTTATGTGGCTATAGGAAGCTATATGTAATGAACAAATGAAGTAAAGCTATGTACATGCAATGAACAACTAGGATGACAAGCTTGGTAATCATGTATGATTATGTGGTCCAACGTGAAGTATTATGCGTGTCATGTGATAGCAATATGTGGCGTGTGCTTATGTGAACCAACGTTAACACTTTGTGGCCACATCCTATATGTTTGGACGTCGTGGCCTTATGTGAAGTTAACGTTCAATGCACGAATATGTAATGTTTATGCTTGTGCTCACGATATGATCATGAAGCCTTGTTTATATGTTACGTATGAATGATGACGATGTGAAAGGAACAAGGCGTGGGAAAGGTAACGTTTATGTAATTGTGTCACGAGCATATGTGTGTAAACAGTTACCAATCATGTGTTTACATATGGGGGACCTACGCCCCATAATGATGTAAACTGGCTACATGGGGGATCTACGCCCCATAAAGACGTGGTCAGTCGGGGGATCTACGCCCCGTATGTAAAAGAAAAGCAGGTCTTCAGGGGATCTACGCCCTGTAAAGAAAAGGCCTAGCTAATGAATGAACGGCGCCACGTATTCACATGATTTGTAATTGGGGCCCAAAGTAAACGTGTGACATGCATTGCATTGCATCTATTATCCACTGAGTCTTTATGACTCATTACGTGCGTATGTTGTATGTTTGATGAAGGTGTCGTGCGTGGAGGGTTGGCGAAAGGTCACACGATGCTATGACGTGGTGTGTGGGCGAAGAATCAAAAGATCTTGCGGTATGTAATGAAAACCGAAACCCTAGCTCTATGTTATATGTTGTAAAGAAAGGAAATTAGGATTTCGTATTTAATGAATGACGGACGCACGTCTAGTTCCATAATGAAAGAAACGAAAAGAATGACGTGCACGGGCCCGAAGGTGGCCAATGTTTATGTCGTGCACAGAGCGCTCTGATTATGACGTATATGTATGTGGAACTGGACGGGGCGTTACAACCATCTTGAAGCCTAGCCAAATTAATTAATTCTCGAACGTACTTATGTTCGTACAACAAAGTGCCTGAGGGTAGAGCGAACCCTTAGTCCTAGGAAATACTAACTGGCCTAAGTCCTTCACATGAAAAGAACTCTGTAGATGATCCTGAAGTTAAGAAATTAGTCTAGCATCATTCCTAGTAATAACAAATCCACGTATACTAGAAGCAACACAATTCCACAAGCAGTCTTGCATAGAAATAGAGAAAAATCTAATTGACTTTGGACAAAAGAGAAACTGAGAAGTGTCAAACGGAACTTATTGAACCAGGCACGTAGCGCCTATTTTAGACCATAGAATGAACGTTTCAATTTACAAACATCAGAAGATGCTATAGAAAACAAACCGGTGGTGGAACCAAATATATCTCCTCTTTAATATTGAAATAAAGGAATGCATTCTTAGCATCCATTTGGTGTAAAGTCCATCCTTTGGAAATGGCGAAGATCCAAAATGAGTCTTATTGTCGTCATCTTTGCTATAGGGCAAAAGTCTCTCCATAGTCTACCCCAGACTCCCATCCATTACCAAGGGCCACTAATCGCGTTTTCTATAGTTCAGGTGATCCATCAAAATGCTATTTATTAGAATAAATCCATTTACAGCCAATCGGTTTAACCTAATCGGGGCATGGAATGATATCCAATGTGTGATTATCCTTAAAAGCCTGTAGTTCTTCTTCCATAGCCTCTACCCAACATGCTCGAGACACTACCTAAGAGTATGATGTAAGAATAGTGATATATGTTAAAGTGGTAGAATAACCATACCTGTCAAGGGAACGAATAGTCTGGACTTATCGACGATGAGGTACAAGTGTAGGTATTGGATCGGTGTCAGGAAAAACCTGTGGAGATGAAGGACTCAATCTTTGATAGACAACACTTAGCTTGAAGTGCTCAATAGGTTGAGATAGTTCATCCAAGCTAATAAGTTGTGCCAAATCAAATGAAGAAGCAACGTACTACTGAAAGTAATATTGATTTTCGAAGAAAACAACATTTCTTGAAATACGAAACCAATTAACAACACCATCACAGCACACAAAAACTTTTCGAGTGGTGCTATAACCCATGAATATACACCTAATAGATTGAGCCATAAGTCTGTTGCGTCCAAGAGAAGGCAGGTGAACAAAGAAAACATACCCAAATGTATGTAATAGATCGTACTCAGGATGGGTGCCATAAAGACAATAATAAGGAGAATCAAAATGCCACGTTGGAGAGGGTAATCAATTAATCAGATGGGTAGCATTAGATAAAGCTTCAACCTAAAATTAGGTTGAACAGAGGATTCTAGGAGCATTGTTCGAACTACAAACAACAAACGATGATTTTTATGTTCTACTATCCTATTCTTTTGAGGGGTATAAGGACATGATCGTTGAGAGATAATGCCTTTGAATAGAGATCCTTCACATTTTGGTTTGCAATCAGAAAGGAAAATACAAAAAAAAGGAAAAAGAAAAAAACAAAAAAATGGGTATTGTTCATATACATACATAATTGGGAGTTGGTGTAAAGGATCATTCAATGTCTTTGAAATGATCTCTTTTTATGGATACCAATATTTATGAGTTGGATGCTTAAAACCTAAATTGAGAAGATGCTTGAATGAGTGACTGGATTCACATTACTTGTGTATTTAAGGTACAATGATTAATTTGTGATCTACTAGTTTCTATGGTTGTCAAGCTATATGCCCAAAATATTTCCTACCTTGATCCCAAGTCCCATTACAACCTTGAAAAGTCCTTGTAATTTGTGTCATGCATGCATGTATACCTAGTAGTGGAGAATGAGAATGACTACAAGCCTATGGTATGACACTTTCATTGGGTTGAGCGAAACACGTACCCTTCAAACACATGAGAGAAGAGTGATCATACCTGTGAAAGTCTACCAGTTTAGTTCATGTCATTTTTCTATGGAAATGCTTACTAAGTGATTGCAAGTAGTTTAAGAATGACATGTTATGAGTTTTGAAAGGTTAATGGTCCGACATTACTAGTTTTATCATATTAAAAGATTTTTTTTCCTCGAGGACTAGCAAAGATTAAGTGTGAGGGAATTTGATGTATGATTAATAAACATATATTTTGTGTTCTTTTCCCTATGTTTTAATAATTTTGCGTTTAGTGTAGTAAAAATTAATCGTATATTTACTCATGTGCTTCAATCGCATAAAATACATATCTTGGAATAAAAAGATAAGAAATAACAAAATAAGATACGCATACATTTTTATGAATACTTATATGATGCATATCTCATATTTTAGGCCAACTCAAAAATAAAAAATAAAAAATAAAAAATCAGCACTTCGGATTCACTAATATATTGTGGTATTTTGACCATAACTTGAGTTCTAAATATCGAAATCACTTGATTCAAGAAGGGCTCGAAAGTTAACTCAATTCTCCACAAATGCTATCTCTAGACTTGAAGTCAAATTCGATGAAAAAGTGGACTAAAATTGGGTTTGAATATAGCAAAATTTGCAACTAAAGCATCCAATGCCACATTTACATACAAAAGTCATAATTTGGGCTATAAAGATCCAATTTAGGTCATTCAAGATGCATTTAAGAGACAAGAGACAAAATAATGTGCTTCAACTTGGTGGAGGATCCAAAAGCATATTTGGTAGAGAAATTGGTCAAAAGGCATATGAAAGTGGAGTTAGTGCTTGGAGAATACAATAGTAAAGATATTTTTCATGCCTATAAAAGGGTAAGGCTATTAGCTTTTCAACACACCTTTTTCACTCAAGAATACTCTCCAAAGCTTCATTTCTTATCTTGTATATTTTATATTCTAGTTATAAGTTTTGTTTGAAGAAAAAGTGTAGAAGAGTGAATAGGAGAACATTGGAGAAACTTGTCTTCCAACCAACAATCCTAAGCTTTTCTTTTCTCTTCATCTCTTTAGGTTTCATAATGTTATTTTTAATATTTTATTTTGAGTTTATTTGCAATATGTCTAGCTAATCTTCTTTTGATTAAGGATGATGTTGAAGCTCTAAACAAAGATCATTGATTTTCAAGTAAAAGTTCATTTTGTTTACCAAACTTAATTGTGTCTACATTTCATTGATTTACTTTTATATTATTGTTTCTTTACTACTTAAAATGGCCAAATAAATAATGAAATTAGAATGATTAATGTTACGTTTGGAATCTAAATACGTAATCGTTAAGATTTCTAAATGAAGAATAACAAATGCAATTTAACCTTTGCATGTGAAATGTAGCATAGGTTCAACAAATCGAACTTGTGAGTTTGTTACCTACAATAACTTGTTGTTAAAATTCTATCGTCTATTAATTAAATCTAGAGAGCTTATTCTAGTTTATTAATTTGATAGAAATTGGGTAAAGAGCTTATTTTATCCAACGACTAAATAAGAACAATTACCAATTAGCCGAGCTTGTGTGCTTTTCGAGTGTTATTATAATTAGTTTGGATAAATGAAACTACCTTTTTTTTATAGAACATAATCTAATGTCTAGAAGGGGATACTGATTCCTTAATCATCTTTTATTTATTGTTGGTCTTCATTTATTTGCTTCAATCAAACAAAACAAGTCCCTCCCAAAACCTATTTCAAACAACTAGTCTACTATCTTAATCCCTATGTAAGAATGACCCTTACTCACTGTTATACTTTGCAATGACAAAATATTTATACGGATATGGAAAATTCACAGCAATATGATTGAGAAATCAAAATTTGGTATATGAGCGAATTTTGCACAGATATTCTTACTTTAAGGATTGCATAGGGGCAATTGATGGCACACATTTTTGAATCTTGGGCACCAGCGTCGAAACAAAACTTGTTTCGTGGGAGGAAAATAGATGTAACACAAAATGTGATGTTGACCTGCGACTTTGATATAAGTTTTTCACATCGGTATATTTTAGATGGGAAGGTACTGCTAATGATTCGCGTGTATTCATTGTTGTTGTCACAAGAAATTCAAACAACTTTCCAACGCCACAAGGAGGTACATTTTTTATACTGCAATTAATTTTACTTAATATATATTTTAAAAGTGTTAAAATATGTAAATCATCCTTCATTTGTGAGATCAATTTTTACCATGTTGATTCTGATTATCCAAACATACATGGTTTTCTTGGCCCTTATCAAGGGCGAAGATATCATTTGCGTGATTATGCTGGAAGAGGAAGACTGGGTGGAAAGGAAGAAGCATTCGACAATAAACACTTTTCATGTCATAACATTATTGAACATTGCATTGGGGTTTTAAAACATGATTTCCTATTTTGAAAATAATTTCCAATTTTTCCCTTAGTAGGCAACGACAAATCCCTAATGCATGTTGTGCAATTCATAACTTCATTCGACAAGAAGACGCTTTAGACAAGTTGTTCATTCAATATTCAGAAGAGAATATGGTCTACACGAATGTGGAATGACTAGTCGAGGGGCGTGCATGATCCTATCAATTAATTATCTTTTGATGTTTGTCAATACAATGTAAATATGTCATCATACTCCGCTATTTTAACGCACGTAATTGCATTCAAAAATATTAAATTTGTGTCAAAATTGTACTTATTAAACTGTACCGACTTGATGAAATCTATCCATATATCTTAGTACATTCATTATTTTTAAAATTAGTGTCAAATTGATGTTCTTACATGAATTTGCAAAAAACAATTTATTCTTAAAGTAAATGGAAAATTTATTGAAAGATTCATTAACTTCAAATTGTGAAAATTGATTGTAAATTGACTATTACAATTTATACGTTTTCAATCCAATTTATTAAATATTTTTTTACTATAAAATGATTTTCTAAAATGTACAAAGTAAACAAGTTTTCCAGCTTTTTGTTTTGAAAAACAGTTTCTTAGAATTACAAGAAGAATGCATTTTTAGAAATCTCAAAGTAGACATTCAAAACAGAATTCTCAAAATGAATTTAAAAACTGAAAATAGAAAACTAAAATACAAAAAGCTAGCTATGTATCCTCTCGGCAAGGAATCAAAGCCGACATAATTCTCCACAAGGAATATATATATTTTTTTATTTTATGGTTCAGTGATCCGTAACTGTTAGTTCCAATTCACCGAAAATACGAACCGGCATTGACCTGTACCAGTCTGGGGTTTCACCGAGAGCGACCAATGGCGAGGCATAATAATACATAGAAAATCACATAAAATTCTGCCACAATCCAAAATTTGAGCACTATTTTATTGAGACTCCTAACTAACTATTACAGCGTCCAAATTTAAACCACAAATTCTCATTTATTGACAAATATTTTTCACAAAATTATATACTACGATTCTCTGCTCCCCAAGTAGTATTTATTTTACTATTTACTCTTGCACAACAGGTAACAAGACCCACCCAGATTATAGGTTTAAGTTGACCCCTCTTCCAGTTCTTTATTCCATTTCCATTAATTTTGTGAATAGAAAATCGAGCACTGATCCGATAACAACCATCGAAAGAAGAAACCGACACTATGAAGTGAACCTCAAAAGTATTTACCCCATTACGGCAGCCTAAAGTTTTGGGAACTGACATATAAAAATGATTGATGTTGGGAATCCTAATGGCATCATTTGTTACAAAAACGAATTAGGAATCAAATCATGACATAATTAAAAGTAACATTATGGATGTTTTTTACTTTTTGAAATTTGTGGGTTCTCTCTTTTTGCTTCTTATTCGTTTACTTTGATGATGATAATGATGTCTTTTCTATGTACTCCACTCGATCTTGTCCGTTTTTCACCTGAATGCCCATAGTTTTCGTGCCTTCTGATTACAATTTCTTGTCGTCATGGCATTGTTTGACCAATTACTGATCAATACATATTTTACTGGTCACACAAAACTATTCTCTATCCTCAGACCACATCGAATGGTCTTTATATTCTGAAAATTTTAATATTATAGTATTCTTGCTTTCTATTTGCCATGACTACTACAATGAAAATATATTTATCCATTGGAATGACTCCTATGTGAGAGACTTTATTCTTGTCATTGCTGATATGGATAAATAAGAGCACTCCATATAACAAAACGTTATTCTCTTAAAAGTTAATATTTAAATATCAAATTAACAAGGTATATAATAAGTTTCCTCACATAAAGAGAACCACAGTGGTTAATGTATTTGGGGTGGGGTGGGGTGGGGTGGGGGTGGGAATAATTTGGTATACAATGTTGTAGAATTTAGGATGTGTTTAATTGTAAAAGTTAAAATAAAATTGAATTTCACATAAGTTAAAAACTAAAAACTGCTTCTCTGTTTATTCCAACGAAAAAAAAAAGAAAAAAAAACCTACTTCTCTCTAAAGAATTTATTTTTCTTGAAATTGACTAGAAACAAGTTTAAAGTAATATACTATGAGTTTTGAATGCTATTTCTAATTTTACATCAAATACAAAGAAGGAAATTTATTTTTCATGCAAATTATTTTCTCTTTTAATTACCACCCAAGTCATGGATGAGCTTAATTGGGTGGAGACATGGAGTAGAATGAGAAAGCAATTTATTTTCTATAAAAATTTTCTTATTTTGTGTTTGATGCAAAGTTGTAAATCAAATAAAATTTTAATTCTGTGGTACAATCACTTTAAATTGTCGTTAATCGATTCCATAAAAAGATAAATTTATTAGAGAGATGGATTTCAGTTTATTAACTTACATGGAATTCAATTTCTTTTTCTAATTTTTGAATCACACGCACCCTTATATACTATGAGAAATTGTTCTTCTTCAAGAGGTAAATTTTCTGTCGGTGCTATTTTGTCCAAAATTTCGCTGCCAGATCTCAATATTCTAAAAATGAAGTCCCCTTTTTGTCAATTTGATCGATCTCTTCCAAGTCCAAAATTCTAAACTCTGAATGAGGACGTTTGGCAAAGTTCAAAAATCAATTATTTTTCACTTTGATTTTTAATTACAAACTCTTTAAAAAAAAAAAAAAAATTCCTTTTTCACATTTCTCATATTCTCTTACTTTATAGTCACACATTTCACCAAAATTTAGCTTTCCTCAAATTTCAAATTTTCTGAAGAAGATTTGAAAAGTAGAAGTATTGAGATTTACGAGTTAAATAATTTATGAGACACGTGTATTTATATATTTATTCAAGTTGTCAAGTCATAAATATTTGATCAACTATCACCATTTCTTACACTACAATGTAAATATTTATGATTAGGGTCTTATTTCAATGATACAAGTTAAGGCAGTTCTCGATTGTTGAAAGTTGACCGTCAGTGAATACACTAGGTAATAATAATAATAATCTATCAAAAATCCAATCAAAATTAAGCAAAATTTAGGTTCCAAAATTAAAGCTCACAACATTAATTGGAAGGTAAGGAATAAGGATAGATCTGGTACCCATTGTGGGGCACAGTATGGTACCCACAGTTGGGGAAAAAAATTTCGTAGGGTCGTGTGAGGCCCCCCACCATCAGGGGACAGTTATGTATTATTCTGCTCATCTAACGTAGATATTTAAAAAAAAAAAATTATTTTCTCTACTGATGTGGCGCCACCAAAATTGCCCGCGTGGGTGTGGGTACGTGCATAACAACACCAGCAATAAGGATACATAGGGGCTCACAAGCAGTTGTCAAAATCAAGTTGGGTTACATATTTTCAATACAACTTTTGAATTTTATAATCAAATTAGGGAAGAAGAGGCACATACACAATCAACAGCGGCAGCGAGGTAACCGCAAGCGCGAACTAGAATCAAACAGTGGCTCTCTCAATATCTCAAGTAACAATATTGCATAATATCTTCTAAGAATATCGCTTTTTTTCTTTTTTTTTTTTTTGAATAAAAGAATATCTCTTATTCTTTGCATCTTTTATTTTTCGTATTTCTTATTATCATTGTAATATTTAATTTCCATATGTTCTTGGTTTGTGTAGGTCATATAATTAATCAAATTGCTTTACAAACTTTTAATTAAGTAATTGCAAGACAATAGCATTGGTGTTTTGTTCTTCTTCACAAGGTATTATATTGGAGCAAGTTTGATATCTAGGTTCAAGTTGCAATTGATTAGATCCAGTATATCGAGATTTTGATTATTTCTCCTCATGTTTGTTATTGAATAATTGTTCATTTTACGTGAGATTTAATTCAGATGTTTCTAGTTGGGAATTTAGTTATTTCCTGTATTATCAAGTTTGTTTAATATGCCGAAGTTAAGTACATATACGTGTGGCGTGTCTCAGCTTTGTATGGTTGGGGAGGGCACGTGGCATCCATCTGTCCATGTATGGACACGTGCCCATAAGTGGGCAATGGATCGAGACTATGCTTAGTTGTTTTATGAAGATTGCACGAAGTTTCATCAAGTTCCTCACTTCTGTTTCATGTGTCACAAATTCTCCTGCTTCTTACAGTGCATAGCGAGTTTGATAGTGGATATTAAGGAAGAATGTCACATAATATCTCTCTAGAATATCTTTTATTTTTTTTTTTTTTTTTGAATAAAGGATTTCATTAATGATCATATTGATTACATAGTAAAGAAAGTGAAATCAAGATAAAATTTGGAACATAAAAAATTTGGGATAGATAAGCGATTTGCTTTATAAACTTTTAATCAAGTAATTACAACACAATAGCATTGGTTTGTTTCTTCTTCTTCACACTCACAACCTCCATACTGGGCCTATTTTATGTATAGTTATATACAAAGTATGTTTGTTGACTATTGTTGCCTTTAATCCAACTTTTAAGGGCCCAAATCGCCAGACATCTAAAAAATGGCAAATCGCAAAATCATCATGGGTGCAGATCGGTATTAGCAGATTGAAGGTTTAAGTTATTAGCTGAGCCAGCACCTCCGCAAAACAAAAATGGCTTCCCTAGCTTGCCAAGCGCTCTCTCCGCCAATAAAACGAAATATAAACACATTTTTTTGGTCAACTATATAAAAGTGAATCGACTACAAAAAATAGGACTTGTAGGGACAACCCGTTGTTGTAATAGTCTTCTGCCTATAGAGCAATATTAGCCACATAATATTATGATTGTGAAGGAAGGGTTGTTCTTTGCTCGGAGATGGAATCTTGCGGTGGTGAAAGTAGAGACCGATGTGCTATGCCGCTATGGGTTCTCCGAGGCTTCACCGCAATAGCCCTCTTTCTTCGAAAGGTCTCCTTAGTGATTTTAGGCAATTGCGTTGTTAGCGGCCAGACTCGCACTTGCTATCATATCCTGCGGCGGTTCTATATAGAAAATTTACTGACTGGCTGTAACAAAAAAGAAAAAAATTTTCGATTAACATTACATTGAGAAAAAAATTCCATATAAAATTTAAAATTTTTTTCGGGAAGGCACAAGTGTAAATTGTATAAATTATAACTACCCATTTTAATAAACTCATGTACGGTAATTAATATATTTGCTTTTGTGCATCGAACTGTTGTATTAATTATAACTGCCTATTTTAATAGGAATTGTAACTGTCCATTCCGTATTCCTGGGCATCCATATCACATTTGTTTTCTATCTTTCTATTTTCCCTCTTTTATCTTTTTGAATCATATTAATTCAACAAATGTTAGAAGATATTTATTACTAATTTTTAGTTCTTAAAAGTGGTGTCGCCATGTGATATAGATTAATTACGGCATGGATATAAATTTAATTATTGTAATAATGCAGATTAAAAATCGTTATTAATTTAATTTAATAGCAGTATAAGGGTGATATACTACTAGAATGTGCGGCTACAGCGACGGAATATTACCGACGGAATACCCACGAAAAGTCTGTTGGTAAATTGTAAAATTCAAATAAAACCAAACTCATGGGTCATAGTGATGAGTTAGCAACGCAAATAAGTCGTTGGTGACTATTCCGAGGATAATTTGTCGGTAATGTTCACATTAAAAAATAGTAACAATAAATTAAAATTTTACCAACGATTAATTTCGTTGGGAAATTTCAATTTAAAAAAATAAAAAAAGTTCAAATTTTAGCAACGCATGTTTCCGTTGGCAAATATAAGGCAAAATAATTCGAAATTATTTTACTTTTACCAACGGAAGTTTCGGTCGCTTGTCCATCGGTGATATTCACTTTAAAAAATAGTAACAATAAATTAAAATTTTACCAACGATTAGTTTCGTTGGGAAATTTCAATTTTTTTTTAAAAAAAGTTCAAATTTTAGCGACGGATATTTCCGTTGGCAAATATAAGGCAAAATAATTCGAAATTATTTTACGTTTACCAACGGATGTTTCTGTCGCGGGTCCGCCGGTGATATTCAACCACCAGCACCTTCCTATTTAATCTTCTCTCTGGCTCAGTTTCACTTTATCAAAAACCTCGACTTCCTGTTTGCATTGTTCGTCTTCTCCACAAGATATATGGTGGTAATTAAGTGTATTTCAATTAATATTCATTTAATAGGTCCGCAAACTCACTATTTCCATATCTAATTTCATATTTGTTTAGCAATTGTGAAATTTTGTATCAAGACCCCGAATTTCTTCATTTCTAGTGGAAGATTATCTCCTGGGTAAGTGTTTGTTACATTTGTGTATAATAGTTTTCCGTCTTTTTAGCTAGGGTTGTATTTTGTTATATATATATATATATATATATATATATATTTTGTAGATTTACTAGTTATTTGAAGATTAGGGAATACCTAAACACATTTTAGGATTTTTTTTTTAATATAAGATTGCATTGTAGAAAATGCTAGGAGGATTGTCGATATCATATTAGAGTATTAATTTGTCCTACCGAAATTTTATTTTATTTTTAATTTGCATTATAAAGATTTCGTAGGTGACAATGACAATTTTAAACATATGTGTTTGTTACATTTGTGTGTAATAGTTTTCCCTCTTTTTAGCTAGGTTGTATTTTGTTATATATATATTTTTGGTAGATTTACTAGTTATTTATTTGTAGATTAAGGAATACCTAAACATATTTTGGGATTTTTTTTTTAATTAGGGAACTCAATGCTCAGTGTTTTTTTTTAAACATAAGATTGCATTGTAGAAAATGCTAGGAGCCTATAGGATTGTGGATATTATATTAGAGTATTAATTTGTATTTTATTTTTATTTCGTAGGCGACAATTTGAAACGTAGGTGACAATTTCTATAAACTGTATGGAGGGAGATAGAAGTTGGATGTTTCAACGAGCTGATAATGGATATCTATCTGATGTATTTGTTAAAGGGGTTGACGATTTTATTGATTTTGCTTTTTCACAAACAATGGTGGGAAGCAAAATAAAGTGTCCATGCTTCAAATGTGGTAATAGAAAGTTTTTGTCAGGAGAAGATGTTAAGTATCATCTTTATTCAAATGGGTTTACGAGTGGTTACATACAATGGACAGAACACGGGGAACCATTCGATAATAGTGAAACTTCCGTTGCACCAATTCCAGAGAACTATTATCAACAACCAATGCTGATGGACGCAATGGGACCTGAAATGTATAATGATTATTCTACTCGAGATCAATTTGCCAATGAGGAACATGTCCCAAATCAACAAGCGACAAAGTTCTTTAAACTATTAGAAGAAGCTGACAAACATATTTGGCCTGGATGTCATGGGCATACAAAATTGTCAACAATGTCGCGATTATTGAACTTGAAGTCAGAATATAATATGCCAGCGGCTTGTTATGATCGCATGTTGTCCATAATCAAGGAAATTTTACCAGAAGGCAACCAGTTAGAAGAAACATTCTACAAGACAAAGAAAATGATGTCAAGTCTTGGACTTGGAGTTGTGAAGATCCATGCATGTGTCAACGATTGCATGTTGTACTACAAAGAAACTCAGAACCTTAATCAGTGTCTCAAGTGCGGTAATTCTCGTTACAAGGAAAAAGTGTCTCGATCAGGGCATAGAGTACCGCAGAAGGTATTACGATACCTACCCTTAATTCCTAGGTTACAAAGGTTGTATATGTCGAGACATACATCACAACACATGATATGGCATTCCAAGAATCAAGTCACACGTGGTGAGATGTCGCATCCTGTCCACAGCGAAGCATGGAAGCACTTTGATAGAACTTATCCTGTATTTGGTCTTGATCCGCGTGGTGTTTGTCTTGGTTTATGCACAGATGGCTTCAACCCTTTCTCTATGTCTAAGGTCTATTCATGTTGGCCAGTTATCATGACTGTGTATAACCTTCCACCATGGATGTGCATGAAACAGGATAACATGTTTTTAACTATTGTTATCCCAGGACCAAGGAGTTCAGGGAAAGACCTTAATGTTTATTTGCGCCCTCTCATAGATGAATTGCAAATACTATGGTATGAAGGTGTCGAAACCTATGACATGCATACGAAACAAAATTTCCAAATGAGAGCTGCCTTGATGTGGACTATTAGTGATTTTCCAGGATATGGCATGTTGTCTGGATGGAGTACGCATGGTCCCAAGTGTTGTCCATATTGTATGGGCCAATCTAAATCATTTATGCTTAAAAATGGGAGAAAGACTTCATTTTTTTATTGTCACCGCAGATTCTTGCCTCCAAAGCATGCCTTTAGAAGACAGTGAGATAAGTTTTACACTGGAAAAGTTGAGAAAGATGAGCCCATAAATCGGCTAACCGGAGATGAGTTGAGACATGAAGTTGATAATCTTCCAAACATCCCGACAGAAAAATCAGGAAAAAGACCAGACATAGAAGGTTTTGGTAGCAATCATAACTGGGTGAGAAAAAGTATATTTTGGGAGTTACCTTATTGGCACACAAATCTTATTCGACACAATTTGGATGTGATACACATTGAGAAAAATGTATTTGACAATATATTCAACACAATAATGGATGTGAAAGGGAGAACAAAAGATAACTTCAAGTCCAGAAAGGATTTGGAACTTTATTGCGATCGCCCTGAACTTCATATACAGCAAGATCAAAGAGGAAAGCTATACATGCCAAAGGCTTCTTATAGCTTAACCAAAGAGCAAAAACAAGAAGTATGCAATTGGATTAAAAATTTAAGAATGCCAGATGGGTATGCGTCAAATATTGCAAAATGTGTCAAATGTGATTTTGAAATACATGGAATGAAAAGTCACGATTGTCATATCTTTATGCAACGATTGCTGCCAATTGTACTGAAAGATCTACTGCCTAAGCCGATTTGGGAAGTTATAACAGAAGTAAGTAATTTCTTTAGAGATATATGCGCTACTGTTTTGAGGGTAAAAGATATGGAACAACTGGAACAAAACATTATATCACATTATGCAAGCTTGAGAAGATTTTCCCCCCATCATTTTTTGATTCAATGGAGCATCTACCCATCCACTTAGCTTACGAAGCTAAAGTTGGAGGGCCTGTGCAGTTTCGATAGATGTATCCATTTGAGAGGTATAAATATTTATCCTGTTAAATTTATATTCTTTTAGTGGTAACTCCAATTATCTTTATATAAATTTTTGTGAAATAGGTTCCTATACCATTTGAAGAAGAATGTGAAAAATCGTGCTCATGTAGAAGCATCTATTGTGGAAGCATACCTTGTTGAGGAGACATCATCATTTTGCTCTTTATATTTTGAGAAGCATGTGGAAACAAGATTAACTCGTGTACCTAGGAATGATGATGGTGGATTAAGAGATCCGATGGATCGACTGTCAATTTTTATACATCCGGGCTGCCCCATTGGTAACCAACGTTCAAACTCAAGGTTGATGACAGATAAAGAGTATAATGCAGCTTCATTATATGTGTTGTTGAACTGCACAGAGATCACGCCTTTTGTGAAGTAAGATCTCAAAATAAGTTACAAGTTTATTGACAAAAAATGTAACATAAATACTAACCAGTACAATTTGTGATTATACTGTAGGGAGTTCGATAGACATATGAGGATGACTCATCACCAGGTGACTGATGCACAACTCGATCATTTACGTCAGAAAAATTTTTCTTCTTGGTTAAAGCAACTTGTAAGTTATGTACGAAACATCTTAACTAATTTGAGAAAACAACGATGAAATTCAAAATATAATGCATATTATCTCTCTATTTTCTTAGGCTCTGAATGGTAACAACATTGTTGATCATCGCATACAAGCTATAGCTTTAGGCCCATCTCGCTTGGTTAGATATTATAATGGATATTTTGTGAATGGATTTAAATTTCACACTGTGGATTACGGACAACACAAGACAACAATGAATAGTGGGGTTTGTGTACTAGCAAGTGTTGACAATGACTGCGAACAAGACTGGTATGGTTTGATAACTGAAATATTAGAGCTTGACTACTTAGGAGCACCGGGAAACAAGGTAACTTTATTTAAATGTGAATGGCTTGACAATGCTCGAGGGGTAAGTATTCATCGCCGATTTGGACTTGTCGAGATTAATAAAAAGAAGAAACTAGTCACAGATGATGCATTTATACTAGCTCATCAGGCTCAACAGGTATACTATACAAATTTTCCTTCGAAGGCTAGAGATAGACGTGACTTGTGGGCTGTTGTGAAAACAAAAGCAAGAAATATCACTAACATAGAAGGAATCATAGCAGGCGATGAACCATGCAATGTGTGGGTTGAACTTGCATTTCAAGAAGATCGACCTCTTGTAGATCAACAACCAGCTCGAGTAACTGTAGAATTTGATCGCCAAACATTGGTAAGGGAAGATGTTGATCCCGAGGAAGTGCATGAGAATGACAGTGACACGAGCGAAGAAGATAAACAAGAGTACCATGGAAGTACTGATAACGACAGTTGCACGAGTTCAAGTGAAAGCGAAACCTGTAAGTCTATTGCGGAAAACTAAGTTAGGAAATTAGGCACATTAATATAGTCATAAAAAACTTTTATTCATTCCATTACATAAAACTTTTTATTTTGTATTATGGTCTAAAATATTGATGATTACTCTATGTTGGCAAGTGTGAATCTTACTGCCACAGTATTAACAAGGACGTATCTCGAAGCTAGAGGAGGACTACGGTTTCTATAATTTTAACCATGTAAGATTTTATTCTTTTTGCAAGTCTTTGATGTCAGATAACGAGTACGCCTTATAGTGTTCAAATATAATTATCTTATTTTATGTTCATTGTTCCTTTTGTTATAACCACAATTTTGGTATAGTTTACAAAATGTTAAAATTTCATTTCCGAAATGCTTTATGCTCATATGTTTCATTTTTTTTATCATGGAAGTTATCTTTGGACACAGATAACTTCACAGGTGCATGCTTCTCTGCCTTGTTCGCGCAAGTTCCTTTTGGATAAGGGTAAAAAATGGCAAGTTTAAAAGTGCCGACCTTTATATCTTTTTGTGGGAAGACTTGTACTTCTAAACCTATTTCGCTATTTGAGGACTGTGAACAACTAGTCCATGGTATTTTAATTGTCATTATGGATGAAGTTTTTTTTATGTTTACAATTTTTTCTGGTGGATTTTACTTCTCTTTCTTGGTGGTAATATTTGAGTTGAGAACTTGAGTTCATTCATTCAATGTTTCAATGTATTTAGTTTGCAGGGTTTAGGTTTGTATCATATTTAAATATTTATTGTGAATAGAGATGGATTGGTTGGACTCCAATTTTCATTTTTTGTAAAGATGTATTTATTTATAAGATGAGAAATCAGCAATTTATATTGAATTGTATTGTGGATGTCGTGTACTTGTATAAGATGCATTGGTAGTTATAAGATGCATTTTAGTCTATTTCATTGTATCATGGATGTTGTGTACTTGTATAAGATGGCTTAGTTCAATTTATAGGGAACAATCTATCAAAATTCATATAGGTAGCTAAAAATTAGTGTTGGTACCTATCAAAATTCAATTTATCAGAAATTTTATTAAAAAAATTAAAACTATTTAATGTTGGTAACTAAAATAGGTAACTGAATGAAAAAACATGAAGTGAAAAAGCGTAAAAAGCGCGAAGCGTGCCCGCGACGCTTTTTAGAATTTGGATGGCATTGAGCATTTCCAATCGCATGTAATTTTTTAAGATCAAATAATTAAATTTATAAAATAATTGTTAAAATTATCATTTGATCAACTCTTCATTTTTTATAAAAAGAAATTTACAAGAATCAAAAATACAAATTTTTTTATATTTAGTACTGCATGTATTATCTAAATTTTGATCCCAAAGATTTTGTCATTGTCGAAAACCATGATACAATAGAAAAACGGTGAAATATGATATTTTTTTTAATATTTAGTAATGTAATGTATGTATTATCTAAATATGATATTTTTTATTTGGTGATAAAATAAAATCAAAAACATAAATTACTTTCCAAAAATAGAAAAACGCTAATTTCGTGGCATCGAGCTATCCCAAATCGGTATACGATTTGTCCAAAACAGAGTTCGAACACTAAATCTACAAAGTGCGGTTTCGTCCCTTTCGATCCAACTCATACATCACATATTTCTTCCTCAAATAAGATATGGGCAATAGAGCAAAAAATATGGGCAAAATTGATGTAGGCGCACCTACAACCCTTGATAATAAAACTACGGATTGCACAATAAGAACAGAAAAACAAGCGCTGTTCTTTATTCAAACGCAATCGAAATGACACCCTACACGCTGAGTTCTTAAATAAACAAAATATGAAACCCTACTGGACCAACAAACCCACACCGGGCTGGGCTGGGCCTTATTAAAAAAAACACAAAACGGACTAGTAGGGTCCAGGTACGCGAATGCAATTCGATCCACAACAAAAATCCTATAAATCATCGTTTGGGAAAGGGGAAAAAAAGGAAAAGGAAAAACCCGCATCAAGAATTGAACACAAGACCCAAAAAAGCAATGCCAACAATCCAAGGCTTACCAACCGAACAACTCAAGCCATTAGTTGCCATCTTTTTTCCACGCTATTTAATCTAATTAAAAACGTTATTGGGCTTTAAAAAAGCAAAACCAAGCCCATTAGTTGCCTATCTTCCCTTTCTGCGAGAAAACACCGACGGAAACCAGATCATCGCATTCACCGTCTCCATTTGGCGCGCATAAGCTTTCCATATTAATTTCCCCCCAAAAGGTACCCCAAAATTTCAGATTTCCCTCTATACTAGTACAATAAGCATTTACCCCTATGTCATCAATCAGATTTCTCTCTTTCCCATCTTAATCGTTCCTCAATCGACGATGTCTAATGCAAGGTTTGCCAACAAGCGACGAGCTCCAATGCTGCAAGATGAGGATGATGAAGAATGGGATCAGTATGGGTCCAACCCGTCATTTTCTGATGAGGAAGAACATGGTGACTCCGATGGAAATGGCGAGGGTAGCTCTTCGGGAAGGAAAAGGGGAATAAACCAAGGGACAGGACCAAACCAACGGGCTACTGTTGCTGTGGATGGAAATGGCAAGATTATTTTGGAATGGGCTAAAGGGAAGTAAGAGTTTCTATGCCTATTTTCTTGTTTCAGTTTCAGTTTCTATTTTTCTTGGTTCTGTTTTCCTTGTTTCTGTTTCTGTTTCAGATTTTCGTGTTTTAGTTTCTGTCTTGTTTCAGCAGTTTCAGCAGGATAAGATTTGCACGAGTTCCTTTGGTAGATTTGCACGAGTTCCTTTTTTTTTTTTTGCTTCTTTGTTTATACATACTCATACTCTTTGGACTTGTGATAAGATTTAAGTCATTTTGGAGTACATACTCTTTTATATGGGTCTTGGGATGATCTTGGATGAGTAATTGAGTTTACATATTCTAGTTGAGTATTTAGTATGTACTCTTTTTGTTTACCGCTTCTTTGTTTATAATGCTTCTTTGTTTATACACTCTTTTATATGGGTTTTGGGATGATGTTGGGATAAATTATCCATATTTTACATTATATCAGGAGAAATTTTAATGGGACCATAGATGAGAATACAACTTTGAAACTACGCATAATTTAAGAAGTAAGTTGAAACTTCTTAGGTCTCTTCACTCATTATGTTGAAGCGTGGAAAACATGGTACTGTGAAGTTGCTAGGAAGAGGCCAATACAATTAACATCCTAATTTGGAGGTTGTCAACATGAGCATTGTGTCTACACTAAACGATCTAATTTGAAGGAAACTCTCATTTCTAGTATCTAGTTTCAAAATTTCTTTAATCCAAGGGCTGTATTTGAAAATTTGATCTTCTATTTACATGATACACATACTGCTATCATCTATGTTCTTGTTATATGTACATTGATAGTTTTCTTGAATGCGAACTGATTTCTTTAGCCTCATGTGAGCAACTTTAATTCTCTGCCTTGTCATCCACTATCACTAGCCTCATGTGATTTATGTAGTGAATCTAACTGTGTGTTTGGCCTCTTGGTATTAGGTTAAATTGGATGAGAATTTTCATTTAATTTGGATGGCATCTTGGCATTATGATTAGTTTACGATTAAATTTACAATTTGAAAAGCCTTATTCACCTATTAATATGCCATACAAACTGTTATTCAACTATCATCATTTGAACTTATGAGATTTCATTATTCAATGTAGGTTCATCACTGTCTCAGCTTCACGTCATATAAGTGCTAATATTAAGGCTTATCTAGGAGGCCCATTCACAACCTTCTGCAAAATACGAGGACGAGACTATGTGCCAAAATGTACACAAGAACTGCTTTGGAATCACTTTAAGGTGTATGGATTAACTTGGAGTTTTTGTTTCAAAGTCTATATTCACATGTATTGAAGATAATTGACATCAAATAGTTAATTGTTCATTTGATTTCATATCTTCTTATAAAAGTCTTTGACTATTAACTTATGTTTTCTCATTTCTCATTCAATCATTGGTTGGTTTTACTTTAGAATCGATACACCTGGCCAACCGAAATGGAACAAGAAGTCAAGGATATATGGTTGTCTAGCTCAAAGACTCTAATTCGCCAAATATTTGAAACTGCTAGAGAAGATGCAATAAAAGAAAGCGGTTCAAATATTCCAATTGATTGGAAAGGGCATGGTCTAGAATGGTTAAGTGCAGAACATTGGGACAAACTTTTGTCAAAATGGAATACTGAAGATTGGCTGAAGCTATCCAGATCCGGAAAAAAAAATCGATTAACGATGAAGTCGGGATCTATTACTAAGCATACTGGTGGTTCAATTACTTTTGTTGCACATGAACAGAGGATGGTACGTTCGATTACATTCGTATGCCTACTAACTACTTTTGCTCCCTTTGTATATTTACCAGGAATCGGCACTAAACTTAGGTTGGTGCTACATAATTTCAACTAACATTAAAATGGAAATATTCTAGCTGAAAAAAACATTGAAATGGAAATATTCTGGCTGAAGAAAACATTGAAATGGAAATTTTTTAGCTGAAAATATTCTAGCTGAAAAAATTTCTAGCTGAAATTTTTGGGAACTATTTCTGTGTAAATACTTAACCAAGGTTATCTTTTTGAAATTTGCAAAACTATAGAATTTGTGCCTATTGTTTATCTAATGTGATGTCCATGTTTGTTGGTTTGTAGAGCAACGAATTAGGCCGTCCAGTGAAATCAACGGAGTTTTTCAAACGTGTACACAAGCGAAGCAAGGGATTAGGAGACTTTGTCGATAATAAATCAAGAGTTGTTTGTGTAACTGCTCTAGTTTTCTCAACTTGAAATATTTTTTATTGCAAAAGATAAGTGTTTTTCTTCTCTCTAAGTACCAACTACTGATTTTCTTATCTCTAAGTACCAACTACTGCTTTTCTTTTCTCTAAGTACCAACTTTTGAATTATAAACTATGTTTAGGCAAAAATTATGAGAGATATGGTCAATTATGATCAATTATAAACTTTTGAATTTGTCTTATTCAGTAGAAATGCTATGTCATAGGACAATTTCAATGATAGTTTTCCTAATACTAGGTTTATGACATTACTTGACAGTAAGTTGTAGCCTTTCTTGTGCTATTATATTTGTGGAATATTGTGATTAGGAATATTTATGGACAAATTGTCATAAAGAAAATTAGGATATTCCAAGAATTATTGAAGTTGAGATATTTGTAGTTTTTAGTAACGGAGAAGTTTCATTTTGACAATAATCACAAGATTCTGCTATGTTGGTTTTAAACCAAGCTATTGTCTGTAAATTGCTTCACCATATACAAAGGAACACTTATATGTGACAATGTCTAATGAAGGTTTTGTTTGCTTTTGAAACTTACGTTTATGAAACATTTTAAACATTTTATTCAATAGTTGGTCTTTTACCAACTTAAGAGATATAATGGAAAATTATCTATTGTAGGAAACCTATGAGCATTCAATAGAGGAGAAACATGGTCCAGACGTGTCATCACAACCGGACATTGATATTGATTTATGGTTCCAAGCTTCAGGAGGTCCCAATAAAAGTGGACAATTGTAGGGTCTTGAAACTTCCTTATCTTCATTGCAACCTAAGTCTATTCCATCTGTAGGTGAATTTGGTTCTCAACTAACTTTGAAAAAGGCTCATGAGAAGATTGACGAGCTAACAAAGGAGAAAGAGGCGTGCTAACAAAAAATTGAAGAGGTAAAGCTAGAAGAAGAGAAGAAGCGTAACGAGTTTGAACAACAAATGGAAGAGAGGAGGGTCGAAGAAGAAAGGAAGCGCATTGCATTTGAAGAAATGATCATGAGAAAAATCAATGGTTTCTAGGTTCGTTGCTAATCACAAAATTATGGTATTCTTGGGTAGATTGTCAAATATTTTGTCCATACTAGTTGCTCTAATGTCCAAACTAGGAACTCCTTTTGCTAACATCTAAATCTTTTGTTATTTTGTTAGATGTTCTAGGGCTACTAACTTGCTTGATTGTAATGTGTTTTTGGGATAATTTCAAGTTGGTTTTCAATGTATCTAAGATGTGTAGTGAATTGTATATGGTAAATCTTAATTGGCCGGATTGAATATAGGCCAATGTTGTAAGACTTTTTAAGTCGAAGTTATGAAATGAAAAATTCGATTACTATCTTATACCTATGCCATTTAAACTCTTATTTAATTAAATAATTTCCTATTCAATTTTGTTGTATTAATTTAAATAATTAGTAAATTTGCATCAACTTTTATCAACGGAATTACAAACGAAAATTTTGAAACCATTAATGTTGGGAAAAAGCATTGGCAAATTTCGTTGGTAATTTTGTTGTTACAATTGGCCTAAATCACCGACGAAATTAGTGACGAGATTATTCATTACTATTTTTTCGATGAACCTTTCCGTCGGTACCATTGTAGGTAAGTTATGTTATTCAATTCCGTTGGTATTTCCAACAAAGTTCAATTCGTCGCTATATCCATTGGTAATTACCGACGAATTAATTACCGTTGCTAAATTTACCTACGCCACTTTCACCTACGGATGCTGGCAACGGTTTTTTCCCATCGGTGATATCTTTCACCGACGGAAATATTAGCTTCACCGACGGAAATTTCCGTCGGTGAAGCCGCATTTTCTAGTAGTATATAAATTAATTTTGTTCGAAGCTGCACATGTGTGAATTAATTAACTTATTCCTGAATTATTGATTTGTGATAAAAATGGCGTGGAATGTAATTGGGCCATATAGCCCATAGATGTAGCCTTCAAAAGATTTTTGAAAATTTAGATTATTCATATTATATTGTAAGTAATTCAATAAATATTATTGAAATACAATGAATATTTTTTATTTTTTATTTTTGTGCAAATGTGTATGAATTAAAATTTTGTGCATAACATGGGCATAGACAACTAGTTTATATGGTAGTGTTCCCCTACCCATGCATGGGTAGGGGAACATGACCACAATGACTAATTTGAATAAGGTTAAAATTTGATGTTGTACAAGTATATTCTTATCAAACTTTAATTTTATTCAAATTAAATATGTCTATTAGACACGTGTTAATTTAGATTTCTGAACAAGAATAAACCTGGCCCATGGACTTTGCGATACAAAATTTGATTTATTAGAGCCAACATGCAGAAAGATGGATGGTCTATTAGGCATATCTGGCGAGAGGCTAATCGGACAGTAGATTGGTTTGCGAGACTAGGACATGGCAAGCATCAGCTTTCTGTGGAGTCATCAAAGGCATACTACAAACTGATCATGAAGGTATATTAGGCAGACTTGTTCATAGATTAGTTAATTTTCTCTTTGCATTTGTAAGTATGGGGAGTAGTACTCCTCCTTCATGCATTACCCAAAACATCTTCATTGGATTGTAAATTTTTTTTTTTAATCTCATTAATAAAATATATTATATCTTGGGTTTCGATTTTTGAGCTAAGACACTTCTCCAAAAGATTTTAAAAAATAAAAAAAGAAAAATTATATTGAACCATGCGACAACATGATATAATTTTATGCTATTGAATGCGATAAATCTATAGAAGAGTATTCTACAATCTTACTATCGTATGGAGGAAATTTGAGAGATCATTTGGTACAAAAATTGGCAGATAGAAAAACCATGCAAAGAATTGCAAGGAAATTACAAGTTTGCCACGCATGATTGCATGGCTCCGAAATTGTTCAGTTCCCCACGTGGGCACGTGGGGAAGTCTGGTGACGCCACGCCACCAGACAAATTTTATTTTTTGGCATCTACATTAAGTTAGATGAATAATACATAACTACCCCCTAATGGTGGGGGCCTCACCTAACCCCTATAATTTTTTTCCCCTATAATTCAAGTATGAAAATACATGAACGAACTATTATAAATTTATAATGTTTAACGAAGTATTGCTTCAACATCTATAAATACTTGATTCATTTTTATCAATCAAACACATGAGTGAAATTTAATTTGATATTTCTCTCATTCGTCCTCCTTGTTCCTTGCACAAAAATTTCCTTATTTGGTGCATAGAATTACAATTAAATTGTAATTCTATACAGAATAAGAATACAAATGATCTTGTATTAGTTTATACAAGTTCTTGTGTTTAAATTCCAATGATTTTTTCTTTTTGTTTGTTCTAAAATCATAAGAGGCTTGATTAATTCTCAAATGTAGTTACCAATGCAACTCGTAACCAATGTGAAAGATGAAAATGGGTAATTATCGCCGAAGAAGTGACACAAAAAATTTATCTCCGAATAATTATTTCACTCATGTGAACCCCTTATGCAAAATGTTAATGAGACGTGGTCTTAAATAGAGAAGTGACGCTAAATTTATCTCATAAGAATTATTCTACTTATGGCAAAGAATTGCATGCAAGATGATGGGTTTTGAATCGTCACAATTTTTGGGCCATTTGTTGCCTATGGCTACTGTGGAGCTTCAATGTATATGCATTTTCAATGACATATGCAGCAAGAACATCGGAATTCTAGATGGACTTTTACGGAGAAGACATCGGAGATTTTGGGATAAATAATACTCCTTCCATCCCATAAAGATATATTCATTTTTATTGCCACAAGGATTAAAAAATTGTAATTAAGTTTATTGGAAAATAGCATATATTTTCAAATATGCCACTACATTAAATGATTATAATTCATTTTAATTAATAATAATGCATATTAAATCGGGATATATTAGGAAATGAAAGACTTCAATGCACTCTTAATAAAGAAAGTGGACTATAATTTAGAATGGATAAAAAAGGAAAATGAGACTTTGTGCGGGAGTGAGAGATTATTTGGCATCATCAACAATTTCGAGTCTACAATGGTTATGATTGTCAAAATTCTTTTTTTTTTTTTCCAAAAATCAGAGTTTTTTTTTAATACAAGGTGGGTATCGTAGGGTGGGGTAGTATTTCAAACCCGGACCAATCACCCGGCAAGGGGTGCTTTTTCCACTAGACCAATCCCCTTGACAAAAAAAAAAAAAAATCAGATTTTGAGACATCATATTCAAGCACTTATTTATTTAATATGACAAGTTTGTTCATTTTTTTTTCAAATTTATCGTTATTTTCAAATCACAAGTTTAAAAATTATTTTTTCAAAATTCTTCCCAAACATATGGTGCATGTCCTTTCTAGTCATCATTTTAGTAAAAATGTTGAAGAAAGGCTACGTCATAAGGAAGATAACGGAAAGTTTGAGTCAGATATGAAATAAAATAAAATCAAATCAAATCAAATGAAAAAGCGACTAGTTAAGGATTGCGAACAAGCATCATACAATGTCTCCCAAAAAGGTGATCTGATTAGGATTTATTTTTTGAAAAGAGTGGTTCTTGCACGGAAAATGTGTCCAATAAGGTTTGCTTTAAGGTCGATGCTCGTTCCAAATCTTCAAGACTTCAAACAATAGGCAAATAACGAAGTGCATGTATACACTTAACATGGTGCGATTTTCTTACAATGCCTACTTGTAGAAATGGTCAAATATATATATGATAAAATTTAATTTTATACGGAAAATATATATGATAACAATGAATAATGAGATAAAATTTATTATTATATTAATGTCTGACTTTGAATATTATAAATTAATTTTTAAGTAGAAATAAATTTTTAACAATCAGAGACTAATTAATTATAGAACTTATATACAATAACTAATAATGTGTTTCTGTAATATTTTTGTTTTAACTAATAACTAGCCTTTTAGTTGGATAATAGTGGAAATCACGAAATGTATAAGTAATAATTACTAATGACATAAAATGTATGATTGATATTGATGTGTGACTTTAATAAGTAGTAATAGTTAATTTTTAAGTATAAAAATGCTAAAATAAATTGAGGCCAGAGAAGTCAAAAATATTTTGTTAGCTGAATGCTAATGATCGAGTAGTAGATCTTCTAGTGTTTCGAATATGATGTAGTCGTTGAAATAAACCCTTGGAATCCTTGGCATGTGACCGGGGTTCGAACCACACCTGCTCCTACAGTCGCCGTTACATATATATATATATATATATATATATATATATATATATGGCGTATTCTTCTACAAGTTTTGGTGGACAACTCAACGACAATATATATTTACTCTTTTTCTATTATTTTTTTAATAGGAGCTATCTCAATATGATCCAGATTTGCAATAGAATTTAATATCAAGAAATTATTACAAAGGAAGTAGGGTTTAACACCAAACCTTTAGGAAAATACAAGAAAAGCATAACAAAAAAGGACTATACATCGAGGACGACATTTACCATGTATATAAATTAAAATAGAATTTTTTCAGTTCCAATTATGTAATTTAAACTTTTTTTTTGGTCAATTGTTATAAATATACGAATCTCTTTCTATTCATTTCCTACTACACCTTTATTTAATTTAAAGTTATTTTAAAATTATTTAGACTCATTAAATCGAGATAATGTGAGAAAATCATTTGTATTCCTTAATTTTTTCAAATAAGAGTCTCATAATGTCTGAAAAATGAAAATGGCCTACATAATTGAAATGGTGAGAGTAAAATATCATGGGAAAGTTATCAACATGAATTCAGAAACTTTTTACGAGTTTTATCGAACTTTTCTACGAGAAGTTATTGAGCTTTTACTTGAGTACGTGAGGACAAGTTACCTATTCTGCCTTAATTATTTTCAACGTCGTTTTTGAATCTTTACTTTTGATGTAGAAGGCTCCTCATCGTTTCGAGCTTGTTGATAAAGCTTAAAAATGTTTATTTTCAATGTTTATTTAATTTCTTTATTTTTCTTATTATACCATTGTTTAATGTGCATTGTTTTGTTTACTAGTAAACACATGCTACATTATTTAGTATAAGGGTATATTTAAAAAAATACAAATAAAATTTACTTTTTTAGTAATATTAATTACAACTAGTATTTTCTCGTGCGTTGCACGGGGAGATTTATGGTCAAGTTATAATTTAAAATATGTGTAAAATAAAAATTGTACTAATATATTTTCTTTTTTTATGGTAAATAGCATAAGAAACAAAATAATAAAATCAAGAACTGGATCAGAAATAATGTGTGATATAACATCTTTAAGGGAGATGACAAAGTTATATAAAAGCACATTCGATCAAAAAAGTATAAAAACACATTATTTCGTCCCCGTTTGATTATAAATTTTTCCTTAATTTCGCGTGATTTAATAGGAGAGATATGGATGGGAGATTTAAAAAGACCACACACGATAATAACACGGATTGGAAGGATAAGGAGTGATTCTATCAAAAGATCAATGGTGATAATAACGGGAGATTATGCATGGGTTGAAAATTAGGTATTTGTATTTGAGTGGGAAATATAAATAAATATTATTTTTTTAATTCTGAAAATTATAAGATTGAGCGGGAAATTGATCTCATTTTATTAGGGTATATTTAAAAAAATACAAATAAAATTTACTTTTTTAGTAATATTAATTACAACTAGTATTTTCTCCCGTGCGTTGCACGGGGAGATTTATGGTCAAGTTATAATTTAAAACATGTGTAAAATAAAAATTATAATAATATATTTTCTTTTTTTATGGTAAATAGCATAAGAAACAAAATAATAAAACCAAGAACTGGATTAGAAATAATGTGTGATATAACATCTTTAAGGGAGATGACAAAGTTATATAAAAGCACATTTGGTCAAAAAAGTATAAAAGCACATTATTTCGTACCCGTTTGGTTATAAATTTTTCTTTGATTTCGCGTGATTTAATGGGAGAGATATGGATGGGAGATTTAAAAAGATCACACGCGATAATAACACGGATTGGAAGGATAAGGAGTGATTCTATCAAAAGATCAATTGTGATAATAACGGGAGATTATCCATGGGTTGAAAATTAGGTATTTGTGTTTGAGTGGGAAATATAAATAAATATTATTTTTTAATTCTGAAAATTATAAGATTGGGCGGGAAACTGATCTCATTTTATTAATATATAGATTTCTTGATCTTTAAGAAAGTTAAACCAAACATATCTTTGTGGGACGAATGGACTATCACATTTTTTTTCTTATTTTCAATTATAGTCGTTATCTTACAAAAAACAAAAAAGGAAAAGAAACAAAAAAGTTCACATTTTAAAATTTTTCTTACTTTTTGACCTTAAATTCTATTTAGAAAAAAAAAAAAGAAAGATCAAAAGAAAAAATCATTCTCATAATTTTTGTGTACGGTCGCTAGAAATTTTTAGAAATATGCTTTTATTTTTCAAATGTGGTTAAAAATACAAAAAAAAAGGGGCTTTAGAATGTATCACAAATGACAGTCGGAGTGATAATAAGGAAATAACTTTCTAAAACTCGTTAACCAAACAAGCTCAACTACGAAGTATATATATATATATATATATATATATATATATATATATAATAAATAGAGAAATAGAATTCTTTAGTTGAGTCCTTGGAGTCGGTGAACGGTGATAGAAAACTATTGACAGAAATTATTGAAGTATTTATATAATTAATGATTATTATAATTTAATGGTTAATTTCAGTGTTGATGGTAACGTGACAAACGCAGTTTACACGACGACTAACTTGAACATTAGTGATGCAGCGAGGAAGCAGCCCCTTAAACCCTAATGGCCTTTTCTTTGCCACGAAATATAGGTAGATAAACCTATTGGGATTTGTGTAATTGCGTCCAAGGTTGTTTACATCAATTTCTTCTCGTAAAGTCTACTAAAATGGTGAATTTATCATTACTATTATTTTTTATGATCTTTTCTCTTCACCAATTTCTTTCTTATTTTACTTCCTCAATATCAAAATTGTATGGAAAACAAATCACAAGCAAAGACGAGAGAGAGTGCATGGGAAATGAAATTTAAGCTTTTTCTCATTTAAAGCGATTATAAGACATTGAGTCGATTGCAATCATTGACTATAAAATTGATTTTTTTTCTTAATATTGTTGAGAAATGTGATATATTTTGTGAAAAATAAAAAAATCGAGCTTTTCTTTAAAGCTTAAAAACAATGGAATTTTGACGCTCAACTCGAGCTTAGGTTGACCTTATGCTCCAGCCCGCGTAAAAGTCTGGCCTCAAAAAATTTGTAGGGTCAACCCAACTTGGCTTGGCACAAAGAAGGCTCGAGGTGAAACAAGGCGAGCTTCCACCCCGAATGTTTGGATCATGAGCCGACTCAATCCAGTCCACTGATGTGACTAAGCTAGCCCTATCTTTTAGCGTGTGTTTGTGTGCACTTTTTTTTGTCTAAAAATTGACTAAAATGAATAGATAGTGGTGAGGATCACGAAATGTGTAGATATTAATGAGTGATGATGTGAGATGTGCGGTTGATATTGATGTTTGACTTTGACTTTTAATAATAGATTTTTAAGTTAAAAAAGATAACACACACGAACATATGCTTAATAAATAGCGAGTTTGTTCATTTTAGGATTGGTTACCACTTAATCACTAAACTTCAAGCGTGTAACCCACTCATCGCTAAAATTTTTTAATTGTCTAATGTTTCTCAGCCATCACTCAAACCAATCGTTAACCTAACTCCGTTACACGACATCCCACGTGTCGAACGGATTTCCACTTTGACACTAGGTGGCAGACATGTCATCCAAGACCAATTTCTTTTGAGAACAAAAACTTGACCTTCTTCACGAGTCAGAGGACCAAAGGTGCAATTTTCTGAGAAAAATCTATTCTTCAAATCTAACCTGAACGGGAAATATAATCCCACCGACAATTACGATTAGATTTGGTTACTGATTCAGTAATTCTATATAATAATTCATCAAATAAAATTAGTGTAGCCACTGCGTCATGGGGATGATAGCTCCTTGTACTATCATCAATTATTAATTTATTAATATAATATCTGGTCCAAAACTCGAATGGAAGTTCACCTTTCATGACCATAAACAGTGTCAATTTAACTTTTATTGAAATAAATAAACAAATAAATATATAACTGATCAAACCCAGGAAGATTCTTAACTCATTTATCATAGTAATGTATAATAAACCCACTTACTTGGATGCTGCATTTATTAATTAATAATGTAACCATGTAAACCTAAAACATAATCTATTATATATTCATCTCATTAGCAATATTGAACATGTGCTGCTTTATATATATATATAATATAGTCTGTGCCTACGTGGGTATGTCCTAATAACCAATGTAATTATGTCCCATGTATATATCATTAAATAATTGACATAATTTGCACGTGAATTGTTAATAATATTATGCATTAATTAAGAGACCTTCATAGCAATCACCAACTACATGTGTTCAGTGTTTAGCTCACAGATGTATTTATGTGTATATATATGAGCACAAACCTTTATGAATTTCGAAGCTTCAATAATCTTCATCACTGGGAACCCTTATACATAGTTGAGTTGAGGCTCAAATATGCATGCATCATCATCATCATCGCCTATTTCAGATTCAGACATGGCCATTCTTCAATCCTTCGAAAATTATCTTTTAAGTGATTCTGAAATGATAAATTCATGCATTAATGCTGAGCAAATTTACAACGAGCCCTCTACTTGTACTTCATTTACATTTAATGAGGATACTAATACAACAAGTACACAAGAGTGGAAGCGGTATAGGGGTGTAAGGCGGCGGCCGTGGGGGAAGTTTGCGGCAGAAATAAGGAACCCTAAAAAGAAAGGCTCGAGACTTTGGCTTGGGACGTACAAGACACCAGAAGATGCAGCATTGGCTTATGATCGAGCCGCTTTCCAGTTGCACGGCCCCAAAGCTCGCATTAATTTTCCTCATCTTATTGGTAGTGCTAAGCCGATAACTAAGGCGACCACAAAACGAAAGCAACCATCCGAGGTTATGCTATCATTCTCATTCGACATTACAAAGAAGACAAGGGTTGATGACCATGTCACTTCCTAGCTCATTACTTTATAATGTTGCGTCTCTTACTATTCACATTTTAAAGCAATTTTATATGAAACAAAAGAGATAATGAGTAGGGTTAAATTATGGAGATTTGTATAGTATATGTATGTTCCACGGGATATATAAATATTTCTATTTTAAATTTAATTAGCTCATACCACACCCTAGGACGCGGATTGTCACAGTTTTAAACAATGGCAATTGGAATTTGTCACAGTTTAAAACTGTGACGAAATCCACCGTGACCAATCAGTGGTCACGATTCTAAACTGTTACCTATTGGCCACGATTTAAAACCGTGACCAACTACAGGGTCATTGGCGAGTTTTTACCGTGACTCATTGTTCAAGGTTTAAAATCGCGACCAATTGTGACGACAGTCAAAACGTAAATTCAAATTTCCAAAATTTGGTTGTGGCTTGGTAACTTTGACATTTCGTCATTTCCTAACCTGAAAATACACACAATTCATTCAAACCATCACACCATATCCATACATACAATTCAGACAAAAAGGAAAACCAGAATCACAAATTCATCACATAACCACCATTTTAAAACAACAATCACTAATTAATAACAATCACCAAATATGCATGCTACTACGAACCATAAGAAACATTACTAAGTATATAAAAAAAATACTAATACACAAACACAACCATATATTGTTCCATAAGTTAACACATATAACTTAATTATAACCAAAAGGAGAGAACAACACCATCGCCTTCAACAAGTATGTCGGCCACGCAATAAATGTCCATTACCAAAATTTGCCAAACACTCCGCACCCCCTTGTTTACCAAGATACACAGGCTCATTCTCAAAGCCCGAATAAATATATTCTATGATTATCTTTGCTTCAGAGCATTGAAGTTTACGACCATGAACAAGAGTACCTGGCATGACGGAGTCAACTTTTACCATTGCAATACTATTTTCATTGAGTAAGTCTCTAAGATAATAATACCCTTTGTGCACGGGTATTGGAGAGCAATTCACATTCATAGACTGGCTGGAAGAAACATTTCCAAGTGCAGTGACTTTCTTGGAAGCACTGTGACCACTTTTAGGTGAAGGAACAACTGGATCTGAACTATGCCGGCCCTTAACCAAGGTTTATAACAAGGAGCTTTGATCCTTCATTTAATGTATGAGGGTTTGTAACAGTGAACCCTGGTCCTTTACTTCACACCTGAGTCTACCAATCTCGGACACCACAGGCTGTGGCTTTTTTACCATTTCTAGAAGCAAATTCACTCATTAAATTTTTATCATCAAAATATTAAATCTTTGTTATTAAATAACAAAGTTGTGACATTCATCTTAACATAATAAGTATAATAGAATTTTCATATTTTAAAATGAGTACATATATATGTCACAAAAATTTTTTTGCTCTCATATAATGCCAAGAACCTTCAAGGTTTACTAAAAGTTCATTAGCTAGACCAACTACAAACTCTATCATATTGACTATATATATATATATATATATATTCATCAAACTCGAATCATACAATACTACACAAACTCTATCATATTGACAATATATATATTCATCAAACTTAACAAAACTTCATCGGATTAATCATATGAAGCGGCTATCCCAATGCATAGTCATTACCACTTAATAGAAAGTTCATCAAATATACTAGTTTCGCAATTTATAAACAATTTTGAGATTATAAGCATACGAAATTTACTCACTGCAGTTTTAGGAAACTCTGGGCGATATCCAGACTTCGTTTTTCGAGCATAAAGGTAGATATTAGTGGGTGGGAGCCTGACCCTCATCATTAGTACCTTGTAATCACTCCTACAAATCAATAAAAGATTCAAATGTAAAAAAGAAAAGATAACAGGACTTCAGGACTTCCTTAATATATAAAATGTTTTGATTCACAGTATGCTTTAAGAGTGACTCAAGTCGAGATTGCTCTAATGGTCAATAGTTCAAAACTGTTTGCTTTGTCTTAGCCAATGAGATATACGTACTATCCATTCTGTAGATACCTTGGCATAGGACTTAGAACCAAGGAAATGCACATCGGTCTTCTTAGCTTTGTTTGCTTTGCCTTGAGCCCTTTGTTTCAGCTTCTTCTCAATAGACTCAATATCAACGAATTTATTCCATTTAGCCATTGGAATCCCTTCATTTTCTAGAGGATTATCTTTGAATTTCAAGATTTCTTTGACAGTTGTTGCATTTTCCCCGTAGGTACGAGATCGAAGGTGAGTCTCCCAACTCTTATTTTGTTCTCCTACCTAAACTAATCAACAACATTTGAACCTAATCAAACAACAATATTGCATAAACCACAAAATATGATAATCCAATACTTTATTAAAGACCACATGCACTTCAATAAATTAAAAATCAACATAGAAATTTTAGAATTGCCTGACAAAATATACGGCTCTTGTAAATTGGATTGAGTTCAAAATTGAGCAGGAGAGAATTCCACAGCTTATCTTTCACCTCGGGAGGCACACGCCTCCAATAGTCGTAAAGAAGGCCAATGTTATACTTCAACAGTGCTTGAATACGTGAGGTTGGCATCTCCTTATTACCAACCACATTTCCCAACAAATCAAACTCAATCTCCCTTTTACACATAATAGGTGTCGATGGACCAGCCATTACCTGCAGAAAATGCAAAAAAAAAAAAGTTATTAACATGAAACTAACATTGTAACAATCTTTTTATTATACATGCTTAGAGATCCAAAATACATCGAATGGTATGGTGAACCAATATGCAATATGACAAAACAAGAGTTGCATAAGTAATCGACTCTAGCATTTATAAGAATTACTTGTCTACATCAAAATTAAATAAGAACAATATATGTAGTTCTATGCATCTAAGTAATCTAAGAAATCAAACAAATCCGGATTGTCATCCAAAGCAAATTGGTAATCAATAGGGGCTTCCAATGCGTCTACTTGATCAGTTAACCACTTCGGTGCATGAAGAACAACCGATCATTGACTGTTGTCAATACATTTTGAATAAAACACTTGCTTTATATTTTGAAAAGCACAAACAAACGATTCATCTTTAATCCTTTCATTGCTCTTCAATTTGGTCAAGTCATCCATAACCAGCTTCGTGGCAGTGTCCACTGTGCAAGCTTTCTTTTCCTCTACTCGTACCCAATCACATTCAAATAATGTCTCTCTGAAGCTTGAATAATCTAGTTCATATATATGTTGAACAACTTCATAATACACCATTTCTACTTCCTTTGAATTTTTGTCTTTAGCACTGGATACACAAGTTGTAATTGCTTTAATTACCATGCCGCTGTTTTGATTCTGCAGGCGACATTGCTCGCGATCATATTCAGAGAATACATAACACTTAGATTGATATCTGTCAAACCGTTTGGCAACAAAATTAGGGCTTTTAGCAAGTTGGGCGAACTTTGAAGTGACATCACCTTTTCTTAACAATTGACAGATGGAAAAAAGATATCAATAACACGTAATGAAATTTTTTCGAACTGGTATGTCACCATTTGAAGTGTAACTGAAACAATTACCTCGTTCAATACCCAAGCTTGAAGTCCGAATCCGAAATTGAAACACATTTTCTTCTTTTGGATTGTGGAAAAGAATTGTATTTCCTACAATTTGGCAATTGGTCAAATTTATTAATTGTCGTGTAATTATAATGTTTGTATTCATTCGTTGAAGGTAATTTAACTGCAAACACTTACTCTCACCATTCATCTACGCCTTCATGAGTTTCAAAGACAAAAAGGGCTACATGTTCGTATTGAAGATTTGAAAGTTTCACTTTATTACCTTTCCCTAAGGCCCTTTCATCGGCAAATTCGCTAAAATTATCAACGAAGGATTCACGATGAGAATTAAAACTTCCAATATCGAGATTAAGCATGTACTCCCTGCTTTCGTCATATGGACAGCTCACCGACATATCACATTATCTTTGGGCTGTATTATTGAGCACTACTGTTCAAACGCGGAGTCACAACTAACACGTATTACATCATGGTTACCGTTCAATTGTGGAGTCTCAGCTCCTCCGTTTCATGTTACCACACTATTCAAACGCGGAGTTGTATTTCATACACGTTATGTTATTCTAGAAATAAATCATCCGAACATTTGCAATGTTTACCTTAACATTGGTCCATATATTGTAATGGATCATTTGGTCTCAAATCTTCATAAATACTATCCATCACTACCAATCAATATTTTAAAAAGAATTCATCGACGCAGACTCAAAAGGTTGAGTTAGGATGCTAATGAATAAGGACATCCAAGAAGATATCCGATAGTTGATTGAAGCACGGGTTGGTGAGTTTTCAAATTCTTCTAAACATATGCAGGCATGGATAAAAGTAGTTTTTCAAAGAAATAGAGAGCAAAAAAGTTAGGAGGATACTACAAATATGCTCGATGAACATATGATACTTGATGTAAATCTATGGAGTACTTGTCCAGAAATCGAGAAGATAAAATAGCATTCATTAAAGATTGATTGAGTAAGGAATCGTTGGATGATATTCAACCTGCTCTTGAACCACATCCTAATGGATATGTGCAAGGAGAGCTTATAGCGTTGTGGGCCCAATTCAAACACGAAGCATGCTATAGTTTCAAAAAACTTACTTCAAAACATCCTGTTTGTAAGTATAGTAAGCAAATTTAGTATTATAACTTTCCCGCATTGATGCACAACAAATCAGTAGTATAACGAAGATCAATGTGTTTCTCGTAATTGTAAATATTATTTTTCGATTTTTGAACTTTTTCTATCACCAACAAGTATATGTCATTTCACTTAAACTTTTATGTTGTTCTCTTTTTCAAACTGTCAAAAAGTAGCGAAATCACTTTTTGGTTTGGGAATTTATCTTAAAATAGAAAGCTTTTATATATCTCTCATTCATACGTTGAAAATTTAGTGCAAAGAGTTAGATAGATGGAAATTTCAGAATCTTCATATACAAGTCAATCTATACCTCATCGGATTAAAACCATATGTGTTTTTGATAGGTCCAAATTTGTATGTTATATCCAATATGTGGATATGGCAACCACACTTGTAAGAGAATTATGGAGGAAAAATATCAATATAATGTATAGAGAGATGAACAATAAACTTTTAAACAACCTTACAAAGGTTGCACAATCATAGGGTATAGGGATATCAAGTCTAATACCTTTTCATCGAATTAGAGCTAGTACCATCACTGGTTCAACCAGACCGATGTTACAAATACAATCTATTCACGACTGCATGATGAACAATAGTGATGCCTTTATCGTTCTTCCAGGGGCTATAGCACACTGGAAGAAATATTCAATATAACATTATGGGCACAATGGAACTTTCATGCAAAACCCATAGGTTTGTTGAATATTAACAATTTCTTTGACTTTCTAGCATTTCTAGATCAAGGTGTAGCTCATAAGTTCATTTCTCATTTAGTGAGAAAAATACTTATTTCTGTTAGTACAGTTGCTAAGCTACTCATAAAGTTTCAAGTATATGTTCAAGAATCTATAGAAGCCAAAATCAGTCGATCACAGACTATCGGTGTCACACGAAAAAGAAATTCGGATACTTTAGATCTCTGGTTATGAACCTTGATGTTAATTAGAGGTGCTTGAGTTATGGAGTATTTATACTCTTGAGATGCATTCCTCCTCTATGGATTCAATATGTATTTTCTTTTCACATTTCTATATTTTCGAGTATTTATTGCACTTTTGATATTCTACATATGTTCCACTTTGATTATTTTGTGCTTCTTCTAGAACAACAATAGTGAAATCATGGTGGCTTTATTCAAATACAGAAGTCTAGCGATTATGCTTCTTCAAGAGCATTTTATTATCATATTATTAACTCGATCTCATACCATCAATGAGATGACTTCATATGATCTCACCATGCTATATATTTCCTTTGATTTATCAATATGGGATCTATTGAGCATTTTACTTTTATCTAATTTCCCAATAGTGACTTCTAGTACCGCTTGGTCAATTTTTTCCATTAATATTCAATAAAGATGGATAATTTATTTCATCGTCTACTTCTTCAAAAGTATGATAAGAAAATTTAATCAATTACTCATTCTAAATTGTGATTAATTATAATCAATCGTGTGGCATAAATCACCATGCTAGAAATATGTATTCTAATTGTGTGGTATAACCCACCATATTGGAAATATACACTCCAATTGTGAGATATAACCCACTACATTGGAAATTTAAAGTTCATAAATTTAAATTATAGAAATTAAATTCTCTCCAATATATGGTAGAACCTACCATATGGAAATTATTGCAATAAATATAAATTTGTGGAATTTAAATTGGGGATTAAATTGCATAATGATAAACTACTTCTTTAGGAGTACACTTATCTTTTACAATTCACAAGGGTAAAATTGTTCATTCCAGTCTGCAAGGGTAAAACGGTCCAATCGACACTTTTATTGCCATGATCCTAAAGTCATATAATCATTTTCCAAAATATAATCATCATGTTTCTCCTTTCTATTTGCCAATGATTTACTTCAATTTTTAGGATTAAAATAATATTATTTTTATCTCAATTCATTATTAATTTATTTTTAATTGCACAAATTATTGAACAACTGAAAGTTATTTCATTCATCCATTATTACTTAGTATTTAGCAATTAAAAGAATTAACTAATCAATTCAGAAGAGAGAATTACGTGATATCCAAATCGTGTAGATAATCATTTGTCCTACACTGTTGATGCAACTTTGAGTACTATCATTGATGACATCTCTAAAGCCTATAACAACTCAAAAGCTCAATTATTATCCTCATAGGCCCCGAGATTCAAGTTGCCCATCATATCGAAATTATAAGATAATATTTAAAATTGAGAAAGATCAAAATTCATATATCCTTCAGCATCCCTTTCTCCCTCTTCAGATCTACAGTTGCTATTGCTTATATGATTCCAACCCTCATTGAGTTGACTCGGTGACCAGTGGGCCAAAGCTCATTGTTCCATATCATGTTGTCGGTTAGTTTGAGAAACACGATGCAAAATAACATCCAAATAAGAACCAATATAGTAATCTCCATCATGACCCATAGTAATGCTACTTACATATTATTTATACTCCAATAATCCAAATAGTAATCTTCGATCTAGATGGCACAAACAGAAAAAATGCCACTTCATATTTGAAATGCCTTTTGAGTTGGCTAGAGATTTACAATGGCTCTAGTGAATTATATCACGTCACATGCTCAACTTGCTTTTAATCAAACAAACATTGGACCAATTATTGCATATGACAAATTTCTAAGGAAGTGACTATTTGCGGCCATTGGTTCAAAATAAATTTTTATGTATAAATTTATGTATGTATATGTATGGTCTCTAGTAGATAGTGAACTTATTGGATTCTAGCAGCAGCGTGTACGACTGTGTGACTAGTGTATGCGAAATGTAATGCTACAAACAGAACTTTAGCATAACAGCAGCACTCAAAAAAATGGTGGATATTAGCACAACTTTTAGCAGTAGCATCAGTTGATATTTGAGATAGAATCTCCATTTTTCTTTGGTATTTTCTTCCGATGGCGTATAATCTCGTGAGAGAGAGAGAGGGAGAAGTAACCAGGTACGAGACATAGTTTCTTGAAAGGTGGAGAGGAAGAAGAAAAGTTAAAGAACATGAAAATTCCTTGAGAGAAATTTTGCACAGATCCACAAGAATTCAAAAGTAGAAATTGAAGAAGGGGATAGAACAATTACAGACTTATTGAGAAGAAAAGTAGAGCTATCGTGCTGTTAATATGTTATGAACGAGAGAATTTTTATTTCAATTCTCGTTATCAAATTCATTACAAATAACTCTTATTTATAGAAAAACATTAGGGCACACTGTATTACAAATATTGATCCAGTACATAATAGTCATTCACACAAAAATATATATTATTATCAAATATTATATATTGGCTTGGTGGCCGATAATTGCCACCAACACCATCATTCTTCATAATTTCATAATACTCCCCCTTAAATGGCCATTATAATGGATTTCTTTATATAATTGTAATTGTAACATAGAGAGCATAACATTGGTTTCGATCGCATTTAGAATGAAGCAATTCTCATATCTCCGGCAAAAAAAAAATTCCCCACTATTCTCTCACATGACCAAACAATGTTAAGGGTTGAAAAACCTATTTTTCGCTGAATTTTCGAGGAGGGTGGGAATGGTGGGTGCAAATTTAGGCCCTATCTTACTTTATGCCCGGTCCTTTAACATTAGTTTTGCTCTTACTGCTTGTTTGATCACAAAATTACTCCTGACAATTTTTTTAAACTCATTTTGAACACTACATTTCACAATTAAGATATATATATATATATATATATATTTACGTTCTTCTATAATTTTCTTTTGCCTTTTAACTGTCAAAACAGTTAATGATACTACCATTTACCTAATTGTGCATTAATTGCATAGTATAGAAGTCTCCCCCAAATAAAGGCCATGACAGTGTATAAATCCACCTTCAAGAACCAAACACTAAAAGTCTCTTAGCGTCTATATATGCATTGTCTCTTTTCTCCGTTTCCTCGTTCCGTTTCGAAAATTTAAAAGAAAACAATGAGCCAACTTTCTTGCTAGCATATACACTTGTAGGAAGATCTACAGAAAAAAAGGACGAACAAAACTTGTAGGTTTGTCGAGAATTCTTCAAATTCTTCGAAATCGAAAATGGCAACATTTTCAGAGCAGAATTTTCAAGTTGGTGTATGTGATTCTGGCTTAGAGACTCAGAAAGCAGCAAATATTTCAGTGTTAGATGATGATGGAAAGCATTCAAGGAGAGGTATTACCTCTTCCACTTCAAACTTTTGCTATCAATTTCATTGTGTATTATGTTTTGTTTAGGAATTTTGTTAAAATTCCAACGTTGACATGGTAGCAGCAACAAGGGGATGATGAGAAGCACTGAAATTTTAATAAAGTTTCAGGGCTGAAAATGCATCATTTTCGTATGTTTTAATGTCTGGTTCCCACACTTGGTCATCTGTGTCTGCATCTGACAGCTTAAGCTGCTGCTCGATGATTTAATGAAGAGACACAACATCACTGCTCGCAACATCACTGCTTCGAAAATATCAATTATTTGCAAATGTTAATAACTATGATGGTCAAATATATTTATGACCAATTTAATTCAATGTTGGTGGTATGATTGGTAGTTACTGTTAGAGTGTTAGGTGTGTGGTGGGGTTGGGTGGCTGTCGGGCAAGTGGTGGTGCATTGGCGGCGATGAGCCTATGGCATTCAAAACACAAACTTTTCCTCCTCTTTTTTTTTTTTTTTTTTTTGTCATGGACATATTTCCTCTAGGATTTGTTCATTACTACAAGTTTATTACTTTCTATATACATCTTTGACGGAATTCATAACTTATTAATCACTTTGGCACCCCTAAAATCTGGAGAAAACTACTCCATCCGTCCCACATATACAGTTCACTTTGATTTTTACACAAAAATTAAAAATGATATTGGAAAAGTAAATTTACAAATAAATTTCCTTTAATAGCCTTATTTAAATAAATAGAAATCATAAATATGTTTATATTTTCTTTTATATAAGTAGGATATAATTATAAATGAATATAAAAAAATACTATTAAATATAAAAAGTGGACTATATATCTGGACAATCCAAAAGGGCAAAATGGACTATATGTGTGGGACTGAGGGAGTAATATTCACATCTATAACTCCACATGAGTCCTTTCTTAGTACTCTCTAGTGCCATATAGATAGATCAGTTTTTCTTTTTCATCTATCACAAAATATAAATCACTTTCTATGTTTGTGCACATTTAATTTTTTCATTTTCCCATTATGGTCTTTATTTAATGTGTATTATTATGAATAAAAATGCATTATCATCATTATTTTAGGATAAATTTGAAGAAGTGCAACTAAAACTTATTTTCCAAGTAATATTAATTACGATTTCTTAATCCAAGTTAGAAGTCAAACTTGGTATCTTTGTGGAATGGAGGTAGTAAGTTATTTCACCCCTTTAATAATAGCATTTATGCTGGTTTTAACAACTCTTTGTTAATCTAAGCAAATTGCACAATAGTGAAATGTCTGAAATCGATAGTACTCGAAATTTGCATGCGCATGCAAGTTTAGTGATGGTTAATTCTAAAGATGATGTGATATTTGAAAAAGAAAAAATAAATATTACGAAATATATATGTATTCTGTCATTCGTTTTGTCACATTATTAATTAGTTTGTTAAAGTTATATTTTCCTTTTTTTAGACCATGTTTTTACCTCACATTTAAACAACCTAAAATAACTTACTTAAATACCTTTTTGGGAGACTTATTTTTTTAATTAAGCTTAGCCGAACATGTTTGTTATTGTTCATCCTAGCTAACATATGTGTTCTTTAATTTACTTTAGTATAACGACATACTTAATGTGATCGATATAAAAATATTTTAATATTAAATTAGTACTTATTTAACGCTTCTAATTGTATGTATCATCTTGTTTAACATCTCGTATAGGTAACGTATGGACTGCAAGTGCACACATAATCACAGCAATTATCGGCTCTGGCGTCCTCTCACTGGGATGGGGAGTGGCACAGCTTGGCTGGATTGCCGGAGTAACCACACTTGTAGTTTTTTCCGGCATCACATTTTATACCTCCAATCTGCTAGCGGATTGTTATCGCTCTCCCTTCACCGGAAAAAGAAATTACACTTACATGGAAGCTGTCAAAAACAACTTAGGTAACCAATTAAAGTTAAGAGAAATTGTTACTCTATTTCAAAATTCGATCTTACGATTTTTTCACAAATGGGAGTCTCATGTTCTGTGTAAACTTGTCATGTAAGATACTAAAGATAGCGAACAGATATATACTCATCCAGATTTTCCATTGATCTAACTAGGGGGAAGAATGTACATAGCTTGTGGAATGGTTCAATATGCCAACTTATGTGGAATGATTATTGGATACACAATCACGGCATCAATAAGCATGGCGTAAGTATTGCAACTCGAATTTATTTTCAATCATAACATACTGTAAATTGACTTAGCGTGTGTTCTTCTATACATTTTTACACATTTTTACACACTTTTTTTAATTCCACTCATTCTCTCTCATATTTCACATCTATAAATTTTGTTGGACCTACCTGTACTACACAAATCTCCACCAGTCAATTCTACTCATTCTCTCTCTATATCACATAAAAATTTATTTTTACACACATCCTAACGGGCGCTTAATTATAAAGTTCCATACTTTGTAACTGTACATTCTAAATTAGTGTTGCGTACGCAACTTGACTCATCGTGCTCACAAGATGTTAACTATTACACATCAAGGCAATACTAAAAATGAAACTAGGTCTTAATATTTTTCTGTCATATATACATATGATTTATGCATATTCTAATTACAGGGCAATACAAAAATCAGATTGCTTTCACACAAGAGGTCATGAAGCTCCATGCAAAGTCTCTCATAATCCCTATATGATTGCACTGGGAATATTGGAAATATTTTTGTCACAAATCCCAAATTTCCACAAGTTATCAATGTTCTCAGTTGTTGCAGCAATTATGTCTTTTGGGTATTCTTCTATTGGAGTGGGACTAGCATTTGCACAAGTCATTTCAGGTATGAGTCACTTATAATTACTTAATTAAAGGAAACTTATCCAATACATAAGCATATTTAGAGCTTATAAGTCAAATATATTCTTAGTTTTTATCTCATCTTTGCACGGCAAGGAAAAAGAACCACACTAACGGGCGTGGAAGTCGGAATTAGTGTATCGGCAGCTGAAAAGACGTGGAGAATGTTTAGAGCTCTTGGCGATATTGCATTTGCTTACACTTATTCTCAAATCTTGATCGAAATTCAGGTACGAGCAAAAACATCTTGACCGTTTATCTCAAAAAGTCAATTATATTTCAAGGCTGGCCCTGAGAATAGGAGCATGGACAGTCTCTCAGGGCCCACAAAGATTTGGCAATTTAAAAATGCTTTTTATAGATACCTTTGATGGATGACTTATGAAGCATTGTTTCCATCTTAAGGATACCTTAAAAGAAACACCTCCTGAAAACAAAGTGATGAAGAAGGCCAATCTGATGGCTGTTTCAGCTACAACAGCATTCTATATGTTGTGTGGGTGCTTGGGTTATGCTGCATTTGGGAACAATGCACCTGGCAATTTGTTAACTGGATTTGGATTTTATGAGCCATTTTGGTTGGTTGATCTTGCCAATTGCTTCATTGTGGTGCACTTGGTTGGAGCATATCAGGTATAAACATATCACAATCTCATACAGACACCCACAGTCGATATAATTTATAGTATCGATTGTCTAAGTGACAGCATATCACTGCAGTGTGGAGGATCCTTGAAGTCGATCACACTCCTTTATATGGGCAATGATATGTTGTCATGCTGCTAATGAACACTATAAATTGTGCTCACTGAGGAAGATTACTACAGTTGCACTGACATCACAACTTTATGTCACTACTTTTCTGTATTTTGTTTTAACATATAACTTTTTCATCGTACATTTAAAAATCATTTTTCAAGAATCTTTACCGAACAGATGCTAAATCATGACTAGGGTGGGAAAATAATGATCTTGAATTGTTTGTGTAGGTATTTTCGCAGCCAATTTTCAGTGCGGTTGAGTTATGGGCAAGCAAGAAATGGCCTAAATCAAGGTTTATAGCAGAAGAATACATCATAAACATAGGAATTGTCAAAAAACATAAGTTGAGGATCAACCTTATGAGGATGGTTTGGAGAAGTTTATTTGTGATAATGGCAACACTTCTTGCAATGGTGTTACCCTTCTTTAATGACATTCTTGCCCTCCTTGGAGCCCTTGGGTACTGGCCTTTGACAGTGTATTTTCCCATACAAATGTACATTTCCAAGGGTAAAATGGAGAAATGGAGTTGGAACTGGCTTGTTCTTCAGGTCATAAATTTAGTTTCGTTGCTTGTTGCATTGGCAGCTGCATGTGGCTCAATTCAAGGACTAAATAAGGCTCTCCATACCTACAAGCCCTTCGAGGTTAAAGAATAGGGACTTCTCTATGGTGTGGGAAAGACGATCATATGAGGAAAAAGTCTGGAATATGTTTGTCGGAATTTTATTTAATATTTTGATCAGTGTAATTTTTCTCATTTGGAACGATTTACCTTTTCGTGAGATCTTGACGATGATAATTAGCTCCGTAATAGAGGCGGAGCTCTGTTCTAGTCATTGTCATGTTGTTTCGATGAGTAATGCTTAATTTTTCAAAATTAATTACTAGCTATATGCCTATATGTACTAGCTAAACTATCTTTCATACGATATGCCCACTTGCTTCATGCTAGGCAAAATATGATATATTCTTTAAACAACAAATTTTGTCATCAACCATATGCGTATTCTAGTGGAAGTTACATATATTGCATACTCTAAAATATTATGGTGACGTACAGTGAAAACTGATAAACTGATGTTTTGAAATTTGTATCGTTAAAAAAATAAAAAAATGGAAGCACTAAACAAGCTGATCACAAATATGAAAATGTATGTCAATTTGCGAAAAGTACATAATATGGCTAAATAGAAGAGTTAACCTTCAAATATTTATGAACTTAAGAGGGTCTAGACAAATAAAGGCATAAAAAAGCATTTATCAATGGTTAGGTCTCACCAAGATGAGCTTTTTTACACGATAGATACACCGGAGGAAATTAAATGCAGTTATAACCTTAATTGGAATAGGTAGGAGAGTTATGGTGTGTTGTTTAAGGAAATTTTTATTTAGCTAAAAGTCGATATCTTTTTGTCATTGACAATTACATGGACAAGAGTCAAACTATTGAATTGTAATACGGCTTTAAGTTATTGACCTAGTATTTACCAGCAAACATGATCGAATTCCATTAAATGAGAATTTAACGTAGGGGTGATATTAAAGGTACACACAATTTTTGTGTATATTTCTATCACATTATAATAGGGGGTGCATGTCATCTACTTTCAAGGGAGCTAATATAGCCATTTCCGCCACACCCTAATCTATTAGGGTGTGGTACAAGTACACACACAAGTGTGTGTACTTCTAGCATTTTCCTTAATGTAGATCGGGCCGCTCCAACTACGACAGGGTTCGCCCAAGTGGGTATAAATGACTACTCGAGGCGACCCTATGGATCACTTGACGGTTTGAATTGTCCAAATTATGTGGTTGTACGCATTTTGCATTCTGCTATGTTCTATTTCCTATATACTAGTACTATACTCGTGCGATGCACGGGATCAATTAAATTTATGTAGAATAAATAATTGATATAACATTATAAATATATTAAATATGAATGTTGAATTACATCATTATTGTAATTTATGCATAGGAGATTGTATAATTGTAAACAATTATTAAAATCTATAATATTTTATACTATAGTCAATATAAAAAATGTGGAGTAAATTCGCAATTATAAATTAAAAAATTTACGTGCATCGCATAATTAAGAAGTTTATCAAAATCTATAACTTTAAGTCCAATTTCCGTCCATCGCATTCCACAACAGTGATCATGGAGATTAATTAATTGTAAACGAACCACTCGAAATGAATATATACAAATTCTTTGATTATGAAAACTTGTCTTTCTCATTAGTACAAATGAAATTCATATTAAACACATTTTTTCTTTCTGAAATGGATATTACCCACTCTAAATTTTATGATTTTATACGTTCTTTTAATGATTAACAGTAATTGCTACTTAATTTTAGCTCTCTTGTATAAGAAGTATTATATTTAATTTTACGTAACTTAAACTTGTAGTAGTGATACCGATAAATTTTTGCATCTATATAATTCATTATATTTATTTCCTTTTACGTAAATTGTATTTTAATTTTAAAAAGAAAAACTTTTTATTTTTAATTTTATATACTTAGAAAAGAAAAATGCATGCCAAGTCAAAATTCAGTTAGTGAGCATATGACATCAGCCGTATTGTATTAAAAACAAAAAATATCAATTAACTTTTATTAATTAGAAACCATGTGTCATGTTAGCATTGCCAATAAGGCATCCGCCAAATGTGGCACTTCAATTATAATAATATAAAGATTAATAAATTACTATTTACTTAAAAATTGATAAATTATTCAACATAAATCCATTTATAATTTTAACTACTCACAATTTGATTTTAAAAAAATAAAAAAGTAAAAAAATACCCACTATTTTTAATAGTCCAATTCATTAACCAAGAAAAACAATCAAAACCGACAATTTTAACATGATAAAAATGAATAAAAAATATTTATTATTTAATATTTTGAATTAGACCTTTAAAAAACGAAGTTATATTTGAAGTCTTTCCAAAACTAATTTTTTCTTATTAAATTTTTTCTTTAAATATTGGTTTATTTTTAATTACTACTAATTAATATTGGACTATTTCCAAAATTAATTTTATAATTTTTTATAAAATATTTATTGCGTGCCACGTTGGCATCTTTGCCAATGTGACACTCCAATTTTTTTAATATAAAGAAGGATTAATAAATTACTATTTACTTAAAAATCGATAAATTATTAAATATAAATCTAGTTATAATTTTAACTACTCACAATTTGATTTTAAAAAATAAAAAATAAAAAATACTTACTATTTTTGAATAGTCCAATTTACGCAACCAAGTAAAACTATCAAAACTTATAGTTTTAACATGATGAAAATAAATAAAAATATTTATTATTTAATATGTTTAGTTAGAACTTTAAAAAATTAAGTTATATTTAAAGTCTATACAAAACCAATTTTTTCTCATTAAATGATTGCTTTAAATATTGGTTTATTTTTAATTGTGTTTTTTATTACTACTAATTAATGTTAAATTATTTCCAAAACTAATTTTATAATTTATAAAAAATATTTAATGTGTGCCACGTTGGCAAATTATTTTAATATATAAAGACATCCTCATTAAGTCTTCCTCTATAAGTTTAGATTCTGTGGCTAATGTTGCTATACAAGCTAATCACTGATTCCAATCCATCAGTAAGCAAAACACTAGGTGACCTTGTAACAATTTTTGTATCTATCTATCAAAAAATCAACTTTACAGATCATTCTGTTATGGTTCAAGTATGGTTGAAACATTATATTAGTAAGAAAAGTAACATTTGTTTGATAATCGATATATTCATGCCGAATTGATTTCACCTTTTCAACTATGTACAGATTACGGCAGTCAAAAAATGTCAAAATAAAATCTTTTTACCATTGCCTTCAAAGTTCTAGAGTTCTGAAGAGGTAGTTGGAGTTCTGATTGAAGAAAAACGAGGTTCGTTCTAAATGAATCCACATGGAGAGACGAGATCTAGAGTTGTTGGGAAGCGCAAGTCGTGCACTTGAAGAGTCCGATCCTTGGAGTCTTACTAGTTACTGGTTGGGTCAAATTCTACTAAAATTTAGTTGTGCTAGACCATAATGTAAGTCTCTATTTTTGAGTGGATTAATTTGACGAGATTTGTCCAAAATTCTGTTAATCTCTTAAAAACTTCTTCAAGAGGGGTATTTCCTTGGTTACCAAAAATTTAGCATTCTAAAACTTGCTAAAATTACTTATTCCTGCACCCATATGGGTAGAACTATTACGCGTGGTGTATTTCTCAACTGGTATCATCATAAACTAACTTCAAGATTTTACCCTTTAATTTTAAAATGAACTAGCACGGCTCCCGTGCTATGCACGAGAGTTTTATCCGTAGAAATAATTTTGATCAAAATTCGTAAAAATTTTTTAATTATATGACCAAACCAAAAGTGAAATAATAATATGCATAATATCTAATTAATAGATATGGATGCCGAAATTGAAACTTTTAAAATATACTTAAACAATTTAAAATTTTGAAAAACTTAAGGTCCAAAATACAAGCACTAATTGAAGTCGAAACTCATTTTCTGATCATTGATCCAATGCACATTATGTATAAAAGCTATTTAAAACTATTATTTTAACATGGAAAAAATAAATAAATAATTATTTTTATTTAATATTTTTAAATAAATAAAAATAATTTTTAAACAAAAAATCACTGCCAATGTGACACTGTATTAAGTTGACATTCCAACTTCTATTAATTATATAGATTTCAAAAATTAAAAAATATATATATAAATTGAAAACGTAATATTTCAGAATTAAGATGCATATAAAAAAGTTAATTTTTATTTTTTGAAATAATTCAAGTATCATTATAATTTACAACTTTGATCTTATAATTTCACATTTTTATTAATGCTTACATATAGTTCATTTTAAATTATATTCATAAATACCAAATTAAAATTTATATCAAATATTAAAATAAGGAAAAAAATACTAAATAAAGAAAGTAAAATAAAATCAAGAAAACATACTAAATAAAGAAAGTAAAATAAATTAAATAAGGAAAATAAAATAATAAATGTATATTTAATATTTGTTTTCAAAATAAAATTTTCTTTTTTTAGTTTTAAATAAATGCGTGCCAACTTGGCACTACCAATACAACAAAGATAGTCATGATTTTTTATCTATTCTCCCATTGATGGCGGCACTTATGCCTATTAGAAAGTTATTAAGATTAAGGGTTTCGTCGTGTATATTCTTTGGATAAGGGCACAATCACGGTTAAGAATTCATACTCTAAATGTTGTGAAAGTCCTAAATTGTCTAAGTTTACTTAGCAGTAAACTCATATGTGTCTGTGATACGTTCAGTTAGTCAAATTAAAACACATACAGTTTTATTTAGTAGATGAGCTAGATGTATCTGGACGAGCTAGATGTATCTGTCTAACGAATGACGACCAGAAATAGTAAAAGTTGAGCAGCAAAATAAAAACAGTAAAACAAACACTGCACATAAGATTTTAACGTGAAAACCTTGCAAGGTAAAAAGCCACGTACTCGTTGCCTCTGAGCAAAACCGATTCAGTAGTTATCAAAGAGTTTAAATCATACAAAAAATCTATAAGATGATTTTACGTATAACATCTACCAACACCTAAGAAAATAAATAAAAACTCCCCATTTTCTTTCTTAGCGTGTAATGTGAGCCGATGTTCCGTCGCTCATCTATACCTCCTTGTATGTCCCATGATCGTCCAATGCAATCTGCACTTCCATGTAGACTCTGAGCATTTGAGACTCTTCTCGTAGTAAATCAGACTCCTCCTGGAGATATACTCAATAAAATGAATGACAAAATTCTATACGCGCGATTGTACTAAGCATTAGAATTCAATTGATTTTGCATGTATATTTGTCATAAAGTGGACAGCTTCAAGGAAGGAGAGTCACGTCTCTTGGACATCTTTTTCAGTCTTGGATATCTACCATTTTGTTGTGTTCCCACATGTTTTATACAACCTAGTCCCATTGGAGAAGAGACCTAGTTGTCTTCAAATTCCAATCTCCTACAATCAAGATATTTAGATTATTAGGAATATATTTGATATAATATTGTAGGATAATAAAATATGGAATAATAGATTAGGTAGATAAAGATATAACTAACCAAATAAAATAATCTACTTACCAATTATTGTAGACCACAAAATCTTACCCAATTGATGATTTTGACACAAACTCGAAGTCCAAGAAAATGCCTTGGACGTGTGATATGGCCTTGTAGTGATAAATGGACTCTTTTAAACATATCTCCAAGGTTTTCTTGGGATTTTATCACATGTGCAACAACAATGATTATCCTAAGATAATTCTAAAATGAAATCATGTAATAAATCAACCAAACATATAATTAAATTAATTAAATTAAAAAATTAATTAATTTAATTGGAATCACATGGAAAAATAAAAATGCCAACAACAAATTAATTTAACTTTAAAACTAAAGTTAACATGTTGATTTTTAGGTTTGAAGAAATTAGAGTGAACGAAAATTGAAGCAGTCAACCCCAACTTCAACCTAGGTGAGAGAAAAGTTTAAGACAAGATCTTAGATCACTATCTAAAACTTTTACACGTAAGGCTGCGGGAACAAAAGAAAGCAAACACTTACATTCAGTTAAGATCGAGGAACCTGTAGGATCTCTACAAACCTATGAATTAACACTAGTCCAACCCAGGAAAAATAAGTCAAATGCTTCAAACATTATTATGGAACAACTTATTGACTCTGACATTAATTATGAGTGTTTAGATGATTAAGAGGTTACTCGTTTTTGATAGGAAATTTAGAAGAATGCTTTGCAAGAATATATATATAAGGGAAGTTGAGGAAAATCTCTAAAAGGAAAGAAAAATGAGTACATGAAGAATCTAGAGAATCTAAAATAATTCGCGTTATGTTAGATGTCGTAGTGTTAGGGACATGGACACATTAGGTGTGTGTCATACATACAAGGGATTTGGACACATTATGTGTGTGTCATACATACAAGAAATTGTAATGGCTCTAATTGAGGATGATTCTAGCTAGAGTTCTTCTCATTAGACGTTGTATATTGACATTTTGAAATGTTCTTTTGCATAGTGGTAATCAATTTCATTCATCTTTCAGTTATTGAAAAATGAAAATAAAAATAAAATTTTTCATTTATTTTTATTTTTATTTTTGATAAAACAAAATAAAATAAAAATTATGAACATCATTGACCTATTTGAACAAAATATGTTGTGACTAAAAAATATGTATGATATATTTTTGAATATTGACTATAATATTAATTCACATTAACTGTAGTTTAAGTTATTTACTAGCCTTTTTCACCCGTGCATTGTACAGGAGGCTAATGTATTGACAATTACATGATTGGATATAGTTTAATATTATATCAATAGCACCATCAAAATATAGTTAAACCTCTATAAGTTAATAGCATTAGGAGTGACAAAATTTTTTAATTTAGCGACATATTAAATAATCGATAAATGAATAATTTATCAATTTATTCGTTAATTAATAACTTATTAATTTTTCAAAGGGTTTGTTGAATTATTGTAATGGAATGGACGCCAAATACTTCTTGAACTACCTATAAGAGAATAATACAATTTCAGAGATGTTGACCAACAAGGAGATAACTAAGAGCATCATGGAAAATGAACAAAGTGATAAAGTTGAAGTTGAAAGTACTACTACGAAGTCGCCTTCACGAAAGGAAACTCTTAAGGTAGAGAAGACAATGAATAACTTTTTGTAGCACTATGAGAGACACTACCATAAATTCTTATCATATTAAGAAAAATCCAAGATCAGATTCAAGGTGAAATCAATTCAAAAATAAATAAGTTACGATTGAATCATTCTTTATGAAGTCATCATAAACAAATAATTAATTATGTATGTATTAAGGCATCATTAATTTATATATTGTATGGATCTATATGAATTCTTGAATTTCTATTATTTTATAAATTTAGTGAATTATTAATTTAGCACGTTGTCTTCAAGATGGGACCGATAAAAAATATTATTTTAGCGAGGTTATTAATTAATCGAGTATTAAATTATCGAGGTTCTATTATCTATATCTATATATTAATAAAATGAGATCATTTTCCCGCCAAAAGTTTCATTTTTATGAATTAAAAAAATAAAATTTAATTGTAAAAGGATAATCACAAATTTAGAACTCAATCTCTCCTTCCTCTTCTAGAATTCGAACTCTTATATATCTCCCATATAATATGAGGTAATTTTTCAGCGAAAAGTTTCATTTTCTGAATTAAAAAAATAAAATTTAATTGTAAAATCACACTTCGGATGATCACAAATCTGCAACTCAATCTTTCATTCCTCTTCTAGAATTCGAACTTTTATATATCTCCCCGTGCAACGCACGGGAGAAAATACTAGTAATAATTAAACTGAGTATCTGTGAGCACACCAAACTTATAAATTAATACGAGTGATGAGAGAATTCTATAAAAATTTCCATAGAATTTTTCATGTATATCATACAAATCCTTCCTATAAAATATCCAAGGAACAAATATACAACAACCACAAGACTTAATATACAATTCTCCTCAACAGCTTAACAATAAACACAATGTAAAAATAACATAATTAATACAACAATGAAGTCACTTAAATATAACTCTCAACACTAACTTTCACCAAGAACATCAATTTCATGTTAATTGTCAAATGCATCATAATACGACAATAACATACACTCTTACACGAGACTAACATCTCCAACTTCAAGTATACCCAAATGCTATTGATTGGGACACTAATGCTACTGTTAGTGACAGAGCATTGTCATGAGACATATCACAACCTCGTTGTCTAATGGTAACGGTTGGTTTCGGTACTGGTGTAGGACTTAGGATCACAGTCCACACGTTGATATCTTATTGGTGAGACTTAACCTTACATGTAGGACTTAGGATCACAGTCATTAAGTAAATGTGCAGACTTTAATTAATATATGACTTGCCTTTGACACTTTAATTACATGTTTTTCTTCTCTTCGTAGCCTCATTGAACTAAGCAATTAAGCCTACAAGAGCAACTGAAACTTGATGCTCTGTAGTCGTTTGACTTGGGAGGCATCAACTTAAAGTTTGCTATATATATGGGTCATCTAGAAAGCTCAATGAAGAGAGGCCTACACGTGATGATGAAAATAATGTTAATTATCTTATCTTATACGTCATTTAGTAGCCTATTTGATTCAAGTGATTAAGTATTGTCTCAAAACACATTGCCTTGTGGTCTCTAACTTAGGAGCCATGGAGGCATAGACCTACATGGATCTTAAGGGAGTGATACTTTACACATAAGACGCACATAAATAGTTTGGAGAAAACATTTAATTATTGCCTACTAAAAAAGAAGAGTTTGAATTTTATGGTATGGAAAACATAAAATTCATGATTTTTCGCATGTCGTTTTTTCACGAAATTAAGGTTAGAGTGACACTCAAAGGAAATAGTGGCACTTTTAGACACATGAGTATTCTTTTGTTGCTTTAAATTCCTTTTTTTTTTTTTTTTTTTTTTGCCCTCTTGGGAGTGTGCTATAATGGTGCTTCACTTCCATATGTAATTTGTTGATCTAGTATTAGTTCATTATGTTCAAACCCTTTTTATATTTGTGACAAAAATGGAGAGAATCTTGGGTAGATATGGGAGCTAGTACATCAGTTTGGGTGAGTATGACGGACTTTTAGATTGAATTTTTTTTTTTTTATTTTTTGTTTATAATTGTGAAATCGTGTGAATATGAAGTACCATATGCATATCAATATTATGTCATAATAATCCCCTATCTATATGTAGATGGGATTAAAAAGCACAGCTTTATTTTCTAAAAGAAATCACATGAAAACCACATTTTGCTTCATGAAACCATACATGTGGTTTCTTTTACAAAACAAATAATGTGAGTTTTTTACCCTATCCACATATACATAGGAGATCATTGTTACAATATTTTTGGTATTTAGAGCATTTGACTCGATTATCAAGTATCTGCTTCCCATGTTTTAAAACTCGGTTTGTTGAAGTTTTGCATTTCAAGTAACAGGTGAATTACATTAGTGTAATGAAGAAATTTGAGTCATTGGGACATTAGATGTTAGGTTTGTAAGTTGTTCAGTAAATATGCTCAAGGGCGAATGGAGCTGTGCCCGCTGCTAGGCTTGTCAAAACGGCTCGGCTCGCCCGAGCCTTGTTCGGGCTCGGCTCGTGGCTCTTCTTATGCGAGCCGAGCCAGCTTCGGCTCGCGAAAATCTGAGCCGGCTCGTTCGGCTCGCGAGTGGCTCGGGATCGAGCCGAGCTCAGCTGAAATCGTGTTAGACTCGGCTCGTGGCTCGTGCTTTATCTGAGCCCGAGCCGAGCCTGGCTCGGCAGCTCGGTAGCTCATGAGCCGAACGGCTCGCGAGCCGTTCATGTCTACCATTCGATGTGACCGCCACGTTAGCCGTGAGCAGCCCCCTGCCCACGCATTTCCCCTGCTCAAGGGTTTATTAAATACGCTCTCCCCAATGGCTTTGCTTGTGGAGGAGATTGAGGACTTGGTGGAGCCGACTTCGTGCCGGTCATTTCGTCACATTTCTTGGGCTTTTAATAATGTATATTGCTCGTTAATCTTTAGCTCATTTTGCCATTCCTTATCATTGTAAATTCCTAGATTGATGTCCTCCGCTATTTATAGAAGGGTTAATTGATTGAACGAAAGTTACGTTATTCCTTATTGAAAAATGAAACAAAAAGAGAAAAAAAAATAATAAAAATGAATCTTGGGTCTGATAATTGTGAACAATGAACTTCCATTTGAGTAATTTGATAGCGTAAACAATTTATATACACCCTTAATTTGGAAACACCAAATTTCTCGCTTGATCTTGAGAATATTGCATTCTCTGATTTGCATAACTTGCAAAACGAGGAAAATCAAGGAGCAGAAAATTATAGTACGATGACTTAAGAATTAAAAAAAAAAAACATAAAACAATAGTAGGTTCATCTAATGAAAGAAGTATTTTTCGTTTTCCTTTTTCAAGTTGTCGTTCTTTTATACAAAAACGAGCATTTCGGATATATATATATATATATATATATGTGTGTGTGTGTGTGTGTGTGTCTGGAGATTTTGTTTTACCTTAGAGAAATTAAAGCTCTCATCTATATCTATATATAAAGAAAAACAGCATTTTTCCCCCCAAAACAAATTCCTAATTTTTCCCGCCTATTGAATTTTCCCAATATAAACTTCTATCTATATATAGAATAATTTATATATATAGAAAATGAGGCTTTTTTCTTATTATATTTTTTATTGTCGTAAATCCTTTTTCCGCTTAAAATAAACTCTCTTTTTATTTTTTCTTTCCTAATCCATATCCAACTCTCTTTTATTTTTTTCCCTAATATATTAATATTAATGTATAGAGATTTTATTTTATTATTTCTACCCTACTTTACCCCATCTCATAATATCTAAATATTCTCTTTTTTTTTTTATTTTCTACGTATAAAACATAATAATTTGTGATTCTATTTTGCTCGACTTGATGAAAGCTTTAAAACAAGTATACTATCAATATATAAATTTTTATTTTTTTAAAAAAAATTAAAATTTACCCCAAATATATAAATTAGTACCCAACTTAAATATAAATTGATATTAATATAGATTAATGACTACTGATGTAATAAGATTAAAAAATTTTGATAATTTATTACGACACTAAATTGATGTTTCTGCGTAAAATTCAAATATAATAAGCTATTTCATTATTTTGCACTTTAACATCCAAACTTTAATAACAAATAATAAATTTAATTTGTTACCTCATTAGCTTCTGTTATTATTAGTTGTAATTTAGTTTATTGGGAAAAATATTATATATTTTTCTTTCAAATATTACAAATTTCCATTTTTTTCTATTTTTTCTTTCAAATCTTCAATTAAAATATATTTATGTATCGAACAATATAAGGGTGTTCCGAGAATTGGAATGACTTTTTAACTGATTGTTTTTTCATAATTTTTGTATTTAAAAAATAAAATTATTTAAAATTAACCGTTTTTACTAAAATTTAATTTTTATGCCATAAAAAATTACCATTGATTAAATTTTTGCATAAAAATTCAAATAAAGGTTTAACATTAAAATTAAAAAAAAAGATCAGAAATAATTAATTATTTTTGTAAATAATTAACTAAGAAACAAAAAATAATTAAAATTAACAATCCCACTAAGATTCAATTTTTTTACACTACAAAATTACGATTCATTAAAGTTTTACACAAAAATTAAAAAAAAAAAAACTTACCAGCAGCTGGCTCAAGTTTGAGACAAAATTCACTACTATAATCCCCAATGGGTACTAAAAAATTTAAAAATTAGGTTGGACCCAATAATTAATTTTAGAAACAATCAATTATTTTTATAAATAATAAGCCAAAGAATAAAAGTTAATTAAAATTAGCAATTTCTATAAAATTTAATTTTTTGTGTGATGAAAAATTACAATTTATAAAATTTTTACATAAAAATTAAAATAAATATGTAACATGAAAATTATAAACTTAGCTTGGACCTTTTATTAATTTTAGAAAGAATTTACTATTTTTAAAAATAATAATTAGCTAATGAATGAAAATTAATTAAAATTAGTGATTTCACTAAAATTTAATTTTGATGGGATAAAAAATTAGAATTTATTTAATTTTTAAATAAAATGTTAAAATAAATGTATAAGATCAATTTATTGAATATATATTTATATCTTTTAAATTCCAAGATATCTTTTCAATTGTAAGATATTTTTTAAATTGGATTCATATAATTCTTAAAATTATGGCTATCAAGCCAATTATTTTGGAACTAATTATTTCTTAGAAATAATTAAATTAAATACAAAAATTAACTATGATTATTTAAGCTATTATTAATTAAAATAATAAATTCTATTACCAATATTTAGCTAGACATGGGTTTAGTGGGCAAAGATTGATAAAAATTAATTACATTGTTTAAAGAAAAAAATATAATTAATTTAAAAAAGGCAAGAAATCATTAAATTGCTTGGGGTTTTCCCTAAAAAATGAAAAAAAAACCTTTAAATTGTAATATATCTTTTAAATTACAAGATTTCTTCAAAATTAAGTTCATACAGTTCTTAAAAATGATGATATTAAAATAGTTATTTTATAAATAATTAATTCCTTTCATAAATAATTAGCTAAAAATAATAATTAGTTAAAACGAATTCTATTATAATTAATTAAAATTAATACTATTACAATTAATTAAAATTAATACTACTGTTAAGATTTAATTGGACTTGGTTTTAGTAGGCGAAAATTGACATGGTTTCGTTGGACGAAAATTAATAAAAATTAATTATACTTCCAAAACAGAAAAATGACATTAATTAAAAAATAAATAACAATTAAAATTAATTAGACTTCCAGTGTAGACTAGATTTTTCCTAATTTTCCAAAAATAGAAACATAACTTTATTTCAAAAAATGAAAAATAATTAAAATTAATTACATTGCTACATGAAAGAAAAATATGCTTACGAAATTAATTTATCTTTTTATGTATTTTAACATAAAATTAAGTTAACACCTATAAGATTTTTTATTCTTAGAATTGGGGCATTACATATTATTGTAAAGTAAGTCGGCCGATACTAAAATGATTATCACAGAAATAATAAATTCTTTTCATAAATAATTAGCTAAAAATAAAAATTAATTAAAAATAATTATATTATGATTAATTAAAATTTATAATATTATTACAATTTAATTGGATTTGGTTTCAATTGGCAAAAATTGACACAATTTCGTTGGAAAAAAATTAATCAAACTTAATTATATTGCTAAAGCAGAAATATAACATTAATGAAAAGATAAATAATAATTATAATTAGTTACATTTCCATGGTTGGCTAGATTTTCCTAAAAAATGAAAGACATCTTTTTACATGCAAGATATCTTTTTAAATGGTGATTCGGGTTGATTTTTAATGGTTTTTAAAAGTTTTTAATGTAAAGGAGGAGAGAGAATGAGTGAAGTTGAATGGTGGAGATTTATTGATGTGATGTGATATGTGGGTATGATTGATTTAGAATAAAGAAAGAATGTATAAAAAAATGGGAAAAATGGTAAAATTTTGAAAAAATAGTTGCGAATCAGACTTTTAATTGTAAAATATTTTTAAAATTATATTCATACAATTCTTAAAATTACGGTTAAAATACTAATTATTTAGAAATAATAAATTATTTCTATAAAGAAGTAGCTAAAAACAAGATTTTATTAGAATTAATTATACTACAATTAATTACAATTAATTATATTTCTCAGATTTTATTGGATATATTTTCATTGGATAAAAATTGAGATAGTTTTATTAGACGAAAATTAATCAAAATTAATTAAATTGCTAAAACTGGAGACACATAATTATTTCAAAAAATGAAAAATAATTAAAATTAATTAGATTGTTACCGGAAAGAAAAATGTGCTTATGAAATTAATTTACCTTTTTATGCATTTTAAAATAAAGTTAAATTAATGCCTATAAGATTTTTTATTCTCATATGTTTTTGTATTTTTTATGATATTTCTTTTAAGTTACAGTTGATGACAAAATACTAATATTTTTTTGTATAATTACGGGTGTTTCAAAGGATCTATTCCATTTTTTTTTCTTTTTTTAAATAGTAAGCTCCAAAAATAGGTATTCAAATAATAACGTTTTTTATTTTGATACTACTCGAACCAATAATTATATAATAATTTTTGGTTCAATATATCGCTTTCGCTGGGGAATAAATCTAAGAAATCTTATTAAACAATTGGCTATCACCTCAATCAATTATTGAAATTATAAGATTCAATTAGAATATTTTAATTGGCTTTCAACTATATTAAATATTTATCTAAATTTCTGTCTCCTAAATAAATATTAAGAATCTTACTTACTTTAATTATTTATTTTATACTGAATTTTCCCTGTTGATGTTTTATTTTATTTTTAAATATAATCAGTTAGATTGTATATTTTAAGTATTAATCACATATATTTCAATTTATTTGTCTTATCCAAATTAATTTAAATGTTATATCAAATCATTCAATATTTAATATGTCGAATATGTTAAATTAGTAAGTTTATACTTAATATGTTAATATATGTGTTTAATATATTTAGAATATATTTATTAAAGAAATAAAATATCGAAGCAAAAGTTTTGGATTAAACTATCACGATGATGCATTGACACAGATGAGAATTTTCTAGCGGGGCGGAGACGGGGACGGGGACAAGGACGGGGCATGGAAGTTTTTAATTCTTATATCATATGCGTTCAGCCCAGAGTAAATGAGGATGGGTCGGAACGAGGATAAGTGTTTCCCACCGTGGCAAGAACAGTTTAGGGTATGTCGAATTGTACTGACTACATTGTTATTTTTATAATATATCTTTATACTTATTATATTTCATAATTAAAATTTAAAAATCATTATTTACATATTAATTATTAATAACATACATCATACTGATGTATAATAATTAATATCTCTCAAAATTTATAATTGCATATAATAAAATGTAAAATAATTTGAAAGAAAAAATTATGAGCTCTACAAATGTTAGTAGAGTTTTTTTAGTATGGTTATTTTAATAACTATAACATTTAATGTCATTTTATTTTCGCTTTACATACGTAGATTAATATTACAATGAGCAAAATGTAATCTACTATAACAATTGCTGCCATAAATTATCATCACATGCAAAGCACGGATGTAAATGCTAATTAAGTTACTATTCTATGGAGCATAGCAAATTAAGTTGTATGAATTTTCGTGAATTGCTCCTTGCATATTTGTACGATGGATTAGTATGAAATATAGGGAAAATTCTACCGAAATTTTTATAGAATTGTTTCAAGTTAAATTCTTTAAGTTTATTGTTGTAACTCATTCTTTATTTTAATTATTTTTTTAGATTTTATGTTAATATTATTAACATCTATCAATAACGTTATTAGTTGAAAATTTTATCCCCGTGCAACGCACGGGTGAAATAACTAGTTATGAGTTAAACCAATAAAATTTCTTCATATATTGTCACAACTTACGTTGCGGTGTCATAATATCTACATATTTCCTCCGTCTCATTTTGATAGATTTGATTTCCTTTTTCTTCGGTCCTAAAATATAGTCTACTCTCCTTATTAATATCAATTTAATTTCTTCATTTCTTAATCCACCCCTATTTATTATGCATGATCATTAATAAAAGTAAATTATCATATTTAATATATGGATATATTGAGAAATATATAAGTAAAATTTACCTTTTCAATAAATATCAATTTCAAATTCTTAATCTGTGTGAAAGCCAAACCATGTCTATCAAAATAGGACGAAAGGAATATGATTTTATCAGGTTTGGGTTGAATAAATTCCTAAATATCGGTGGGAATTACATCTTCCAAAATTCGAATCCTTAACCTTAGCACGTGTTAGTATATGCGTAAAAATGGATTTTGATATGATATAGAAAAAAGAATGAGTAGAGTTAAATGATGGAGATTTATATAATACAGGTAGGTCTCAGGAGATATATAAATATAAAATAGAAGAGATAATGAATAGAGTTAAAAGGAATGAATAAAACTTTATAAAAATGACTTAATTTCACCTTACCAATAAAATTGTGTGTTGACATGGCGATGCCCCAACAACTTATATTTTGAAAAAGAAAAAAGAGAAAATGATTGGAGAAAGTACAATGTATTTTTTAGATTTATATTTGTAATAGTATATATATATAAATAGAACAACTCACTTATCAAACAATGAAAGTTTGATAAAGGTGTGTTTGGCGTCAAGTAATGGAGGGAATAAGGGATTGCTTGGTGTCTAGCTTGTTCATTTAATGTAAATAAGATAGGAGAAGACATGCATTAAAAATGTGTACTATTTCATGCCAATTTTTTTGTGTACTATTTCAAGCCAATTAAGGAGCCGCTTATTGCACATGGTCAAGGACAATTTGGGTATGTTACAATTTTTCTTGTTAGTCTTGCAAATTGAAAATTTTTAAGAAACTATTAGCAAGTATTCCTTTTCGGTTCACAGGAATCTCGGTCCAAAAGTGCGCCAATCTGTGTGTCCTAGATCAATGGGCAACGTGCCATCTGTTCGCAGGTTGTTCTAGATTTTCCTGTACTGTACATCAACCTGATGACTGGTGCGCTCAAGTTTGCCTATCATTTTCACACAAGGACAAATAGAAATTTGCAAAAATTAGGTGTCTAACTTATTGGTCCATTAACAAATCAGTGTATGCTAGTTTGTTAACGTTTTACCTTTTTGCGTTAAATGATGATGATAATCATAAATTATTGGACGCTAATAATGTGTAACGATTTCGTAATCGATGGTCAATATCCGGAGGTTTGCTTTCTTTTTCAATTTGAAGAATTGACCATAACATGAGGAGTAGTTATGCAATTTAAGATGGACCAGGAGGGCGTTTAAAACCAGCAAAGTTGGAGAAGTTGAAGTCTTGAAGAGCAAAACCATTTAGCAAAGTCCAACCCTCCGGCGCCGCTTGTTTCTCAATATTCCATAATGGTCCCTCTACTTTATGCACCTTTTATTTGTTTCTCTTTCCCTACTGTGTTAGAATAATATAATATAATAATAATAATAATAATGTAATGACTTCGAGTATTTGAAGAACGTCTGACTAAAATTAAGAAAAGTGAGATAGTTTTATTGAAAAAATATATGTTTAATATGAAGTTTGATTAGGTGCTCGTTTGTTATACAGTTTTTGACGTAAAAAATTATTTGTTTATTATTTATTTAACATTTTTTTTGAATGAATTTATTTTAATATTTTATGATTGAAAATTTGTTGAAAATTTTGAAAATCCCACGCGACATCTAATTGACTGTGACTTTGATAAAAATAAATTGATGGAGAAGCTACATGAAACAAGTTGTAAGGGTGACCTACATGTTTGGAATCGAAAAGCGTCTTTAAATTCCTTGAAAATTTCCCAACCCACCTCTCTTGACAATGTTCAAAATTTCTTGAAATTTATGTTAATATATGCTTTATTGATTTGTACTCGAAAATTTTTTAATACAAAACTTGAAAAATTATTTTCTTATTTTCACAATACGATTTCTAAAGAAAATAAAAGCTACAAACCCACCTTAAGTTTAATTTCACTGAATTGAGGTATATATAGACTTATTTGAATTGGAAAGATAAACTTTTATTAAAAAGAATCAATCTTATACATGAGCAACACTAGAGGAACAATTAAAATATACAATTTGGTGTACAACTCTCTAATGGAATGACTGGACCCCACCGATACCAGATGAGATAAAAATAGTATTTTTCATACCATTTTATTATTAGAAAATTATACACCTAATCATACAAATTAATTATTCCGCTAACATTGTCCTCTTATACATTCCTAAAACTATTATTCATCATAATTTTATTAATTCTAATTGAACAACTCACTTTTAGGTGGCCCTTTGGGAAAAGTTTTTATAGTACATATATATAATATATAATATAATATAAAAAGTTCAAATTTGATATTAAATGATTCCTTTTTAATCTCAAGAATCAATACCTAATAACTTTCTATAAACATTTTAAACTCTATTCGTATAATATTATGTCATTAGTATTTTATTTTATTTTATTTATAATGCACATGTATGTATATTGTTTATACTCTCACCTCACAAGTTCACACAATTTGATCACTAATTATAGACCTAATAGTTAGTTGATATTAATTAAATTATCATCTAAAATATTATATTAAACATAAAATTTAAGATAGTAATAAAAATGACTACTAACTATTACATGCTTGCTTGAAATAACATTATTATGCTAAATTGGTCTATATCAACTCACGGAGTTAAAAAAAAATGTTACTTATTTTTATTAGGGGTGGTGTAAGACTCAGGTTAGATTTAACATCAAAATTGATATCCTCTTCACACGCGGGGTGAGAGTGCGCATAAAATCAAAATTAAATTTAGCATTATTCATTTATTCTTTAATCAAATACTATAATATAATTTAATTCATTTATGGTATATAGCAAAATTTGCTAGAACAAAAATTAATAAAACGGTTTGGAAAACAAGACTTTCCATAAATGAAATAAATAAAGAAAAACAGGAAGTTCGAGAAGGAGTAGCCCTTTCTCGGCAGTGGACTAATAAATTTCAACGTGTTGCAGAGGGTATAAAAGCAAGGAGCCTTCTGGTTAGATTTGGATTGAACGAAAAGAAACAGCTAAAGATTTGGATTTGAGAGAGGCAAACGAAATTCAATGGGGTCACAGAGTAATTATCCCGTGAAAGTGGTCCAAGGAGAGTTCGGATATGTACTGGAAGATGTTCCTCATTTGTCTGATTACATCCCGGATCTTCCTGTATGTATCTATTGATCTTTTTGTGTTTTTGTATCTGCAATTTTTGATTCATGTTCAGTTGTCTGAACTAAATGAAGTTGATTCGAGAAATGCGAGTGGTCAATTCCAGAAGTTGGCAGACGTGATATTTGTGTTCATGTTTTGTGATTTTTAGTTTCTGGAATCAACTCTATTGCTAATTATGAATGATGAAGTTGATTCTTAAAAGTTATCATTTAATAGTGAAAACTTAAGTTTCAGAAGTTGATATTTGTTTGTGATCTGGTTCTGATCTTTTGTAGTATGATCTCTGTAACTTCAGAGTAGAAGTTGGCTTTGGTATGAGATCTCATCTGTCGTGGTTGGTGATTAGTACTTGCAGATGTGAAATGGCTCTAAAGAATATGACTAGGAAGTACAATGATATTGCACCTACAGGGCAGCATATGAACAAGTACAGATTTAAATAGATATATACTCGTTTCAGTGAAGTGAAGAAAGAATCAATTTAACAACTGTAACTTAAGTCAAAGCGTCAACGAATTGCACTTTGCATGTGAAAGTATACTCAATACTGAGTCATTTGCCATTTAAGTTAAGGAAGTTCATTCAGTAAGTAACTCTATTGTCCGTGTTTGTTGAAAGCAATAAGAATTGTAAATGTAATTGCTAAACTGAAAACGCAGTGTTGGTCACTGTACAGAATTTCATGTCTGGACACATTAAGAGGGAATTTTAGGATGCACATGTGCTTCTGGGAAATCAGTAAGGATTTTTGATGCAATCAATAATTAATTCATTTTTGGTTGGGGCATGCTTGATGGTTAGATTATTACTTCCTTGGCAGCTAAATATGTGTATTCCTTACCTCCTTATACATTCGTGGCATGAGAAAATACTGCATAACTGCATCATGCAGTCATCAATCATGACATCTATATGACAAAGTTCAACAAGGCAGGAACTTTCAATTTGAATGTATTTGGTGGTGCATTTATAGTAGTTGTGATTAGACTAGTGAAATTCGCACCTTGGACAAATCTGATGTGCTGCATCTCAGACATTTTTAGAGTTCAAATGGGATAAATTGATTAGGTGTGACATTTGGATGAGTTATGAGGCACAAAATTTTTGAAATTGGTCCTTCAAGACCTCTGGGAAAACTTCTTGGCGATATTTGTGAGCAAGAGTCACATAAACCAAGCAACCCAGCTCAGAAATACTAGGGAAAAGCTACAAGAAATTAAGCCCCCGTTCTTCTACATGTTTTTACACGTTTTTACACATTTTTACACATTCTTTTCAACCCTACTAGTTCTCTCTCATATTTCACATCCACATATCTCGTGGGATCTACCCATACTACACAAATCTCCACCATTCAACTCCACTCATTCTCTCTCCTATATCACATAAAAACACATAAAAATCCATTTTTACACACATCCTAACACCCACCCTTTTTATGTTAATTTTCTTACTTAAACTACTTGGTAAAGGAATGATTCTAGAGTGAACACCAGTGACCAGTCTAAGAGGTGTAATTTCATTCTTAATATACATATATATTTTATAAAATTTATGAGATGCTAGTTCTTTTATTTGTTTGATTATTCATTTTGATTTTCTTTTTCCTGGCAGACTTATCCCAATCCATTGCGATCCAATCCTGCATATTCTGTTGTTAAGTGAGTTACCTTTTCTCACTTACCAAGCTGATAATATGGAGCCCTTGTCTCATTAACTATCTCTTATTATTTTCCAAAGCTGATGATTAAAAATGACTTATTATTTTTGCTATGATTTCAGGCAGTATTTTGTTCATGTGGATGACAGTGTTCCTCAGAAGGTGAGCAATAGTTTTCTACTTGTTCTTGAGACAGTGTTAGTGATCAAACTGTTGAATACATCATATTATTTTTCTTAAGAGGACTGTACTTGCGTAACTGCATTCTTCTTTCATTGATGGTGCATGTTAATTCGATGTAACTGTGAGTACGTGTAGTCGTGTAGATCAAAACCAGTATATGGGCTATATGTGTGAAGTGGACTTATGCTATGATAGTATTAGCACTGAGTAAAGCGAAGATGACCTTGTACGCTACTTTTTAAAGGAAAGAAGGATCAAACCTTTTTTCTGGCATATTGGATTTGTAACATCAATGCTGCACATCGGTGCATTATGTTTCTTACTTATTGCATTATGAATCTGTTCTTCTTCCTGTATCTGGGCATAATTGGTATTGATTATCTATTAGGAAGCAAGCTATTGAGTAGTGTATGTAATTGTTTGTTAATTGGATGTGGCTAACCTGAGTTAGTTTCTGGAATACTCCCCATTCTGTTAAGTATATACAGGTTTTATGCTTGAAATAGTACATTATCCATTTTGGATCCAAAAAACAGAACAAGTACCTCCACTGGGGTAATGTAGGATTTCATCCATTTTTCAAAGGCGGTTATTTTGGACTGTTGGTCTCTTTGTAGGTTGTTGTTCACAAGGACACTCCAAGAGGGGTACATTTTCGACGGGCCGGACCTCGTCAAAAGGTGTGTCATGTTTCTTTGTAAGTCAGTATATTTGTTATTATGCAACTGCCACTGAACTGGTCCTGTGTTTCACAGGTTTATTTTGCTTCAGACGACGTGAAAGCTTGTATAGTAACATGTGGCGGTTTGTGTCCTGGGCTAAATACAGTAATCAGGGAGATTGTACATAGCCTTGATTATATGTATGGTGTCAATGAAGTTCTTGGTATTGATGTAAGTTGGAGGTGCTTTTACTATGAAGTTGATTAGTTTTATCATCTGAAAATTATGTTAGCATTTGTTATGGCAGACTCTGATTAAAGCATCTGGTCTACTGTTACTTATGTTTATGATCCTGCTTCCTACGACACATAAGCAAGTATTTATAATATTTAGTCATCATTTTGATTTTTTTGATGTTCCTACTTCGTTTCTGTCACAGCTTTATCATTATTTTCTGTATGAGAATGTTCACATGCATCTGTTATCTTCTTTAATGCAGCTGCACATAACTTCCTATCATTGTTGACATTCAGTGAGTTTTAGGTTTGACCAGATTGCAATGCCCCATGTCGCGCACTTTCCGTTATACTTAAGAGTTAAGATGACTTGAGTCACTGGCAGTTCCTAAACTTCTTATTGTTAAGCACACACAAGCTGAATTATTGTGGCTAGATTTACATGTGTTGCAGATAATATCATGAGGATTTTTCTCAGTGCAATTGAAACAAAGAGTTCACTGGGAAAGAAGGAAAGTTGGCTGGCAAAACAGCATATAAAATTGTGTTAATGTATCCATATAATAATATTATCATAAAAGTGGCTTATGGTTGAATGTTTTGCACATTGCCAGATAGTTTAAGGCTTAATATTGGTAGCGAAAGAACCTATCTTGCTCTGCTTTTAGCTTTTCCAGCTCCTGGTGATATATATATATATATATATATATATATATATATATATATTTTTTCCATTAGACATATCTTGCAAAGGCTGGTTGTATTGCAATATCATCAGCTAATGGTGGTGTCTCTTCTCTGTAGGGAGGTTACAGGGGTTTCTATTCTAAGAATACTATCCCTTTAACGCCAAAAGTTACAAATGACATACATAAACGTGGTGGGACTATCCTGGGAACATCTCGAGGTGGCCATGATACCATGAAGATAGTTGACAGCATTCAGGACCGTGGAATTAATCAGGTAAGGGTAATTTTTCTGATAGGATTGTGTGAATTGGCTGCAGCAATGAATTTGATGCAACTAGATGCAGCAATGACCCAATCAAATCACACAAAATTCTTGAATTTCTATTGCTTAATCATTTTTCTTTAACTATTAGTGATTGTAATTCCTAAATAATTCCTTCTACCTTAAGTTAGCATTTTGTCCAGCGCTTGGTTTTGTATAAAAGAATTCTTGGAATATGTGCTCCAATCATCAAGTCTTGATTGACATTTCCTAGTATTCTAAATGAACGGGTTTTGACTGTGTTCTTTGATTGTTTCTTGGTATTCATTTGGAGTTATAGAAGTTTAATTTTTATCTTTTATATATTCATGCTTACATCTATGACAGAATGTGACTTCTTTTTAATATTATGAATGACTGCTGTGGTGTACAATAAGCTAAGTTTGGCTCTGAATAGTGGTATTACTGATTCAGGTTTATATAATTGGAGGTGATGGAACCTTAAAAGGGGCGGCTGTGATTTACGAGGTATCCTTATTTATAGTTGAATTGCACCCACATTTTATTAACTTATAGGTGCATCCAATTCCTAAGAACTAGTACCGTCATGCTATTGACTGCTGTTGCACTTTTAAGCTTTCAGTTTCGTGCTACATGACTTCTTCAGCATTGTACTCAATTCATGATGAATGATGCATGCTTTGAATTTGTGAGACGAAATTACTATTCCACTGAATGAATAGCTTTGTATTAATGTGCTGTTACCTGTTTCAACCTTTTCAGGAAATTAGGAGGCGAAATCTGAAAGTCGTTGTGGCTGGAATCCCCAAGACTATTGATAACGACATTCCGGTATACGTCTTCCTTTGTATGGACTTGTTCTTTGCACTGGGTTAAACTTTTCTCTAGCTAGCTTCTACTTCCCAATTAATCAAAATTTTACGTTTAACCACATATTCAAACCCACTGCTTGCTATCATTTATACATCTCGTGGTTGTCACTGCTATTATGAGAACTAGAAACTAAACTTTTTGCAAAATAATAATAATAACAACAACTTTACCCAGATACTCAGTCTCTTAGCAAGTAATTAATATGTAGTCAAGGGAGAACCCTGAGCAGCCTTTGGAATAGCTTTTAACTTTCAAATTTCAACTTGAATAATTTATATTTAATGGTCAAAACATCTACACTTCAGAGATGAAACGCCAAGTTAGTCCATCAAGAAGTCTACACTTGCATGAAATAAGTTAACTTCAACAGTGTATGCGAGGTCCTATATTGAGTTCAATGGTAAAATTATCGTGTAAAGATCTCATAACATTTCATTTCAAATGCTGTGTTCTGCATATGAACATGTTTCTCTTCATGTGTTACAAGCCTTAATTTTGCACTGCCTTGTGTCACCAGCCACTCCTCACCAGTTCGTTGGCAAATCATTTGGTTCTGTGCTGCTCAGTGCTATTTTCTTGAAATTTATGGACTTATATGTGCCTTAACTTTTGCTATCAGGTTATTGACAGATCATTTGGTTTCGATACTGCTGTAGAGGAGGCTCAACGTGCCATCAATGCTGCACATGTTGAAGCTGAAAGTGCAGAGAATGGCATTGGCGTTGTGAAGTTGATGGGTCGCTACTGTGGTAAGATAAACCTATACAACACATCAATTAACAGTAAACGGTAATATAGTAACTGTCATTGTGATTTATGATTTGCCTTATAAGTTCTCGAGGAGTTTAGTCTGTGAATCCATCTTTATCGTACTGCAAATTGAAACTTCATGCATGTATACCTATTTGAGAGAATAAGTTCTGTTATGTGAAAAGAATTGAAGAATTGAGCATATGAAGGATTTAGGTATGAGAAACAGTGTTGTGAAATCAATCACTACTTCAAGTAAATGCCATGTGTCTTTCTTAGCAAATACCAAGCGATGGTAAACTAATGAAGCTGTAGAGATCTGATAACATACCCTTGTGGGCTTGTGGCAGCTCTGTGGATGGTGCTTAGCATACAATGTCTATGTGTGCCATTCTAGATTTTTCGTGGACGTATTAAGAATTATAGGCAAAAAGTGTTTATCATAATGTATCTTGCTCTTGCTATATTTACCTGCACTAGATTGGAGTCCACCTAAACCATGAAATTATTCGTGCAGGATTCATTGCAATGTATGCTACTTTGGCTAGCCGAGATGTGGACTGCTGTTTGATTCCTGAATCACCCTTCTATCTTGAAGGAAACGGTGGACTATTTGAGTACATAGAGAAAAAGCTCAAAGAAAATGGGCATATGGTTATTGTGATAGCTGAAGGAGCAGGACAGGATGTTCTAGCTGCAGAAAACCGGAATGCAGAAAATGGAAAAGATGCTTCAGGAAACAAGCAGCTTCATGATGTTGGCTTGTGGATTTCTCAGAGAATCAGGGTAAGGGGTCATTGTTTGGATAAAGATTCTCCGAACTGATTGATACCTTTATCATCATTGATTTCCAATTTTCTATTATATAAGAGGCCTCGGTGCATAAGACTGTTGTGATGTTGATAGAACATGTCAAAAGTGCGGAGTATAGTATGTGATAGCTGCCTCAGATCTTCAAATAGATCTAGCCATCATAAAATGGAAGTGGCAGAAAACTACTCATGTAACTGACCCCCAAGTTTGAAAAGGGCTTGTTGAAAATGATATTGGGGAAAATGATTTTTGAAAAGCTTGTATCAACAAACTGTAAAGCAATAAAGTAAATTGCTGTAATTTGTTCTGTCTGACAGAATGTCCTATTAAGTTAATCTTCCTTTTTTGCAGGATCATTTTGCAAAGCTATCGAAAATGCCCATCACTCTTAAATATATAGGTCAGTAGCATAATCTCTGCTTGTGCGTTTCTGTAGAGAACTGTCCTAACAATTTTATTTGGCAGATCCGACTTACATGATTCGTGCTATTCCGAGCAATGCAGCTGATAATGTATACTGCACGCTGCTTGCTCAAAGTGCTGTTCATGGAGCAATGGCAGGGTATACAGGCTTCACTGGCGGGCTTGTCAATGGTCGGCAAACATACATTCCTTTCAATGTAAGTCTTACTAAAAATAAATAAATAAATGTGATCTAATGCCAACATGGGTGTGACTTTATTCTGCCGATGGAACACATCACTTCGACATTGGATGATGTCGAGGTGATCACATCTTGCCAGTGTGATCATTTGTGTCTCCATGGACACAAAACTGTGTCCATGTGGGCTAGATGGCTAGTACACCTCATTCAAGAATATATAGGTTTTTGGACTTCCGAGATTTGACACTTCTAATTCATTAGATTTTGATTTTGACACTTCTAATTCATTAGACTTTAAGAATCCAAATTTTGTGTGACCATTTTCTGCTCATTTGATATATAGACACACACACAAATAATAAAATAAATTTGTAGATGAAGAACGCCAACTGATTGTATGTCACACCCTATGTGGCACACCGACATGTACAACACAAAAGTAGAGGAAGAACACCTTCTCGATGAATAGCTACTGAGGTAGTCATCTAGGTCATTTGATATGGCTGTTTTCAAGTGAGACTACATGTCTTTAAGCGCTCAATGATAATCTGAACCTTATATTTTGTATATCCATAACAAATTTTACATTTCCATGCAGCGTGTAATTGAGAGGCAAAACAATGTTGTTATAACCGATAGGATGTGGGCACGGCTTCTGTCATCTACCAACCAGCCAAGTTTCTTGGAACCTAAACATGTTGAAGAGGTCAAAACAGAGGAAGTTCCTCCGACTCAATTACTGGATGATGGAGAGGCTTGTAAAGATGAGAAAACAGATAACGGAATCCCCAAGAATTAGATGAAATGTATTCTTATACATGCTTTGAGGTACCCCGTATACCGGGTAATATTCAGATCACGTAGAAACAAGTATGGTAATGATTTAAGGTTATGCCCTTATTGGCTGTTTTGAGTAGTCACTATTACTTATTGATGTTCTGTTATTAGTGGAAATCAGAATCAAAATGCTTCATTTGTATCTTTGTGAAGCAATTGCTCTCTGCATCTGCTGGGGAATTTTCATAATAAGTGTCCAAATTATATTCAATAAACATACCTTGACTTCGCGTGCAAATGCAAATTAAATTTAACTTACAAAATCGAAACATCGAAAATGACGAGAGGCATGAAAAATGGTCTTGTTGAGGTAGGAGTTTGGCTCTTTGCCTTTAAGACGATAATGCCCTGTGCAGGTGCAACTATTTTATAACATTCGCCTCCTAAGATACAATGATCACTTCCCGCAATAGGAGTACTCCAAAGCATGTGAACCAAACCTTAATAATGTTTTAAACTTCTCTTCACATAAACCACTCGATTCTAATAAACGCAAAATAATACTTGATTGAATATGGAATGCAATGTGAATGTATGATTGACTTGTCAAAATGCAAATGAGAATGCTTATATATTATTATTGGAAAGACATGTTGTCAATGGGTACAACCCTTATAAAAATGCAATCGTTGAAATAAGTCTATATCGAACAGACACATCCATTAGGAAATAAATTAAACTAAAAGTCATGATCTTTCATCCAACGAGACACACGATCTTTGATCCAAAAATAATTTAGAACATTCCAAAATACTTTATTTTATTTACTCATAATTAATTTTGCATTCAAATCTCCAATAGTATCATCTTTCGAGAATAATGCAAATGTTGAATACTTTCATATTCAGAAGACTTTTAGATGTGATCAATGGCATTGTTGGTATAATAAAAAGATTATAGAGATAGACACATCCAAAAAGTTTTCCTTTATAGTCACTTTTAATCAAGGCAATTTTTTTTTTTTTTTTTTTTGTGGGAAATTGGAAGATGTGAAGAGATGCGAGTTCAATAATTTTTCATGAAACTGCTAGTGTGGTGAGAGATTTGTCATGAAGGGGAGGGGGAGTAGCGTTTAGAGGTGCCAATGTGACACGGTAAAAAGATGGAGAGAGAGGGTGTTGTGAGAGGTTTTAGGTGCAATAAACCGTTGCGATGTGGAAAAGGAGGCTGATAATGTAAATAATGTAACAAAACGTAGAAAAAGTAGACAATGTATGCAAGAAGCCAAGAATATACCGACACTACAGGTTTGTGCTATTATATTTTAAGGTGCATTTCCATAGCCGTTTGTTTATTACTTCGTCTAACTTTGACCTTATTATTTAATTAATTACCACTACATTATGTACGAAATCAACAACAAATAACATCGAGTGCAATTATATTCTTCACAACTACAACACAATTGATTTCTCATGAGTCAGATTTCAGCAAATGCTCATTGCCAATGAATATTAACAATAAGAATTCGTACGAGCTTGCATAACCTCCCGGTTTTGTCATGAACAATGCGAGTGCAATACGGCAAATGTTCTTTGCCAACACAGTGACGTGACGCTCTCACGTCATCGTCCTTTTTTTATTTTTTATTTTTATTTTTTAATAGCTACGTTAAGTGAAATGGATAATATATAATTATCCCCTGATGGTGGGGGCTCGTGTGGGCCCCACGACCCCCCTCTCCCCCTCTTTCTTTTTGGGTTGTTAGCATGCGTTCCTGCTAACAGTGTTGGCAGGAGTGTGAACGATAAATCTATCAAATTCTTTCAATTCATTTCCAGTGTGTGTTTACTGTAAATACGTTTTCTCCACCACATACCCCTACAAGAAATATCTCATGAATTGGCAGGGGCAATAACCAGATTGAAGGTCATCCATACAGAATACCTAAGATCTTACAAATATCTAGCGAAGGCATAATGTGTCTCTAACGCTGTATTCAAGTACACAAAATTTTCCCAAGACACTGACCTTCCCGGGGGGAATTTGACGCTTCTGTTCTGCATCTTTTATCATAATATATGCAATCTTGTATTTGGATCTTGTTTGCATAATATATCAGTTCCAAAATAATAGGATCATAACAATAGAAGTTTTGCAATTGGATGTGTCTCAGTTCCAAAGCAGAGAGCTAAGGAAATCAAAAGAGTTGCACATACAGCATGAGAAGAACTGATGATGAAAACCTGTCTTTCATGCTTGAGCAGGGTTCCATCATTTCCAGTTTTGTAGCCACACAGCCATGTACTATAAATCATTGGGCTATTTCCCATTAGCGGGAACGAACATGAAACATGAAAGGAGTACACAAACTGCCTAATTCTGAAGGAAAATGTGGGAGCAATTTGGTCTGAAGATGGTATATTACTTCTGTTACATCTTTCACAAATTCACACATCTCTTCCATATGTGTTTGCCAGATCACTGCAACAATGACAAGAAATTGAGAAATAAAGGAGAATGCAACTTCACGACAATGAAAAGCGAAGCAAGTATGAAACATTAAAATAACACAAACTGTCCACAAAAGGAAATTGTTGACCCTAAAATTTAGCACCAATTTGTTTCTGATATGCCCCTTTTTGTTCTTTCAGGAAGGGGGGAGAAAAATATAAATAAATAAATAAAATTATCCACAGATTGTCCCAAATTTACATCAAATCTCAAACAAAGCACATCAAAGATTTATGAGTTGCACACGTCTAAATAGTCGTTGGAAAAAAAAAAAAAAAAACCATTAGTGTGACACGAGAGGACAAATCAGGAGTATTTTATGATGAAAAGGATCAACTAAACTTAAGGACATCAGCCTGATTCTTTTCCAAAAATAAACTTTTACCACCAGCATTGATAACTCCTACACTTAGCAAGAAGCACCCACATTACTGCACTAACACCACATCAAACTCTTGAGTGACCATTACAGAGCATAATCTTCCAAATTTTCTATCTCTTATCAACTGGAGGTATTAGACAACAAACCCCCAAAAACAAAAAAAAAAAAACCACCCACAAAGGAAAAAAAAAAAAAACTAATTTTGAATCAAAGATCACGCTGTTAGTTTGATATACATAAAATTAAGAAGTCCAGATTTGAATATATCCATTGTGTTTTATCTAAAGATTAAGACATAAACTTAGCCATGAACTCATGTTAAAAAATCTAAAACTTAAAACGTCCTGAGAACTCAACTCACAAGCAGATTGTGTATACCTAAAATAGCATACCTTTTTAGTGAATTTGGATGCTGTCAGAAATCTGAGGCTGCATAGTAAATGATAATATCTGATAAATTGAGAGCTCAATAAAATAGGAATTTGTGTCTCTGTATTGCAGACAAGATAAACTCATAGAAAATGGTCAACTGCCACCACAATTCATTATTACAATCCCAATCACCCTTTAATATTGTTAAGAATTAAATCAGAGTTCTTCATTTGAACCTTAGCAGGCACCATCCCAATCTGATTCTCTTTAATTCTTTACTCCAAACTAAAACTAGGGAAAAAGCAAACCTAGCACACAACTTCTCTGTGTCATCATTCTTTACTCATACTAAGTTTCAGTTTTGCCAGAACTTATCGATGTAGTCATCACACCATAAATAAATGAAAGCAGCACTCTATCAAACCTCTGAAGTAAAGAGAATAATAATAATAATAATTAATAGTAACAATAATAAATAAATAAATAAAACCTGTGAAACCAAATATAAGTACAAAAGGGGAACAAGAGGCAAGACAACATGACTGTAAATATTAATTTGTTGTTCGAGAAAAGAAAATAATTAATATTACATCCTCTTCATTAACCATTGATCGAGTTCCATTGAAACAAGTTAAGCATCAAAAGTCATACAGACACAATCAACATATATAAGATAGTTGTGAATTGTAACATGTATGTACGTACCAAGAGGAACAAGAAATTAAATCGTGCTTCTTTTGATGAAGAAAAACAGTGAATCCTGCATGCATGCATCTTCTATAATAATAATAATGATAGTTGATTCCATGTATTTCAGTCTACATAATATCTTTATTGGCCAACACCGGAGACTCCACACCACCCGCTCGTAGTGAGACTATACTGTAGACCAAGAAGTGGTATTGGTCTATCACAAAAGTCGAACGACATTGACATCTGCCAACGGCAAAGTGGACAATAACAACTTTTGGACAACCATTGCTCAATGCATTTGGTATGAAAAACGTGATAGCAAGGCATGAACGTCACTTCGCACTCTCCTACTTTAGTAGAGAAATCATTGAGGCAAATGCAGCAGGCAATTTCTACTTGAACGTCGTGCTCTATTCTCCTTCTCGGGAGGACTTCGACAGAAATTGGACAGGCAGGAACCACACCATTGGCATCACGAATTGATTCCTGCAGTATGCGATGAAACACGGAGTCTTTAACAAGATAGTGTCTGCCAAATACACGCACAATCACTCTCAGGCTTAAAAGATTGTGATTTGGTGACATTCGATTAGCAATAGCCCTTAACTTATACCAAAACTTCCTCACAAAGACAGGGTACCAAGGGGTTTGAAGGGTCCAAGTTGGGATAACCTGGCGAAGGAGGATGCTGCGAAAATTGCGAAAATTAGAAAAATGGTGAGGCTTGATGGTAACAGAATTATAAATGTGCCGGTGACGAACAACTGCAAACCTTCGAGACCCATGATGAGGTTTTTCTAACTTCTCCTGATTGTCCGAAGGAATTAGAACAAACAACCGAGGTGCGCAAAGAAATTTGAGATCCACTTGAACTCCGCCTCCCTTCTGCTGCTGCGCAATTGTTGTTTCATTCTTCTCTACAACTTCAACGCCAAAATCAATGTGCTCGTACTCGAAAAAATCACATTCCCCTTCTAAATATGAAGGGCAGTCATATAATTCGGACGACATCGCTATAGATTATTATAATATAATATAATCTCTAGCTATGTGTGTGTATATATAAATATGTATCTAGCTATTTTTCACACCGTGACTACCCAGTAAATTTTATACTATACAAAATCGAATCCAAATTATTTAGGAATTAGGACTCCTATTCCTCGTAGAAAAGGAAAACCTTCCTTTTTGACGCAGGGAGGTCCGTAATGGTTCATCGGCGTGATGTGGACTGACGTCATGTTTCCTGATTTATTTGAAACTCATGTCTATTCATTTTTGGGCAAAATACGCAATAACTTCAAAAGTTTAGGATAATATAGGAATATAAATATTTTACACACATTCCTTCTTTTATATAATAATAATAATAATAATATGTATACTAATTATTTCACCCGTACGTTATACGGGATATAATTTTTTAGCTAATAATAATATTAATAGATACTAGTATTATACCCGTGCGATGCACGGAAAGATTACAATATACTAGTTTTCACACCCGTGCGTTGTACGGGAGTAAAATTGTGTACATTGATATTTGGGAAGCACTAATTAATAAAAAGGAAGATCCGTCTATTACACATGTTTGTTTCATGAAATTGGCCATTGATATATATTACTTTTGTATACGGGGAACGTTTCTATGCATTTGTAAAGTAAACAATTCAAAAAAATAAGTCCTTTTTTAAATTTATATTAAGATTTTAAATATAAAAAGTTGTATTTCTGTAATTAGTATAAATAATTTTCACACTCATTCGTTGCATGGGAGTAAATTTGTATAAATTGAATATCATAGTAAATTGCAATGAAGAAATTATTTGGCTAATGGTTCACTATTGTCCATAATTAATGGTAACACAACGAAAAATAAAACGCTAAGATTTTGCACCGTATAATATTACTATTTATTTGAAGTCATGAATCCTTCGCCAACAACTTAACTTATCATGAATAACGCGTATAGCATACTTAATATACAATGTACTAATAGTAAAATTGTATTAATTAAAACACAACTTAAGACAATGTTAAACTGGAAAAGAAATAAATATAAAACATAATCAAGACAATGTCGAATTAAAAAATAAATGTAATTCAAAATAACCATATAAAAAGCACTAACGTAACGATAATGATGATGAAATATCATAGAAAAATCAATTCTTGATTTTTCATTGTTTGAAGTAATAAGGGTTATCTAACTTAATTTCTGAGCTGCCTACCTTAATCAAAGTATAAACACATGTAACATAAAAATCTATTAACTACAAATCATATATTAAGTATGTGTTACTAAAATCTATTAAATATTTACTTCGCTTTAAATAGGCATACTTCACATATATCATGTCAATTAATAATTACAATCGTAAGTAAATCAACTATTAAGCGTAATGAACACGAAAATAGAGATATGTAATGTACTATTTTTTTTAAATCCATTAATAGAAAAATAATAATTATGAAAAACATGTATAGTAAATGGTTTATACATATCATTTGAATGTTAAACTCGTCAAATGAATAATATAACCACAATTGATTGATTCGATTATGATTGACAAAAATACATTTTTCGGGTATGATTGATAAAGATAGATTTTTCGAATGTGATTGATAAAGATAGATTGCAATACTAAAAACTTAATGATCAAAAGAGGACCAAGTAAAATTTAAATTTAAATTCAAACTTAATACGAAAAGTTTTATTAATATGCTGGTTAAATCCCCCAACTTTCTTTCCTCCTATTAGAGAGTTAAAATTTCCATGACAAAATCACCTATATTAAAAACTCATTACCAATTTGCTACATTTGAATACTAAATTTTTCTACCGAATAATCAAAGAAATGAAGTCAAGCATTTTTCTATGCGATCTAATACAGCAAGCTTCTTTGCTTTTGAGCTCTACATTCCCACCGTTATAGCATTAAGTAGTTCGTCAATTATGGCATACTTCATTGTTCCAATTGCCAAGTTTTCTTGAATAGTGTACGCAGATTGCGAAGAAATTAGGCTAACCTTGTGAGAAATTAGAATCCTTAGTCCACGAACCACAAAAAAGACCGATTAATAATCCTGGCCACAAATAATTAAATGACTATGGGGTGATAAGATTGAATTTTTACGGGTTTTTAATGAATTTTTATGTAAAAGATGAGAGAAAATAAGTGAAGTTGAATGATAGAGATTTGTGTAGTATATGTAAGTCCATGAGATATGTGAATGTGATTGGTTTGATACAAAAAAATGGATTAAAAAATAGAAAAGAATTGTAAAATTCCAAACCTTATCACCCTTTATGAAAACATTTGTTATTAGGAATAAAGTGGGCAGCACCCATAAAATTTTTATGTATACGAACTACAATATCATCAGTCAATGTAAAATCAATAGGCAATAGTCAATCGATAATCTATCTATTTATCCATCTATTCACCCATTGAGATGCCATTAAATTATATCACCAGTAAAATAAACAAATAATTCATTTAAAAATTACTTTCTTCATTAATAAATCACTATGATAAAAGGATGTTCACGTGTAACAAATGAAAAAAAAGGTATTGATCTAATCCCATTGTAGTCGAGATTTCACCAAATCTAGATTAATTCTTCTCTTGCTTCACAACGCTTCGAGATTTTTTGCTCAACATATTAGTAGAGGATTCACCAACACGTTTCACTGGAGAGTTCTGCAAATTATGATTCGAGAGACTTGGATCATTGCCATTCTATAGAGGTGTGGTAAACTCACCACCATCAAAATTATCCTTCAGCACAAAGAATGCAGTTTACTATCTTTCTTAATATTAAATTAGATTAACATAAGTTGGGGGAACTTTAAATGTGCTCACCCTTGTCTTCCCCTCATTGACTATCTTCATATTAGAAAAATGATTGTCAGATTCCTAAATAGACCACCAAAATCTTTAAGTTGTATCATTAAAAAATAAATAATGCTATATTAAAATAAAGTAGGAAATACAAATTCTTCCTCATCAACATCAGTATCACTACAATATATAGAAATCAAATTAAGATCATTAGTTGCCCTATGTACTACATGGATATCACTATCTAGCCCATTGAGGTTCTTCTTAATTTGAACTTTAACCAACACCTTTTTGTTGACAAAAGCTTGTAACTCATTTGCCAACTCACCATTATAGTTCCATTGAAATTTAACAGAAAATAAGATAAATGTTAAAATTATAATGCAAATGTATAATTTGTAATCATGAAATGCTTAAAAACAACCTGTCAAATAATAATAACAACAATAACTAAGAAAAAAATTGAAGAAATTATAATCCAAAGGCGTAATTCATTGTCACCATCGAGATCGCCCAAGTTGTTGCGGTGGTAACTCCCGGCCGGGCGATGGGTAACGCCCGGGTTCGATCCTCACCCACGTTACTATTGTATCAAAAAAAAAAAAAAAATTCATTGTCCCCATTCGCAGCAAGGTAGTTTGAAGGAAAAAAAATAAAACACATACTTATTTATCTACCATGCAACATGATTGACTATGGATTGATTACTAAGACTAAATAGCGGGATTGGTCAAAAAAATACCAATGACTGACTTATGTAAAATAAATTTTATTTTCAGCTATCCATATTATTTGCGGATAGACTTCAAAACCAACTTAAAAGCCCAAAATTTGGCGGCAACATCATATATAATTCTAATGTGAGAATCCACATTCTAGATTTTGTTAACTATAAAATACAATCATTGCATGTCAAAGATAAATCCCATTTTATAGGAATCAAAGAACAACAACACAGAAAAATTATACCTGAGAGGGCAATTAATATTATGCTATGACGAGATTACAAACATTATCCTAGAAATAAGGCAGATGACACTGCAACATCATTCATTAACATAAAAATGAAGCCTTAACACTACAACATGATCCATAACCCTGAAAATATATGAAGTAAGTTCACAATATGTCCTTCCACTTAATAACTTTTAGTTTGGTTATATCAAACTTGTACCGCAGTTCCAATGAGGAGTCATGTGATTTCTCTCCGTTTTTATATTTTAATTTTATTCATTCTTTTCATCAAGCATTCCAGTGATGGGTTGGTTGCTACCATATAGATTGTAACTAATCTATGCAATGCAACCAATCCAATCTTGAGGATAATAGTCAATGGAGTCAACAGATTGGGTGACAAATATTTAACCTATGAAAATCAAATGGTGCAAGAAAATGGCACATGTTCTCACAAATTCCATATTCATTCAACAGTGTATAAACAGATTAAAAAAAAACACTCGTAGCGACAAAAATTACCCATCACCCATTGTTGACGAACATAGCCATATTGAATTGAACCGGCTCTGTCTCTTCTCTCTACTAAAATCGACAGAAAAATCAAACTGGGTATTGTTGGAGGGCATTTTGTGGGGTTTTGATGAATTTTTTGAGCCCAACAAGCAAAATAGAATTAATTCATCTATGGACCTATAAACCTGGGGATCGAAGGCCTAATTTTCTAACCTTAACCACAAACATTATTATGTGTTGTTAGTGCCACGACTTTTAAATACTCAACTCACAACACTTAATAATTGGGTCCAGGGATCTCAACCTCATGTGTTTGTATCTTTGAGTAAAAGCACCGAATTACTAAATCTTAAGAGCGAACTATAAACAGAATTAATATTCGTGTCTAAAAAGCACGGAAAATTTACTGACACAGGATCAAGGTACTTCAAATAAGAAACTCTTCTCAGAAAAGCATGAATGGAGATAAAATAATAATAATAATAATAATAATAATAATAATAATAATAATTGAAATAAGGATCGAACCAACTTTGTGCTGCACCGACTGGCATTCCTCAGATTTTATCAAGGCAAAGTAACATTCTGCAGCTCCCAAGTCCCTTAATTGCTTGTAATTGGCAGCTTCTCATGAATAGTCCACGCGAACGAATTTCATTGTCCACTACAACCTTGAAATCCTCTAAGTTTCCAATTGAAATTGTGTCGCAGCAATTAAATCATGGATGAGGAAAATTTCTTGATGATGACCCATTAGCAAATTGGAGAAAAGAATCATTTGAAGAGTACAAATGGACAAAAAGGGCAGCCGTGAGAAGTAAGAAGAGAGACACAGAGAGGAGAGCGAAAGCATGAGAGAGGTACTATGAGAAGGGATGAGTGTGAAAATGTCTAGAATCGTGCGAATTTGAAATGAAAACCGACTGAACGTGCAGAGTTTAAAAAGCATGAAATAACTTCCAACAATATAATAAGCTTAACAAAAATAATACACATGGCAAATTTTTATTGGTGCAATAAAGCAATAACAGATTTTTTGTCCAAATAACTATTTTTCAATTACAACTGTTTTATTAAAACCTAAAATTATATAATATATAGATATAGATTTCAAATAAAATTAAAATGTACAAATTAAACAATGTAAATCTATTAAGAAGTAAAGTAAATTATCAATTAGACATTGTCTAATTAGCTAGGAGGATAAAGGTTGATGACCTAAAAGTCTCATGTTTGAGTCCCACCAACTGCGTGTTGAATTGGGTGGCCTTAGCTGCAGCTCATATCGCAGCTAGTTTAAAAAAAATAAAAAGAGAAGAATCAAAGTAAGTAAAAAATTAAAAATTTTGAAATATTTTTTGAAAACATTCATCATTTATTTTGTTGTCTTTTCGTCTCTATCATATATAAAAACCTTCAAATCTGCATGACTTTTAACTCTAGATACTATGTCGTACAACTGACCAAGACTAAATATCGGTTTTTTTAACAAAATACTAATATGCAAAAGTGATTGCCCTTGACTTTTGTTATTATGATATATTGATATTGAATATTGAATCGAATTCGAACCATATCCAACTCAGATTTTCTTCTTTTTTCTATGACTATTACTCGAATTTTTTTGTTATTATAATATACAGATGCTGAATATTGAATTGAATTCCGATCATATCCAAATCGAGTATTTTTATTTTATTTATACCGCTGTTAGTCAATAATTAATAAAATCAAATACCAAATAATATCAATCAATAAAATATAGTCTATTTGTTATACTCAATTTGAGTCAAAATTTTTCTTTTTTTAAATAAACACGTGCTACAATTCGAGTTTCCCTCTTTTTATTTAGTAACAAACAACATCAATCGATAAATTATATAGTTAAATGCATTTTTATATAGAATCAAAATTTGAAAAGAATAAACAATTAATATTTATTTCTGAATTTAAATTATTTTTCGTTTGTTTGTTCTTTTTTTTAAAAAAAATCGTATAGAATCATTGTTTTGAAAAAGGACAGAATTAAAAATAAAATAAGATTTAGGATTTATTTGCAAATTTGATTTTTTTTTAAAGAAAATGTGTACCAATATATTACTACTAACATGGCATTGTGCCAAGTTAGCACAACGCCATGTTAGCATAACTTACAATATATAATAAATTTGAAAATTAAAATGTATATAAAAAAATTAATTATCATTTTTAGAATTAATTGGGATTGTAAATTGTAAATTTTGATTTCTTATCATATTTTCAATAATGTTTGCAACACTGAATATAAAAAAAAAATGAAAAACTTGATTTTTTTATACTTGTACTTTTTTACAAAAATTAAAGAGATAATTAAATGATAATTTTAATAATTATTTTTTAAAGTGACTTGCGAAATCAGGAAACGGGATATGAAAGTGATTGTTTTCTATTTCTTTTCTAATTAACTAATTATTAATTATTAATTTAATTATTTAGCTAATCAATATGTGGTCTAAAATAATTTGATAGATACTCTAAATTATGATTTTGGTTTCTTGTCATATATTTATATTAAAATAACTGGAGTGCCACGTTGGCAAAGATGCCAACGCGGCACACATTAAATATTTTTAAAAATTAAAAAATTAAGTTTGGAAATAATCAACATTAATTAGCATTAATTGAAAACATAATTAAAAATAAACCAATATTTAAAGCAATCATTTAGTGATAAAAAATTGGTTTTGCAAAGACTTTGAACATGACTTCATTTTTTTAAAATTTTAATTTAAAATATTACATAATAAATATTTTTTATTTATTTTCCTTATATTAAAATTATAGGTTTTGATAGTTTTCTTCGTTATGTGAATTGGACTCTTCAAAAATAGTGGGTATTTTTATTTTTTAATTTTTAAATCAAATTGTTGGTTGTTAAAATTATAACTGGATTTATGTTTAATAATTAATCAATTTTTAAGTAAATAATAATTTATTAATCTTTTCTTGATATTAAAAATTAGAGTGTTATATTAGTAAAGATGCCAATGTAGCACACATTAAATATTTTTTAAAAATTATAAAATTAGTTTTGAAAATAATCTAACATTAATTATTAGTAGTAATTGAAAATAAAATTAAAAATAAACCAATATTTAAAGCAAATATTTAATGATAAAAAATTGGTTTTGGAAAGACTTTATATAAAACTTTATTTTTTAAGTTCTAATTCAAAATATTAAATAATAAATATTTTTTATTTATTTTCATCATGTTAAAATTATGGGTTTTGATAGTTTTGTTTGGTTATATTAATTGGACTATTAAAAAATAGTGGGCATTTTTTACTTTTTTCTATTTTTTAAAATCAAATTGTGAGTAGTTAAAATTATAATTGGATTTATATTGAATTATTTATTATTTTTTAAGTAAATAGTAATTTATTAATCTTGATATTATTACAATTGAAGTACCATGTTTGACAAATGCCTTATTAGTAATGCGAACATGGCACATGGTTTCTAATTAAAAAAGTTAATTGATATTTTTTATTTTTAATATGGCCGATGTGATATGTTCACTAGCTAAATTTTGTATTGTATGCATTTTTCCTTTTCTAAGTATATAAAATTAAAAATAAAAAGTTTTTTCCAAAATTAAAATACAATTTACATAAATAAAAAGAAATCAAACGAATTATGTAGATACGGAAAATTATTGGTATTACTACAAATTTAAATTACATAAAATTAAGTATAATACTTTTTATACAATAGAGCTAAAATTAAACATTAATTACAGTTAATCATTAAAAAATGCATAAAATCATAAAATTTAGAGTGTATAATATCCATTTCAAAAAGAAAAAAGGTGTTTAATATAAATTTCATTTATATCATTGAGAAAGACAAGTTTTAATAATCAAAAAATTCGTATATATTCATTCCCAGTGGTTCGTTTACAATTAATTAATCTCCACGATTACCATTGTCCAATGCGATATACAACAATTGGAAATAAAGTTAAAGTATGACTTCGTTCCCTACAGTGGATACGTTATGGCATCTACAGTTGGGAAAAAAATTCGTAAGGGTCGAGTGAGGCCCTCCACCATCAGGGAACAGTTATGTATTATTTATATTATTTAACCTAGATACCCAAAAAAAATTTTAAAATTTTAAAAGAAAATTTTGCTCGCTGACATGGCTTCACCAGAAGACACCACATCGACGTGGTGTCTGGCTTATGTTCCTCATTGTGGGGAACAGACCCATAGCGATTAAAGTCACATATTTTGATAAACTTTTTAATTATGCGATGCACGTGAATTTTTTAATTTATAATTACGAATTTACTCCGCATTTTTTGTATTAACTACAATAGACAATATTATAGATTTTAATGATTGTTTATAATTATGTAATTTTCTATGCATAAATTATATTAATTATATGATTCAACGTTCATATTGAATATATTTATAATGTTATATTAATTATTTATTGTTTATAAATTTAATTGTTCCCGTGTATCGCACGGGTGTAGTACTAGTTTTTATTAATACATGCAACACTAAATATAAATGAATTAAAAACTTTATTTAAATCAATTCTAAAATTTTAATATTTGTAAAAAATATATATATATATAAAATAAAAAATAAGAAAACCAATACTAAATTAGGCAAGTAGAAAAATTAAATTAGAAAACTAATTAATTCTTTAAGAATAGTGTCAAACATAGCACTGCCACTTAGGCACATTTGCCTAGGTAACACTTTAAGTTTTATAATATAAAGATTTATCGTATTAATATAAGACTTTAAAAAAATAATAATATAAATAATGAGTCTCAGCAATAAATTTAATTAATATAACTAATAAAATAATTCTTGAAAAATTTCGATAAAGTTGTCATCTATTTTGTACCAATTCATTATGTAAATAATTGTGGGAAAACTCACAAAAAAATACAAACTTAATTTACAATAATCTTAAAGATATCAACATTTAAAGAAATCCAAATATAATGCTATTAATAATAGTCGTCAACAACAACACATAAGATAAAAAGTGAAAACACCTTCGTCTTTTGACAAAAAATGATGAATGCACTCAAAATAAAAATAAGGCACATTTATCTTTATATTATAAAAAGAGGAGTGCCAACTAGGCGCATTGCCATGTTGGCACTCCTTTAGTTATTAAAAAAAAACAAAACCTTATATGAAAACAAATATTAAATGATATTTAATAATTTTATTTTCTTATTTAATTTATTTTCATTTCTATATTTACTATTTTTATTTATTTTCAAGTCAATACTCATTTATTATTATAAATATATAAAAAAATCTGACTTACAAACAAACATTAAATGTACATTTAATAATTTTACTTTTCTCATTGAATTTATTTTGTTTTTATTATTTAGTGTGTTTGCATGTGTGTGTGTATTAATTTTTGAACTATATATATAGTTGAAATGAACTAAATGTATGAATTACTGAAAATTATACTATCAATAGAAATTGAAGTGCCAACTACTCATTGTGCCAAGTTTGCATGCATTTATTTAAATATAACTTTGTTTTTTTAAATTGTAATTCAAAACATTAAATAATAAATATTTTTTGCTTATTTTCATCGTGTTAAAATTATTGGTTTTGATAGTTTTGTTTAGTTATGTAAATTTGACTGTTCAAAAATAGTGGATATTTTTTAGTTTTTTATTTTTTAAAAATTAAATAGTGAGTAGTTATAATCATAACTGGATTTGTGTCGAATAATTTATTTATTTTTAACTAAATAGCAATTTATTAATCATTATATTATTATAATTGAAGTGCTATATTTGGCGAATGTCCTATTGGCATTGCTAATATGACACGCAATTTCTAATTAAAAAAGTTAATTGGTTTTGAGAGTTTTGTTTAGTTATATAAATTTGATTATTCAAAAACTGTGGATATTTTTTTAGTTTTTTATTTTTTAAAAATTAAATAGTGAGAGTTCTAATCATAACTGGATTTGTGTCGAATAATTTATTTATTTTTAAGTAAATAGTAATTTATTAATCATTATATTATTATAATTGAAGTGTTATATTTGGCGAATGTCCTATTAGCAGTGCTAATATGAACGCAGTTTCTAATTAAAAAAGTTAATTTATATTTTTCGGTTTTAATACGGTTGATGTAATATACTCATTAACTAAATTTTGCATTGCCTGTGTTGCGCCTTTTCTAAGTATATAAAATTAAAAATAAAAAGTTTTTCTTTCTAAAATTAAAATACTTTTTACGTAAATAGAAAAAAATCAAATAAATTATGTAGATGCAGAAAATTATCGGTATTACTACAAATTTAAGTTACATAAAATTAAATATAGTACTTCTTATACAATAAAGTTAAAATTAAGTAACAACAGCAGTTAAAGTTTAGAGGACGTAATGTCCATTTTAGAAAGAAAAAAGGTGTTCAATATAAATTTAATATGTTCCAACGAGAAAGACACGTTTTGATAATCAATGAATTTTTATATATTTATTCCAATGATTCATTTACAATTAATAAATCTCCACGAACATTACTGTGCAATTCGATGCACAATAATTAAAATTAAAATTATACATTTTGATAAACTTCTTAATTATGCCATGCACGTGAGTTTTTTTAACTGACAATTTTGAATTTCCTCCGCGTTTTTTGTATTGACTATATAAATATATAATATTATAGATTTAAATAATTGTTTACAATTATACAATCTCCTATGCATAAATTACATTAATTATATAATTCAACATTTATATTCAACAAATTTATAGTGATATATCAATTATTTATTATATATAAATTTAATTGTTCCCGTGCATCGCACGGGCGTGATACTAGTAATTATTACATAGAATATAAAAGTTGTCTTATTATACAATTAAATAGTACTCAGACAATAAATAAATTTTTAGATAAGCGGGACATCTCGAATATCACTTTTGTACAAACACTGGCACTCTAGCATAAAAAACTACAAAAATATTAGAAATAATATCATATTTTATATATGATTAATGAAACTCATTAAAGTATAATTTTCGACCACTAAATACGTTGAGTTGCCTTTTCGAAGTACAGTGCCACTAATGCATAAATGTTACACATAATAAATTTATATAATTCCGCCAAATTTATGACGGAGATATTATACCTAGATAAATATAAAAGCACAAACATAATATTATATAAATACAATCATTCACTTCACATATCAAACTACGAATAACATAAAAGGTTTGTGTAAAAAATCAAATAACATAAACAATGTCTTTGATGCGATTAATAAGTATAAAACTACAAGTTTAAACATTTTTTTATAGACGACATTTGTAGTGGTTTTAGTTGGATGACCATCGTCATCATATATCACAAACTTTAAACGCTTCATATGCGTTACCCTCGAGACTGAAATAGACCATTTCTATTTAGACCCTATCTATTTCGGCCAGTGCACTGTCTGGGGAAAAATTTTTCAACATCTATTTTTTTCAATCTATATTGATTGAATATTGTATTATCATAAGAATTAGAATATCAGAACAACTAATAATCACCCTAAAACCCTATTTCTCTACCTTATGATTTGATTCATACTTTAAAATTCTAATAGCTCTAAATGAATTAGAAAAAGAAATATAATAAAATATAATATAATTTATCTCATTCCAAATCGGTCCATTATAAAGGTGATGGTGTAAGTACTCAAAAGATAATTACAGTTTTAAATCTAATTTTGGATAATTTAACTCAATAAATATGTACTTTTAGTTTTAAATCTCTCTTTTCTTTTCTTATATATATATATATATATATATATATATATATATATTCAATAATTCATTATAATACAATTAGAATAAGAACACATTCATACCCTTAACTTTTCTACTTTAATGTTGCGTAACTAATAATATTGATTTATGATTGGGGTGTCAATTAGACCAATGATGCACTAATTTACTAATAAGGTACTAAGTTAACATGTGAATATTTTGGCACCAAAAATAAACATTCGAAGGAAAAAAAAATTAAAAGTATGAAGAAAGTACAATCAATCAACGAATTCACTTTTATAATTTAAAAAATTGCGATGACTCAACCAAAAGGTATAAAAAATTAACAATACAAAAAAATAAAAATTATCAGTACAAAGAGATAATAATTAGTTTAATAATTTACCACAAATAATCCATCAAAGTGTGTCAATTCATATTTTAATATATTTTATACTTATAAATAATAATAATTGCATTACAAATTAATTCTACGACAAAGAAATTTAGAAAGTTTATTGGACTTTTGCAACTGTCACGAATTATGTGAATTAAAAATTTTAATCAACCATACAAAAAAGTATAATTAATTTTCGCAATGAACATATTAGCATAAAAAGTAAACGATCAAAGGTAAAAAAAAAATTAATAGCGTGAAGAAAGTACGATCAATCCACAAATTTATCTTAAAAGTATAAAATATTGTGTCGACTTGTATTGATGGTTTAAAAAAATTGATAATATAAAAAACGAGGAAAAATTATTATTTTGAAGAAACTAGAATTGTTTCTTTATACAAAGTGAGTCCGAGACTTTTTTGATTGGAACTCTCTTCCACTGTTTAAAAGTATTTTTCATGTAGGCACAAAAATAAATGATCTAAGAAAAAAATTTAATAGTGTGAAGAAAATACGACCGATCCACAGATTTAACTTTAGTCTTTAAAAAATCATGTTATCTCAACCCAGTGGTATAAAAATTAAATAAAAAAGAGAAAATAATTTACCATTGTGAAGAAAGAAATAATTGTTTCAATAAATATTTCAACAATTTGTTAAAAAATTAAGTCGAATTGGATCGATTAATATTTTAATTTGTTTTATACTTGCAAACAGTAATAATTGTATTACAAATTAATCTAGTGGAAAAAGCTATAAGGTATATTGAGCGTTTAAAATTGCAGAGAATTATGTGAACTAAAAATGTTAATCAACCGTACAAAAGAAATATAATTCACAATAACCATGTTAGTACTAAAACCAAATGATCTTACGAAAAAAATTAATTGTGTGATAAAAGTACTATTAATCCGTGGACTTACCTTAATAATTCAAAATATTGTATCAATTACTATTAATGGTTTAAAAAATTAATCATATAAAAAAAGAAAAACTTTAATAGTGCGAAGAAACTATATATAATTGTTTCTTCACAATAAGTGAGTCCAACACATTTTTTATTAGAATTCCCTTCAACTATTGATAAGCATTTTCCATGTTGATCAAATCGAATTTTTAAACTTTAATGTTATACTTTTTTTTTATTTTGTGTAAAAATTTAATGAATGCTAATTTTTTATCACACGATAATCAAATATTAATGAAATTGTTAATTTTAATTAATTTTATTTTCTTAATAATTAATTTTCATTTCATAGTTAATTATTTATAAAAAGCCTCTTATTTTATATTTAGACATAAATCTTTAGATTCAGATTAAAAAAATATAATAAAACAATAATTATTAATACTTATGCCAGAAAATAAAATTTAGATTTAATTTTATGATTTTGATGAATAATATGACACGTACAATAACTTTCTCTATTTGATATATATAAATTTTATTACTTATTTTCATTTTTAAAATTGATCGAGCTCAATAATTAGTTGAATTTTTCTTAACGTCAACAATGTATTATACGAAACAAAACTAATTTCATAAATGAAATCAATTAAAATCACCATCTACCAAAGCAACTAAATCAATTTGTTATTTCATGTAAATTTTTTTTATACTTTTATAAAATACGTTAGCATATCTTGATTTTCAATAATGCTTTTTGAATAAACTTTATTTTTAAAAAAATCGGGGGCCGACAAGGGGGCCTCTGCCCCTTTCCTCTCATTTTTAAATTCAACTTGGTCCATTACAAAATCCTGACTTCGTCCCTGCAGGTGAGTTCTTTGCAATTAAAATTTAAAAATGAGAAATCTTTTAAATCATACTCGAGTGGCTACGTGTGAAGTTTTAAGCAGACTTTTGCAATTAATGTTGAAACTTTGAACTTTACGGACTGTTTGGTAAGTTTGTTGAAACTTCAAGTACTGTTAATGAAAATAAGCCTTTTAAATTTCTCAACAAACCAGCAGAATTGCGGTAGAGGCTGCGCAACGTTCATTCAAACCGAAAAAAGATTCTTCTTCTTCGTTCCTCTGCTACGAGTCCCATTCTGTAATCGGTAATACACTTCACCCCCATGAAATTCCTCGCCTTAGGGTACTTCCAAATCGTTAATTCTCTGTACTCCAATGTAGAATGTTTATGGATACATATATAAATACGCGTATCATATACATGCAGAAAATCAAGTATCTTGGAAGAAATTTTGTGCGCAGTGTGCGTTTGCAAGCTTTAATTGTGAATTCGTCTTCTCCAACAGCTTCTAGGTAATTCGAAACTTTCCTATCAACTTACAGTATTGCGTTTCCATGTACGGCATATTATTATATATGCGTAATTGCGTATACATACTTGTGAATGTGATAGATGACTGTTTGTTTTTTTCCGATTAGACTGGGCTACTGGTTTTTTTTACTCCATTTTTCATCCCAATTCGAATTGGTTCCTTTCTTCGAAGAAATTTGGTGCGCAGTGTGCGTTTGCGATCTTTTTTTCTTTTTTCTTTTTTTTTTTTTTTGTGAATTAGACTATAATAGGTACTTTTCTTTACTTCTGCATATTCAGTGATGGGAAGATTAATTATGATTTATGTGTTTCGGGTTTACTTTTCTATTTCTATTAATTTTGATTTTAATGGGTATGATAAAATTTGAAGAAGATTCTTGTGGGTTTTACGTGATCGATTAACTGCCCTGTATATTTCTTGGGGAAAGAATGGCTGAACTTTGTACAAAAGGGCATTTGATTAAAAGATTGAAATCAAGAGACTAGGGTATAAAGAATTTGCAGGATGATTTCTTCTCTATTTCTCAATCAATTTATAGTACATGAATCGAATCTTTTCAAAACAAACTATACAACAAAAACATTACAACAATGAGAGTAAAAGATAGCGAGTGCCGTTGTATTGCGCCTCTTTCTCTCACCTTTCTGTTCAAGATGACTACCAGCAAGAATGATAGACATCTGAGGGACAAAATTAAATGGCTATTAGTTACAAGTTTTATAAAGGTGCACTAACTATGATGTGACTCCCCCTTGCAAGCTAGGGCATCCATTAACAACTCCAAGATAGTCTCTGAGATAAAGAAATCTCAAATGTGGTTAAGGTTTCATGAAAAGATCAGCCACTTGATAGTAAATGTTGTAAAGGTTTCATGAAAAGATCAGCTACTTGATAGTAATGTAGCTGACTTTTAGTTTCCCCTCCAAAACTTGGCCTCTTACAAAATGCACGTCAAGCTCGACATGTTTAGTCCTTTCATGGAAAACGGGATTAGAAGAGAGTGCCCTTGCCCTTAGACTATCACACCAGAGAACCGGAACATTGCCTGGCCTGAGCTTTATTTCCTTCAATAAGGATTGTATCCATGCAATCTCAACAGCTGCCTGAGCAAGCCCCCTGCATTTAGATTCTGTATAGGACAACAAAGGGACTTTTAGTGCTTGGTAGTCAGGTAGTTTGTTGAAAAGCATTTCGTATGGTGATTTCATGTTGAGAACTGGAGTGGGAAGCTGGTTGATAAGTTTACTGGCTGTAAAGAAGGCTTCCCACCAATAGATAAAAAGGAATTTGGCCCGAGAAAGGAGAGTTAATCCAGTTTCAGTATTAATATGCCAGATTTTTCTCTCTGATCTACCAGCATGTGAAGAGGTGTAAGGGCAAATTAGTCTAAATTTTACCCCACTCTCTCGTAGAATTTATTTGAAGGCTCTGAACTCCCCTCCCTAATCACATTGGAGGTTTCTTTATTAAGTTGATTTTCCAAAAGTTTTTTAAATTGACAAATGACATGAAGCTTCTGACTTTTGCTTTAAAGGGAAAAAAACAACTATGCCTAGTACAATCATCAACAAATAGTATGTAATATCGAAAACCAGGCATGTAATCACCAACTTCCAAATCACTAATTCTCTATACTCCAATGTAGAATGTTTATAGATGTACAGATATAAATACGTATCATATACATGCAGAAAATCAAGTTTCTTGGAAGAAATTTTGTGTGTAGTGTGCACTTGCAAGCTTTACCTCTGAATTCATCTTCTCGAACAACTTCTAGGTAATTCAAAATGGTTCCTTTCAAGTTAAAATTTCCCATCAACTTTTTATTTCCGCATATTCAGTGATGTGAAGCTTTCATTGTGTGTTTAGTAGGGTTTACTTTTCTTTTTCTATTAATTTTGATGTTAATGAGTATGATAAACATTCTCAGCAAATTTGAAGAAAATTCTTGTGGGTTTACATGATCGATTAACTGCTCTGTATATTTCTTGGAAAAAGAATGGCTGAACTTTTTACAAAAGGGAGTTTGATTACAATTCTGTTCTTTGTAATCCGGGGGTACACATTTAACCCAAAATTTGATTTGTTCATCATTTTAGGATATTTTTTTCTTTTTTGCTGCATAATTGTTTTAGAAGGCAGTCAATGTTGGCTTGTGTGCATTTAACCCATTAGTATTAAAATACCCTGTTGTGCCTTAATATTAATGCATTTAGTTTCTTGATAAAATCTCAGAGTAACATGGAGAAAAAGGAAAAAGGAGAGTCAGCGGAGGCCAATAAAGATTTGCTTAAACTAATCTATGGCGACGCTTCAGCTTCTGGTGAAACACGTCCAGTCATTATTGATGGTGATCGAGAAATCACAAATAAATTCTGCCATGAACGGTTCAGATGGTCTAAGGATGCACTTGAAGCTAAAATCTTGACGTTATCCCCCCCGAGTACAGGAAATTCAAGGAAAAGGAAAAGGGCGACTTACAACAAAAAAAGATCAGAAAAAATTTGGAGGAGCTTTCATTTGGCACAAGAGTCACCGCCTCCCCTTCTGTCTTGCTAGTGAGTGAGAGCCGAAGCATGGCAGAGCAGGTTGATATACAGGCCCTTTTGCCAAAGTTAAGCCACTCCGATTACTACACAAGGCCACACATGCAAGAACTAGCCGCCAAGGAAAAAGCACAACCAGGTTTTTGTTGCAATGTCAAAGATTTTGTGGTTGGGAGACGGGGCTTTGGTTGCATTAAGTTTCTGGGGGAAACAGATGTAAGGGGGCTTGATTTGGAGTCTCTTGTTCAGTTCAATAATTGCAAAGGTATGGTGTATGCGGACGAGAGAGAGAAACCTCCGGTTGGACAAGGTCTCAACAAACCTGCTGAGGTAACACTCTTCAATATAAAATGTTTTTAACAAAAAGACTGGACAGCAACACACAAAAGGGCCAACCATTGAAAAGTACACAGAGATGCTTAAAAGAAGGGCCAAGGATCAAGGTGCTGAGTTTGTGTCCTATGATCCAGTTAAAGGAGAATGGAAGTTCAGGGTTGACCATTTCAATGAGTAAAAGCTTGGTGATGAAGACTGATGATGTGGCTGCTACTTTCTGGCAAATGTGTACATGAACATTATTAATTTCTGTTTTGCAGTTGTTAGGTAGACAAGATATGAGACCAAGCAAATATACAAGTCTTTAGAACTGTATATGAGACCCAGCAAATATAGTCTTTAGAACTGTCCAAATATTTCATGCTATTAGACTATGGAGTCCAAATATTTCATGCTATTAGGCTTTATGGAGTCCAAATATTTCATGCTATTGGGCAAAGAGATGACATTTGCTAATTGTGTAACACAAACATGCCCTTCAATGCCATCACCTTCGGTTTTGGATGACTTTATCGAGATTTGGCATATCTTTTTCTTTTCTATTTCCTTTTTTTTTTTTTAACACTACATATCTTTCTTTTATAAACATTTTCACACCCGTGTGATGCAAGGGAAACACTAACGTTGTTTAGCCTTGATTTTATTATAATACATTGCCAAAAACTTTATGGAAGCAACATGTGTATTTGTTCATATATTCAAGTACACTCCCAATCCGACGCCAACTATGTCCGAATGGTGCCACATGCCTCCCACCGTCAGGGGGATGGGTGGGTGTGTGGACACGTCGATATGATCATGACATAGTTGGCATCTTATCGTGCCAACTATGTTGGCGGGTGATCGCTAGTGTATTCAACTATTGTTGATAATGATGAATAATAATAACATTGATAACTTTTTTTGTACACGACATTTGTGTCAAATTTTATTTATGCATCATTATCATCTATCTCAAATCATGCATTTTAAACTTATGACTAAAATATTTGAACATTTTAGTGACCGTTAAAATGTTGAACCTAGCTGCTGCTACTATTATTATTATTATTATTATTATTATTATTATTATTATTATTATTATTATTATTATTATTTCTGAATCATTGAACCTAGCTATTTTAGGTTATCTTTTCGGGCGTGAATCCTTTTTTTTTTTTCCCTTTTACGAATTTGGACTTTTTAAATTACATAATTAAAGATAAATAAATAAATATATTAACATTTCCAAAAAAAAAAAAAAAATCATCACATACACGTTTCATCACTCGAAGAGGTTTCTTTTTGTCAACACTAATCTTCCCAAAGTCACATCTAATTTTTCATCATCTACTATGGTGTCTATGAATTTCCAATTTTATCCTCTCAAAATTCTCTCAAACTCTCATAACATCACCAAAGAATGCACCTATAATACATTGATAAACTTTGATTTGGATATGAATAAACTCTACAACTTCAATATTCCTCTCGACTCCTACTCACACTCACAAATCAATTGAATATTGCAAGTCCAAACAGTAAAAAGTAGTTAAGAAATGTCTTTTTACATGAGGGGAATACGGAATTGTGTTCTAGAAAATTTCTAACTTTGTTATAATTATCAATGCATAAATAACAATTTGAACTTTTCAGTGGATCATTTCTATTTTAACCAATATTCAAAACACTTGTGCCCACATTTAAAGGTCAAAACTACGTCCCTCAATATGTAAGACTGCTAAAAATGATTTTTAAATATATGTGTGGCTAAATATTAAATAAATTTTTTATAAAATATTAAAAATTATCAAATTAAATAAAATAGATGGTTGAAAATGATCATATTGAAAAATGATTTTTAACATAATTTATAGTGCCACAATCGCAGCATCAAACGAAGTCAAAACCTATGTTGTAACCATTGAAACTTACAAATTCATAATTAAAATCAAACAAGTTAAAAGATAAAAAATAATGCATCGATATATTTTTATAAAACAAATATTACACCAAAAATTACTTTATATAATGATAGTTCGTGGTAAAGCGGCAAACAAGTTACACAATATTTCCACGCACTATTTATACTATCATTTTCATAACCCTCATACTGATGTCTAAAAATAAATGTCATCTCTTTTCCTACAGGCTACAACTCTCCAAGCTACCAATTCTTGTGATAACATATCCAAGATCCATGTCTTTTTCCATATAAATAACAATGATCACCTTGGTATTGTTGAGAGCAGCGCTAATTCACTTGAATCGAGTGGGGAAATAAAAATAATATCTGGCCCGAGAAAATAATGGGCCTAAATAAGCACAAAAATGGAACACCGAGATTTAACGTGGTTAAAGCCCAGCTGCCCTCGTCACGGACCCACACCAATATATTTCACTATCACAAAAATGAGAGTCTAAATACCATTGCTGTATTTTTACTGCCTACATAAAGGCTTTATCACTCCACTCACTTTTATCTCTGTGTATAAAACCCTACTGCTCTCTACAAGATCTCTCTCTTTTTCTCTCGATTGGTGTTGTAGTTGTGGTGTGTTTGAGGGTGCAAAATGTGCCTCAATTTATAGGCAAACTTGAGAGGGGTAAAAATGGAAGAAAGATTGGGACAACATCCACCTAATCCGCCTAAATTTGTGGCTTCATCTTCCATGCATTGACTAAGAAATCTGCTACAAATCTCAGCCATTTTGACTTTGAAAAATTGGACAATTTGTCTCACACTTTCTTTGACAATTGTGGCGCATGTCTCCACAAGCTAACAATCTCCCACTTGGGAGACAAATGGATCTCTCACCTCAAGGCGTCTCATGTGCTTATAGTTATTGTGAAATGTGGTGTGGGTCATCACCTCTATCTTCAATCAGAAGAAGCCAGTGAAGCTGAGCCTGGCTCCAATTTCTCTTTGGTTCGTCTTCGTCATCATGTCATTTGGGTTCTTGGTACCTTGAATCTTTTCAAGCTTTAATACTCCATCTTCCAAAAGTGATCGATGAAGTGATAACTTGAGTCCAATATGTTTGGTTATGAATGAAATGCCGAATTCTTTGCCAGATGTATGCTTTCGACTATCATGTACCAAGACATTCTTCTCTGTTCAAAAACCCAGTGCGCCAACAAACCTTGTAACCATATCATCTCTTTGCTAGCCTCGATTCTGCCATCGCGTACTCTGTACGTATGTCGATAACGCAACAATCTTACGTATCTGCCGAAATCCAGCTAAGCTGCGGTGGCACCAAGCTGTGAAGACATAACTTTGCAAGTACTTCTCCTGCGATCTACCTCGCCGACAAAATCTGCATCTCACGAAACCTCGTAGTTTCGCCGCACGTCTAAAGCATAAGCATTTATCGATGGTTCCCGTAGATATCTCAATATCCACTTTCTTTGCATCCCAATCTTTGCTTTCGAGGATTTGCCATATATCTGTCATCTCCCCTTTGCATGAGCAATATCAGTGCAGGTACAAACCATGGCATACATCAAACTTCCAATGGTGAGGCATATGGAATTTTAGCCATGAAGTTTCTCTCCTCTTTGTCTTAGGAGCGGTCGTTGGATGAGCGGAAATGATTAAGCTAATGGCGTCTTGTTGGCTTTGCTTGCTCATGTTGAACCTTTGCGGATTTGATCAACATACTTGGCTGTGACAAGCGCAAACACCCTTTTGCTTGTCTCTACAAATTCTCATCCCTAGAATTTGCTTTTGCTTCTCCCAAGTCCTTCATTTCAAATTCCGAATAGTTTGCTTCTTCAACTTCTTGATCTCGTCCATGTCAAGCCAGAGCCTACTAACATGTCATCGACATAAAGTAGCAAATGATATATTTGGACTCGAGCAGGTTTGAAGTAGCAACAATGGTCGAATTTACACTTCATGTAGCCATTTTTACGCATAAATCAGTCAAACTTCTTGTACCCTTTATCTGGCGCTTGCTTTAAGTAGTATGGCTCTTCTTCAATTTGCATACCGGCTTCTCTTTTCCTTTCTTTGAGAAGCCTTCCGGTTCTTGCATATAGATTTCCTCCTCTAAGTCACCATGGAGGAAGAAGCGGTTTTCCGATCTAGCTTGCTCCAAGTGCAAGCCCTCCATTGCAACAATGCTCAACAACGATCGAATTGTTGTAAACTTCACAAGCGAAAATATTTACGTGTAATCAATTCCTTCTTTTCTGTTGGAAACCTTTGACTACCAATCTTGCCTTACCTCTTTGAACCATCATGTTCTTCTTTGATTACTGTACACCCATTTGTTATTAAGAGCTTTCTTCCCTCTGAACGCTTCGGCTAGTTCCCCGTCACGGTTGGAGATGAGACTTTATCTCATCTTTCATTGCAAGCTCACTTAGAGAATCTCCACGACATGCCTCGTCATAGCATTGAGGTTCAGCGGCGTCGATGGGTAACATGTAGTTCATGTACTTTTCGATTGAACATGAGGTCGACTTGACCTCCTCACAATGGGGAATTGGGTGGAGGCTGTGGTGAATCAGCCTCGAGGCGGGCTCCTCGTGCCAGACCCTCATCATGCCTTTGGCGTACTTCCTGCAGGTGTCGTCGAGACAACATATGTTGGATCGTCGTTTGTTATGTCATTGGGAACTGCACATTCGTCCTTGTGCATCACCTTTTCATTGAATATGACATCCGACCCGATGAGCTTTTTGTTACGATCATCCCAGCGGTACCGAACTCGTCTCCACCATATCCAGCGAAAGTACACTTTAGTGATTTGGAGTCTAACTTACTCCACGGCATTGTCACTAATGTGCACATACGCGACCTGACAACCAAATACTTTCAAATGAAAGTTTCACTTCTTTTCGCTCAAACTTCTTGGGTATCCTGTACTCCAATGGTAATGCAAGCGGGTCCACGTTAACTAGGTATGCGCGTATTGTGACTTCTAAAAGCTGTTTTGGCGGTGCATGTATCCTCATGTACGGCTCTTTACTGTCAGCGTTGATTCATGCGTTACGCGCTCCATTACATTTGCGGTGTTCTGGCAGCGTTCTCTCAACTTGATGCCATTTTGGTAACAAAAATTTCTTGAGCATCAAATTTTCGTACTCCACCATTGTCAGATCTCAACTTCTTTTACTCGCCAAACCGGTTCATTCTCCACCATGGCTTTCCACTTCTTGAGCATACCGAACACATCGGTTGTGTCTCAAGAAGTAAACCGCTGCTTTCTCGGTGGTCATCAATGAAAGTCACAGTATGACTTTCATGTCCGATAAGCGTTGTTGGACCCCACACATCGTGTGGACAAGTTCAAGCTTCTCTTTCTTTAGAGTTACGCCACTTGTATTGAAACTCACGTTTACGCTTCCAGAAAATACAACTTTCGCAAAGTCTAAATCAATATTTGATACAGTAGTTTCCCTTTTGCATGCATGTACTTGAGCCCTTTACGGCTCATATGCCCAAGTCTTTGGTGCCACAAGTTAGCATCCTTGCTATCGACAATGCGATTGTCATACACGATTCGCGTCGTGTATAGGGTGCCACTATCCTTGCCACGTCACGATTATCATGGCCCCATGGTGATTTTCCAATTATCACGAAGAAGCTTGTGTCACATCCTTCTCTCGACAAGCTTGTTTGTGGAGATCAAATTTTCCTCAAGTTCGGAATATGTCTCACATCCTTTAATTTCCATGAGATCCATTGACATTGATTTGTACTTCTCTATGCCCCACCATTGCAAGGATGATCGTCTCAGATATACTTCTCAAAGTTTCGACACATAATTTGCAAAAAGTGTCGATTTGCGGTGGCATGGAGCGATGCTCAGTCTATTACCCAATAGTCGGACTTCTTCTCCATGGAGCATATCAACGCATCACGGCGTTTCTTGGTCCGCGACATTGACCTCGGTCTTGTTCTCCGTTTCCTTTGGAGCTGCCCTACTTGATTTTTGTAGTGACGACCGCAATTCCAACATTCAACAGACTTTAACTTGTTGGAATTTACGTGATTTTGGATCTCGATCTGCCATTCCTCGACTTGCTCAGTCACGCCCATGCTCTGTTTGAACTTACCCTTTGCTATCTACATTGAAAGCGGCCCAGGAAGTTGAAAGGCACATCTGGCTCTCGGATCTCCTCGGTCAGATCATGCTCTGCGTCATCGAACTTCAATTTACGACTTCTGGCGGCTGGCGATGGTCATCCGTATGCCATTCCGGCTCTCGGGCATTTGCCAAGAATTAATAGAGCTTCGAACTTCATCACTAAAAGTGATTTCCACCGTAGTCAATTGGTCTACTACCTCATTGAATTCGTTGAGGTGTTCTCCAAATCTCCGGCTTTACGTCATTTTCATATTGAACAATTTCTTGATCAAATGAACTTTATTTCTTCTGAGATGGTCGTTCATACATCTTTGGATAAATTTGCCATGAGAGGCAGATTGTCTTCTCATTTTTAATGTTAAGCGACCGACTTTGATAGGGTCAATCTAATTGCTTGAGTGCTTTTCGATCAAGCACCTCCCATTCGTCGTCTTTCTGCTTACGGCTTTTCTTTCAATGGCTTATATAGGTCCTTACGATAAATAGTCCTCCATTTGCATTTTCCAATATCAAAATTTTTGCCATCAAATTTCTCAATTTTGGAAATTCTCTCGTCTGTCGCCATTACTCCCACTCGAACAAAATGTGATTTTTAGAAATCGTTTTCGATGTGGAAGATGGGTCTATCTTTAACCACGCAGCATAAGAATTTCAAGAGATATCACAAACAAAACTCGATACCGCTTGTTAGGGAACTAGTGACTGCTAATTCCGCCAAAAGATCGATGGGACACAAAAATAATATGCAAGCGAGAAAATAATGGGCTAAAATAAGCACAAAAATGGAACAGAGATTTAACGTGGTTATTAAGCGCCTCGATCCACGGACCCACACCAATATATTTCACTATCACAAAAATGAGGGTACAAAAAATACCCTGTGTATTTTCTGCACATAAAGGCTTTATCCTCACTCACTTTTATCTCTCGTGTATAGCTTCTACACTTTAAACTCTCTCTACAAGATCTCTCTCTTTTCTCTCGATTGGTGTTGTAGTTGTGGTGTGTTTGAGGGTGCAAAATGTGCCTCAATTTATAGGCAAACTTGAGGGGTAAAAATGGAAGAAAATTGGGACAACATCCACCTAATCCGCCTAAATTTGTGGCTTCATCTTCCATGCATTGACTAAGAAATCCTACAAAATCTCCAACCATTTTTGACTTTGAAAAATTGGACAATTTGTCTCCACACTTTCTTTGACAATTGTGGGCATGTCTCCACAAGCTAACTGGTATAACTTCATCCCAAAATGTCTGTAATGGATCTTCTATTTCATTTCTCCAAGTTAGAGAACCAAAGGTGCAATAGTGATTGTCCTTGACTCTTGTAAATGGCTATATTTAACTCAAATGATTTTAGTTAACACTATAACTAATTTATTTGTATGAAAGTTATAGATAAGTACTATAATTCGTAGATGAATGAAAGATTTTTAAAAATGCATAATAACAGTTTTCAATTTTCAATTTATGTAATTAAAAATTAGTTATTTAGACTCAAATTGAGTAGAACTACATTATTAATTAATTTTTCTAATACCCAAATTAAAGGCGTCTCAATTACCAAGGCAGATAAGGTATATATTAAAGCAAAACTAGCAATTTCACCCGTGCGTTGCACGGGGTGATATGTGCAACAAATATATCACAAATTAAATACTACGAGTGCAACATTAACATTATGATAGTGATAAAATCAAATATATCACAAATCCTTAACAAAGTAGAAAAAATCTTACATTTTAAGTAACGAAAAATTTTTATAAAAATTTTGACAAAGTCTCCCTTGTATTTTGGAAGAATCTGTCCTGTAAATATTCAATTCTCAATACCATATAATCAACATAAATGCAAAAAAATATCCTTCAACATCCCATTCTCGCAAAAATTTTGAACCTAATAGAATCCATAATTTTCAAACAAAACAACGGAACCGAGAGCACTTCAAACTTTCACCACAACCATCAACTTTCGGTAGCACAGCTCTGCAAGAGTGTTTGATACGATAAAAAATTAATATAGAAAAAATGAAAGTGCTATAGAAGCGGGTTTTCTAAAAATAAAAAATCCTCATACCTTAATTCAAAACAATGTTTGTCTACGATAAGCATAGTAATTCATCAATTTCTTCATCTACACCACCTATACCAACAATACATTCAGTCATATATCAATTCAATATATGATTTTTCTCATCAATGTATAGGTCAAAAGCTTGCCTAAAAATTCAAAGATCAATGTAAATGATGTACCTCACATGATTAAGACATAGCATACTATAAATTGCTATCTTTGCACTATTAATTTTTCTTGTCTTGGATCATTTATTTTTTGTGTTCATGTAGAAAATACTTTTCAACAGTGAAAGGAAGTTTCATTCAAAAGAGTGTTGAACTTACTTATTATAAAGAAATAATTGTAGTTTGTTCGCACTATAAAACTTTATATATAAATATATATATATATAGATATATAGATAGATATATATAATCAATTTTCTAAGTTATTAATACAAATCAGCACAACATTTTAAATTATTAAGGTAAATCTATGGATTTATTGTACTTTCTTCACATTATTAGTTTTTAGTTGGATCATTTAATTTTTATGTCAATATGTTCATTATGAAAATTAATTATACTTCTATACGTCTTTTGTAGGATTGATTAATATTTTTATTTCACAAAATTCGTTACAATTGTAAAGTCATTACAATTGCAAAAGTCCAATATACTTTATAATTTTTTCTAATAGATTAATTTATAATACAAATATTGTTGTTTAGAAGTATAAAATAAATTAAAATATGAATCAATCCAATGCAATGGAATGCTTCCAGTAAGTTGTTGCAACAATTATTCTTTCTTCATAGTGATAAATTATTTTCTCTTTTTTTTCTCATTCATTTCTTATACCATTAGATTGAGACAACACAAATTTTAAAATATTAAGGGTAAATTCATGGATTGATTGTACTTTCTTAGCACGATTAAATTTTCATCTTGGATCGTTTATTTTTTATACCCAGATGGAAAATGTTTTTCAATGGTAGAAGAAAGTTCCAATCAAAAGAGTGTTAGACTCATTTATTATTAAGAAACAATTCTATATAGTTCCTTCGCACTATTAAAGTTTTTTATTTTTTATGATCAATTTTTTAAACTATTAATAAGAGTCGATACAATATTTTGAATTGTTAAGATAAGTGCATGGATTGATTGTACTTTCCTCACACTATTAATTTTTCTTAGATCATCATTTGATTTTTATGCCAATATGTTCACTGTGAAAATTGATTATACTTCTATACTTCTTTTGTACGGTTGATTAATATTTTTGGCTTATATAATTCGTTGCAATTGTAAAAGTTTAATATAGTTTATAATTTTTTCTAGTAGATTAATTTATAATGTAACTATTACTGTTTAAAAGTATAAAATAAATTAAAATATTAATCGACTCAATTCAATGGATTGTTTTCGGCAAATTGTTGAAATAGTTGTTTAAACAATTATTTCTTTCTTTGCACTGGTAAATTATTTTCTATTTTTTTAATTAATTTTTATACCATTAGGTTGAAATAACATGATTTTTTAAATACTAAAGGTGAATTTGTGGATCGATCGTACTTTCTTCGCACTATTACATTTTTTCTTGAATCATTTATTTTTTGTGTCCACATGGAAAATGCTTTTCAGTAGTGGAAGAGAGTTCCAATCAAAAGAGTGTGAACTCACTTCGTGTAAAGAAACAATTATAGCATCTTCGCAATAATATTTTTTTCCTTTTTTTGTATTATCAATTTTTTCAACCATTTGTACAAGTCGATATAATATTTTAAATAGTTAAGAGAAATTCGTAGATTGATCGTACCTTCTTCACACTATTAATTTTTTTTTTTTTTTGCCTTAGATCATTTAGTTTTATGCTAATATGTTCATTATGAAAATTAATTATACTTCTTTTGTATGGTTGATTAAAATTTTTAATTCACATAATTTGTAACAATTGCAAAAGTCCAATAAACTTTCTAAATTTTTTGCAATAGATTAATTTATAATGCAATTATTACTATTTACAAGTATAAAATAAATTAAAATATGAATTGACTCACTTTGATGGATTATTTGGGATAAATTTTTAAAATAATTATTTTTTCTTCCACTGATAATACTTTATTTTTTGTATCATTAATTTTTTATATCTTTTGGTTGAGTTGACATAATTTTTTAAATTGTAAAGGTGAATTTATTAATTGATTATAGTTTCTTCGCACTTTATTTTTTTTCCTGTGGAACGTTTATTTTTTGTGCTAAAATGTTCACATGTTATTTTAGTAAATTAATGTCTCATTGGTCTAATTGAGCCCTCAAACATGAATCAATGTTATTAGTTATGCAACATTGAAGAGAAAAGTTAAGAGTGTCAATGGTGTTCTTATTCTAATTGTATTATAATGAATTATTGAATGAATATATATGGAAAAAAGGACAAAAAAAAGAAAAGATTTAAAACTAGAAGTACATATTTATTGGGTTAAATTAGCAAAAACAAGATTTAAAGTTGTAATTATCTTTTGAGTACTTACACCATCATATTTGTAATGGACAGATTTGGAATGAGATAAATTACATTATATTTTATTATTTTTATTTTTCTAATTCATATAGAGTTATTACAATTTCAAAGTATCAATCAAATTATAAGGTACATAAATAGGGCTTTTAGGTGATTTTCAGTTGTTCTCATGTTCTAATTCTTATGATAATATATTCAATCAATATATGTGGAAAAAATAGATGTTGAAGAATTTTTCTCCCGTGCAACGCATGGGTGAAACCGGTAGGGTTTGAATAGAAGTGATATATTACAGTCTCAAGGGTAACACAAATAAAAGGGTTTAAAGTTTGTGATATATGATGACGAAGGTCATCCAACTACCACGATCACAAATGTCATCTATAAATAAGTATTCAAACTTATAAAAGGCGATATGAAATAAATTATAATAGTTTTTAGAAGTTTTTAATGCAAAAGAGGAGAAAGAATGAGTGGAGTTGAGTGGTAGATATTTATAGATGTGATGAGATATGTTGATATGATTGATTTAGGGTAAAATAAATAAATAAAAAGTGTAAAAATAATTGGCTAACGGGGTAATAGTTTCATACTTATTAATCGCATCAGGTACGTTATTCACTTTATTTGACTTCTTACACAAACCCTTTATATCATTCGTTGTTTAATATATGAAGTGAAGCATTGTACTTATATATTATTGTGTTTGTGCTCTTATATTTATCTAGGTATAATATTTCTGTCACAAATTTGGTAGAGTTATACAAATTAATTATATATACCATTTATACATTAGTGGCACTGTGTTTTGAAAAGGTAAATCAAGATACTTAGTGGTCAAAAATTACACTTCTAATGAGTTTCATTCAGCATATCTGAAATATGAAGTTATTTCTAATATTTTTTACAGTTTCTTATGCTAAAACACCAATGTTTGTGTAAAAGTTATGTTAAAGATGTTCCGTTCATCTAAGAATTTATTTATTGTTTTAACACAATTCAAGTGTATAATAACACAAAGTTTTCTATTTTATGTGACTTATATTTGAGTTCATTTATCATTTTTATCAAAACACAAAGATGTTTCTATTTTTTGTCTTATGTGTTGTTGTTGACTATTATTGGTGATGTTATGTTTGGATTAGTTTAATTGTTGATGTCTTTAAGAGTATTGTAAATTAGGTTGTGTTTTTTGTGAGTTTTCCCCCAAATGTTTGCATGATGAATTAGTCTAAAATAGAGAAAAACTCTATCGAAATTTTTCAATAATTATTTCATTATGTATATTAATTATGTTTATTATTTTGAGATCTTATGTTAATATGACTTACGTCTATTAATACTATTATTAGCTAAAACATTATGCCCCCTTGGATGCTAAACAACTAATTAAAAGAAAAGTATAATACTAAAATTTAAAAATTTGATTCAATCCACTAATTGATTTTTTAAACAATAAATTATTTTTATAAATAATTAGATAAGGAATGAAAATTAATCTAAATTAGCAATTTCTCTAAGATTTAATTTTTATATGATACAAAATTAAAAGTCATTAAAATTGTACATAAAAATTAAAAGGAATTTGTGACATGATTAGATCGGTCCCTTTACTTAATTTTAGAAATAATTAATTATTTTCAAAAATAAAATTAGCTAAAAATGAAAATTAATTAAAATTAGCAAGTTTTTACGGTTTCGTTTTGGTGTGATAAAAAATTACAATTCATCAAATTTGTACACAAAAACTAAAAGAAACATGCTAATGTTTTTTAGCTAATCATTCAGTTGTAATATTAATCCAATATTTTTAATTAATTGAATCTATAGCTATATCTTTTAAATTACAGATATTCATATAGTGGAAATGATTAATGGAAAACGAGTTTTAATATTGCATTTCAACAGTTTATATCTTTTAAATGGATTTGTGATTAGCTTAGATAGTTTTATTATTAGATTTGATTAGCAGTCAATCAACTTTGAGAACGAGTTTTATTATTGCATTTCAACAGTTTATATTGGATTTGAGCTATATTTTTCATCAATTTTCATTGTTTTTGTTATTTGGATTTGATTAGAAGAACTAATACTCTTCATTGCTCGAATATTTCTTCTTAATTAATTAAGCTTTTTCGGGAAAGCAAATACAAGTTAAACCTTTTGTTACGCTATGTTTCTTCTTAATATTGAATATGTAGCACTTAACCAATATAAAAATCCCACCATAAACTATAATGGAGATTGTTAATAATGATATTTTACTGATTAATGTACCAATAAGATGTCCGAAGAGTTATTTTTTGAAACAATGAACAACAATTATATGAGTGTCGTTAAGGACATTTTTAAAATTGTCAAGGTAAATTGGTGGATTCATAGAAATTTTGTCGCACTCTTAAATTTATATATTTTCCTTGGATCATTTAGTTTTTGCGCCAGTATATTCAGTGTGAAAATTAATTATAATTCTTTTGTATGGTTGATTAATATTTTTAGTTCACATGTTGGTTACAATTGCAAAAGTTCAATAAATTTTATAATTTTTTATAAGGTTGATTAATTTGCAATGCAATAATTATGGTTCAAAAGTATAAAATAAATTAAATTATGAATTGACCCAATTAGATGGATTGTTTATGGTAAATTTTCGAAATAATTATTCTTTCTCTACACCGATAAATTACTTTTTCTCGTTTTCATTAATTTTTTATACCATTGGGTTTAGCAACACAATTTTTTAAATACTGAAGGTAAATTCGTGGATTGATCACTTTCTTCGCATTATTAATTTTTATTGTCTTGGATCATTTATTTTTTATACCTGTATTGAAAATACTTTTCAATAGTTTAACAGAGTTTCAATAAAAAGATTGTTTGACTTACTTATTATTAAAAAAAATAATTATAGTTTCTTCGCACTGTAAAACTTATATGTATGTGATCAATTTTTTAAGTCCTTAATCAAGTCTACATAATATTTTAAATTATTAAGGTAAATCCGTAGATTTATCGTACTTTTTTCACACTATTAATTTTTTTCTTTGGATCATTTAGTTTTCGTGACAATATATTCATTGTGAAAATTAATTATACTTCTATATTCTTTTGTATGATTGATTAATATTTTTAGTTCACATAATTCATTGCAATTGCAAAAGTCTAATATACTTTATAATTTTTTCAGTACATTAATTTGTAATGCAACTACTATACAAGTATAAAATGAATTAAAACATGAACCAACCCAATTTGATGGAGTGCTTCTGGTAAGTTGTTGCAATTATTTTTTCTTCATAATGATAAATTATTTTTTCTCTCGTTTTTTCCTCATTCATTTCTTGCACTATTAGGTTGAGACAACAAAATTTTTAAGATACAAGGTGTAAATTCATGGATTGATCGTACTTTCTTCACATGATTAAATTTTCCTCTTAGATCATTTATTTTCTATGCCCACAAAGAAAATACTTTTCAATAGTGAAAGAGAGTTTCAATCGAAAGAGTAGTGGACTCACCTATATTGTGAAGAAACAATTGTATATAGTTTTTTGGCACTATTGAAGTTTTTTTTTCTATTTTTGATATGATTAATTTTTTAAACCATTAATAAGAGTCGATACAATATTTTGAGTTGTTACGATAAGTTCGTAGATTGATCGTACTTTTCTCAGATTATTAATTTTTTCCTTGTATCATTTGATTTTTATGCCAATATATTCATTGTGAATTATACTTCTTTTGTACAGTTGATTAACATTTTTATTTTACACAATGCGTTACAATTGTAAAAGTCTAATATATTTTATAATTTTTCCAACAGACTATTTACAAGTATAAAATAAATTAAAATACTAATTGACCCAATTCGATGGATTATTTTTGGCAAATTGTTGAAATGTTTGTTGAAATAATTATTTCTTTCTTCACACTGGTAAATTATTTTCTCTTTTTTTATTAATTAATATTTATAACATTAGGATGAAACAATATGATTTTTTAAATACTAAAAGTAAATATGTGGATCGATCGTACTTTCTTCACAGTATTAATTTTTTTCTTGGATTATTTATTTTTTATGCCTACATAGAAAATGCTTTTTAACAGTGGAAGAGAGTTCCAATTGAGTGCCGAGCTCACTTCGTGTGAAGAAACAATTATAGTTTCTTCGCAATAATACTTTTTTTATTTTTTTGTATTATTAATTTTTTAAACTATTAATACGAGTCAAACATGGCATTGCCACCTAGAGACTTTGTCTAGGTGACTCTTTCGTTGTTATATATCGTTAGATATAGATTCCATTTAAGGTCTACTTGATCTACGAAGTTCTATCCAACTATTTTATCTTTGGGATCTCATCAAATAATCCAATTTTATAATCAATAAACTTACAAAGCTTTTGAATCTTTCATCACGGTGACGACCCATTGTTTTACATTTTTCTATTTGATTAGATTCCAGAAATTCTCCATGTATAATTTCTTATGCTTGTTTGACTTTTTTTATTTTATTATTTTTATTTCTTTTGTGTTCTTTGCAATTTGCAAATTGTCTCTAATATTTTGGAGATGGACACTTCCTTCGTTTCCGATCAACATTACAATATTTTTTTAACTTTTTTTTATCATATTCGTTTTATTAATACTATAGGCACTACACCAAAAGTTGTGGATTGTGTCACGGTGGGTGTGACCAAATCGGCAGTCAGGCGGCGATTTAAAACCATGACTCCTTCCAACTCCTTGCCGTGACAATTTTCTTATTTTGGTGTAGTGCATCAATTAATTAATATAATTGGTCTAAAATAATAATAATAATCATCATCATCATCATTATTGTTGTTGCTGTTATTATTATTAAGTAAAGAAAATAATTACTTCACCTTCTTATTTAAAAATATGTTTAAAAATATAATAGATACAAAAATTTAAATCAATAATTTTTTATAATTCAAAGTAAATCGCTAAACTATTTAAATAAAAATTGACGCACAAATTAAATATGTTGATTCCAGAAACATGAAAATTAAGAATGTGAAGAAGAAAATGTTAAAAATAAAACTAAAAATCTAAACAAAATATTGAAGAGTATCTATATATTATATAAAGTTGATGTGATTTGGCGGTTATCAATTTAAAAACCGCTATTAGGACACTATTTTAGGTAAGAACTAGTTTTTACACCCCGTGCGTTGCACGGGAGTAAATTACGCAAGTTGAAATTTGTGGTAAAAATCCAATAAAAATTAAATTATTTATCACATGATACACAATTGTGTTTAATTAATTGTAATAAATATTTGATAAAATACACATATTTAAGAGTAAATATTATTATAATTTATTTAAAGTTGAGATTGCAATTTAAATAAATTAGTTATTGTTAATGTGAGTGCCAAATGAGTAATAAAATTATTACAACCCAAAATTCAAATAAGAAGCATTCTCCAACCCCTTTCGTCGTTCTGACCACATTATAGATTTTACATAGAAAAATTGTATTAATTAAAAAACAAAAAGATCAAGACAATGTTCAACGAAAAATTAAATAAATTGAAAAATAAATTAATAATATTCAACTAAAAAGTAAATTCAAAACAGCCTTATAAACAATGCAATGATAATAATAATTAAAAAAAGTGTCATCTGCCTTATTAAAGAATTTTTTACAATTCATATTGCCACCAACATTTTTAATTAAAAAGTAAAAATTTTACAATGGATTTTGGGTTAAAGTATGCATGATAAACCATCAAGGATTAATAATTATAAGCAAATAAAATTGATGATAATAATTAGCACATTGTGCAAATTGCTTGAAAATCACTAATGTTGAGAATATATTTTTCATAAAAGAATTAAATATTAAGTATTTAATTTATTATATTGATTTGACTATTTGTTTATCTATCATTCAAATAAAATATTAATCTCCCGCAATTTTAAGATATCAAGATTTTGTGAAGAAATATTTGACAATGAAACTTAAAATTTTCAACTCATGTCAAAAGCTCCCGGTTCTAGAACTTATAGAGATAGAGATTGTGCTTATGTGATTACAACTAAAATTGCTAGAATTTTCTTCCATTTTATATTAGTCAACTATATACGAAGAGGTCACATTATTTAATTACTTGTAAATCTTTACGTACATGTGATCATTGAATTATAATGATTCTCTACTTGTAAGCTATCAGTAATACTTAGTAGTCAAGAATATTGACTACCTGTAAGCGATCAGTAATACTTAGCAGTCAAGAATATTGACTACTTAGTACATGTAATGTGTTGTAAATTTCTCAATCTTAATTTGTGCCTACACGAATGAAATGATAACAGCGATATTTAATAGACCATATATGCACATGCATTTTTTGTTGTGTAATAGGAAAATGTCAGGAAAGAACGATACTTAAAATCTTCCCAATAATCAAGGCCTATGTAGCAAGAACGATCATTATGTGGATAATCGCAATCTTCCCAACGATCAAAACCTATGTTGAATGCTTTTGTTTGGGCTGCTAAAACAAATTTTAAGATATCAAAATTTTGTGAAGAAATATTTGACAATGGAACTTAAAATTTTTAACTAATGTTAAAAAGGTTCCCAGTTCTACAACTTGATAGAGATAGAGACAAAAATGTTTGTATTTTCTTCCATTCTATATTCTTGAAACTCAAAAATCAAATGAAAATGAAAAGAGCATATAGAAAAGAAAACCCATTCAAGCAGGCAAAAATAATAATAATAATAATAAATAAAAATAAACCCATCAATAGTTAAACAACAAAAATCAATCAAAATTAAGCAATAAAAACTTGAATTATAAAGAAATCAGACTGACAAACCCTTTTGCCCTTCATAGGTGCACAAACAGAGAGACACGCATATATGCACACACAAAACCCAAAATCATAAGAGGAGATGAGAGAAGGGACGCGGACCTATTAATCCCAATTTCTATACTATCGTATTCCATAGAAAACAATAATTGGTAGACTAACTCAAATAAGTAGTTACATGGTGTGTTAGGGAATATATTATAATGGTATTTGAAAGTTTTTAATGTAAAAGAGGAGAGAGATGAAGTTGAGTGGTTGAGATTTGTGGATGTGATTGATTTAACGTAAAAAAAAATGGATAAAAAAGTAATAAAAAGTGGTAAAAATTGTTGGTGAACGGGGGCACAGAAATGAAAGAATAAATGTCAGTTATCATTTTTAGTTATCTAGACATGGAAAGCAGATTTTAAATTTAATTAACTGACGACAACTATAACTATACTTAACTAATGTCCAAAGAACTGTTTTTTAATTGAATTATCAACTGAAACTCTTTTTTATATAATATATAGATAATTTGAAAATATTCTAATACAAAAATATAAATAAATATTAAAATTATAAGAATAAAAAATCAATTGATAGAATTTTTAAATGATATGAATTTGTTAAATTATTACTAAATACTAAAGTCAACTTAAATTATTAAATAAGACTTATTTTGTGACCAACAATTATTATTTTTTGGATAAATAAAAATTATTATTGGAATAACCAATCAAATTGTAATTGTAGTAGGTTAAATTAATGTGTCAATTAAATTAAAACACAAAAATAGAGTTAGGTCAAATGGTAAAACATCATTATTCTACCTAATATGTCTTAGGTTCGAACTTTAAAACTATATTAATTTTTAATAAATATGTGTAATTGAGATTTTAACAGAAAAAAGATTCTAGAATATCGGTACAACAAAAGCAGTTAATCATGTCCTAAAATAACTAAAACAGAAGTTAACCATTTCCTAAACCTACTTTCACAAAAAAAATATCATGCACCTCTACTTTATATATATTATAGATGAGGGATTCATTTAAAAGGGTTGGTCAAACAAAACTTTCATTTAAAAAGACCCACATTATAAATTTTTGTCTAGATAGCCATTAGGTAAAATAAATAGAAAAAGAATATATATAATGACCATCTTATCCTTGTCTTGAATCTCTATTTCCATCAAATTTCTCCCTGAATGAGCATACCGTAATATGCGGCTTTCTACGCTTGGTCTCTTCTAATGACGGCCTTCTAAGGTAAGTAATTCCAATCCAACATCATCTTGTGTCTTCTTTTCATCTCTCTTTGTTTCTCGAATTGACCAATTCTCTATTTATTATACAAATGTAGATGAATATATATTCTCATTCTCCCAAATAACCAAATTCTGAAGAAGATCGATATTAGTATTTGAAGAAGAAGAGAAGGTATGGTATAATCAACTATTTCATTTTCTTTCTACATCTTCACAATCATTTCTTACTTTAATTAGGTTTTATGTTGCTCATTTTGGGCATAGTAAAGTTAGAAGTCGTTATGGTGCATTAATGTCGCTATTTACTTATCTTTCTCAATATCTTTTTACATATGCATATAAGAAGTATAATGTCGCTATTCGTAGGTAGACTTTCCCCTTTCGTGTTGAAATAACTAATTTAATATCATTACAGCTATAATTATAACGAGCCTAATATCGTTATGAATCATTTAAGTGGATTTTTTCCCATTCTCGTGAAATAACAACTTCAATATTGTTTTTATAAATTTCTATAAGGAGTATAACATTGTTACTTCTCCGCAGCTAGATTTTTCCTTTCGTCGTTGAAACAACGACGCTAATATCGTTATATGGAAGCCGATAACGAAGCTCCAATATCGTTATGTATTACTTGTTCATTAAGTAAAATTTTTGCCATATGTGAAATAACAACTTCAATATCCTTTTTCCATATGTCTATAATGAGTATAAAATGGTTATCCGTAGCCAGATTTTCTCCTTCGCTGAAATAACGTAATTCAATATCATTATACCTACACTTATAACTAGTCTAATATCGTTATGTATCACGAAGTGGATTTTTCATCATTGTGGTGTAATAAAAACTTCAATATCGCTTACATATCTCCATAACGGTATAACATCGTTATTTCACCATAGCTAGATTTTTACTCTTTCGTGTTGAAATAACAATTTCAATATTGTTTTGTAATATGCTTGATGTGTGCCTGAATTGTACATATGGTTAAACCACCAAAATGTATATATGAAGGTAAGTTAAAACTATGAAAATGAAAATAAACAAAATGAGGTTGTCAAATCATACAAGTTAGAAGCCGCTTATGGTGTGTTAAAGTCGCCTCTGCTTATTTTCAATCTACTTTTATTATTTCTACTTGTTGAGGTAAAGTATAATAATCTTGATGGTACCATGTGATATATTTGAAATGCAAATGTAATCTACATAAATGTCGTTATTTGTTTTGACGTAATCCACGCCAATATTGTTATCTCAGATTTCTCAAGAATGTTTTGTTTAATAGCAGCTTATGGACAATGAGGACATGGTATGGATATTCCTATGTGTCATCCAATGAATTCGAAGAATATCAAGGTGTATGGATATGGAAATATGGAAAATGAAAAGGAAAAGACAACGCCTATTTTTGTTTCGAGAACAATTTCATATGTTGAACTATATGACAAAGTGAAGGAGGTATTGAATTTGATTCAAGGCTACATGAATGCAGATGGCATGCTCTTGTCCCTTATAGTGTGTAAAGCCCAAGAAGACCGACCATCATTGATCAGTGATAATAATGTGCAAGCTGGTTTATTTCAGCTTGTAGAGAAACTTTTTGTGCATTACACTTGTAGAAAAACCCGCAACATCGGGAATTGGTAAATGTTGATGGCATGTTTATCACTGGTTGATGGTGAAGAAGAACTCCATATGAATGGGGATGAAGACTTTGTGCAAATTGAGAATGTCACGATCGATGATAATGGTGGTGGAGGTTACTACATTGGAACAATTTTGATGTTATTCAAGATTATCCCGAGAGAGATATGGTTAGGAACAATCCATTAGAAGCCAGGATGGTGCGAACTTGATTGCAATCAAAATCATAATCAAAATATGATAGATGACAACAATGATGGTTTGAATGCACATGAACCCGAAAGTCAAACTCTTGAGATGGAAATGTCGCACCATACAAATGAAAGCGGTAGTCGGTTGTAGTTTCAAGCTTTTCTTCGTCCATTGTGGTTCATCTATGAGAATTCCGTAAAGTCTAAATGTGAAAGTTAGACAATTGTTTCCAACTAAGAAGGCTTGCACAAAAATGTTATCTATGGCTATGGAGTGTCACTAATTTAAAGTTAAGAAGTCAAATAAGAGCGTATATGAAGTTGTGTGTATAGAGGATAAATGCACGTGGCGCTAGCAAAGTTTAACAATTCTCGATATCTTTGAAGTTCGAAAAATACCAAAGTAATCACACTTGCTCAATGAGTGTGCGCCAAAGACCACAAGCATGCGCTATACGCTATTGGAAACCACATCGCCTAAGTTTCAAGATGCTAATCGATCGCGATAGACCGAGAGACATTATTAGTGACATTCGTCGGGAGTTTGGCATCACGATAAGTTATACAAAGGCTTACATGGCTAAATATTATGCTATGGGATTGATCCGTGGGAAACCAAGTGAAAGCTATGCAAAATTGCCATCGATTTCATGTTTTGGAGTTACAAAATCCAGGTACAGTGACATTCATTCACACTACTAAAAAGAACGCTTTCAAATATTTTTTTATGGCTTTGGGACCAAGCATCCGTGATTTCTTAACTCGATGCACTTTAGTTATTTCAGTGGATGGGACTCATTTGACTTCGAATCGTGAAGGTACTTTACTTATAGCAACTTGTCGATGCAAATTACCAGATATATCCCCTTGCTTGGGCGAGAAGTTGATTCTCAAAATAATAAGTCTTGGGTTGGTTCTTCTAAAAGTTGAAGTCAATCACAAAGATACTTGAGGAGCTTATGAGCACTTCGATCGTACATGCATTAAAAATGGATTTCAAAAAGGTTTTTGAGTTTGCTCATCAAGGAAACCAGATGTACCACTTGCAAAGGAATCAAGACTGCTTTTCCACATTGTGATCTTGCACATTTGTTCAAGGCAACAAACAGAGGCTTATACAAAACTGCACTTGAGAATAATTTGGTGGCACTGCTTAGTAAAGCGAAGGAATTAGTGATTACTTGTTGAAGAAGATTATTGTTATTGGGCTAGAGCACACTTTAGTGGAGTACGATACAATATTATGACTACAAACAATGCCGAATCGCTAAACAAATTGTTAAAAGTAGAGAATTTCCTAATTGGGATTGATTGATTATATACTGAAACACAAATGAGGTGGTTCTATGAAAGACACGCCGCAAATGGAAAATGTACGAGCATTCTTACTCCATCTTTAGAAAAGAAAATGTGCAAGACATATAATGAGGCAGGATTGAGGTGAAGTTTATTTCCCGACATTTTTGATGTTGGTGATAATTTGGAACGCCACATTGTGGACTTAGAAGCACGAGATGTACATGTAAGAAATTTGATTTGACAAGTTCCCATGTGCACATGCCATTGCCGTGATAAGGTTTAATGGGGATAACGTTACAATTTGTAGTCTATATTACAAGATTATTTGTTGGAGGCAATCGATTCGATTTTGTGTATCCTCTCGCCATGAAGAAGATGAGTGGAACATATCTCTGAGCATGTGCCGGGCAAGGAAGGTCCTCCCACCATTGGTGAAAAGACAAAGTGGACGATCACGAAAATAGAAAAAGATCGTACCGAGAGTCTCGGCAAGCCTCGCAAGTGTAGTAAATGCCGAAAAACAGTCATAACCGTGCACACTTGTACAAGCCTAGTAGTTCCGTAAGATGAATGATGTTTAAGTTCCTATCTTCGATGTTATTCTCTCACTTTGTAAGAACTTATGCTACTAAATTCTTGTGTTGGGATGCCATGCTTATGTGTAATAATTTAGAGATCTTTTTAGTTGGAATGGGCTTCCTATTTGTATACATGTACTACGGCGCTATGGGCCGTGAATCGCATATATGTCGCCATTATCGCACGTAGTTGGATCGACTTCTATATTGTTATATCACACTTATACTTTTCAGAATTGCTGCACTAGAACAATTTCCATGTCGTTATAACGCTTCTATATCGCTATATCACAATGTACATTCTCATCGTACTGCTTCGCACAAGAACGATTTCCATGTCGCTATAACGCTTCTATATCGTTATAGCACATCCGCATTAATCAGAAATGCTTAAATGTACATTCTCAGAAATGCCTAAGTACTAGAACAATTTCCATATCGCTAGAACGACTTTATATATCGCTATAGCACATTTGTACATCTCCGCAAATGCTTCAAATGTACATCAGAATGCTATAAGCTAGAACTATTTCCATGTCGCTATAACGACTTCTATATAGTTATATCACATTTGCACATCTCCAGAATGCTTCAAATGTGCATTCCAGAATGCTAAAGTACTAGAACGATTTTCATGTCTATGATATCGATTTCTATATTGTTATATCACACTTGTACATTTCCAGAAATGCGAACTCAACTAGAACGATTTAAATGTCATTATACCAACTTCGAGTATCGTTATAGAACATTTGTACATTCTCAGAAATTCGTAAGTATTAGAACGATTTCCATGTCGTTATAACGACTTCTTATATCAAGTATAGAACAAAGCTTGTACATCTCAGAAATGCTTCAAATATACATTCCAGAATAGAGTTAAGTATTAGAACGATTTAAGTGTCGTATAAAACTTATATATCGTTATATGACACTTGTACATTCCGTAAATGCTAACTCAACTAAACGATTTAAATGTCGCTATAACGACTTTGATATAACTATAGCTCATTGGCTATAACGATGTTTACAACGATTTCCAACGATTTTGAAAGCCACAACAATTTCAACATCGTTATCACACATACGTCCGTGAGAAGATATACTTATAGGAAACGGTTTCATTATCGATGTTACTATGTATAGAAGAACCACTTTATTATTGTTATTATAATTACAACGCTTTATTGATTTATATCAAACGATAAACATGTGCGTTATAACGCGTTTGTTGACCATATCCCATGCAATACTTAATGAGTTGAACTATCTATGAGCAATACATATAATCATTTATAAATAATCATTTTAGTAATCATTTGAAAATGCAAACATTCTTAAATGATCTCATTTTTAAATGATCACATTTTTTAGCAATAACAAGAGTTGATTGAGTGATAATGCAATAATGACTCAGCTATCAATAATTTTTAAATGATTAAAAATGTGATTGTTTTGATATGATTACCAAAATAATTATTTTTTAAATGATCACCGCTTAAATGATCAATAATTTGTAAAATGATTAAATGATCATTTCTAAATGTAAAAAAGTGAATGTGTCCAATATTTAAGTCAATGTAGTAAAACCCACTTAAGAATGTGATCATTTAAAAATAATTATTTTGGTAATCATATCGTCACGATCACATTTTTTGCATTTTAAAATTATTGATCATTTAATATCATTTTAAGATCATTTAAGAATGTTTACATTTTCAAATGATTACCGCGACATGTTTATCGCTCGATATAAATCAGAACGTTGTAATTATAAAAACAATAATAAAGTGGTATTTATGTCCGTATCATCGATAATCTAAACCATTTCCTCAGAATTCATAGCTTCTACGGACGATATGTGTGTTAATCTATATCGTCATTATAACGACATGCAATCTTCTAGTGCATGAAGCACTTACAGAAGTAAAAATGTGGTATAACGATCTCCAAGTCGTTATTACGATATTTAAATTGTTATAGTACTTAAGCATTTACAATGATGGTGTGAAGCAATTACGTAAAGTACAAGTGTGATATAACGATATCGAAGTTGTTATAACGACATGAATATCGTTTCTAGTACTTAAGCATTTACGATACATGTGAAGCATTTACGTATCGTACAAATGTGATATAACGATATCTAAGTCGTTATAACAACATTGAAATCAGCAGTATAGCACCAAGCAATTACAGAAGGACAAGTGTGATCTAACGATATCAAGTCGCTATAACGACATTGAAATCGCTCTAGTACCAAGCAATTACGTAGTACAAGTGTGATATAACGATATCTATGTCGTTATAACGACATGAATGTCGCTTAGTACTTAAGCATTTACAAGGTACATGTGAAGCATTTACGTATCGTACAAGTGTGATATAACGACATCTAAGTCGTTATAATCATTGAAATCGCTCTAGTACCCAAACAATTACGTAATCGCACAAGTGTGATATAACGATATAGAAGTCGTTATAACGACACGGAAATCGCTCTAGTACCAAGCATTTCCAACGGAATTACAATATATCATCCACATAACAACAATCACCAAGTATTCATCCACAAAAATATATAGTGTATAGTGACATTACATGTGCATCAATGAGGCCAAAATAATTTTTGAAAGGCTAAATATTACACCTCAACAACTACTTCAACAAACAAGGTATGGTCTATGGGTCAAAGTCCCATGCTAGTAACTCACATGAAGCCTCCTCCAAGTTGGTACGCACTCAATCTAATTGCATGAATATCCAGCTTCGCCAACGTAAATTTATGTATTTCAAAGCCAATATCCCACGGCCCTACAAATTGATCATAATTTGGTAAGTGAGATTCCAAACTAAAAATACAATTGATAGATATCTAAGTGACTTTACTAATAGACCTTACCCATTGCTTTGTTGAGGAATCTTTTACATCCACGATTTGAACTCCCTTGTAATCACGTATTGATCATCACACATTACATGCAATTTCATGAGTAAAGGGATAATCTTTTGGAGAGGTTTCATTCCACTTTGAGTCAACGCTTTGTACACATGACCTTGCAAACTGTCAAACCTAGATATTGTACGCTTCTCCAAGTCAATTTCAAATGTGACCCAATGGTTGTCCATGCAACATGGAAAATACAAGTACTTGCACTCTTTCCATGGTCTTGACCGCCTCCGGTGTTTTCCCATTGACATAGTTCAACAAAGGCGATGTGTCAAATGTGGGCTCCTAGACTTTGGATTCTTTTTGTATTTCATCATAAGCCTTTTTCACAAAGTAGCAAAACCACTTAATCCATGATGCAACAGCCTTGTTTAAACAGATTGGGTATTTCAAGCCCTAACACGACTTGATATAACGCCTCGCCCACACCCATCAGGAAACCAAGTATGTAGTTAATGAAAATAATCTAATGGACCATAAAGCAACCGAGTTTGTTATACTCACATCGCCTCAAGCCAACCATCGCTGTCCAACAACTGCTTCATCCACTTGCCTCGACATCATGGTACCGAATTTTACCATATCCCCGCACTAAACCATACCAATATAAATCGATCCTTTGAAATTAATAATCACATACATGCACATCTATATATATTATGTTCAGATACGCTGTTTGTGCGCTTCTCCCACTCATCAAGGGCCTCGAGTATCGCAGATCTACTTCTGAGCATGGGTCATATACTCCAACATCACACAACTTTCTCTTGTTCGGTCTATGTACTGAGACTCCAATAAGGGTGCTTTTTAAACGATATCCACGCTCTTTGGTGATTGACACATAATAGTTGGATCATATACCCTATCGCTCAAGGTTGCAAAACTACACTCGGCTCAAATTTAATAAATTAACATACAAAGATGCACATAGCATATACGCTTGCATACCGCACCCAATTCGCTCTCCAAAGATCCTCAACTATCACTGGAGTTACATGATCAATACAAGTTGGCATTCTTTTTCCTCATATTGTACACCATCACCTGGAGGTTGAACTAGTTTACACAAACTAGCAAACTTAACACAGTACACTCAATGTATTCACAACACGATACAATATTTGCATACCGTTGTCCAATTTGTTCTTCCTCCCCAACCTTAGAAGGAGTCACATAATCAACCGGCATTTTAATCTCCCCATGTTGTATGCCATCCCCTACCGAAAAGCAAAAATTATAGTTAGTTCAATCCAAATGGAAATTCAAATAAGATGGTCATTATATTGCCTGTACATACCATCACAATTTTCATTCTCATTATCCTTAGCTCTCATTGGACTCACATAAGTATCCGACATTACTACCTCCCTATGTTGTACAATGTCACCTAGAGATTATGAGAAATAGAGTTAGCTCAATTCACATGGAAGTACATAAGATAATGAACATTGTATTGGTTTGTTGTTATATCACCCGATTTGTACCCACCGCCCTCAACTATCACGGAGATACATAATTAGGTTGACTATTTTCTCATGTCATAGATGACCACCCGAGATTGATAAAATTAGAGTTAGTTTAATTCAAACGGAAGTTATAAAAATACACGTATATTTTTGGCTTTGCATAGAATGTACATTTTCTCCGCTTGTATACTATAAATCGTATCACATCATCCTTTGTGTGCCCTTTTATTTTCATTTTTATCTTCTCCTCCAATTGTTTTCTCATTACCTGCCTCCTCCGTCTCTTCTAATAGCCCCTCGTCCTTGAAGCTTCTTAATTACATTATGAACTCCATCATCCTCCTTATTTCCCATCTCCTGAGTCTCCGATACATTGTTAATACATGTAGTGGTGGCAAAACGAAACAAACGCCGACTAACGATTATTGTCTCTCAGAGCATAACCTATCGATCTTGTGCTCTATACGATCAAGTCTCATCACAATTTTTTCCATCTCCATCTTCACCACATCTCCAACCACATCTCTCACCACATCTCTCACCAAATCTCTTATGTTCTGGTCATGATGTGATGGATGCCGAGGCGCTGGAGATTGTCCGTGAAGAGAATTAGATGGATTAGCACTAGTTCCATGCTCGCCTCTTCGTGATGTTGGGAGGCAACGTTATTCTTCCTCAAAACATGGTAACTCTTTTCCAATATGTCATTTGTAGCTCACTTCACCTGGGAAGCAATGTCGACTGACTCTAACTCAGAGATTTAAGTGTATCAAATAAATTAACCTTCTACAAAGCTATGCAAAATACTATGGAATTTCTACTAACTAAACATAAATATGAAATGCAATATACCTCTTTCGATTCTAGAACCAAGTTAATTTTAGCAGATGCCACCTCTTTGTCAATCTCCCCAAGCAAGCATTCTAGAATTAGATCGCCATGTCTTTAGCAAATTTGTTCTCCCATCACGAATTGCTTCAAAAGCCTGCACTCACAAAGAAAGCAAGTGTTGTAATTTCATCTTCCATAATTTCATATACTACATATGTATAAAATACAAGTTACTTATCGTACATACCATTATCGCAAGAGGAAACCATGTAGTGAATATTTAGATTTTGGACCTTCCACTATGTCAATGTCACGCTTGAGTACTTTGCTGCACTAAATGACAATTTTCCCCAAGGATACTTATCAAACTTGTCTTCATCCTCCACTAAGTCAAACCACCACAAACTCAACTGTCTTGTCCTCTGGCAGAACAACACGACATAGGCCAAAATAACAATAAGCCCCAACTTGTACATATCTCTTTGTCTTTACAATTTTTAAAGACATTATATACATCCGCTCAAGTTATAGTTTCTCCCTTCGTACTAAAATATGTCTCCACAAGTCTAGATTCTATTCCTCCATGTCTTGTCGACGCCTTCAAAACCACCTCCATTTAAGCCCGTGACTAGAACAAATTCTTGATGCTAATCTTATAGGTTTATTTCCAACAATAAACCAAGCTTCTTCCTTTTTTGGTTGTTCTTCACAACGCACTATCAATTGATGCACAACTGTGATGCCAATTTAATTTTTAAGTTTTAGCGCTTCAAACAACTTTTTGCTAATTTGGTTTTATAGGTTTTGTTCAACCGCCAGACAATCGCTACCATTTTGATATTGCATCGACATTAATAGTGATAGCACGCTTTACTTTCATTGGCCGGGTACCATATCGCTCCATATTACTACAATATACAAAATAATTAATTATAACAACTACTAAGTAGAGGACAAAAATAAGGATAATGATCGATGGATAAGATTCAAAATGTGTAAAATTAAGAGGATTTGTCTCTCTTCCATAACAGATACCTTGTTATGATTGTATTCATTTCATTATTGAAATATTGCTCAATGGACATATGACTATTTGCTTACTTGACAATTTTAAGACTGCTATAAACTTTAGACCAAATAGAAGTACATAGACAAATATTACTCGTGTTTAATAGCCATACAAGCATATTACCTAAGTATAATCAACTCTTAAAAGTACATATACATATATTACTCTGTTTAATAGCCATACCTCATATTGCTAAAACAAGATAATGTCCTGTGAAAGAATGGTGATAAATAGAATACCTGTGTTTCCCAAAGGGAAACTCTCCAAACAATACAAAATCAAAGACTAAACAATCATTTTAATAACTTGTCAGAATACTAGGCAAACATCCCTAGAAAGTCAAATTATGATTGGCTCAGATTCACTTGAATAAGCACAAATGTTGGAAGTTATTAATGGATAACATAACTAATTTTAGGACTTCCATTGGTATCAAGGATATAGACAATGAGTGCAAAGAAAATATTGTATAATATATACTTCACAAATTATATATTCTTGAACTGAATCAATATAATCATGCTATAAGTCTTGTTAAAGAAAAGACAGATTGAACAAAGAGATAATTCATTCTCTACCAAAAATCGTGGAGCTCCGTAACTATATAATATCAATGAACAAGCCACATAAACTCAAATAAATACGCTAAATATTCGCACTATGCGATAAACTGGTAAAGATGTTCGATTGATTGGGGAAACTATATCGAACTAATCAACCGGGATCGTGAAACTAAACCTATACCTGATTTTACTTCTTTCAAATCCAAGAAGGAACTCGTGGCAATGCGAGGGAAACTAGAGGCAGGAGGTTATTAATGAATTGGAGCATATATATGTAAATCGTGGGTTGATGACATAGCAAGAGGTAGACGCCCAAAGAAAAACAGTAGATTGTGTCAAGTACTGCTTTTTTGTGAGATAAGAGAGCTCGTGTGAGGAAAAAAATGCAGAGAAAGTGAGGAGAAATTAGGAAGAGAAAACAAAAGTGTTGTGTTCTTTTTCTTGCCCAATTTTTGTGTAGAATCATTTAAAACTAACAATTGTCTCTACATTCACCTTCATGTTAATTTTTTTCTTCCTCACAATGAACCATATCCCTTCAAAACTACTTAATTTAGGATGAAATAATATCCGTGATTTACACTAGATTATGTGATACACATTTTCTAGAGAGCAAAATCATAGAATGATGAAAAACATTGTGAAGATAAACAAATTTGACTAATCAAAGACACTCTAATATTAAAATAAGCTCATCAAACAAGTCCATAAATCAGAAACAAGTGTCCCAACTCCTACAAACCTTTATGCCAAATTCCATATTCTTTCTATGCCAAATTCCATATTCTTCTTCATTTGCATATAATCGAGCTTTATCATTTTAATTAATAAAAGGAAGATAAAGTTAAAGGCCGGTTTTTACCTTTGACTTGAAGCTTAACTCGTGAAATACAAATGAAGAGATCGGCCACCGTGGGAGGAAGAACTCGAGGAGGAGGCGCGGCGAGATTCAACTCCTGAAAGGGTCGCACGCCATGAGGAAAAACTCGAGGCGAAGAATGAAGGAATTGGGGTGGAATTATTTTGCCCTAATTTGGAATAGTTTGGTCTAATTCAATCCCTTTGCCCTAATTTGATGGAATCTTTTGATTTGTATGCTTGGGTCTCTTTGTCTCTACGGGTAAAGTGAAAATGGAGGGTGAAGAGAGGTGAAATGTGAGTTAAATGATGAAGGGTAAGGTGGTCTTTCAATTTTTTAATTTATTTGTATTTAATTTTTAGTAGATAATATTGGTCAAAGGTTATTTGTACAAAAGTTTTGTGTGGGAAGTCCATTTGATATAATTCCTCATTATAGATGTGTTGTCCCACTTATTTTTTACCAAGTGTCTTGATTGTTTCTATCATAATTAAAATATAACAATTATTATTTTTAACTGTTGGCACCTTATCCAAGCTTTTTTCATAAAACTACCATAAATTATGAAAACAATTTTGTTCACCCTCCTTTTGGAGGGTCAATTCGAGGGGTAAATTACTGAAAATCTTGAATTTTTTTCTATATTATCTTGTTCATCGAAAACTTTAATATGTGGGTAGTTTTGATATTTAATTTATACTATTTTAAGAATTACTTATTTTTATTGACAAGTTACTTATTTAGATGTAAAATAAGTAATGTTTAAAATAATAAAAATTATATAGCAAAACTATACTCATATTAAAGCTCTAGATTAATAGAATAATATGAAAAAAAAAAGGTTTTAAAATTTTCAATTTTTTACCCCTTAAATTGATCCTCCAAAAGGAAAATAACGTCCACCCTTCTTTTAAGAAGGTGTAAAAATTGTCATCTAAATTATGGGTTCATGTTATGTTATTAGAAATGATACATAATTAAGAATTTGTAATTATTTATTTAGTATAAATTTTCTATTATATTTAGGATGAGTTTAACAAATATTTCATATGGATAATAGAAAACATAACCTTTAATTCTATAAATGAACCCATTTACATATCTTTGATATGAACTGAATTAATATATAAGCTTTCATAATAATTTTTTTAAGTAGTGAATTATAATTAACTATTAACTCAGTTTGAATCTGAAATGATTACGTTTGTCTTGTAAGTAGTCTTTTTTCTTTTTCTTTTTTTTTTGTTGGAAGTACTATTTAAATCCCCATCTTTTACTATTTAAATTTACATGAACCATCTTCGATCACTGATCTGATCCAAGGCATCATTCGAACCGAAAAACCAGACATCCCTTACCTTCGGAGATGCAGATCCTAAGACAAGTGCATTTGTTATTGGCATTGTTAGTTAATCTTTCTTTGCATTTTATTGTACTTGGGTGTAGTACCACTCAAGCACGTAGACTCTATCTTTCTCTTTTATTGGTTGTAATAACATGGAGAGATAAAGCTCATAACATCCCCCTCTAGCGTTTGTAATTTTGTTTTCTAATAAATAAAATTGCATCTTGTTCTTGGATTTTCGAGAGGAGATATTTCTATGAAAAAAAATCCACATTATTAAATTATGCTTAGATAAATTAAGAAATTTTGTTTAATCATTAAGCATATAAGTTAGAATTTTTTTTTCAATTAATAAATGTTTAACTTGTTTTTTATTTTTTAATAATTTAATTCGTTATTGTCAACTTATTTTTATACTTTCAGAATAATTGTATAATCCGAAGTGGAAAATTTTAATATTTTTCCACTAATGAAAAATAAAAAATGTTTAGTTCAAAAGTAAATATTTTTTCCACTAATATTTTTAGGAATAGAAAAATGTCCTAACACAATCAAATTATACCTTTAATTTTTAGTTTAAAGATTCTCATTTATATATTGAATTTTTGTGCTTTAAATATTTTTAATTATATCTTTAATTTTACTTAGGATTAGAAAAATTTCCTAACACAACAAGATTTTACAATAAAACTCTATTTAATTATATCTTATAATTTGTGAATTATAAGTATATCATAAAATGAAAAAAATATAAATTTTCTTTTCTATAATATTTTGGTCTTATGACTACTATCTATTTGGTTGTTTTGAATTATATTAAATTTTGGTTGAACATTGTCTTGATTTTCTTTCTAATCAATATAATTTTTCTATTAGCATATCACAAAATAATTTTTAGTCTTGTTTACACTTTTTTTTAAATAGTTTTGTTTACACTTATGATCATATTTAAATAAATTGGTTTTGAACTATGATCTGAATTTTAATTAGTGTTCGATTCCTTATAGTTTATATCGTCTTTTGTATTTTTATTTTTTCTTAAAATCAAATTTATATTTTTCATAAAAATGTAAAATAATCAAATTATTGTATATCTAATGCCTATTAGAATATTTCGAAAGACTGCCATGTTAATGATAGCAAATTTATTTAAAGAAAAGTCTCAACTAAGCCGACTTTAAATAGATTTACAATATTATATGTGTTGACGGTAGGATTGTGATCGTCCAACTCATGATTTTGCGCTCAGCCTCAAACTGAGGCTTTTTGTTTGGCTTGGTGGTACCAGGACTTGCAATGAACCCCTACATATCCCTGGATGCGGGGTTCGAGTCCTGGGGAGGGCAAAAAGCCTCAGTTTCAGGCTGAGCGCAAAATCATGAGTTGGACGTGTGCGGATCACAATCCTACCGTCAACAATATGCTAGAAAATATTTACATTATAAAATATTTACATTTTATATTACATTATGGTGTTATCAATTAAGCACAAATGTCATCTATTCAAAAATTTATTTTTCAGTATTCTTTACCACAAATTCAATCTACACAAATTTATTTATTTATTTATTTTTAAAATTTCATGTTAGCCTGCACAGCTTTACTCCCATATAACACACGGGTGAAAACTAGTTGATGCAATAAAAAAGTGGTGCATGTATTAAAAAATGTGATGTATGTATAACCATCATCGAAAGAAAGTAATTTTTTGAGGAAAATTTATATATATATATATATATAAATGGGGAATTTTTAGCATGTTTTTTGAGTTAGCTTAACTAGTTTTTCTGCCTAAAACCAAGCCCTCTTCTGTTTTTTTATTTTTCCCCTTTTTATTGATTAATAATCAATCCCCAACAAATAAATTAATTAATCACTATCTATATTAAATCATATTCTTAGCTATACATTCAAAAATATATTTTTAAATCTCCGTTGATTTAAACTTATCTTGTACAAGTTTTTTGTCCTTTGATTTTTTCCTTTCTCCTTTTTCTTTAATTAATAATCAATCCCAACAAATCAATTAATAAATCATTATTTTATTTTGTTTCCCTACTAAGTATTGATAATTATTACTTTAATATTTCTTAAATCTAAATCCAAACATTTATATCAATATATAGAATAAAAGCCTCTTCAGAAATAATTAACTACGAAATGAAAATTAATTCACAAAAAACAAATAATTAAGATTAACAATTTCATTAAGATTTGATAATTGTGATACACGAAATTGCCATTTATTAAATTTTTACACAAAACTAAATGAAAAATATAATGTTAAAATTTATAACTTAGCTTTGACCCACTAATTAATTTTTGAAATAATTAATAATTTTTATAAATAATTACCTAAGGAATCAAAATTAATCTAAATAAGTAATTTAGCTAAGACACTTATAACATGATTAGATTGTTCCCCTTACTTAATTTTAGAAATAATTAATTATTTAAAAACTAAAATTATCTAAAAATTAAAATTAATTAAAATAAAAAAGTTTTTTTTAAAATTTTGGTGTGATAAAAAATTATAATTCATCAAATTTGTACACAAAAATTAAAAGAAATATGTAACATTAATTTTTTAATTAATCATTCAGTTGTAACATTAATCTATTATTTTCAATTACTCAAATCTATGTCTATGTTTATATCTATAATAATTTTTTAATTAATCATTCAGTTGTAATATTAATCTATTATTTTCAATTACTCAAATCTATGTCTATGTTTATATCTATAATAATTTTTTAATTTGCAGACATCCTTTTGTAAAAATAATTAATTGATATCTTTCAATAAATGATTCCATTCTAATTTTTTAACTTTAATGTTACACTTTTCTTTTAATTAAAAAAAGTCGCAAATTTACTTGACAGAGATTAAACTAATTATTTTAGAAATAATTAGTTACTTTTAACAAAAAATAGTTATTTTCAACAATAATTAGCTAAAAATGTGAACTAATTATAATTAAAAATAGTTATTTTCAACAATAATTGAGAAGGTTTAAATCGATATGTTTTAATGGACAAAGATTATTCACAATTCATTATATTGATATGGATGAAAAGTATAATCAATTTAAAAATAAAAATAGTTAAAATTCATTTAATTCATATGGTTGGCAAGATTTCCCCAAAAAATTAAAAAAACAATTAAAAAACTTTTTTTTAGACGAACTATCTCAACCCTAAAATCTAGGTTTGAGATAGAATCTATATATATATATATATATATATACATCGTGATTTTTCCCTCCTATTAAATAAATTTGCCTAGTATAGTCTTCTATCTATATATAGAATAATTTATATATAAAAAATGAGGATTTTCTTATTATTTTTTTTATTACCATAAATGTGCTTTCCCATTTAAAACACTCTTTTTTAGTTTTTTTATTTTTATTTCCTAATCCATAGCAAACTCTCTTTTATTTAATTCTTCTTTGTTAATATATTAATATTAATGTATATTGATTTCATTTTATTATTATTTCTACTATACTTTACCCAATCTCATAATATGTAAATACTCTCTATCATTTTCTATCTTTTTTTTTCGTTTTCTACCTACAAATTAAAAAAAAAAATCTTGATTATATTTTGTTCCACTTGATGAGAGTTTTATAACAAGTATAGTATCAATATATATAAATTTATACTTTTGAAAAATTAAAAATTACAGCAAATATAAAAATTAGTGTCCAACTTAAATATAAATTGATATTAATATAGATCAATGATTACTGCCACAATGAGATTTAAAAAATTGATAATTCGATATGGCACTTAATTATTTTTATAAGTAACTACATAAGAACAAATTAATTAAAATTAAAAATTGTGAAAAGATTCAATGTTTCCATGATAAAAAATTATGATTTATTAAAGTTTTTCACAAAAAATGAAAAGAAATTTATCGGCAGGTTCCCTAAGTTCGAGATAACGTCCCATCATGACAATTTCCAATTTGTACTAAAAAAATTAAAAAATTATGTTGGACCCATTAATTAATTTTAGAAACAACCAATCATTTTTATAAATAATTACTAAGAAACAAAAATTAATTAAAATTAGCAGTTTCTTGAATATTTCATTTTTGTACGACGAAAAATTACAATTCATTAAATTTTTACATAAAAATCAAAATAAATGTGTAACATGAAAATTTAAAACTTAGCTTGTCTAAGATATGTTTTCAATTATAAGATATTTTTAAAATTAGATTTATATAATTCATAAAATTATGGCTATCAAGCATATCATTTTGGAAATAATTAATTTTTTTAGAAACAATTAGCTCAAGCACAAGAATTAGCTAAATTTATTTATACTATAATTAATTAAAATAATAAATTCTAATGCTAATATTTAGTTGGACATGAGTTAAGTAGATAAAGATTAATCAAAACTAATTATATTGTTAAAAAGGGAAATATAATTAATTTAAAAGCTAAAAAAATTCATTAGATTGCTACCGGTTTTCCCTAAAAAATGAAAAAAAAATCTTTTAAATTGCAATATATCCTTTAAATTACAAGATTTCTTCAAAATTGGATTCATACAATTCTTCAAGTGAAGATATTAAAATAATTATTTCAGAAATAATTAATTCTTTTCATAAGTAATTAGCTAAAAATGAAAACAAATTAAACCAAATAATATTATAATTAATTAAAATTAATAATATTGTTACAATTTATTTGGACTTGGTTTCAATGGACAAAAATTGACATGGATTCATTGGATGAAAATTAATCAAAACTAATTAAATTGGTAAAACAGAAAAATCGTATTAATTAAAAAATAAATAATAATTAAAATTAATTAGATTACCATAATTGACTAGATTTTTCTTATAAAATGAAAGATATCTTTTGACATGCAATATATCCTTTTAATTATAAAATACATCTAAAATTAGATTCATATAATTCTTAAAATTGCATCTAAATAAACTAATTATTTTAGAAATAATAAATTATTTTTATAAATAATTAGCTAAAAAAAGAATTGATTAGAATTAATTATATTACAGTTAATTATATTTCTTAGATTTAAATAGATATATTATCAATGAATGAAAATTGAGATAATTTTATTAGATAAAAATTAATCAAAATTCATTAAATTTCTAGAAGGGGGGAAACATAATTAGTTCAAAAAATGAAAAATAATTAAAATTAATTAGATTGTTACAGGGAAAAATATGCTTTGGAAATTAATTTATATTTTTACGTATTTTAAAGTAAAGTTAAGTTAATACCTGTAAAATTTTGGATTCTTAGAATTAGAATGTTACATCTTATTGTAGAGTAAGTCAACTCATCATTAGTCTCTAATTAACTTCATTTACTTTTTCAGTATCATTCTTTTTCAAAACATGCTTTTTTTAATTCTTATATGTTTTTGTAATTTTTATAATATTTCTTTTGAGTTATAGTTGGTGGTAAAATATTTATATTTCTTTTTATATAATTAATGGTGTTTCAAAGGATCTGTTCTTTTTTTTAAGCAACAAGCTCGATCAAAAAAATAGGTCTTCAAATAGTAATATATTTTTTTTAATTTTCACACTACTCGAGCCAATAATTATATAATAATTATTTGGTTCAATATATCGCTTTCGCTAGGAATACATCCAAGAATTCTTGCTAAATAATTAGTTATCGACTCAATCAATTATTGTAATTATACGACTGAGATAGAATATTTTAACTGGCTTTCAACTATGTTATATATTTGTCTAAGTTTATATCTTTTAAATAAATATTAAGAATCCTACATACTTTGAATTATTTATTTTACACTAAATTTTACCAGTTGTGCTTTTATTTAGTTTTTAAGTATTGTCAATTAGGTTGTATATTTTAAAATGTTAATCATATATGTTTTAATTTATTTATCGTATCCAAATTGATTTAAATTTTGTATCCAATCATTCAATATTTAATGTATTGAATATGTTAAATTAGTGAGTTTATACATAATATGTTAATATCCATATTAGTATATTTAGAAGATATTTATTGTAGAAATAAAATATCAATAATACATATATTAAAAAGTAGAAATAAAATTCTTGAATGAAATCATTACGATGAGGACTAGACGGGGATAAGAATTTTCTAATGGGACGGGAACGGGGGATGGAAGTTTATATTATTATTTTTATAACATATCTCTATACTGATTATATTTCATAATTAAAATTTAAAAATTATTATTTACATATTAATTGTCAACAACATATATTATACTGATGTATAACTAATATCTCCCCAAAATTTATAATTACATGTAATAAAATGTAAAATAATTTGAAAGAAGAAACCATGAGCTCTACGAATATTAGTAACTATGAATGTTAGTAGAGTCATTTTAGTATGGTTATTTTGGTAATTATAACATTTAATGTTATTTTATTTTCAATTTATATTAGTAGATTAATCTTGCAATGAGCAAAATGTGATATATTATCACAATCTCTGCCACGAATTGTCATCCAGTGCAAAGGACGGGTGTCAATGCTAATTAAATTACTATTCTATGGAGAATAGTAAATTAAGTTGTGTGGATTTTAGTGAGTCGTTCTTTGTATATTTTCAGGATGGATTGATGCGAAATATAGGGAAAACTCTATTTGGAATTTTTATAGAATTGTTTCGAATTAAATTAATTAAGTTTATTGTTATAACTCATTTTTTGTTTTAATTATTTTTTAGGTTTTATGATAATATTATTATTTATCAACATCTATCTCTACCGTCATTAGTTGAAAAATTTATCCCCAATGCAACGCACGTGTGAAATAGGTAGTTTTATTAATAAAAAAGTTATTACAAGAAAGAAAGGGGGGCTTAATACATGAGCTTCCAAAGTTTACAAGACATAAAAGCCAAAATAGCACATAAATCCTTACTCACTCTAATGTTTGCAAGACCAATCCTATCAAGTTTAAGGATACCTTTAATAGGACCAGCCAGGTCGTTACAATTGAGAAAAGTAAGCTGTTTAGAATTATGTGCAAGAGAAGCAAAATAATTAGCAGCTTGATTCCCCTCACGATGTGTATGTGGGAATTTGCGGTCATTTCAACAGCTAAAGATCTGATGTTATCCAGAAGATATCAACCAGGACGAGCATAATGTAGTGGAGTTTGAGAGTCGATCGTCTTCGATCCAAATTTGGTCCTTTCCTTGAGCATGACAAAAGTTTCAAGCCAGTATATATCGCTTTTTTTAGTTTCAGCAGAGGGTGATAGAAAAATCCCCATAATATTCATAGATATCCCAAAGTAGATTTCCTTTTTCATCTCGAAGTAATCCTCCACCTGATCGAAGCTTGGTTATTCGCCAGTGTACCATCGGTATTGAGTTTAAACCATCCCGGAGCATGGGCTTATATATCCAATTTAATGAGCTTTAATTATCTAGAGTTAGCAGTTTGTTTGAACCCAGCACAAAGAAGTTTTTCAATCATAGTCAACCTTTTTATAAATTAACCGTAGCTACATAGGAATGATGCATGGTTTGATGCCCTCATATCTATATCGATTTCGGTCATTCCACAAGGAACTGAGAAAATAATATCATTATTTTCCAATATTAAGTTTTAAGATTTTGATGCATCATATAGATATGGATCTATATTTAGAATGAATCATATGGTGAATCGTTTTGATTTTAATTTAACTTTTTAGATACATCAATCTTCCACTAGCCGTATAGTATGATTGGTGCTATGTAGCTGATGATTTAGCTTTTTATAATTGTGAATTTCAATAAAGTTATTTCAACTACGTTGATATGCATCAAGCTACACGAATTACTTTTTGTTGTGTGTACTATTTAAAAGCTTTCTGAGACAGTACAGTTGCAAAATGTTTCTCTTTTGACATAAAAAAGTGTTTTCCTTTTTTCTTTTTATTTTTATTTTTTATTTTTTTGGTCAAAATATACTTTGAGACATCATCAAAACAAAATTGAAAATTAAAATATGAGAACAAGAAGACGTTATTAGGAGACAAATAAAAGAACAGAATATACCAATTTCATGTAGCAGTAGTTACTCGACTCGAGTCCTTCAGGTGGACACTAAATGAAAATTTGAATGACGAAACCAGTAGAGCACAACAACAACAACAACAACAACAACAATAATAATAATAATAATAATAATAATAATATTAAGGTAGGAACTTTGTGAAAATTGAATGCTCATATGGGGGCATTAGTAGCTCTTCTTTCGAACGCATTCATTCATTAATGTGTCTATTGTGATCATGCTCTTGATAGCATTGTACAATCAATAGGAAATTTTGATTTAATAACATTAAAGGTCGATCGATTCCTATAGTTTATATAATCAATAACAAAAAAATTAATCAGGCGAATAAGATTGGATATTAAAAAAATTAACCAATTGATTCTCTAATTTCTTATCATATTTATATATCGCTTTCATAATATAATTATCAAAATCACGTGCGATGCACGTGTTACATACTAGTTCAACTAAAATTATGTATAAACTTTTTTTCTGTATAAAATTATAAGTTTTTGGAGGGTCAGGGGGCTACAAACCAGTCGAGCCACCCCCAAATCCCTCCCTGCAGTAATTTAGAGTGTTCATATATAATCATATGTTAAGAAGAATGAAAGTTAAGAAGGCTGTCGGTCCGGATGGTATACCTATTGAGGTTTGGAAGTGTATGGGAGAGTTGGGTATAAGGTGGATAACCAAACTCTTTAACAAGATATGGCGTAGTGGCCAAATGCCTGAGGAATGGAGAAAAAGTACGGTGATACCATTATATAAGAATAAGGGCGATATACAAGACTGTTCCAATTATAGAGGAATAAAACTTATGAGTCATACTATGAAGTTATGGGAGAGAGTTATTGAGCGTAGGTTGAGACGCTTTGTCCCCATTTCAGATAATCAATTCGGATTTATGCCGGGTCGATCGACTACAGAAGCAATTCACCTATTGAGAAAATTAATGGAGAAGTATAGGGCTGGCAAAAAAGATTTACATATGGTTTTTATCGACCTCGAAAAAGCTTATGATAGAGTACCTAGAGATGTGCTCTGGTGGGTTCTGATAAAGAAGAATGTACCTCTTAAGTACATAAATATAGTCAAGGATATGTATGAGGGAGTTGTTACGAATATTAGGACATGCGATGGGATGACCGATAGCTTTCTGATTACAATAGGGTTACATCAGGGCTCTGCACTCAGTCCTTTTTTGTTTGCTGTAGTTATGGATGAGCTTACGAGACATATTCAAAATGAGGTACCATGGTGTATGTTATTTGCCGACGATATAGTCTTAGTGGATGAAACCAGGGCATGTATAAATGATCAGTTAGAACTATGGAGACATACTTTAGAGGCTCGCGGTTTTCGGTTAAGCAGATCTAAAACAGAATACATAGAGTGTTTGTTTAGTGGTAAGAATAGAATGGATCCTCTTGTGGTGAAGTTAGGTAATGAGATTGTACCGAAGAGAGATAATTTCCGCAATTTAGGATCCGTGGTTCAAACCAACGCTGACATAAAGGGTGATGTAAATCACAGGATTAATGTTGGATGGATGAAGTGGATGAGTGTTTCAGGGATTTTCTGTGATCGTAATATGCCGTTGAAATTAAAAGGGAAAGTTTATAGAACGGCAGCAAGACCTGCATTACTATATGGTAGCGAGTGTTGGGCAGTTAAGAAGGTAGATGAACACAAATTGAGTGTTGCAGAAATGCGTATGTTGAGGTGGATGTGTGGTAAGACTAGGAAGGATAAAATTACCAATGAAGAGATTCGTGGTAGATTAGGATTAGCACCGATTGAGGATAAGATGAGGGAAAACCGATTGAGATGGTTTGGACACATAAAGCGGAGACTTGAGAATGCACCCGTGAGGAAGAGTGAGAGTATTAGGGTAGGAAGTGTAAGGAAAGGTAGAGGAAGACCGTTACAATCGTGAATGCAAGTCATTCGTAAAGACATGCTTATTAAACAGGTAGATAGGCAATTAGCTTTGGATAGGAAGGTGTGGTATAGCAAAACTCATACCTACGATCCGACATAGTTCTCATATGGTTCCATACAGCCGACCCCTATTTATAGGGAATAAGGCCTAGTTTGTTGTTTGTTGTTGTTGTATATATAATCATATGTTATATATGATACAAATATACACAATATTGTTCAATGTTCAACGTTCCCGTTAGTATGGCAATACCGCATGCTTTCGTTAGTTCGACGTATGTAGGGTTAGATCGAAAAAGGAGAAAACAGATCTAAGTGTTAAACCACAAAATCAAACTGTAAAACGAATTAAAATGCAAAAACAAAGAAAACACAAAGGATTTTTTGGCCAAAGGCCCTGGAGGTTCGAATACAACATATTCTACGTCCCCCGTTGAGCATCCACAATCTAGGATGTTGCTCAATCCACTAGCACATGCAAAATACACCCGAAAGCAAGTTTTACAGATTTACAGCCTTTCAAAGTCTCTCGATCACTCTCTCTGTCACTCAATCGTTTCACAAATGATTCACAATCGATCCTATCAACTAAGATTTTACAGAGAATTTCACTCGAGAGAACTATACGAAGTCTCGCAGCCAAGGTAAAGCTCTCAAAAAATTATGTGAACAGTAACCAACCCAAGCTTTTATAGTCAAACCCTAAGAAGATCAATGGCAGAGAGCCAATCTTGTTCCAAGTGGGCTTCTCGGATAAAGCTCTTAAGTCAGATTAACAATCAGCAGTCAAGGCCCAATAAAGACTCGGCCCAAAGACTCAAAGGCAGCACAAATCCAACATTCTCCATCTTGCTGTCTGTGTCTTTGCATCAACGTGCTAATGGAAGGAACTGCCACTCATAGATTGTTTCATTCACTCTTGTACCTGCAAAAGAAAAACACCAAGTCAGTAACTATTCTCCAACTCAAAAACAGTTAGTAACTCAACAAAAAATTTGAAACTCTAAGCACAGCTGTAAATAGCCCGATACAGTAGGCCATTTACAGAACTTGGCCCTCAAGGCCACCATCAAAGACACAAGTAGCACTCCCATTGTATTTGTCCAAAAGCTCTCGTTTCTTCTTTGGACAGTTTCTGATAAAATGACCTGACTGCCCGCAGCCATAACACTCAAATTCCTTCTTCTCACCCTTCTCTTTCCCCTTCCACTTGCCTTTACCTTTGTTCTTTTTTCTACTTTGACTCTCGCCACTATCTCCTTTCTCACTGTTTCCCCTGCTACTCTGATTTTTCCACACTCCACCTCTTTCTACAGAAAAGAGGGCCTCTCCTTGACCTGAACCACTACTCTCCAACGATCTCATCTCAAGCTCTTTGTTTCTCAACGCATTAGAGATGATATCAACAGTCAAAGAATCTCGACCATACTCAAGGGCACTCTTCAGATCATGGTACTTATCAGGAATAGCATTCAAAAGGACAAGAGCCTTTTGATCATCAGAGATAGTCTACCAGCATTAGTCAAATCAACAGCAAGTTTCTTAAAAGTATGCAAGTTCTCATCCAAATCAGCAGACAGATCCATCTTAAATGAAAAGAATTGCTTAAGCATAAAACACTTATTAGGCATAGTTTTCTTATCATAGTGCTCATGTAAAGCAGCCCACAACTCAGCAGCAGTTTCAGTATCACCAATGGTTCTAATCACATTTTCAGACAAATGCAAAAAGATAGTGCCCCAAGCAATCTCATTGGCGTCATTCTTTCTAGCCTCAGTTGTGCCAGCAGGCCATGAATTATCTAGGGCCTTAGCACACCTTTGTTGCATAAGAAGTGCTTTCAACTTTAGTGACCAAATTTTAAAGTTCCCTCTCCCATCAAAAATCCCTAACTCAGATTTAATAAAAGAGTTTGCAGTTGCCATTTCCAAATCACTCAATCGCTAGTTAACAGCTTTTGAATGAACTCACAATAATTTTGAAAGAACTCTTTTTCAAAAATTGATCACAAACAGTAGCTGGTTTTAGAGTAATTCTAAGAACAATTAAAGCTTCCCCCGAAAATAGTCACTAAGTAAGACTTCTATAGCAACCCTCAACAAGTCCAGATAATCAATTAACCAAATGAACACAATCAGTCAAATGAACACTCTTACACTCACGAACACAAGATGATCATAGGATGCCAGATACTCAAAAAAGGCACAAAATGAACTTGGTGGAAGTGATAACACACAAGAAATTATGCAAGAATCATAACCCAACCAGAAGCTCCACCTCAATGCACACAGTTAAGTCACAGAATGCTCTCTAACCATGCAGTCAGAAAAAAAATGTGATAAACAGTGCAATATAGGAGACTCATATGGTACTATGCAAATGATCAATCAAGAATTGACCAGGAACAAATACTCAAATAATCAGTTACATCCCTCAGTATGCAATGAATAATCAACCAAAGCACACAAACCACTGGCAGAAACAAATAAACTCTACACGAATACAAACAACAGCCAGCTATCCACTAAATATCCCCGAATCACAGCAATCACAACAATCACCGTAACCGTTCTGGCTTTGTTCCAGATTCCGAAAGATCTCACGGATCTCGGACAAGAACCGTACACCAAGGGTATCTAGGTGTTGTACACAACTCAGACAACACAATACTCAGATCAAACAGCCACAACAGTCTATGATCACTGGCTTCTCAAGAACAGTACCAGAAGTATCTCAACCACAGCAAGCTCAAGAGAGGTTAGAGTTTACCTCGGTCACACTGACCGGTGAAGAAGCACAAGAAATTAATGCAAATCTCAGAAAAGAAAACCACGGTTACTCAAGACTTCACCGTAGATCAGTCACCAAACGCCAACGCATACACGTGGATGTCAATCTCCACCGGAAGTCACCACTGAAGGCACAACTCACCGTCGGTCACCCTCGTGGCCACAAGAAAAAACCAATTGCCGTCGGGAGAACTTATTTTCCCCAATTTCGAAACCCTAGATCACCGATTAACCCCAATGATTGCTCTGATACCACTATAGGGTTAGATCGAAAAAGGAGAAAACAGATCTAAGTGTTAAACCACAAAATCAAACTGTAAAACGAATTAAAATACAAGAACAAAGAAAACACAAAGGATTTTTCGGCCAAAGGCCCCGGAGGTTCGAATACAACGTATTCTACGTCCCCCGTTGAGCATCCACAATCTAGGATGTTGCTCAATCCACTAGCACATACAAAATACACCCGAAAGCAAGTTTTACAGATTTACAGCCTTTCAAAGTCTCTCGATCACTCTCTCTGTCACTCAATCGTTTCACAAACGATTCACAATCGAAGTCACCCTAAGATCAACTCTAATGACAAATCAGCAATTTGCCTCTCTCTAGAATCAATCCTATCAACTAAGATTTTACAAGAGAATTTCACTGAGAGAACTATACGAAGTCTCGCAGCCAAGGTAAAGCTCTCAAAAAATTACGTGAATAGTAACCAACCCAAGCTTTTATAGTCAAACCCTAAGAAGATCAATGGCAGAGATCAAATCTTGTTCCAAGTGGGCTTCTCGGATAAAGCTCTTAAGTCAGATTAACAATCAGCAGTCAAGCGCCCAATAAAGACTCGGCCCAAAGACTCAAAGGCAGCACAAATCCAACAACGTAGAAGATTGGTCTTTTGCAATTAAACTGTCGTGCCTCCTCCTCTTCGTCTAGCTTCAATTCACAACCACGGAGACATCAATGACCGCGATGGAGAAATCATTCAAAGCAACATAGCAGTGACACCTCGTCTCAATGTACGAATGTGTAAATAAAGATTCTTAAAACGTTTTCCAAATAAAAAGAAAAGGTGTTGTATTTCTTACTATATATTAAGGTTTTACGTTATGTATGTTAGTTTGTCAGTCGGAGAAAAATTAACCATACCATCTCAAATTATTGGTATTCACTATTTAGCCTCCTACGACCGGTTGTTTTAGAACTGCCGATGTTCTCAATTCTAGGGCATGTCAACTGCAATACTTAACTAATTAACATGACGATGATGATGATGGTTCCTTATATTTGATGGTTTTTTTATTTTTTATTTTTTTATGAATCTAATTTATTTTATATATTTAGTAGAAGTGCTGAATTTTCAACATCAAAAGCAAGTATATATTAGGAATCGAATAAGTGCCTTGTGATTGAGATCCGCGCGTTTTCGGCCGTCCGTGGGGGCTCAATTCCTACCCCGCCCCTATAATCCTCCCTCCCGACACCCCGTTCACAAAGAAAAAAAAAAAAAAAAAAAAAAAAAAAAAGGGGAATGAGGTATGTATTATTTATGGTTATAAGAAATAAAGATTTGAGGTATTTAATAAAATGAGAATATTGTGTGGTTGGTAAAAAATGTGGTGTGCATATTTTACCTTAAAATATTTAAATGTTATTGGTGAATTTGAATATTGTCAACATTTGAGAGTGAGCATAAATGCTATTTTTATCTTATACACAAGTATCACAATTATATATTTGTTTGGTTGGGGTACCCCGGGGTGGTGGGGGGGGGGGGGTTCACAATTTGGTATCATTAAGGCTTAAGCTTTAAGTGATAGTTCTCAATGAGTATTATAATTATATTCAGATAGATATCTCTCTATCTTAATAAACTACCCATTAAAGTTAAATAAATAAATAGTGACAGAAAAGTGAATTTTTATGTAAAAATAATAAAAAATAGTAGTGAACAGACATAAATGTAAATAATAAGCACAATTAATCCGAAAAAGTTCTCCATCAAATTACAGGACTTGCACATCCAGCAAACAATGTTGCAAAGATTTCAGAATCCAAATATATTCGTTACAATGGCACAATACCAGATCAGAGAGCTGTAGGGAAATTTTGAAAGTTACCCCCATTATAGGGACGATAGACAATATTTTCTTGCCGGCGGCATGAGGGCGTGATTCAACCCCTGTAAGTGCCTGAAGGATCTGCATTTTGCACGATCCAATGATGCTCAAGAAGCTTGTGGAGTGGCAGGCGCCGTGAAGAATCCTTGACCAGCATCTGTCGTAATGGGATTGTCAATATCAGTAATAATAAGGATAAGTTGAAAAATCGAACTCTTCTTGTTTGAAGTATGTATGAGGAGTTGGAGAAAATTTACATACCTGACTAATAAGGTCTTTAGCAGCTGATGAAACTATGGGTTTTGAAGGGAATTTAAGATCCACCTGAACAATCCTACAGTTGGACGAATTTCACATCTTAGACTGAGGGGATAATTTTGCCTTCTTTTCTTTGCCATGTCTTGTTATTAAAGAAGAAAAATGAAAGGAGAAAACAGTTACCTCCTATATGTGTCTGAGTGTTCTTTTGCTTCAAAAGGAGGTTCCCCATAGAGAAATTCATAGCACAGGACACCAAGGCTCCATATGTCCACGTTTGCGTCATGCTCTACGCTCTGCACTGTAAATTAACACCAAATTGTCAATCATTGGAATGCAACCATGTAATTATGAAGAAGTGTGTTTCATAACAAACGTACTAAATTATTTTTACTTTTATTACATCTTAGATTAAAAATAAAAAAATAAAAGAAAATGTGTTGTGGGAAAGCATACCCATCTCAGGCGGAAGATAATCTAGGGTGCCGCACATGGTGCGCCTGCGGTTAAATGTATGCACCGACCAGCCAAAATCAGCAATCTTCAATTCGCCCTGGCAAATGAGAGAATTAACATTAACATGGTTCAAAAACTGCCGTGTTTTCCTCCCTAGACTAACAGGAAATGCACACAAATGCTTTTATTTACCTGAGCTCCGACCAAAAGGTTTTCTGGCTTAATATCTCGATGAATTACATGCTTTCCATGACAATATATCAAGGCCCGAGCTAATGATGCAACATACTGTTACATGTCCACAAATACACAAATGGTTACTTTCTAGTCAAATTTCCTGGAGCTAAAAGCAATATATCAAAACTAGATAGCAATTGTACTAGAATTTGAGATACATCAATGGTTTTAATTTAAAATATTTGCACCAGATTCAGGGTCCAATTTGAACTGTAAGATGCTGTATCCAGATGTCTCATTTTTTTTAAAAAAAAATTGAAAATAAAAGACGAAAGAAACGAAAAAGAAGGAAAAAAAACATGTTGTCCCTTTAATTTTGGACTTCATGGAAACCTAGAAATAAAGAGTACTCACGGTAGCAGCACGTCTTTCACTAAAGTATTTGCATCTCTGTAGCTCCTTGTAGAGTTCTCCCTTCGCAGCATACTCCAAGATCAAATAAACCCGTTTCTGCATTTCATTTTGTTACAGATAGATTGATACAGTGTCCATCTTGAACCCTAAACCAAACAAGGGATAACAACATACCTGATCATAGAAGTAACCATAGAGCCGTAAAATGTTAGGATGCCGAAGATGGCTTTGTATTTCAACTTCCCGACGAAGCTGATGCTCGACCTGAGACTGTTTTAGCTGGCTCTTAAACAACACCTTCAGTGCCACAACATGATTGCTCTACATGGAACCACAAATTCTCACAGTTAGGAAGTAGTGATACACACTTCATGCAGAAATTTTCCGATTTGTTCTTAACGTGGAGGTGACGTTGCAATAACAGGTGAGACAACCAAATCATCTTTTTAGTAAACGATCTGAAGATATGCCATTCTGATACCTCCAAATCATGTCTTCCCTAGGTCTCATTTCCTTCCACTCAACAAATATATAAAGAAATCTCAAGCTTTCGTTACCTATGTTTAGTTCTTAAAGAATAGAATCAGGGGTTGTGGAAGACTAGGTTTTAAGAAATTCTATTATATATAACAGCTCAAAGATTTTAGATGGGTGGTCTTACACAACGACGACACGTAGGGACATCAATCCATTATGAAATTTGTGCGACTAATCAGCCTTTTAATATAAAACCAAATCTACTCAGCACGTGATGGGGTGTCTAAATTTAATAAATAAATATGTATCCACTATCATACTTTAAGATCTTAGAAGAGGTAGTTTGCAGCTCCATGATGGTAGCTAGCTAATGAATCGAAATACTTATTTTGCAAAACCACCGCATTGAGGAAATTTGAGTTCTTCTGCTATAAATGAAATGCTGCCAAAATCTCATATCTTTCTACGAGTTAAATCTAAAACTTGATCCCCTGAAACCGGGAAACATAGATTCTAAATTGCAACAGATAAAGTGTGCGAATCCATTCTAAGTTAAAACAAGACAAGCATTGTAGTTAAAATCAAGTAACTTAACAACTCTCAAGTTCCATGGACGAGAAAATTATAGAATCATAATGTGAATGAATTAACAGAAATGAAGAGAACTTACCCTCTTTTCCCTTGCCAGGTACACGTGTCCAAACTTTCCTCTACCAAGAGGCTTTCCAATGTCGAAATCGTTGAGTGTCCACCTCTTCTTTTCTGAAGAATCCTGCAATATTACTATGTCATGATTGCATACTGAAAGCACAATTTTCTGTCATATCTTTCTTCACGGAAAATCATGTTCTTTTCTACAAGGAATCATCAATCATTGTGTCTTTTTAGAGGATCAAAGGAATCATTCGTAACATTGGTAAAATACCAGAAATCAAAAATTCAATCAATAGAACCTTCTATAAAATTGATATTTTCTTTATAAAAGGCCAATTTTACGGTAATGTCTGCAAATTAACCCAAAACCGAGAAACCCTGAATTTTATTAATGTCCGAATGCCTTTTTCCCTATTTCTAAGTCACGCATTATTAAAGGGCTTGAAAATTGCATAAAATCAAAATTAAAAACGAGAGGAAATAGATCTTCACATCTCTGAAACAAACATATTCAAATAAACCCAAATTCTTCAAATAATCACCCCACCCCCACTCCCCCCCGGCGCCCCCAAAAATTAAAAAATAAAGTTTTCCATACCGTGTGCTCCTGTGGAGACTCCGCTGCGATCGTCATTATACAAAAACACGCACTTACACACTCAGATTCAGCGAGAGAGCGTGCGAATTGTGAGTGTGTAAGCTTATCGATTCGAAATTGGGGATATAGAGAAAGGACTGGACATATATTTGTGACTTTACAACGGTCATATTTGAACAGACGTTGCCACGTGCTATCCCTTACAATTCGCCTTTCAAATTTAGTGCTTTGTTTAATTTGCATTTCATTTCGAGTTTGTTTGGTTAAGACTTGAGAGATTCTTAACAATTACTTCCTTTAAAGATTAATTTGAACTATAATTTTTTATTGATGTGAACACTTTATTATTTTCTCCACTTAATTACAATTTAAAAATTATTTTTGATGAGTTTAAACACTAGTTGAAATAGTAGCAAATGAATTTAAGAGTTTGTTTGATACAATTTATTTACGAAATCATTTTTTTTTATGATTTCTTTCAACCACCCAATATATTGATCTCACAATTTTAATTTATTTTTATCTTTTTATACATTCTTTTTAACTTATCTGCAACATATTTAAAAATTATTTTTCAATAATCTCTGTCAAATATACACTATATATATACAATTTAAATAAGCGCATACTATAAATGAACAAATTAAATGCTGCTTAATGTAAAAATAGGACGATATCAATGAGACAAGAAAAGAAGATATAGCTCATATATAAATATAATGGATGGAGCATTTTCCTTGTAACATGAGTGGTTAAAAATGCGTATGATCAGAGCATCTTCAATGATATAATATGGAAGGGGTGATGGGGTTGGTTTTCTTTTATTTATTTTTTTCCAAATTTTTTGTTGCATTCGGTATATTTTCAATGGTATTAGAATATAAATTTATAGAGATGTATATATATATATATATATATAATGATAACATTAATCTTAATTATGGGTTGAAATTAAAATGTGTGAATATTTGATCCGAAATCTTTTTAAAAGATATGATATTAAGCCAGACACATCCAATTGCATGCTCTCTGGTCATGTTTAGTGCTCCTGATTCAATTCAAGAGTGGTGCGTATTTTAATTACTATTGCTATGTTAGTGGTGTTTTTTTTTTTTTTTTTGAGACTACTACCAGGTGATACGAGTCTTCCAGTGATTTCTATTTGGTTGATTTGATCTTGTCTCCCTCCTCTTGATGAAAAAGACAAAAGTTTGAGGCCGATTCTTCATTGGTTGGTTCGTTTCAGTGCGTTGCCGTCTTACTCGCTTGTTCGACCTCTAATGGTATGGTCCGCGTTTTCTGTAGCACTAGTACAAGTATTTTGTTATAGCACCAATGCCAAAAAAATATACTAGTTCTGTAACAAAATACTAGCCCTGGTACTAAATCAATTTTGGTGTGCGACGATACCTATTTAATTAGACCTTGATATTTTACGTACTCTTATTTATGGTGCAATTATACCCTTTGAATTTTTCTTGTTAAATTCGTTATTCATGTGAAGTTGTACGTTCAGCTTTTTCTACCTTCTCTTGAATTAGCACGTGTTAGTATATGTGTAAAAATTAATTTTTATGAATTTTGATATGATGTGAAAGAGAGAATGAATAGAATTGAATGGTAGAGATTTGTGTAATATAGATAGGTCCCACGAAAAATATGAGGATATGATTGGTTCTAATTTCAAAAAAAAAGTACGAAAATTTATAAAAATATAATAGCCAACAGGCGCCAATTTCAGTCGTCACATGTTTCTTCTCATAAACCAATTGACTTAGAAATTTCAAAATGCATCGACTTAAGAACATCTTTTTCAAAAAATTGTAAACAACGTCATCTGATAACATTGTTGTTTTGTTGCCAACCTATTGGCATAAGCTGTCAACATGACATAGTGCCCTCACAGAGCACCACATCATCGGCCAAATTTTTATTTTTATTTTTTTGAAATCTACGTTAAGTGAGATAAATAATACATAACTGCCTCGATGGTTGGTAGCTCGTGTGGGCCCTACATTTTTTTTACTCCCAAAAATGGGGTTGTTGGCATGATATATTGCCAACTTTGTTGGCAATAGATCATTTCTGCATCGGATAATCCGTCTCTCGTTTTCAGTCACCTTCTTATAGTACAAACAGACAAACTGCAATCTATCATCTTCCAGTGCTTCTGAAATATTACATCTTAATGCTCTTTCTTTGAAGTTAATTTATAGAAATAGGGAATAACTAGCACATAATGAATGATATTGAAAGTGTAGGTGAAATCTCTATTTTACTTGGGCCCAATTGTACACTACAGCTGTCCGGCGCGCTAAATAATAATTTGTGCACAATATTTCTTGTCTCTGTGTTGTTCAAATCTCAGTCCGCTATTCCCTCCGTCCCACAAAAATGACCGTCTAGCATACTATTTTTATCTGTCCTAAAAAGAATAGTTAATTTATAATAGTTAACATATTTTTAATTTTTTATTTCCATTAATGTCTTTAGTTAATATACATTCAAGCTATCTATGTATTAATATTATTTTCAAATAATTAATAATGCATAAGGGTATATATGAAAAAATAATATAAAATTTAATATTTCAACTTAATTAATTATCATTTTCTTAATATCTGTGAAAATAATTACTAAATTATCTTTGTGGAACCGATGGATCACATAACAATCTCTATACATGTGTGAATGAAAATGTTCAAGCACCATCGATGGTGTCGAAACTAGAATCTGGAACCAGATTTGAAATCAGCACGGCTGATTCCAGGAACTCCCCAAGATCTGGAATCAACACAACTGATTCCAGGAACTCCCCATCGCCGTGCTGATTCCAGATCTGATCCCGAATTTCAAAACGGAGGTCGAATCGATCCCGAAAATACCATCAATGGTGCCGTAACTACGGCACTATCGATGCTGGCTTATCATTCCTGTACGTGTGAAATGGACCTCCCCTTGAACCATTTTGTACATGTTCTGTGGTCCCATACTATTAAGATAACATATTTGCTTATCCTTTCTTTGTAGCAACGTACTTCATAACTTTTAGACGAAAAAAACGTACTTTATAACTTGCATAATGTCTTATTCACAATGTGCAGACATGAAACGATGTCTCTGTTAAGTAGGCCATTGTTACCATTTATGTTGGACCTAAAAGTTATAAACTACTGTTTGTTTGTTGATCAATTTCTCTTCGTACAAAATGTAGGAACTTCCCATATGTGATATTTCATGACTATCGTAAAGTGTCTTTTAAGTTTGTGACACTACAATTAATTCTTATCTTATGTAAAAAAGACAAAAATAAGATATATTTAAATGATAAAGACAAATTTATCAATTCTTTTTATTAAAATCCAATAATAGTATATATTTCAAAATGGTGGGCCTCCTTAAGTTTAAACTGTGATATTAAAAATAAGTTGGAACAATTGGACCAAATTACAAGAAGTCTACAAAGGCAACGTCATCATCAATTGTCTTCTTCTTTTCCGATATCAGAGGCAAACATTTCTTCACTGGCAACTGCTCTCCTAATAGGTGCAATCCCTCGCTCAATCACTACTATCACGTTAGTGGCACTAAAATAGACACTATCTATGTGGTCATTGCTTTCTTCGCTCAACCTTGAAACTAGAGAAATCGACGTTGATTTTTCCCTTGTCTAGTAGCAGCTAGAGGTGGTGGTGAATAGATTGATTGGGCTGATTATTGAGTCATGCAGTAGCAATGGAAGAGTGAGTTCGGCAGAAATTCCGATGCGATATCTTTTGTTGATATATTTATTGTAGTGCCGAAGAGCTTGATGGTGAGTTGCTGATTTTTTTTTTTTAATGAAATTTTAGAAATACCTCTATTCTATATTATAGGGTATAGAATTTGGCAACTATTCATCTTCTCCAGAGTACTGGTTTATCTTCTCCTACAACTGCTCCAACTTTAGATCTACTCCATTAAATCTTCAATGTTCATAATATTTGTCATTAATGACATCTTCGAGCTCCATATATCTCCATCAATCAATCATGAATGCAGAAATTCCAAGAGAGTTTAACGGTATGTCGATTGTTGATTTTTTTCCCATTGAAATTTCAAAAATACATATATTCTATATTATATGATATAGAATCTTATAATTGTTTATCTTCTCCAGAAAATACTGGTTCATCTTCTCCAACGACTTGTCTAACTCTGATATACTCCATTAACTCTTCAAGATTCATAATATTATTCACTAATGACAGCTTAGGCCTCTATATACCTCCATTAATCAATCATGAATGCAAAAATTTCAATGCCTTTTGGAATTCCGTTGCATAAATTAATGCAAAAATTTCCACTACCTTTGCTAAGGATTTGCATCGATGAGGAAGGTGAGTTGCTGGGTGAGAGTACTGGAAGAATAAGAAGCACTATTGGAGGAAGAGAATTAAATAAACTAATGTTGACATGGATGTGATGAAAGAAAAAGCAAAAAAAGGCTGGTGAGTTCAACTTGAGTTGACTGAGTTATGAATAGTACCACGGGGGGCAAGATGGCAACTCAGTTTGAAACGTTATACTATTTTTCACTTTTATAAAAAAGACTTGGCATGAATGAGCTTTCCAAAAGGGGGATTGCTAAATTTGTCCTTCGCCCCATATTAGTAATATGCACTTTTGGTTAGTTACAAATTAAACTAATTTTCCCCCTTTATTATCCACTCAATTGTTGCTCATGACAAAGACACACAATGAACACACAAAATATATATTTGTATCATGATATATCTTTGATGAGTTTTCTTAATACGTTTTAATAATTGTTAAACATCTTAATTTAATTTAAGTCATACAAACTTTAAAATGATAGTGGAGAAATAATACTACTATATATATAATCCATATACACACTGCTATTTAGAAGATATTCCTTCATATATATGTGCTAATAATAAATAGAATAAGAGTCTTACACGTACTAATCACGTTCACGTCTATATATACTCACTAATTCTTTTAAAAGAAAAAAAAATTATCAAATGAATCTAATGAGCTATTAACAATAATATTTAAAAAAAAAAAAAGAAGATGTTTTGATATTAATCGGTAGATCTAAGTTGAGAATGTCACTATGGGAACACGTAAACAAAGAAATGTGCAAGAACTAATTTCATGTACGTGATATTATTTATTACAAGCACAATACAAAGCAAAATACATCAAAAGTACGCCTGCATGCACGTAAAATACCGAAATTAATCCAAGGAAAACATCATAAACTCAATCAAAGGAACCCAGAATCAAGATCCTTCAACAGCAGTATCTGTAACTGGAGCTTGAGTCTCCTGATTTCCATCTTCCTTAGCCCTCTCCTTCACTTCTGTAGCCTTGTTTGCAATTTTCATTCGAGCATAATCCAGCCTATCCGACCCCGGCGGGTGTTTTCCGGTGACGTACTTGTATATCCACAGCAACGCCGCCAAAGCCACCACTCCACAGCCACCGGCGAACAAGAATCCGCCGGCGACAAAGAACAGAGCGATTCCGGCCGGGACAAGAACCGGACTGAAGAGAACCAGAACCGGAGTCGTCATAATCAGGCCGATCACCGTCCCGGTTAAGGTTAACCCGGATAGACCGAGTAAAACGCCTCCAATCGCTGAGGCGGTTAAGAATCTTGCGACTCGGCCCGAACCGGCGGACGAATCTTGGGGTATCTGGGACGTGGGGCTTTGTTGTTCATCACTAGACATGATGGGCGGCTAGGATTAATTGCAAAAATGTTTTGAGAAGAAATTAATATGCAAGACGCATCCACATATATATACACACACAGAAGATGGATGTGTGGATAGCATGGTAAAGGGGGCGGTGGAGTGGAGTGGAGTGAGGTGGGTGGGAGGGACACGTGGCAGCATGGGAGGCGTTGATAACATAGGGAAACGTGAAGATCAGAGTGAATTGAAGGTGGTGATGGAAAAATGCTAGAAGTACACACAGATTCATTACCACACACTACCACATCCTAATATACAAAATATAAAATGACTAAAATGCCCCCTGAATGTGGGGGGCCATACCCCTATTAGTATGTGTTATTTTATCACACAAAAAATATGTGTACTCCAAACATTGCTCGGTGGTGATGTTGTCACTAGCGGTGTGTAATGGGAGCATAAGATTGGCCATGTGACAGCAGAGCAAAAGGATTGATACAGCAACGGCTTCAAATTGAAGTTGGAATTTTCAAGTGACTCAAACAGAGGAAACGGCAGGAAATATCCTTCTTATCTTTAACTTTTTGAGACGTTTGACAGACAATTTTACTGGTTAATTTTTGTGTTTTCAACTTGCAATCGATTATTTTTCATTTCTTTCTCACTTTTTCTCCAATATTTCTTCTTCTTCATTCTTTTAGTTTTTTAAAAATCATCTATGACATTCCAAATTTGATCATCTTGAACGGCTATAATCATTTTCTAACTAAAACGACCACTAACATTTTTGTGGCTTTGTTCGGATACTCGTGTGGGTACCGAACTCACGCCATATAATCGAATATTGTTTTTTTATATCTATGTTAGATCAGATAAATAATATATAGTTGTCCTCTTAATGGTAGGGCTGGTGAGACCCACACGAATTTTTTTTGGGGACTGTGGGTATCATAAAGGTACCCACAGTGGATACCTGATCAAAGCTAGATATTTTTGAAGGGAATGCTCTAATTAATATCACTCTTGACCACGAATTTAACACATTCAAGATTATAATCCATTAACAACGTATTTCTCTTCAAGTACAACAATTAATTTCACCACAATTAAGTTCAAATTCTTTAATATCTTGGTATGGGTAAGATCCATAAAATGTTCATCGCCACAAAATATGAGTTTTCAAATGCTAAATGAATTTATAGACTTTTATCTGGATATATAACAATTTAGGCTCTAACCATGAGGAGTACAAACAAAAAAACCGTTAAAATTAATATGTGAGGTGATCCAAGTTTTTTATCTGAAGATGTGCTGCAAAAGATATGTCTCCGCCTTCAAATTATGCCTGCAAATAGAAACAAAGAGACGGGGCTATCTCCCGTTTCGCCTCCAGTGTGAGTGTTAGTTCTTGATGTATAGGAAAATTAAAAGAGTAGAAGAGCAAACTAAATGTATTCTAACCTTTCACCTTAGAGAATGAAGTATTTATAAAAGTGAGTAATATAATCGTTCATAGCCTCTATATCCCATGTTTGACACGTATTATCTTGATGATTGCTACACATGGAAAGATCTCTCAAATTTGTAACTCTTTTAGATTGGTATGCTATTCATTTCGACCCAGCTTCTTTGGGGTCGTGTTGAGGCCCATATCCTAATTCACAAGAAGGCCCTTTATCTTCTTAATTCATACAACACAAATATGGGAATTTGCGGAGTATGACCTTGGTGTTCGCACTCTCTTGAATCACAAGGGACTGTATTCTCCCACGGCTAGTTCATGCCATTATATGCGGTCATGCTCGTACTCTAATCTTAGAGTGTACTTGAGGGATCATATCCAGATCAACATATACGAGCTTTATAACACTATCATTCATAGGGATCGTACTACTACTCGTATCCGGATTAACATAAAGAGGATTGGCTGATGACCACATCCTTGTAGTCATTTGCATGACCATATTTGTTTCATAATACGAATAGACTATACCATATGGTATCTATCATGTAGTGTAACTTCAAATATCAAAATTCTTATACATCAGCCGTATTATCTACTTTCATATTAATATTGATTTTATTTTATTTCTCATATATAGAAACATAAAGTTAGGAAACAAAGACAGCAATGTCAAACCCCAATAAAATGATGAATATCATATTGCACTTATCATTTATCATATATATAAGACGTGCAGCACACGTCCTTATTACTAGTCTATCAAAATGTGTTGAAAAATAAGCTGTAAGCATCTCCAATAAGGCATCTATTCCAGATTTTGTCCGGAGGAGAGAGAGTGACACAAGCCAAACTGGTGGGTCCTGACTTTGGCATATGTGGCTTTTCTTTTTCTTTTTTTCATCACTATTTTATCAATTATCCCTCTTTTTCTCCATTTTTTTCATAGATTCTCGTACCATGTCCAGATAGAGACGCCCGTCTATAATTATTTCACTACTATTTTATTATAATTTCTGAATTATTTCTATCTCTCTCATCTTTATCACTTTTCCTTCTCTTTTTCCACACACTTCTTTCTATTCATTTTTAAATAAAATAATTATCTTATCTCTATCTCTCTCTTATACTCTTTCCTCCACATCATCTACAATCCACACTCCCATTGGGGATGGCCTAAATGGAAATGAGTTTCCATAGAAAAATTTCTTATTGAACTACCAGCACTGCCGAAGATAGGGGTTCATACCACTTTTTGAATACTAGTAATAATAAAAATACTGATAGACACTTTAGTAAAAATATAGCTGTTGAGGTGCAACAATACTACTCTTAATGACGGTGATTGAATGCTATAACAGATTTGTAATATCTAAACAATTGATTTTCAATTGAGATTGTTGATGTTGAGATATTTGATAAGTTGGTATTTACTTTCATTTTGTTAGGAAATTAAGGACTTTACCTAACTTTGTTAGGAATTTAGGGACGTTACCTACAAAAGTTACTTACAGTTTATTAGATTTGCAACAAAGAGTAATTGTATCTCTTTTATATATAGTGAGAATTTTGTATTGTTAAAACTTCAATCAGAAAATTGGAAATTGTCCCAAAATCGTCTTTGTTTTTCATTTGCTCATATCATATTCATCATCTTCTTCATATTAATCTTCAATTTCTTCAATTTAAACCCAATTCTATAAGTGGTATCAAAGTTAGGGTCATGGGTTCGAATTCACAAGGAGGGCAGAATTGATAAAGTGAAATAAGACCACTCTTAAGCCCATGAGATTTAGGTCACTTAAATGATAGCGATCGAATATCATAATAGGTTTGCCACATCTGAACAGTATTTAATTTTCATATCAGATGATTGAAATCCGATCCTATAATAAATATAGTTGTTTGACGATTTTTTTTTAAGAAAGAAAAATGATGATTTGCAGGAATATCAGTCTAAAGCTAATGAGATATTACCATAAGATCTGATTTTAGGCCTTGTTCTATTTGGTATTAACCAAATCCGCACGCAATTTCGTATACCTCATACTCATTTTCAACCACACACATATTTCCCAAAATAATATTAACCACACATTTTTACACGGAATACCGCGCGGAATAACTAAACCCCCAATCAAACAAGGCCTTAATGAGACGTTACTATAGGAGATATTCTTTAAAAGTAATGATGATTTGAAAGAACATCTCATTCATTACTTTTAGGCAGATACTCTTTCAAAGTACAATCCTCACTGCGGCCTCACAACCAACTTGGAAAATGAATTCTATGATGTGACCATTTCCAAAGAAAAGAAATGCTATCAGTGATGCTGGTGTGGGTTAATTGCAATATAGGTCATTCGACTTACACCCTAGCTTCGAGCCGATAAATAAAATTGAAGCAAGCCCATGTAATGTATGTAGAAGTGTTCAAACACATCCGGGAGTTTTTTAACTACGGAATTTTTGGAGTGTTTTTCGGGTTCATATGATCTTTGTTTTGAAATTCGAGACCGGATCCAAATTCAGCATGACAAGACGGAGCTCCAATAATTTTTTCAAAATTTTTGCGATACAATTGGATGCGGTGGTGGCTGGTCAAACTTTTTGGCCTGCCACCCGACCTCCAATGGTGTCGCAAAAATTTTAAAAAATTATTGTAACTCCGTCTCGTCGTGCTGAATCTGGATCCGGTCTCCGATTTCAAAACGTAGGTCGTATAGACCGTAAAACACCCTAAGAGTTCTGTAGTTGAAAAATTCCTTGATGTGTTTGAACATTTCTAGTAATGTATGAGTTATATTTGTTGTATTAATTCCTAGTTATATTTCTTGCATTAATTCCTACCTCTTTAACTTTCTCATCTAATTTAGACAATTTTGAAGCAAGTGTTGGATACATGTAGATTGTTTTGGTTACCTCAAACAATCAAGTAAACATGAATTAATATAGCAAATCTCAGTTTGTAACGTAGAAACATCATGTGACACCACTTAAGTTCCATTAACGAGTTAACTAGAATTATCAACCACAATTTTTTCAAAAATATCAATTTTTTCAAAGATTAGTTTCAAAGTATAGGAGATATTCTTTAAAAGTATTTTTAAAATATTGTTTCAAAAATTATCAAAAACAATTAGTTTAAAAAATTGTTTATGCGACAATTTTTTATATTTTTTAAAATATTATTTAATTTTCAACTATACATTCAAGAATCACTATCATACACATCTGTCCCAAGTAAATATATGTCCACCAAAATTAAAGAAATGTCAACGTGACCATCCCAGAGTTTACCATTAAGTAACAAAGATCATTGAATAGGAGAGATTTTCCGTTCAAGTAAAATCCAAATTTTGTCTTGTTTGATTGTCCAGATTTTATGAAAAATATTCCAAGATAACCACTTGAACACAAATTTTCCCATTTTCCATAGATAACAAAACTAAGGTGAATTGTCAAATTGATTTTACTTTTACATGAAAAAATTTATATTATTTTCTTTTCTTTGTGTTTTTTTTCGTGTGAGTTTAATCAAGCATACATAGTTCTAACCACAACTGGGGTCTGGGTTGTCGGACTTTCATCCCGCTTGCGTTGAAGCCATTTAACATTAATTTGGAGTAATGACGTCATTAGTCATAACTATACAATTCCACCAGGGGAGCTATAATACACGTACAGCAGGTTTTCCAGTCTTGCTAACTTCAATGCTTCTTTATTATTATTATTATTATTATTATTATTATTATTATTATTGAATCAAGCTAACTTCAATACATAGTGTAAGCACAATGGGTTTTCGAAATTCAAAATCATAACTTTCGGATTCTGTAATAGTGAAATAAAAGTTTGTTTGTTGCAAAATTTCTTAAATTTTTTTGTTCATATACTATTTTCAGTCATTCATTTCATTGATGTGATAATTTTTATGTATTTTTAAAATTTCTATTTTTCAACCACAAGTTAAAAAAACTTATTTTCTTCATAATCAGTATAAAATATACAAGGGGCCAATTTGTGGCAAATATCAAACCAAGTCATGGTGATTTCATTTGCTAAATCAAACAAGCTAACAAATTTATAGTTGTATGTGTTTGAAATGTCTCTTTAGAAAAAGAAAAATAAAAATATAAAGAGTTTAAAAGCACCTTCTTCAAGAGTAAGTGTGATTTTAATTAAATTTTTGTGTGTTTCATTACAATTTTTTTGGGATAAAATGAACTTCATTCATTCAACATATCGCAAATATGTGGTGCAGGGACGGAGTCAATGAATGGCTCCAATAGGCTATAGCCTAGTGCACGCCCAAAAAAATTTTCAAAATATCATTAAAATTTTTTTATTTTACAGTATATTTTAAATTTTCCTTCAAAATATTTTTTTGAAAATAGTTGTGTCCATTATATTTTATATTTAAATTTTCCTTTTACGCTAAAAATTTTATTGTGATGAATGATAGTCTACCCTGGCCTCCAATCCTAGCTCCGTCCCTGAATTGTGGTGCTAAAAAGAAAGGAATACAATCAAGCCAATGGATAGTACCTGGCTTGTTCACGGCAGAGGAAGCCATTTAGGAATGACAAACAAGCTGGACAAGTCATGAGCTCATGTATTTGGCTCGTCAAAAGTTCGGTTCGGCTTGTCAAAATATGGACTTGGACTTGGATCGAGCTAAAAAATTAGGAAATGGACAATTTGGGTTCCACTCGTAAATTTCATGGTTTGGCTCGTAAGCTCATCAAATTTTAATCGTGTGTAATTTTAAATCTTTTAATTGGGAAACTATTTTCATTTTGACTTTTTCTAATTTTATCGTGTTCATTTTTAATTAATCAATGTCTACTTTTAATCAATATAGACAATTCATGCTAATTAATTTAAGTTACTTAAGTAATTATTCAAAAAAGAAAATTACTTAAGTAATTGAACATTTGAAATTGTAAAAAAAAAAAAAAGAGTCAATCCGAGCCATTCGTGGACTACTTGAGTTCGGCTCACGGGCCGAATGAGCCGAGCCGAGCTCGGCAACAAGTAGAACCTGTGCTCGTTTTTTACCAGCTGAGCGACTCGGCTCAGCTCATTTGCCATCCCTAAAGCCATTACATGAGCCAATGAATTCCTCCTACGTGGAATATATTTACAAGTACCACAATCTACTTCACGAAGAAGGGATACATAAAAGATCTAGTTTAGTTTTATGAGAACTTGTAATTGAGGTTAATTAAATTTACATTTCAAATCCTCTCGCCACCCCCAAAAAAAAAAAAAACAAGAAGAAGAAAGGAAAAGAAAAAAAAATCAAGAAATGAAAAGTGCAAATAAAAGTTTTTTTTTAACAATTTCTTTTGTTAATAATATATATATATATATATATATATATGATGTAGATTAGAAGCAATGATATAATTGTTCTTTTAAGTCCCTATTTGTGGAGAAAAGAGTAGAAATAAAATCTGAAGGTTTTAAAAATAGGTTATGGTTTACTAGTATTTTAACCGTGCGTTCTTTGAAGATACGTCCATCAAATAATTATGTTGCTTTTAAAATGAAAGATAGTACAAAATCCATATAATTCTTTAACAAAATCGATAGAGTTTCCCAATATTTTGGCAAAATCGCCCTATTAATACTCATAGCACAAGTCCCAAAAATTTTAACATAATATGATTATATGTTGTCCACAACCTTATCAATTGGACCAACACTCCCAATACAATGATATGCATTACTCTCCAAAATACAAAACAATACACAAAATACATAAACAAAATTATTTTTTGAAAGAATCATTGAATCATTTAAATAATTAAGCAACTCATTTATGCCTCACATCGCTCGTTCATCACTTATTGCATCCTTTCAAAATCTTCATTGGTTCGCGCACCATAGATCCTCTCTCCCACACGATTGATCTATATAGAAGGAAATGCATTATTAGAAAATGAAATGCATAAAATCCCAATGAGTGCAAATATGAGGCAATTACAATCATAAAGTAGAGAAACAATAAAATTTTTCATTTAGCAAATATAAAACTTATTAGAGATAAGAGCATACCAGATGAAATTGAGATAGAGTCTATTATAAGTTACTAAACACTTCGTTGTAAACAACATTTGTAGTGGTCTTCATTGGACGTTCATCCTTATCGCAAACTACGAATTTCAGCCCCTTCCTATTGGTGATCCTTGAAACCGCTACATACAACTGATCGTAGGTGAAGACTGACCTCCTAAGAAAAACACCAAGTTCAGTAGGAATTTATCCCTAACTCCTATTGATGGTCATTGCATAACAAACAGATAAATGAAATTGTCTCCTATAAAAGGTAAACAACAGCCGTATATCCGACGGAGTGAGGTTCAATCTAGGAATCAAAAACTCTTTTCCAACATTCATCCCTAACAAAACCCTTGCCTCTCTGATACGCTCACCAAGTCTTGTGATTATAAGACGAGTACCATTACAAAGGCCAGATGAATGGTCAATATTACACATTAACATCACAAGCTGATGATTTTAATTCACCAAATATTAACATCACAAGCTAATGATTTTATTTCACCAATGTTGGTAATCCAGGACTTACAACACATGCCAAAAGTTTTATAAAAGGTCACACATGTTTGTCGTATTCATAGGTTCGTCAAATGTTGGCAATCACAAAATCATTAACACTGAAAAACTTCTTTAAACACAATGTCTGTGTTTGAATTGGTTATTGCATCATTATAATTACAGATTATGGTTTTCAATCTTACAATAAACTTTTTAATTTATTTAGTATTATAAAATTTAAATAGTTTTATATTTACACCATCTTTAAAATGGTTTTATATATGTTAAAGTCATCAACAGGAAAACCACTATGAGATATTTGGTTATTTATGTCAAAAGTAAATACAACTAAACAAATAATTAACAAAATATGGAGAAGTAAAAAAATGTAAGAATCGTTAAATAAAAAGTACATTAACAACATAAATAATTTCAAAGATAGAAATAAAATCTTAAAATAAAACATCATACTCTAAATCCTGGAGGACAAAATCATACCATTAATAGTGAATGTCGACATTGGCTGCATTTTGGTATTGATGTTTTTAACTAATCCACCAATGACAACTTATCAAACAGGGTAAAGGAAAAACATAAGTAAAAGGACAAACTCATGAAAATAAGTTAAAGATAAGAACTTATTTATATATTTGCTTTTTGTAGGGAAACCTAAATAAGTAGACTGTTTGATAGAAGTTAATCAAGAGAACACGTCAAAATAAGTTGTTAATATGTTAAGACTTTCAATTAATCAAGAATCACTAAACACATGTGTAGCTCATGGTATGCTTGATAACCGATAGCTAATTGTGTTGAAAGTTGAAGTCAAACAGTTTTTTGAGTTGTGTATTGATTGGCTCTTTTTTTTTTTGAGGGAAAAACAAAATCATATTAAAGATTACGAACATGGCGAATTATCAAATTACATAAGAATAAGGGAGGTTATTGCGTGCATGGAATATTGGCACTTTAAGGCCTTGTTCTATTTGGTGTTAACCAAATCCGCACGCAATTCCGTATACCTCATACTCATTTTCAACCACACACACATTTCCCAAAATAATATTAACCACACATTTTTACACGGAATACCGCGCGGAATAACTAAACCCCCAATAGAACAAGGCCTAAACTAACTGTGTTCGTAACTGGGGAAAGTCAGAATCATGAAGATTCCAGATGCATTTATTATCTTTTAAGTTCCTACTTGAATCAACTCAATCCAATGCATAAAATTCCTTACATGAATCGAATAATGACCCATGTTGATCTCAGAAAGGGGAAAAAAAAGAAGGAAGAAAAAAGAGAGAAAGTTCGTTCTTTTTTTCTTTCTTTTCTTTTTTTTTTTTGAAAATAAAAAAATTACAATGAACTATGCCTAGACTTCTGTATCACAGATTCAATGAATCTCAATATAATGCGATAATATTCGAATGTCCCATCCATGTGTCTTAGAGTATCTAAGTTATACGCGACAAATGTGATCAGAAATACAAATTAATGAAGTGATCATAGTAACCAAATCATTCATCCACGTGGTTTATAGCGTTTCCACACAACAAAGAGTTATCATAAATACAAAACAGTACCAAAAAAAAAAAAAAAAGCAAAACTGAATGAGTGATAATGTGTTAAATATGTTTAAGGTCTGTTAAGTACCTAGCATAGATAATGAGACATGTAAATACGTAGGAATCAATAATAATATTTAAAATTTTCACCCAGGTGTATTTTAACATATAGCTTCTGCATAGCAAAATGTAATGACAAATGCAAATTGGTCATAATTCTTCATCGGGGTAAATTATAGTTTCACAAGGTTAATTATTATATATCAATCTGCAAATATATAAAACAATAATAAAGTAAATGCATTAACCGATGTGGTTTATAAAAATAAAAAATGAATCCAATTACCCAAGCGACATCAGTTCATACTGGAATCACATTGTTGCAATCCTTTGCATATGACGTCGAACAGAGGGGGGAGGATGAGAGTGTCCAATATAGTTCCACATTCTAGCATAGCATAGGCTTCGAACAACCTTCATCTATGAAACAATAAAATAAAACCTCAAAACCATTACATCATAAATCCAATTCCGTGCAAAAAATAAATGAAAAATTTGTTAATCTTTACCTGCTTATGAACCAAAACCCTCAACAAATAAAAAAACCCTTGAAAACAACCCTCAGAAATTCAGGTTATTTTGAATTCTCCATCACATATAAACCATACCCAAACCCAACAATAAAAACTGACCCAAAAAAGGGAATCAATCTTGCAGCCTATCCCTCAATTTCCTTGACACCAACATCAAAGCAAGGGTTGATGACTCCACACTTGTTCAACCTCCCGTTAAGTTCAATAACAATTTTACCAGATCGGTGATCGATCATCAACATACTCAAACTCTGCAATGTATCCTACAAACACCATACAAATTAAGTGCAAAAATAGGATCTTGTAATAAAGTACATTGCCAATGTAACAAAACAAAAATGAACCCCGACTCCAGAAAAGTAGAACAATTTCATTTTAATAAAAGTCAATATAGCAGAGACATCGCTACAACAGAAACTAATCAATAATTGCTATTAACCTGGTTATTTCATGTAAAAACTCTATGAACTCAACAGTAGATTGTAATGAATAACAAATTAGTAGGCAGGCCTCGAATAGGAAATAATCGATTAGGAGAATGAAATTATGGCCACAAATTCGAAGTTACATTGACCAAGATTTCGTGTTGGGTAATTAGTCGCATCTTTTGATAGAAAAGATTGTATATTGGTCAACTACAGATTTTGCAAGGAAAACGTGATCTGTAGTTGCTTCCTTGATGGAATTTTATGGATGAAAAGCAGAGGTAATTTTGGGAAGTTAACTGGCATTGCAGTTTGTAGGGGAAAAAACAACTGTAAATGTACAATCAACTATCCATCTTATGAGTTTTGACAGGGAAGCCTATAGAAACAACTATCAGTCAGCAACTATCAGATTATTTGGTTCTTGAATATCAATATTTTACCAGAAGTAACAAACACTATACCATGCAATCTCCAAGAAGAACAAAGGAAAATCATAGTTCTAATAGTTACCAATACTTATTCCAAGTATCATGGAAATTTTATCAACGATCATCTTTTACCTAGCAATGTGTTGCTCTGCTGACCTCTATTTCTATGGTTCTATAATTCAAGTTGATAACTAAACATAAAAATCTCGCAAAGAGACCTCTGCTAAGTTGTCATTTCTCGTGAATCAAATAAAGACAACACACGGCATTAATAACATAACTGAAAATTTTCTCTCCTCTATATGCGTTTAAGTTGAGATCTTACGATAGAGATTTGTTATGGCGTTGGAGATGGTGATTGCAGTACAAACACCTTTCCCACTTCCCCGACATGTCCTCCCCCAACAAAAGCTTTGAAAATCTCAGCATAATCAGATTTTGCAAAATTACACTTAACTGGATGTGTAACACTGTCAGAGCAATGGATATTAAATCCCTACTTTCCCTATACACCACTAATTTAATTTGTTCTTTACTTCTTTGTCAAATTTCCTTTCCAAATGGGTACATGTTTTATTTCATATGAGGTCCCATATATTACTCATTGAGACCTCAGAAAAAGCAAGCAAAAAGCTCTCATGCCAAAAAGGGGATTGATAAATCGTGTACATAATCCTTTGTGAAACTAAAGTAGAACTATACAAACAGCCAAATTTGCTATCTCAACCAACTTTACAAATTTAATTATCACATTCTACACTAAATAAACTATCAAACATACATTATCTTAGATTCATTGTATTTCAACATAATATAATCAGATCGAATGAATGGAAAGTCCCAACATAAAAATCATTGAGTTCCAACATAATCAAGTCAAATGAATGAAAAGAGTGTGCTCACCTAGCATGCAATATTGTCTCCATGCTTCGAATTTGCGTCACAACAACCTAGAATAGTTTTACGACGTCACAGCTACTTGTAAATAAAGAAATACTTCAAAAACAAACCAGAATCAGAAACTCACCATGAAATGGTCCTCAGATCTGCTAATGATATATAATACTATTCTATTCCCTTTTCCTGCCATTACAAAATCAAACTGCCGAACCTAATGTGGAAATTGCCAAGTCTTAAAATTCCCCAAAAAAGTCAAAAAGAAAAGAAAAAGTCAAAAAAGAAAAGAAAAGAAAAAAGTCAAAAAATGGGAAGATGCAAAGGAGGAAAATAGGGAAGGCAACAATCACGGCAGTGTCAAGATAATACAAAGGATGCTGAGTAATTTTACATGATGGTGATGAGTTGGATTAGGCTCGTCTTTTGCTTCGACTATTTCACAAACTCGAGGATAAGAACCCATAATTTGAGTTGCTTGCTATCGATGGATGATGAGTCACGTGGCTGTTGTTTAATGAGTTAGCATTAAGGCTACCAAAATTATGAATACTTCAAAAATTTGCACTCAACTTCTTCCTCCCATGCCTTCATCCAAGCTGTTCAAAATGTGTACCAGCAAACCAACATTCCTAATAAGATCAATGGTCAACCAACAACCTCCTAAGTCATCTTCTAGCATTATTTAAGGAAACATGTGCGAATAAATATAAAATCAGCACAATGTTCATTACAAAACAATGGATACAATTGAGAAGATAGATAAATTTCTTTACGTGTTTTTATAACCCATTTAAGATTTCATCGATATATTAACAATCCAGACCAAAAACAGAATTTATTGGAGTATCTAAGAACCAAATCTTTGACAAAAATTCAACTTCCCCAAGCCGCAATTTTGTAGTTTTCAGAATGAATTAAATGATTACAGATTTAAGGTATGATTACAGATTTAAGGTTCTAAATTGTGAATCCAAATTCCTTTCTCAAAAGAAAAACTCCTCATAGAGACATTCAATATTCCTCTCCAAATTTCAGATTCATCAAAGATAAGATGAACTGTAGTCCAAACCCATTTCTTTTTCAATTCCAGATTTTAGAAAATAATCACCTAATTAAATAGTTCAAATAAAAGTAAAGAAACCTGAGCTGAAATAAAGCCGAACTTGCATTCTTCTTCTTTCTTTTTACTCATTTTTGTAAATTATATGTAAGAATCTCTTTAATGTGGATCAGCTAGCACAGAAAATAAATAAAAAATTTAAAAATAAGCAAACGTAATTTCAAAAATAAGATGTTCAGGTATTAAACAACAATTTGAGGTTGCAGCCGATTGTGGAACATATTGCTTGGTTGTTCTTGTTTGATCTTGGCAACATGAAGAAGAGTGAACAAAGAGAATACAATCCTCATTATGATGAAGTTAAATAGTATAGTTTTGTCACGCGCTAAATAGGAACTACATAAAACTATGCTGTTAGTTATTTACTGTGAATGGGAACGTAGAATCGAAATAACATGGTTTAGCTATTAATAGTTGATACATGTAAGAGGATGCTGATTTTGAATGAGAGGTTGAGCAACATGTTTACGTTTCCTTTTAAGCACGAGTTATTCACTCCACGATCAAAATATTCAACTTCTTTAAACTACCAGCCAAAATAGCATCTATAGGCGGCTGAGTTAGTGGTCTTACCTTGAATGCTTTCTAGGCCGGAATCCCATATCTACCAGCACAAACGACAATAGCAACAGCAAGTCCAGCTATCAATGGAATGACCTGTCGCAGTTTTGAGGAAAGATATCAATGTACTTTAACATAAAAGTAAAACCTTTTTTAAGAATGGAGATAAACAAAAAAAATCTTTATCAATGGAGATAAACAAAAAAATCTACAAAAAGAGGCTCACATCTGAAAAAAAAAATGCACAGAGAAGTAAACTCCGGCATGGCTGCAATATGGTTGTGTGCGACCAGAAAATTCTTATCACAACGCCATCCAAAATTGCCAAGCCAAGCTACAGCTCAAATAATCTCCGTACCAGATACATTGGTGATAGCCCCTCGAATTCATTGCCATACTGATCCATGATTGTCACTTCCATTCAATTTCGCTAAATAATTCAGAGGGTTGGGCAAAAAGAGGTGTGATTATGTGTAAAACTGGGAGAAGATGAGTATTTGAAATCTTGAAAATATTCTGGGAAGATAGCAAATCCGTTGAATCCATCACATAGAGAAAAGGATTAAGATGAGTTGCTGTGGCGCTGTGTAAGGAAAGAACGCATCAAAAAATTATTAGAGATAAAAGAAGAAAGGGGACGGTGGAAACGCGTAGAAAAATTAGGTTGAAGGAAAGGAGGATATTATTAAGCGCGTGTGGTGTTAAAATTTAAATATAAAAATAAATAAAAGCAAAAGAGGGAATGGGCGGGAAAATAATTAAATATTAATTAAAAATAGATAAAATACTCTAGTATTATATATATATAAATATAAATTTATATATATATATACTATTTATTCAATGCGTTCTTGTGAGGATAAATTTTTCAACTAATAACATTATTGATAGATGTTAATAATATTAACATAAAATCCAAAAAAAATAATTAAAATAAAGAATGAGTTACAACAATAAAATTAAAGAATTTAGCTTGAAACAATTCTATAAAAATTTCAATAGAATTTCCCCTATATTTCGTACTAATCCATCGTGCAAATATGTAAGAAACAACTAGCGAAAATCCATACAACTTAATTTACTATTCTCCATAGAATAGTAACTTAATTATCATTTATACCCGTGCTTTGCACGGGATGATAATTCGTGAAAGCGCTTGTGATAATATATTACATTTTGCTTATTTCAAGATTAATCTACTAATGTAAACCCAAAATAAAATAATATTAAATATTATATTTATCAAAATAACCATACTAAAATAACTATACTAACATTCGTAGAGCTCATTATTTTTTCTTTACAATTATTTTACATTTTATTATAGGCAATTATAAATTCTGAGAAATATTAATTATTATACATCAGTATAATGTGCGTTATTAAAAACTAGCATTTTCTCCCGTGCGTTGCACGGGGAGATACATAAGAATTCGAATTCTAGAAGAGGAACGGAAGATTGAGTTGCATATTTGTGATTATCCGAAGCGTGATTTTACAATTAAATTTCATTTTTTTAAGTCAGAAAATAAAACTTTTTGCGGAAAAATGACATCATATTATATGGGAGATATATAAAAGTTCGAATTCTAGAAGATGAAGGAAAGATTGAGTTGCAAATTTGTGATTATCCTTTTACAATTAAATTTTATTTTTTTAATTCATAAAAATAAAATTTTTGGCGGGAAAATGATCTCATTTTATTAATATATAGATATAGATATAGATTACTATGTAAATAATAATTTTTGAATGTTAATTATGAAATATAATCAGTACAAAGATATATTATAAAAATAATAATGTAGTGAGTACAGTCCGACAGACCCTAAACTATTTCTTCCATGTTGGGAAACACTTATCCTCGTTCCGACCAATATTCATTTACTCTAGGTTGAACGCGGATGATATAAGAATTACAGACTTTCATTCCCCATCCCTGTCCGTGTCCCCGCCCCACTTAAAAATTCTCATCCCCGTCCATACCCATTGTGATTGTTTAATCTAAGACTTTTGTTTTGACATTTTATTTCTTTAATAAATACCTTCTAATCTAAATATATTAAACACGTATATTAACCTATTAGGTATAAACTTACTAATTTAACATATTCGGCATATTAAATATTGAATAATTTGGTATAACATTTAAATTAATTTGGATATGATAAATAAATCGAAATATATAAGATTAATACTTAAAATATACAATCTAACTGATTATACTTAAAAATAAAATAAAATATCAACAGGAAAATTTGGTATAAAATAAATAATTTAAAGTAGGTAGGATTCTTAATATTTATTTAGGAGATGAAAACTTAGATAAATATTTAACATAGTCGAAAGCCAATTAAAATATTCTAATTGAGTCATATAATTCAAATAACTGATTGAGTCGATAACCAATTGTTTAATAAGAATTCTTAAACTTATTCCCTAGCGAAAGCGATAGATTGAACCAAAGAATTATTATATAATTGTTGGTTCAAGTAGTGTCAAATAAAAAATCATTACTATTTGAATACCTATTTTTGGAGCTTGTCACTTAAAAAAAGAAAAAGAAAAAATGAGCAAATCCTTTGAAACACACGTAATTATACAAAAAAAAATATTAATATTCTGCCACCAACTGTAACTCAAACGAAATATCATAGAAATTACAAAAACATATGAAAATCAAAAGAAAAGCATATTTTGAAAAAAAATGATACTGAAAAAGTAAATAAAGTTAATTAGGGACTAATGATCACTCGAATTACTTTACAAGAAGATGTAACAGCCCAATTTTAAAAATCCAAAATCTTACAGGTGTTAACTTAACTTTATTTTAAAATACATCAAAGATAAAATAATTTCGTAAGCATATTTTCCTCCCATTAACAATCTAATTATTTTTTATTATTTTTTATTTTTTGAAATAATTATGTTTCTCCATATTTAGCAATTTAATTAATTTTGATTAATTTTCGTCTAATAAAACTATCTCTTTTTTTCAATGAAAATATATCCAATAAAATCTAAGAAATATAATTAATTGTAATTAATATAATTAATTCTTGTTTTTACCTAATTACTTATAGAAATAATTTATTATTTATAAATAATTAGTTTTTTTTACCGCAATTTTAAGAATTGTATGAATATAATTTTAATGATATTTTATAATTAAAAAGATATCTTACATGTCGATTTTCGTAATATAATTAATTTTGATTAATATAATTAATTTTGATTAATTTTGGTCCAACGAAACAGTGTCAATTTTCGCCCATTAAAATCAAGTCCAATTAAATTATAAAATTATTATTAATTTTAATTGATTGTAATAGAATTATTTGTAATTAATTTTCATTTTAGCTAATTATTTATGAAAAGAATTAATTATTTTTGCAATAATCATTTTAATATCGGTCGACCTACTTTACGATAAGATGTAACACTCCAATTCTAAGAATCAAAAATCTTATAGGTGCTAACTTAACCTTATTTTAAAATACGTAAAAAGAAAAATTAATTTTATAAGCACATTTTTCTTCCCTGCAGCAATATAATTAATTTTAATTATTTTTCATTTTGTGAAATAATTATATTTCCCCCTTTTTAGTAATTTAATTAATTTTTATTAATTTTCGTCTAATAAAACTGTCTCAATTTTCATCCAATGAAAATCTATCAAATTAAATCTAAAAAATATAATTAATTGTAATATAATTAATTCTTGTTTTAGCTAATTATTTATAAAAATAATTTATAATTCTAAATAATTAATTTTTTAGCCGCGGTTTTAAGAATTATATGAATCTAATTTTAAAGATATTTTATAATGAAAAAGATATCGTGCATGTCAAAAGATAGCTTTCGTTTTTTTTCAAATAAAGGTTTAACATTAAAATCATTTTTTAAATTATTATTTTTAGCTAATTATTTATGAAAATAATTAATTATTTCTAAAATAAACATTTTAATATCATCACTTTTAAGAATTGCATGAATTTAGTTTTGAAGAAATCTTATAATTTAAAAGATATATTACAATTTAAAGGATTTTTTTTTATTTTTTAGGAAAAACCCGCAACAATTTAATGATTTTTTTAAAATTAATTATATTTTCCCTTTTAACAATGTAATTAACTTTGATCAATCTTTGTCCACTAAACTCATGTCTAGCTAAATATTTGCAATATAATTTATTATTTTAATTAATAATAGTTTAAATAGTTATATTAAATTTTTGCATTTAAGTTAATTATTTCTAAAAAAATACTATTTCCAAAATAATTTGTTTGATAACCATAATTTTAAGAATTATATGAATCTAATTTTAAAAATATCTTATAATAGAAAAGACATCTTAGAATTTAAAAGATATAAATATATATTCAATTAATTAAAAAATCAATTAATGTTACAATTGAATGATTAATTGAAAAAATTGATGTTATATGTTTCTTTTAATTCTTATGTAAAAATTAAATAAATTATAATTTTTTATCCAATCAAAATTAAATCTTAGTGAAATCGCTAATTTTAATTAATTTTCATTTATTAGCTAATTATTATTTTTAAAAATAATAAATTCTTTCTAAAATTAATAAAAGGGTCCAACCTAAGTTATAAATTTTCATGTTACACATTTATTTTAATTTTTATGTAAAAATTTCATGAATTGTAATTTTTCATCACACAAAAAATTAAATTTTATAGAAATCACTAATTTTGATTAACTTTTATTCTTTAGCTAATTATTTATAAAAATGATTGATTGTTTCTAAAATTGATTATTGGGTCCAACCTAATTTTTAAATTTTTTAGTACAAATTGAGGATTATAGTGGTGGAATTTTGTCTCAAACTTGGGCCAATTGCTAGTAAGTTTTTTTTTTTAATTTTTGGGTAAAACTTTAATGAATCGTAATTTTGTATTGCAAAAAAATTGAATCTTAGCACGATTATTAATTTTAATTAATTTTTGTTTCTTAGCTAATTATTTTAAAATAATTAATTATTTCTAAAATTAATTAAGTAACAGGTCTGATCTTATTTTTTTATTTTAATGTTAAACCTTTATTTGAATTTTTGTGTGAAAATTTAATCAATGGTAATTTTGTATGGCATAAAAATTAAATGTTAGTGAAAACTGTTAATTTAAATAATTTTATTTTTTAAATACAAAAATTATGAAAAAACGATCAATTAAAAATTCATTCCAATTCTTGGAACACCCTTATATTGTTCAACACATAAACATATAAATTAAAGATTTGTACGAAAAAATAAAGGAAAAATTGAAATTTGTAATATTTGAAAGAAAAATATATAATATTTGTCCAGGTAAACTAAATTATAATTGATAATAACAGAAGCTAATGAGGTAAAAAGTTAAATTTGTAATTTATTATTGAAGTTTGGATGTTAAAGTGAAAATATAATGATATATCTCATTATATTTGAATTTTACGAACAATTATCAATTAAGTGTCGTAACAAATTATCAAAATTTTTTAATGTTATTACATCAGTAGTCATTAATTTATATTAATATCAATTTATATTTAAGTTAGACACTAATTTATATGTTTACGGTAAATTTTAATATTTTTTAAAAATAAAAATTTATATATTGATAGTATACTTGTTTTAAAGTTTTCATCAAGTCGAGCAAAATAAAATCACAAATTATTATTTTTATATGTAGAAAATAAAAAAAGAAGAGGAAATGATAGAGAGAGTATTTAGATATTATGAGATTGGGTAAAATAGGGTAGAAATAATTAAATAAAATCTATATACATTAATATTAATATATTATTAGGGTAAAAAAATAAAAGAGAGTTGGATATATATTAATATATTAAGGTAAAAAATTAAAAGAGAGTTGGATATAGATTAGGCAAGAAAAAATAAAAATAGAGTTTGTTTTAAACCGGAAAACGGATTTACGACAATAAAAAATATCAGAAGAAAAAAGTCTCATTTTCCATATATATAAATTATTCTATATATAGATAGAAGTTTATATTAGGCAAATTCAATAGGCGGAAAAAATTAATAAATAGATTTTTTCCTTTTCTGATACACGATTTTACAGCTATCTTTTTTTTTCCAGAAATTCTGATTGGCTGTAGCATTTTGAGCGGGAAAAGAATAAAAAAATCAATTAAAAACATTTTTTGTCCAATTCTTTTTCTATATTATAGATTGGATAAAATATGGTAGAAATAATTAAATAAAATCTATATACATTAATATTAATATATTATTAGGGTAAAAAAAATAAAAGAGAGTTGGATATATATTAATATATTAGGGTAAAAAAATAAAAGAGAGTTGGATATAGATTAGACTAGAAAAAATAAAAATAGAGTTTGTTTTGAACCGGAAAACGAATTTACGACAATAAAAAATATAATAAGAAAAAAGCCTCATTTTCCATATATATAAATTATTCTATATATAGATAGAAGTCTATATTAGGCAAATTCAATAGGCGGAAAAAATTAATAAATAGATTTTTTCCTTTTCTGATACACGATTTTACAGCTATCTTTTTTTTTCCAGAAATTCTGATTGGCTGTAGCATTTTGAGCGGGAAAAGAATAAAAAAATCAATTAAAAACATTTTTTGTCCAATTCTTTTTCTATATTATAGATTATATGGACTAAAGCGATAGTATATTAAAGGGCAAAAAAATTATAAAGGACATGGTTGGAAACTATAATTAACTGATTAAATAACTAATTTAAAAAATAAATAAATTATAAGTGAATTTTAATATATATATATATATAAATAAAAATAAAATATTAGGTAAAATTCACAGGGGAAAAATGATGTGGAATTAAAAAGTGAGTAAAAATTGGAGAAAATAATGTGTTTACATGAAAAAAAGACTGCTTATATATATATATAGATTTTCAAATTTTTGTATCTTATTAATCTATGTTAATATCAATTTATATTTATATTGGACACTAATTTTATATATTTGCATTAAATTTTAAATTTATAAAAATAAAAATTTATGTATTGATACTATACTTATTTTAAAGCTCTTGTTGAGTCAAATAAAATAAAGTAATAATTTATATTTTTTAATTTAAATTTATTATTGGAAAATGGAAAAAGAGAGAGGGAGAGAGAGAATATTTGGATAGAACGGGATTGGTAAAACAAGTTGTAGAAATCTTATTAAGCATGGAAACTCTATTATTTTAGGAAATTTTGATGTGTACAATTTTATGAGATTTAGGATTTTTGTTTTGGTAATAATAATATTTTAAAAAAAGAAGAAAAAGACCAATAAAGCCTTGGCTTTAGGTGGGAAAATATTAAAAAATGAATTAAAAAATAGGTTGAAATACTCTAGTATTATATATATATATATATATATATATTCAAAAAAAGGGGAGGTATGGCGTGTGCAGCCATTGAGGTTATGTTTCATATGGATCATTAAAAAATAGATTTCAGATGGTGATTGAGAAGTAAATGAGATGTATTAATATTATACTCTCTCGATTTTTGTAGAGAGGATCCTATTTTTCTTTTTTTATTTGTTCCAACTTATAGTCAACTTCCTTTAATTAAGTTGTTATGTTTTTATAAGCCCTATTTAATGTGGATTATTATCAATGTATAAGAACTATAGTAATAATAATAGTGGAATAATAGTATACGGAAGGAACAATGGTCGTAAAAATTGTTTTTCTAAAAGGCTTAATAGCGCAATTGGGACCCAACGTTTATACTCGGTGGGCAATCAGGACCTGAACTTTTTTTCTTGGCATTTTCGTCCCTAAACTAATGTTTTTTTGCATCATAAGGACTTTTGACATTTATACCCTTCAATTCCACGCGCTGCGAGGACGATGGTCGACCAACCGACTCATCTTGATCGCACACCACCATCGTTGGGTGTGTCTTGTCATGAGGAACAATTTTGTCAACTAGCCTAACCTCTAATTCAGCTCCTAAAGTGCCCAAATCAATGCCGAAGATTCAAATTTTGTACAAATTTGGGGCTTTTTGATCGGGAAACGATTTTGTAAATTGGATTTCTTGGGGTTGTGAGACATCATTTGAGGATACTATAAATCTATTTTGAGCCACTAATTTGGAGGAAAAATTGAGCAATTCATTGTTAGACCGAAAACTATGGTTTATGTAATTATTTGTGATTGTGTTCAATCCATGAACACCCATACAAAATTAAGTTTGGGGATGATTAATACGGTCATAGGCGCTCGTTTTTAGGGTAAGAAATTAAGTGGAAGTGACCGGAATCATGGAGTTGGTGTTTGAGGACGAAAATGCAAGAAAAAAAGTTCGGGTCCTGATTGCGCAGTGAGTATAAACGTTGGGTCCCAGTTGCGCTATTAAGCCTTTCTAAAAGTATCAATTTGAACTTTGTTATTTGTTGTGAAAATGGAAATGATACTATTTTTGTAAGAAGGGGGAAGAAAAAAATCGAGAATGTTTGATATTCTCTCATTCCCACAAAGAAAGATTTGGTTTAATTTTCACAGGGATTAAAAAATCATAATTAATATTATTGGAAAAATATATTTTACTTGTATATTTTTAAATATACCCTTGTATTAAATGATAATAACATATTTTAACTAATAATAATATATATTAAATAAGAATATAGTAATAGGAAAAATGATGAAATTAGATAGTGATTATTAATTATTGAAAAGATAGATATTAAATGTGTGATTGAGAGGTAAATAAAATTTATATAAAAAAGAAAAAAAAGGGTAAATCGAAGATAATCCGCATAAACAATAAGTTAAAATTAAAAATTTTTTGGGCATTGCCAAATACACCCACTCCCTTTACTATCTACACCCCCTTTTTCAATTATACCCTTACTCTAAAAATAAAAAAAAAAAATGTAACAGTGTTTGTTCCTATGGGAATGAACACCCACATAATTAAAAAAAAAAAAAAAAAGAAAGGAAGAAGAAAAATGGAAGGGGAAGAAGAATTTTTGCTATGAATTTTTTGCTCAAGTTTTTCACCACTTTGATGAGGAATTTCGAAATTTCTTTGATAATATAGTAATGGCTATATCCGGACAGTCTCACTTTCCTTTTTATTTTATTTTTTTATGTTCAGGGTTTGTTCGGCGTAAACTGGGGGTAGAATGGAAAAAATAGGGGAAAAGGGCCGTACTGAGGGGAAAAAAGGGGTGCACTTAGTGGTGCCTTTAAAAAAAAAAAAAAAAATTGTGTGTCTTCGTGTGTATTTTTTTGCCTAAAAATTGACTAAAATGAATTTTTAGATAGATAGTGGGGGATGATGAAATGTGTGGATAATAATGAGTGATGATGTAAGATGTGTGGTTGATATTAATATTTGACTTTAATTTTTAATAATAGATGATTTTTATGTAAAAAATAAAAAATAAAAAAGGAAAAGAGTTTATACCAGCACACATATTCAACCAAGTTCCCAATTAGCCAAAGATAAACACAAATGGAACTTCAGTTGGGAGGGGAAAACAAATCAAAAATCCCAAATAGGAAAAAACTTCGATTATGTAGCAGCGAATCACATAAACCCTAACACATAAAATGTTAATAGTCCTTAATCTATAAAAACAGAAAACAGCGATTCGTAGCAAGCACATTGAAACGTTTCAACTGTGGTTATCGGAAGACTGTTAAAAATGGTATGTAAACAAGTCTTTATGTTCTCTTGCCCGGAAAAATCTTGAATTCTAAGTGGAATCATGGAATTATAAGTTTTCCTTCTTAATTGTTGTGGGTTTCAGTTTTCAATTACAGCCATTAACGATACAGACTCAAAAAGCCAATGGCAACCGCAAACGCCAACCAAAGAAGCCCAGGCGAGCTTTTATATTCTCTCTGTTTATGAATTTAAATATTATTGGGCATAATTTGTAATATATTTTAACGTTTCTAGCATAATTTGAGTTTAAATTGGAATATATGATCTTTTTTAATTTTTTCCTATTCTTACTGATTTCTTCATTTTGGAGCTACTATATGGCAAATGCAATGTCTGCAAGGGCCTTGATTTGTATATGTTCTTGGTAGTACCTGCACAGGAAAATAAACATTCAACTAAGAAAATGCAATTTCAATTTTACTTATACACGCAATCCTCATATACTATATAGTGAAGGAAAGTCATTACTGGATTCTACAATCCTATGAATTGTAAAATCACCCTGTGGCTGGATAAAAGATGTATATTTCAAATGTCTGCCCGTATGCCCATTGGATGTTCCTATTTCTTGATAGCCTATTTATGTCTTTTGATATGCTCTTTGGGTCAAAATCCATGATCGAAACATCGGATAGCACAGCCAGAAATCAATTCAGAGATTATTTTAGTTCGAAAGAGGAACAGATGGGTTGTAGACATAGATATATGGATCATGAATGATGAACTGTTAAAAGAAGAAGACTTAGCACCTCATAACATCTTTCTCAACCTCATCTCGAGTATAAAGTCTGGTTGTAATTACAAAGCAATAGTAGCCATTATAAGTTGCTGTTGTGTACAGTGTACCTGATTCTGTTTTCTTTATATATCAGCTCTCCAGCTAAGAATTTTCTATCAGTTACTGTGGCAATCAGTTGTCAAGATTTTTTAAAGTATATATCTTCACAATCAATATCAAGTCAGACCAGAAATCATCTTATTCTCCTGAGCAACTTAACTGTCTTTACAAAACAACAGGCTCCATTCTAATTCCCTTCCCAAGTTTCTATATCAAGTCCTCATGTGTACTTGGTGAATCTACTCCAGGGGAAAGAATTGGATGCAAATGCTCGTTATTCTTATTCCTGACCATTGCTTACTGGGAAAATGTCAAAGGATAGTTCATTTGTCATGATCCTTTGGAAATTTATGCCCAGGATGCTAAGTTGCATCATCTATCATAAGATGTACACAGCAGCCACTTTTTTCAATTTTCCCGAGTTCGTAGTAAAATTTCAGTAATCTGCCATATTTGAAAAGACGTGTTTTTCTCTCATGAGGTGAGGCGTCCGCTTACTCTAAACCAGAAATTGTCAAAACATAATTAAAATGCAAAAACATAATTAAAATGCAAAGTAAGCTCGTAATACATGATAGCCGTCTTTAAAATTAACAATAAAAGTATTTAAACAAACAAAGAAAAATCTGTAAACAAGCTATATTTCAGTTGGTGAGCATAGTTTACTATTTGCTTACTTAATCTGTGGGAAATACAAATTTTTTATGCCTTTGTGGGAAATGAGCTATTTTAGATATGACTGAAGTAGAACTTTTACATTTTGTGGCCTTGAGGTGGTGCTGTGGGGAAAATGTGCCACACAACCGAGGCATAAGCGACAAGAAGCCGCCTCATAATCAGCGCTTTTGCAGAAATTTTCACTCTGAGGTGGCCTCAAGGCTAGTTTGAATGAGTTTTTTAAATCGTGATTTGGCATTGGTATATTCAGGAATTTCATTTATCACAAATGTACAATGATGGGCTTTTGAAATTGCAAGCTAAGGACTATCAAGAGGCTCAGAAACTTTTAGAGGCGGTGTTAGAAGATCCCCTTGTATCTAATGCTCAGGTTCTGCATGATCTTTAGCGTGCTTTAGTGCCCAAGAAATTTGTTGTGCTTTTTCTAGTTTCTAACTTCTGACCGTTTTGTTTCTAGGTGGAAAATAGTGCTACTGATGGTCATCTTTTACAACTCAGGTTCTGCTTATTGTAATTCATGTTATATTTCCTGCCTCAAATTTGCTTATGTTGTCTGCATTTGTATTGCTATTTATGGTCTTTTGACTTTTGGTTTCAATGATATCCATAATTTTATTCATTTTGAAAATTTGTTATCTGTAAGCTGTTTTGCTATGATAAGGTTTTTGTTTAGCTTACAAAATTCAAATAAAGGAATCCTACTTATTCATGGTTAGTTGCGAGATGTTACGGTCATTTCTTCCTTTCCTGTGAGGAGACTCTGCCCTGTATTAAATGTTCTTTGTGTTAGTGTGAAATAATGACTAGTTAAACAAATGATTAGAAAATGACATTTTTTGAGGTCTGCACGAATCTTGACATTATCTTGCCAGAGGAGAGGGTTTATCTTGGGAAATATTTGATTAATTATCACTTTTCACTAGCTAAAGAATTCCTTATGAAGGCCTATTAAGCAGAAAAGTCAAAAGGTTCTTATAAGGCTGAGAAGCCACTTTGCGTATGTTGGGATAATTTTTGAAAATGCTTCTTTGGTCGGAAGAGCGTTGAGGGAAGCTGGCCCTAAAGAAGGTCTCTTGCATAAAAGTAGGAATAGTGTTGAAAATAGCCAATGATACACATCTGACCCGGTCTACCGACTTAAAATTTTAAAGTAAGTGGTTCAACATGGTAGTATTCGTCTCTTACCTCCACCCCGTGAATGAATTATGTATGTGTTAGGCTTTGATGTGAAACAATAAATCCTTCATACATGTGTGAGGGCATGTTGATGTTAATATTAAATGATATACATTTGGTTCGTTTAACAATTTTAACTTTTAGATGAGAAGTGGTTCAATAAGTACTTCTGCCAAACAGGCCCTAAGATTTGGTGTCCAATTTTCTTGTTTCTGTATCAAGTTGGCAAGACTTAATTGACAAATGTCTGGATGTTGTGAATATTTCGAATGTATTAATTAAGCACTACAAGAAGCACATGCTAGATAATCTTTTCAATACTTATTCATGTGGAGAAAGTCGGTTGCCTAAATAAAACATGTTGTAATATTTGATTTATTCCTTGTATAGGATTCTTGTATTATTAGAATTCTTCTATAGGTAGAGATTTCTTTCCATATTTTTTAGGAAGTAAGTTTAGGTATGTTTTATACTATAAATATACCACCATGTACTTAGCTTTTGATGAGAGAGAAATGTACGAGATCTTATTTTCCTCCTCTACTGCTTACATGGTATCAGAGCCTAGGTTCACAAAGCTGACCTAGCCATGGCAGACGAAGGAAAGGAATCCAACAAAGAAGCAAAAGAGACTATGAATACTCCTAGTCTCGACAACTCCTCGTTCCAATTCACGGTTGAAAAATTAGATGGAAAGAACTACCTTGAATGGGCGCAATCCATCAAACTCGTCATCAACGGCAAAGGAAAACTGGGATATCTCACGGATGCATCGAAGAGGCCCTTAACAGATGGTCCACAGCAGCAACGATGGGAGTCCGAGAATGCGATGGTGATGGCGTGGCTGCTCAACTCCATGACTCCACCCATCTCCAAAACTTATATGTTTCTCCCAACGGCGAAAGAAGTTTGGGATGCAGTAAGAGAAACCTACTCTGACCCGGAAAATTATTCCCACCTCTTCGAATTGAAGAGACGGCTGTGGAACTTGAAGCAAGGAAATAGGGCTGTGACCCAGTATTATCTCGAACTGAAATCTCTGTGGCTCGAAATTGACCTCGCGTGCGAAGAAACATGGGAATGTTCAGGCGATAGTGTAAAATTCAAGACGAAGCTGGAGAATGAGAGGGTTTTCGAGTTGTTGGCTGGGCTTAACCCATCTCTTGACGACGTGAGAGGCAGAATACTGGGAAAGAAGCCTTTGCCATCTATGCGAGAAGCTTTTGCAGAAGTTAGAAGAGAAGAGAGCTAAAGCCCTATTATGCTTGGAGAAACCGATCGTAGTGGCCATGGCGGAATTGAGAACTCTGGCTTCCTGGGTTAGAGAGATAAGGCTCATGGTAATGGGCTTGGGCCAAACATGAATTGTGGTCATGGTAATGGGCCGATGGATAGTTATTACAAGAATAATAACTCAACCCAAAACAATGGGCTTTATACTAAAGGAAGTGGGTCGGGCTCATCAGGCCCAAATCAACAAAGAAAGAGGCCGTGGTGTGATCATTGTAAAAAAACCGGACATAGGAAAGACGAGTGCTGGGAATTGTATGGAAAGCCAGCTAATTGGAAGCCACGTGGTAAAAATCAGGGATACCAAGCCTCAGTTGAAAACAACAATGGTGAGACTGGTCAGACGAAGTGCATGTTCAATCGAGAACAATTAGAACAACTCTACCAAGTGTTCACTAGCTTCAAGACTTCCGATAAGGCCCCCAGCTCTTCCATAGGTACATTGGCCCACAAAGGTAATGTCCCAACAACTTTTATGTCTCAAAATGAACTCCCGTGGATATTTGATTCTAGTGCATCTGACCATATGACTAGATCACATACAAAATTCAACACATATTTTCCTTGTGCTGGTAACATGAAAGTTAGAATTGCAGATGGTTCCCTATCCTCTATAGTTGGAAAAGGGAATATTTGCCTCTGTAAATCAATTACTCTTGAGTCTGTACTTTGTGTACCAAATTTAACCTGTAATCTATTATCCATTAGCCAATTGACAAAACATTCGAATTGTTCTATTAATTTCTTTCCCTCTTATTGTATTATTCAGGACCTATCATCGGGGAAGACGATTGGTCGTGCTAAGGAGTATGAGGGACTCTACTATTTTGATGACTCCAATGAGAGTAACAAGATACGAACTGCGAGTTGTGATTCAGTTTCTTCTTCTAATGATAATAATATTATGTTATAGCATTTTAGGATGGGTCACTCTAGTTTTCAATATATGTAGCGTTTGTTTCCACATTTGTTCATCAATAAAGATATTTCTCAATTACATTGTGAAATTTGCCAACTTGCAAAACATCAACGTACTCCCTATACCAGATCTACATATCAACCCTCCAAACCATTCACTATCATCCACAGTGATGTATGGGGACCCTCTCGCATTCCAAATCGAAGCCACACAAAGTGGTTTGTCACCTTTATTGACGACCACACTCGCGTCTGCTGGGTTTATCTATTAAAAGAAAAAAGTGAAGTGAGAGATGTGTTTAAAAATTTTCATTCCATGATAGAAACACAGTTCCACACAAAAATTCAAATTTTACGCACAGACAATGGCACAGAATACTACAACTCTGTACTCGAAGAGTATCTTATCGTAAATGGGATAATACACCAGAGCTCTTGTGTCCATACCCCTCAACAAAATGGGGTGGCTGAAAGGAAAAACAAACACTTACTTGAGGTAGCCCGTGTCCTTATGTTCACCACACACATGCCTAAAATGTTTTGGGGAGATGCTATCCGTACATCAGCCTATCTAATCAATCGAATGCCCAGTCGAGTCCTATCATTCACAACACCCTTACATGCACTTATAAAGGTCTTTCCCACATCCCGGTTATGTTCAAATCTTCCCCTTAGGGCTTTTGGTTGTACGGCTTTCACACACGTACATGCCAATACTAGAGGCAAGTTAGACCCGAGGGCAACCAGATGTGTATTCATTGGCTATTCCCCTACACAGAAAGGGTATAAGTGCTATGATCCTTCCACAAAACGAGTTATTGTGAGTCTTGACGTCACCTTCTTTGAAGACATTCCCTTCTTCCAAAAAGACTCGCTTCTGGATGGGAGGTTAACAGAAGCTCCTTCATCTGTAGTTGAAATACCTCTCGGTAGACCCGAAAGTATAAATCTTCAAACTACTCTCCCTAACTCTCCTAAAACGTCACGTGTGGAAGATGATTCGAATTTTGGGGGGATTTGAACACCAATCTTGGGGAACTACTTGTTTACTCCAGGAGACCAAAGTCGAAAATCCTCATACCCGAGGCACCAAAGGAGTCAGACCCGGTGATAGCTCCAAGAGTTGAAGAACCACGTCCCGAGCAGGTATATTTCCTCCCTCAGATATTGACTTACCTATTGCACTAAGAAAGGCACCTAGATCATGTACTCAACACCCAATTTCTAAGTTCGTATCATATAATCAGCTTTCTGTCAAATTTCGTGCTTTCACTGCTAACCTTGACAGTACCAGACTCCCCAAGGATATTCATGAAGCTTTGGGTATTCCTGCGTGGACAAATGCTGTAATGGAGGAAATGAAGGCTTTAAAGGATAACCAAACCTGGGAACTAGTGACACTACCGGAGGGGAAGAAAACAATTGGTTGTAAGTGGGTGTTCGCCATTAAATACAAAGCAGATGGATCTGTAAAGCGGCATAAAGCACGGCTGGTAGCAAAGGGGTTCACGCAAACGTATGGTATTGATTACACAGAAACGTTTGCACCTGTTGCTAAGTTGAATACAGTCCGAGTGTTGCTCTCTTTGGCTGCAAACCTAGACTGGACACTTGAACAGCTTGATATCAAAAATGCCTTCTTAAATGGTAAGTTAGTGGAGGAAGTTTACATGGAAACACCTCCTGGCTTTGGCGATCGACATGGCAAGGTTTGCAAACTAAAAAGGTCCCTTTATGGTCTCAAACAATACCCGAGAGCCTGGTTCGACAGGTTTTCGAAGGTGATCAAGGACCAGGGCTATCAACAAGGGCAATCAGATCATACTATGTTTTTCAAACTAACGAGTGATGCCAGGAGAGCCATCTTAATTGTGTATGTTGACGATATCATATTGATAGGAGACGATATTGTTGAAATTCAAAGGTTGAAGAAGGCATTAGCCATAGAATTTATGGTTAAAGACCTGGGGCAAGTGAAGTATTTTTTGGGAATGGAAGTTTCTCGATCTAAGAGGGGAATTAGTGTGTCTCAAAGAAAATATATCATTGATCTCCTTACAGAGACTGGAATGCTAGGGTGCAAGCCTAGTGATATACCTATTGAGGTAAAGGGGCGTTCACAGGATGATGGACAGCCGGTGGATAGGGATAAGTATCAACGACTAGTCGGCAAACTAATATACTTATCCCACACGAGACCTGATATTGCATTCGCTGTGAGCGTAGTGAGCCAACACATGCACTCACCAAGGGAACGACACTTAGAAGCAGTGTATAAAATTCTCAGGTATTTGAAAGGATCCCCTGGGGCAGGATTGTTCTTCAGAAAAACAGACTGCAGGACAATTGAAATCTCTACAGATGCAGACTGGGCAGGGTCAATTGAGGACAGAAGGTCAACAACGGGTTATTGCTCGTCGGTTTGGGGAAATTTGGTGACGTGGAGAAGTAAAAAACAAGAAGTAGTGGCTCGCAATAGCTCAGAAGCAGAATTCAGAGCCGTGGCACAGGGCATATGTGAGGCCCTGTGGTTGAAGAAACTATTGGAGGAACTACAAGTTGAAGTAATACTCCCAGTCAAGCTCTATTGTGACAACAAGGGGGCAATAAGCATTTCCCACAATTCAGTACAACACGATAGAACTAAGCATGTGGAAGTGGATAGGCATTTTATCAAAGAAAAGGTGGAAAACGGGACTATCTGTATGACGTATGTGCCAACCAAGGAACAAGTGGCAGATGTCTTCACTAAGGGACTACACAAGCAAGAGTTTAGTCACCTCTTAAACAAGTTGGATATGATTAATATATATGATCCAACTTGAGGGGGGGTGTGGAGAAAGTTGGTTACCTAAATAAAACATGTTGTAATATTTGATTTATTCCTTGTATAGGATTCTTGTATTATTAGAATTCTTCTATAGGTAGAGATTTCTTTCCATATTTTTTAGGAAGTAAGTTTAGGTCTGTTTTATACTATAAATATACCACCATGTACTTAGCTTTTGATGAGAGAGAAATATACGAGATCTTATTTTCCTCCTCTACTGCTTACAATTCAGATATTCTGCAGATTTTTGTCTCTGAGAAATCTTGCTACCGTTTTCGTTCAAAGAGGTCCTAACTATCACGAGAAAGCTTTACGCTGCTATATTCAAGCTGTAGAGATTGATAGCAATGATTCTGTTATCTGGAACCAGTTAGGAACACTTTCATGTTCCATGGGATCATTAAGCATCTCTCGTTGGGCTTTCGAACAAGGGCTGGTCTGCAGTCCGAACAATTGTAAGCATTTGATTTTACTTATTATCTTTACTTTATAAATAGTAAACCCTTAGTACCTCAGTTTGGAATTTCCACACTATCTTTGTATTTTTGTTTTTCACTAATGATTGTTATCATAAAGGTTATTTGTAAAGTACAATTTTTGGTTTTTCATAAAACAACAGGGAATTGCATGGAGAAACTATTGGAAGTTCTCATTGCTATTGGTGATGAGATGGCTTGTCTTTCTGTTGCAAACCTAATTCTAGGGCAGTGGCCATCTCACTCTCGCGCTTTGCATGTCAAAAATACCATTGAGGAGTCTGAACCAATTCCATTTGCTCCAAGAGGTATAGATAAACTCGAACCGAGACATATCCTTCTGAAATTTGGTGAGAAGAGAAAAGCTCCGAATGAGGATATTGACAAGGCAATGCAATCTAAAAGATTGAAGCAGAGCATAGAACTTCAGCTTACAGAAGCCTCCTGGATAGCTCTTGCCAGTGCACTACTGGAAATCTTAAGTCTGCTGGTGGCATCTGGTTCTGAACAGAGGACTGAGGAGTACGGATCTGGGCATGATAGAGTAAGTGTACAGTTGAATCTTTCTTCAGGAAATGTAATCAGTTCTGTGGAAAGGAGAGAACCAGTAAGTATGACAGCTGATGCAAGCATGTCTGTGGGTAATTGTAACTCTGGCAATGATGGTAATATCGCATGTAAGGAGGGAGCTGTTTTTGAAGAACAACCCCCTGGGAGACGAAGCAGTCGACTTAGGAGTCGTAAGCCAGATAAAGATGAATCTGATTTTGCTACAAATAAGGATGTAGTAAAAGTAGTTAAGCAATTTCTTGGTCCTTATTTGGTGGGTGGTGCCAGACTTGAAGAATGCAACCATAATGGCGCCTTTTGCGTAGATTCTGCTGAAGTTGTGTCCAGTTCACTAGATACACAGTGTAGTGATGTCATTAGATTTGTCCAGAAAAATTCCGAAAACTGTGGTGCTTACCACATGAGCCACTTGCTTCTAGAAGAAATTGCAAACCGAGGCATCTCCCATCAGGATTCAAATTCTAAAATCATGGACTTGGAGAAGTTTACTAGGCATTATGGATTGCAAAGAACTCCTGAATGCAGTCTTTTCCTCGCTGAGGTATATTATGACTTTGGGATACGTTCTTCGGACTCAGAAGCATTGTGTGAATTCATGACGGAGGTATCTTACCATCTTTGTAAAATTATTGAAAATGTAGCTCTTGAATATCCATTTCCCATTACTGGAGTCCAGCAGAAAGAAAATTACTCTCTGGAAGACAATTCTGAACAGAACCCTCAATCGGTAATTGACAGCACGCCTTTGTTGAGGAACAACCATACCTTCTGGGTACGGTTTTCATGGTTAAGTGCACACTTGTCATTATTAGATGGTGATAAAGCAAAAGCTCGACAACAGCTTTCTGTTGCATTGTCCCTTCTGGCAGTCAAGGAAAAAATGAACTCTCTTGATTCTATTTGCTTGCCACACTGCAAGGCTATTAAAAAGCTAACAGCTGATATAGTCCTCCATGAGATCAATTTAATAGAGGTTGATTACTTGATGAAGAAGACTGTAAATGAGATGCTTGAGAAACATATGTATGCAGAATGTGTAAATTTGCTTTCTTCTCTTCTGTTATCTGCCAGTGATGTCCATGTTGATGTATTGTATGCCTTCAATCAAGAAGGTAAAGGATTTAATTCAGTTGAGCTATCTGCGTTAGATGCACTGATCAGAGCATGTGAACATGAGGAGTCAATAGATGTTGCTGTCTATTTGAATTGTCATAGAAGGAAACTACAGATACTTGTAGCTGCAACTGGTCTGGAAGGCATTTCCTCCAATAAAACACCAACTTTAGATGCATCCTCAACTGAGTCAACAGAAAGCATAAGCAAGCACTGGAATCATTTGGTTGCCGAAGAGGTGAAGGCAATTTCTGAATCTGCGTGGCAGATCAAGAACACCATCAGTTCTAATGAAAATCCTGTAAGGAAAACCCTTCTGAGTTTCAATGGTCACTAGCTTTGTGTATGTACATACTTGTGACTGCTGGACTTTTTACATGCTATTTTACTGCAGCATCGAACTAAACATGCAACCATAGAAATATTTGTAACTGATGATTTACTTTGAACTAACCATAGTAGAAGTACCTTGCATCTCAAAGTCTGAGGATTTTGAAAGGTTTGGGTAGTGCTGGTGCTATCTAAGTATCCGGCTCTTTGTTTTTCACTTCATTTTTACCATCTAAGTGTTGTGCTACGTGAGCTTTGTTATAACTAATTCATTAAAATAGTACCTAATATTCTCTGCCGGCCTCCCCACACAAGACTATTTAAGATGCTCGCCGCTATGGTATTTATGCTGATGGCTGTCGTCTGTCGGGTCCCCCCTGGTTTTTTTTTTTTTTTTTTTTGGGGGCGCTTAGAATAATATTTTTCTTGTGAGGGTACGAATTTCACCTCTAATCCTTTTAGGATTTTAATTTCGCTAGTCATTAGAATTACAGAATACTTGTGGATATAAACGAAGAGATCAAAAAATTCTAAACAACCAATTTATTGCGATAAAACTATTCCCTGCACAACTTTCTGAGATTATTCAGTTTTATTCCTGTTTTGCAAAAATTTCATTTCCTCTTCACACCGAAATTTGTATCAGAGTGAGATCCGGGCACCGTTGCCTAATTGCCACCTATAGTGGTAGTGGCATGCATCCCTGGGACAATTTTGGGAGGATTGCAAGCTTACCGACTTTGTTCTACTAATCTAGAACAATTGTTTGGGTTCAAGACACCGCTGTCAAAGAATATCAGATTTTGGCTGCTAGGGTGTGATAAATTTCAATGTTAAGTTTTAAGTGCGGAATGTAAGGAAAGATGGAACCGGAAAATGTTGTGTTGTACTCTTAAGCAGCTAAAAGTTCATATTACAGCCTGACAAATGGAATCATAAGTGAATGCAGAAAGAAGATGACAGTTGAAAGACTGAAAATGAAAGAAATAAGCTGAAGGTACTGGACATCTAATAAGACCAGTCTCTCCGAACTGTCTCCTCGCTCTTCGCCGTTATCTCCTCCTTTGTTTTTCCTTTTTATAGCTCCTTTTGGGATCCCATTAATTCTGTTGTGCAGTTCTTTTAGAGGAATGTGTTGCGGTTTTCATTATCCTTCGCTGAAGTCCCATATACCGCTGCTTCATTTTTCATTCCTGGCCTTCTGCGTCTCGTATAAGTATGCTTGCTTGGCCGTATGAACGTTTGTTCGCTTCAACGAGTCCAGAACCTGGCAACCAATGGCCAGGGATTTTCCTAGAATTCAAGTTATATTCAATCCTCATAACGTGCAACATCATGCAGGAAGTTTGGATATTTTTCTTCATGACTGATCAGTTTCCTCCCACTAAGATAACTCCAGGACGAGTTTTCTTCAAGTGGGATCGAGGATGATGTAGGATAACCCTATACCAACATCAGTTTCTTTTTTTAATAGAAATATCTTCTTGTTTCTTTGTTTTCGTCTCCTCTATAATAGGGCTTAAGCCTGATTACAATGGTTTTTATTGTTGTTAGGATAAGTATGTCATGTAAGTTTGGAAGAGATTTTGGAGAAATGATTTCTAAATGTGCAGTTGAAAGATAAAGAAAAATTCTAAAAATATGAAAAAGTTGACACATGAAAATGCGGGTGATAGAAAATGACATTTGAGAAAATTAGTATTGATAAAAGCTGTGGCTCACAAGCCCTTGCTTTCATTCACAAAGGCCCATGTGGTCTAGTAGCTTTCGGGTTGGTTTCCTATCCCTTAGGTTAAGGGTTCGATTCCCCTCCCCTATGCTCCCCCTTATAATTCCCCACCAAAAAAAAAAAAAAAAGCTCTTCCTTTCATGCTTTTTAGGACTTGAATTACTTTAGGCCTAGGGTCAATATAAACTAAGGCATTGACAATTTCAAACAACCAATTCATTAAGATAAATTTGTTCTCCACAAATTTTGAGTTGGTTCAACTTATTCTAATTTCAAGAATTTCAATTTCTCTTCTGCAAATTCTCAGCTTAGCAAACTTGTTGTGCATCTTCATTGTCTTTGTTTTGCATATGGTTTCATGGTATCTGTCTCTTAAAATCTTGTTTGTACGATTCTGGAGATCATTTTGACTTTTGATTTTGTCATGTCATACTGTTGCTAGTACTAGTGATGAACTTCCGTGTTCTACTCCATGCAGAATTTTCTCCCCATGACAGTTGTGGGTGATATTCAGTCTTTACTTGTGGCTCTTATGTGCAATATCGCGGAGACATACTTCTCTAAGAAGTCCCCTGGGCTTGGAGTTTCACATTCAACTGAGCAAACTGAAAGATGCTCCTTTGTGGATGCTGCTATTGCCTTTTGTAAACTTCAACACTTAGATCCCAATGTTCCAATCAAAACTCAGGTGAGAAGTTGCCTCTTGCCTCCGAGGATTTAAACTTTTAATTTGAGTCGGTCATATGGTGGGCTTTCTTATGTGCTATCAAATTTTCACGCTATCTTTCCCTAACATTTTCAGACAGAATTGATCGGATCCATCCATGACATGCTGGCTGAGTTTGGAGTCTGCTGCGCGCATGGGATTGGTGAAGAAGAAGGAACATTTCTAAAATTTGCAATTAAGCGTCTTCTAGCATTGGATATGAAGCTGAAATCGAACTTCCAATCCTCAAGTAAGGGACAGGAAATAAATTCTGCTCGGCAAAGTTCACCCGAAGACCACCTTAAAAAATCTGAACAGCTTTCTGATGGTATTCACATCAATGGATCTCCAAATAAATCACATTTCAATATGCCAACAATGGAAGTTGCCCAAACTGATGATAAAAATGAAGCTAGTGCTTCCAGAAAGGATGTCGGAAGGTTGAGTTCAGAAGGCCTTCCTTCTCACGTAGCTGTAGATAGTGAGGAAATTAAAGCAGAAACTGATGTTAATGTTGGTGATGGGCCTGGTGTCCCGTTCCAAGAAAGAGAAATACAGGAAAATCAAATTGATGAATCTGGAAATGAGCCATTGGAAGATGAAGAGGAGGAACTTGAGCTGCGCATCGATAATGCATTGGATCAGTGCTTTTACTGTTTGTATGGCTTAAACCTTCGATCAGATTCGTATTATGAAGAGGATCTGGCAATGCACAAAAATACCAGTCGTGGAGATTATCAGACTAAGGAACAGTGTGCTGATGTTTTCCAATATATACTTCCCTACGCAAAAGCTTCATCTGTAAGTATATTTGTTCTCTTCCGCTGACATGATTGCGCCTCTCACATATTTCAAAAACATCCTTAGTTATGATTTATGAGTATCCAGCATTTATAGCAGGCGGTCCATATGCTCGACATCTGTTTGTTTTTCAGAAAACTGGGCTAACTAAACTTAGGAGGGTACTGAGAGCCATACGCAAACACTTTCCCCAACCACCTGACGATATTTTGGCTGGGAATGCAATTGATAAGTTCTTAGATGATCCTGACACGTATGAAGAAAAGATATTGATGGAGGCTGGGTCTGATGGCTTTCTGGATTATGTGAAGATAGTATTTTCAGAGCTTGAAAGCATTAAACAAAACAGAGCATCTTCAATTGAGAGGTACAATATTACCTAATTAATAGAGTAGTTTTTTGTCCCCCCGTGAGTGTCTAATTGTTGCTTCGGAACTTCTAAAATGATATACGGCATCATCAGTTGCAGATCTGAACCTTACCTGGAAGTGTATAGCAACTTGTTCTATCTCCTTGCTCAGTCTGAGGAAATAAGTGCAACTGATAAATGGGCTGGCTTTGTTCTGACTAAAGAAGGCGAAGAATTTGTAGAGCAAAATGCAAATCTCTTCAAATATGATTTACTGTACAATCCTTTGCACTTTGAAAGTTGGCAGAGACTTGCAAATTTTTATGATGAGGTGTGATCTAGCGTCATATGTCTTTGATTGTAGAAAATGAGGGACAACAATCTCAATAATGTATTTGCATTTTTATAATTTTATTTTTTCTGGGGAATGCAGGAGGTTGACTTACTGCTAAATGACGGCAGTAAGCAAATAAATGTTTTGGAATGGAGAAAGAATGCTACTTTAGCTCAGAGAGTTGAAAGAAGTCGAAGGAGGAGTAGACGATGTTTATTTATGACTTTGGCTTTGGCTAAGACAGAAAGCCAACAGGTTTCATCCATCTCATAGTAATTTTTTACAAAAGAAATTGTACATGTTTTTGGTCAACATAATGCATAGACCTTTTTGCATTAGCGTGCTCGTGAACATACTTCTGTATTGTCCCCTTTTCTAGCTGCTCCATAAAATGATTTATCTGCCTTCGTTTCATAAAAATTGCATTAACATGATCCCATAAAGAGAAATCAAACCACGTCCATGTTTGGCTGGTCTTGTGTTAGAATCGGCACAGCAGGTTCATCGATGTTGCTTAAACTAAGTTATGAGCCTGGAGGCTTGTGAGTTGTAATCACGGTGATGCATTTCTTTTGCCTGAAAATTCCACTTTCAAATACCGTCTTCACTGATTCAGGGGGAGATTCACGAATTATTGGCACTAGTATACTATGATGGGATTCAGAACGTGGTGCCAATTTATGATCAAAGATTTTTTGTACCCACAAAAGATGCAGCATGGAAGATATATTGCAAGAATGCAATGAGGCATTTCGAGAAGGCCTTTAAGCACAGGTATCTTTCCTTTCCTCACTTGTTTTTGAATATTTTCTTATGTAATGTAAGTGCGATAAAGAACTACCCCTTTGCAATTTGTGCTATCAGGGAAGAATGGTCTCATGCTTTTTATCTTGGGAAACTCTCTGAGAAACTCGGACACCCTCATGACGTAGCATTCTCATACTATGCTACGGCAATTGCTTTGAATCCATCAGCTGTAGATTCATTCTACAGAATGCATGCTTCTAGATTGAAGTTACTTTGCGCTTGTGGGAAGCGAAATGAAGAGGCTTTAAAGGTATTGAGAGCATGGAAGTTATTTCTTCTATTTCATTACCAATATTTGTTCTTCCTATTTTCAAGTGATTGATTATCATGTCTATGTGCACACACCAAGTAAGACAACTCTTAAATATAGCTCCTGAAGATATGCTAATTGCATGTATTTTTCATCCTCCTCTCAAACTAGCTGGGTTATCAATCATTCCGACCTGCTAGCATCTGAAAGAAAAATAGATTGGGACAACCTCTTGCGAGGAACGTATGAAATATGTTTGATTAATTAGAGAATTTTCTGGTTTCTAGGTTACTGTTTATCGGTTTCTTTTAGAAGACCTAATACATACTTTATTTGCGATTAAAATAGTTCTTTACGAGATCTTGCAACTGTATTATATCAAAATTATCTCAAGTTCTCCAAATCCTATCTTGAATTTTTCGAGTTTCCCCATCTCATTACCATCATTGCTAGTGATGATGATGCCATCCATGTAATCGATGGACACATTAATTTTCTTCCCACTTTGAGAGCGACACATTATGAGCGCCTAGGTTTGAGCATGCTCAAACTCACTCTTGCTTCAGCATGCATGTGAAACTATGCCTGGGTCTATTGGGTGTCGATATAAGGACTTTGTCAATTTAGATCTTCCAAATTTCCAACCTTGTCTCCAAAAGCAGGTGGCAACCCATGTACACTTGAAACACTTCTTCCCCTAAATAGGAATAAGAAAGAAACTTACCTCCAAGTTGCTCAAGGTGCCGGTCGAAGATTTGTTGTAATAGTTAATGTGATCCTATTTGGGATCATAAAGGGTACAAATGTCTTTCTATGGTCAACCCTAAGTGAACCTCTTTGCCACCATACATGTTCCCTTTATGTTTCAACCATCCCGTCTACCTTATGTTTCAATGATCTAATCTCTTCGTAAACTGTCCAACTTTAAATAGTTAAAAATTTTGCTCAGGTACTTAGAACTGAGTATCAAGAAGATGCATTACCGGTAAAAGCTCCAAAAGTGACAATATATGCTAAGAAACAAATCTGGAAATAGGATGCTTTGAACAAGATCTCACAGCTTTGCCATGGGCAATCCTGATTCTCGTGTTGACATCAGTATAAAAAAATTTGATTTTCTTTGAGTGTTCTGAGTTTGGAGTACAATTTTGCTATAGATGATAAATAACCCCCCACTTTGACCTCTCTTCTCTTCACAAGAAATTCAGATCAAAATTGCTCGTTGTGCAGTGCGTAGGCGCACTCTAGAAACAATTATCCGAGAACTACTTGGAAGACGAGCTGTTAAGGATGCGAAGAAAGAATTCACTGAATGGTCACAATGCATCATTAGCTATTTAACTTGCTGGGAATGGCACAAAAATAATCCCCAATCCAGAAGAATTCAATTTAAAGAAAAGGGGGTTGAATTTGTTTTGAAATGACTGAAATGACGTGAACCAGCTGAGGAAGGGGTGAGCTGCTGTGAATTAGATCTGAATCAACCTGGAAATGGTTTGCATCCTAATAAATACAGATCAAAAGTCAGCCGATAAGAAAACAACCCTAATTAGCTAGAAGCAGGCCAAAACTCGCTCTTGCTCTAGTACTATGTTAATCAACTCATCTAGTTAGTTCATATAATCACTCCTGCAATTAAGCATCTATAGTCAACTCCATAATTATGGTGATAATTGCTCCATTGTTGTGGTAATACAACTGTTCAATCAACTCTTGAAATTATACGAATTACTGCTGTTTCAACTCAGACCTACACTGAACAAACTGAAAAACTGAATAAATGCACAGAACTCATGCATTCTATAGTTGCTGTATTTGATTGATCGTCTGAACATTCAAATATTTTAGTGACTGCTTAGAGACTGTTTGTTTTATCAATGCTATTTGTGTTCTAGGTGGTCGCAGCATATTCCTTTGCCAATTCAACAAAGGAAAATGCAATGAATATTTTGAGTAGACTTGATCCTGAAAGTTCCGAATCATCAATGCTTGACAATGATCGAATCTCGAATGATAACGCCGAGCCAGTGGACTTGTGTAAATTTGAAGAGGCGTGGGATCTTCTCTATAGTGATTGCCTTTCCGCGCTGGAAACTTGTGTGGAAGGGGATCTCAAGCATTTCCATAAAGCTAGATATATGCTTGCCCAGGGACTTTACAAGAGAGGTAGAACCGAGGATGTGGAGAAGGCAAAAGAGGAACTCTCATTCTGCTTTAAGTCCTCGGGTTCTTCATTTACGATAAACATGTGGGAGATTGACAGTACGGCCAAAAGAGTAAGGTATGATGCATTTTTTTCTATTCAGTATCTACACTGACATGAAGTATTACTCATTTTTACACAATCTTATAGCTGAGTTCTTGAAATTCAAGCTCTTATGCAATCTTAAAAGTATGCTTCACAATAAAAGGTTTAATTTTGTAAAGCAGCTAAGAATGCTGAGTGTGAACATATCACCATATTGAAAAAGTTAGACGCAATTACATATAGTTGTTGGCCTAATCATAAGGAAAGATCATTTGTCTCCTGATGGGAACATCCATCCTGGTAATTTTGTTTTGTTAGTTTTCTTTTTACCATATGAACCATTCACTTTCTAACTTACCTCTTTGTTTTACAGACGTAAAACACCAGGTCCCTCTGGGAACAGGAGAACCCTGGAAGTCAACCTAGCGGAAAGTTCTCGAAAATTTATTACTTGTATTCGCAAGTACATCTTATTCTATTTGAAGCTGTTGGAGGAAACAGGAGAAATTTCTACTCTTGAACGGGCTTATATCTCTCTGCGAGCAGATAAAAGGGTATACAATAGTGCTTTGACTTTGATTACCATTTTGTATTCCACAATTAATTGGTAAAACACTAGCTCCTGACATGGTTGCAAGCATGTAAAGGATATATATATATATATATATATATATATATTGTGGAAATAATCGAAATAAACTAATATTGTAAATATTTAGTTTCCTTTCACAATTAGAATTCCTTGTACGATAGGTAGGTGTAGTCGAGGTAGGACTCTTACACGTTGTACCCTATATTAACACACGTTTGGAGTTAGTGAATCTATATACTGGAAAATTATTCTCTCAGTCTTATGTCTTTATGGTATCAGAGCCAGGTTCTTGGCGACTGCTTGAGGCCATAAAGTGACTTTCTCAGTTTACACACCCTGTCATCTCCCTTGATGAATCCTGGTGGAGTTTCCATATAAACTTCTTCTTCCAGGTCGCCATTCAAAAAGGCATTTTTAATGTCAAGGTGTTCGAGAGGCCAATCCAAATTTGCAGCCAATGATAGAAGTACTCGGACCGTGTTTAGCTTCGCTACTGGGGCAAATGTTTCTGTGTAGTCAATTCCATATGTTTGTGTAAAGCCTTTAGCCACCAAGCGTGCTTTATATCTTTCTATTGATCCATCCGCTCTGAACTTCACTGTAAACACCCATTTACAGCCAACTGTTCTTTTTCCTCTAGGTAGTGTTACTAGCTCCCATGTCCCATTTTCCTCCAATGCCCTCATCTCCTCCATTACTGCTTGATTCCATTCTGGAATTTCCAAAGCCTCATAAATGTCTTTGGGTATTCTTGTACTGTCAAGGTTAGAGGTGAAGGCACGAAAAACAAATGAAAGATGATTGTATGATATGAACTTAGAAATGGGATGAAGAGTACACGACCTAGGTGCTTTCCTGAGTGCAATCGGTAGATCACTATCGGAAGAGGAAGGAATAATACCTGACTGAGAGGTTGGCTCATCGAGACTCGGAGCTACCATCAGGTCCGACTCTATCGATGCTTCAAATATGGGGTCTGTCGTTGGCTTTGATTTCGGCCTCCTGGAATAAACAATAAGTTCCTCGCGATTTGTGATCGTTTCCCCCCGTGAATTCAAGTCATCTTGTGTATGTGACACGTTAGGGTGTACGGGAAAGGTGGTGTCCTTTCCAGATTCAGAGGTGGGAACAGGCACAAAATCAGTGACCAAGAAATCCTCCAAGGGTGGAACTTCAGTCATTTCCCCCCCTTGAAGTGAAGCCTTGGGGAAGAAAGGGGTTTCTTCAAAAAAGGTAACATCATTACTTACGATAACTTGTTTTGTAGAGGGATCGTAACATTTGTAACCCTTTGAAGAGGGCTTCGAAAATATTACCTTTGTGAGCTAATGTACCTGAGGGGACATTGGGAGATTTGCTAGAGTAATACAGAAGCCAAAGAGGCCAAAGAGGCCGTGAACTCACACGGCCTTGACTCCTCCTTCCAGTTTGTAGTTGAAAAATTCAACGGGAAAAATTTTCTTGAATGGGCACAATCCACCAAGCTGGTAATCGATGGCAAAGGGCGATTGGGGTATCTTACCGGCGAGACAAAAAGACCACTGACAGAGGGAGCACAACAGCAGCGATGGAAGTCCGAAAACTCGATGGTGATGGCGTGGCTGATCAACTCAATGGTCCCATCCATCGCGAAAACGTACCTCTTCCTTCCAGCGACAAAGACATCTGGGATGCACTAAAAGAGACGTATTCAGACCCATAAAATTTCTCCTATCTCTTCGAATTGAAGACGCGACTGTGGAATTTGAAGCAAGGTGATAGGGAGATCACTGAATACTACCTGGAGATAAAATCGCTGTGGCAGGAGCTGGACCTTAACTGCGAAGAAACGTGGGAATCCGCAAACGACAGCGCTAAATTCAAAAAGAGGCTTGAGAACGAGCGAGTGTTGAGTTTCGGCTGGCTTGAATTCGTCATTGGGCGACGCGTTGAGGAGGATCCTCGGAAGAAAACCCCACCGACGACTCGCAAGGCCTTCGCAGAGTCGACGAGAGGAAAGCCGCCGATCGGTGATGTTGAAGGAGGAGCGAAGGGCCTGGCTAGCTGAATCGAGGGCTCGTTGCCAGCGAGAGAGGGCTATTAATGGGTGAATGGGCGGTTAAAGGTGGTAGTCAAAATGGGCGATGAATGGGTCTCCAAATGGGCAGTGACTAATTGGGTCAAAGCGTGGAAGTAACAGGTTGAGTCAACAACGAAAAAGGCCTTGGTGTGACCATTGTAAAAACACGGACACAGGAAAGATGAGTGTTGGGAATTACATGGGAAGCCAGCTGATTGGAAGCCCAGACAGTCAGGGAAAAATCACAGCTACCAAGCTTCAGTCGATAGTCAGAGCCTCCCAATTGAACAACCAAATTTTATGTTTAATCAAGAACAGATGAAGCAACTCTACAAAGTGTTTACTAGCTTCCAAAACTCCAGCAAGCCTCCCAATGTCCCCTCAGGTACATTAGCTCACAAAGGTAATATTTTCGAACCCTCTTCACTTCGCAAATTAATCTCCCTTGGATATTTGACTCTGGTGCGTCAGATCACATGACCGGATCACATAAAAATTTTTCCACGTATTTCCGTCTTGGTAACATGAAAGTGAAAATTGCAGATGGGTCTTTCTCTTCCGTTGCTGGAAAAGGGAATATCGCCATCTCCAATTCTATCACCTTAGAATCTGTACTTCATGTTCCCAATTTAACTTGCAATCTTTTATCAATTAGTCAATTGACAAAACACTCAAACTGCTCGGTTAATTTCTTCCCCTCTTATTGTGTTATTCAGGACCTATCATCGGGGAAGAAGATTGGTCGTGCTAAAGAATATGAGGGGCTATACTACTTTGATGACGCTGCCAAGAATAAAACTGCAATTTGTGATTCTGTTTTCCTTTCTAGTAATAGTGATATCATGTTGTGGCATTTTCGAATGGGCCATTCTAGCTTCCAGTATTTACAACGATTGTTTCCTCATCTTTTTTCCAATAAAGATATTTCTCAATTACATTGTGATGTCTGTCAGTTAGCCAAACACCAACAGACGTCGTATTTACGATCTAACTACCAACCTTCCAAACCCTTCGCCGTTATCCATAGTGATGTGTGGGGACCCTCTCGTATTCCAAATCGTAGCCACACAAAGTGGTTCGTCACTTTTATCGACGATCACACACGAGTTTGTTGGGTTTATCTCCTCAAAGAAAAGAATGAAGTAAAAACCATATTTAAAAACTTTCATTCCATGATCCAAACACAGTTCAGTGCCCAAATACAAATTCTACGAATGCAACAGACAACGGTACTGAATATTTCAACTCTATAATGGGGGATTACTTACGCAAAAACGGGATAATCCACCAGAGCTCTTGTGTCAATACCCCCCAACAAAATGGGATAGCTGAACGGAAAAATCGACACTTACTTGAGGTTGCCCGGGCCCTTATGTTCACCACTAGCATGCCCAAAATTTTTTGGGGTGACGCCATTCTCACGTCCGCATACCTCATCAACCGAATGCCTAGTCGAGTCTTATCTTTTAAAACCCCTTTAGAAACACTCTCCGGTCACTTTCCTTACTCTCGGCTGTATTCAAACCTTCCATTACGAGTGTTTGGTTGTACAGCATTTGTCCATATTCACTCTAATGCTAGGAGCAAACTTCGACCCAGGGCAACCAAATGCGTATTCATTGGGTACTCGCCAACACAGAAGGTGGAAAGAGCGCAATACTAATTGTGTATGTAGACGACATCATCTTAACTGGAGATGATATAAGAGAGATCAGAAGGCTAAAACACGCATTGGCAACAGAATTCGTGATAAAGGATTTAGGTCAGATGAAATACTTTTTAGGAATGGAGGTTGCGCGTTCAAGGAAGGGGATCAGTGTCTCCCAAAGGAAGTACATTATCGATCTCTTGACAGAGACGGGAATGTTGGGGTGTAGGCCAAGTGATACACCTATTGACCCAAAGAAGAGTGTAAAAGACGATGGACAACCTGTGGACAAGGAAAGGTACCAAAAGTTAGTTGGCAAACTAATCTACCTGTCTCACACCAGACCTGATATTGCATTTGCTGTGAGCATCGTAAGTCAACACATGCATTCGCCGCAGGAACCACATCTTGAGGCGGTATATAAAATCCTCGAGATATCTCAAGGGCTCTCTGGGAAAGGACTGTTTTAAGAAAACCAACTACGAGGTCAATAGAAGTGTTTCTGGATGCAGATTGGGCAGGATCGAGTGAGGATAGAAAGTCCACCACAGGTTACTGCACAACTGTATGGGGGGAATCTGGTAACATGGAGAAGCAAAAAACAAGATGTGGTGGCCCGCAGTACCGCTGAGGCAGAGTTTAGGGCTGTAGCACAAGGGATGTGTGAGACCCTGTGGCTAAAGAAGCTCCTAGATGAGCTGCAAGTTGTAGTGACACTTCCGGTCAAACTCTACAGTGATAACAAAGCAGCTATAAGCATCTCGCACAACCCGGTCCAACACGATAGAACTAAGCATGTAGAAGTGGATAGACACTTCATCAAAGAAAAGCTGGAGAATGGTATTATCTGTATGATCTACGTCCCAACCAAAGAGCAAGTAGCAGATGTCCTCACCAAAGGACTTCCCAAGCAAGATTTCGATTATCTTATCAGCAAGTTGGATATGATAAACATATACGATCCAACTTGAGGGGGGTGTGGAAATAATCGAAATAAACTAATATTGTAAATATTTAGTTTCCTTTCACAATTAGAATTCCTTGTACGATAGGTAGGTGTAGTCGAGGTAGGACTCTTACACGTTGTACCCTATATTAACACACGTTTGGAGTTAGTGAATCTATATACTGGAAAATTATTCTCTCAGTCTTATGTCTTTATATATATATATATAATGCCTTGCTGGATATAATCGGTAGGTGGATACGTATCACCAGGGAGTTTCTATTTTGTTTCAAACATTGTTAGCATTTCATTGGTTAAACTTTCAGCTGCACGAGAAAGTTTTAAAGTGCCCCTGGATAACATAGTGCTTCCTTTTATAGTGATTTTAAGTGGTTATCAGTTGTGGGTCCTCCAGAATGTCTTAAATTATAATTTAAAGTAAACTTTGCCGAACATGCTCATTCTACACCTATAAGGTATTTTTTGTATTGTCATACCTGTAACTTGGTGGGAAATGAGAAACTCTCTTTACATGGCGACAATGGAAAGCAGGAGGAAATATAAACATGAATGAAGTGAAAAAGGAGTTTTGTCATGTGGAATCTTTCCCTTGTATGAAATCTTTTACTGCATCGTGATAGCTGCAAGTGTTGGTTCTAGGTTTTATTCCACCAAAATTCATTATCCGTAATCCTCTGTGAATACAGTTCTCCTTGTGCCTTGAAGATCTTGTTCCAGTGGCTCTTGGGAGGTATATCAGGGCCTTAATTTTCTCCCTACGTCACTCTGGGACTGATTTGGATGGTGCCAATAATGTCGAGCGTGTGCTGGAGAAATTATTCTCTTTACTATTGGAGCAGGTGAACTTGTGGCCAGATATTTGCTGCTTGCCGGAGCTTTCTTGTCCAGAATTGACTGAAAGCAGTCTGTGTGGGTAAGTATTCCTGAAAGATTCTAATTTCTTGGTAACTCAATAACAGAAGTTGATGAGTGCGTGCAACATCTTTACAAACAAGTTCCATGTTGCCATATCTCATATATTGATTCATTCATCCCAAGAAAATTAATCTGTTGCTCCCTAACATATTGCCCAAATAGCAAGTTGGTCTTACCTTTAACAATAAGCATTGCTCCCTAACCTTCTGTGTAACTGGAAAATGAGTCCCCATGGCAGACTGCAATGATTCTGCAAATCATTGCCTCGTTGGATGAACTTATCTCGTGTTTATGAACCTGGATTAAGTACCAAAAAATTTCAAGTGATGTTTACATGAGGGGTCCAAGGCAGTTAAATGGCGACCATTATGGTTTCCAGGACTGATTGAGCAACTATAGTGATAGGTGGGCAACCAACTTGCCACCCCCCCCCCCCTCCCGGAGGCCCCGATAAGAAATTGTAAATTTTATTATCATAGAGAGTGCAAAGCACCAACTTGCTTGTTCTTAGAAGTTAGAAGCTCGGAATCTACTCTTACTCTGGTTCGGGATCAATTGTTCAATTTTCCCTTTAACTTAGAGCTTCTCTGGTCTTGCTAGTTCCCCCCACCGCCCCCGGGGTGGGGCGGGTTCCAAACTCATTTGAAACTATACATTGATTTCTATGGGATCCACCACTTTTCGTCCACTTTTCACCTATGCATTTCCTAGCACCACCACAAACTAAAAAGAAGACCAAGCAGGCACTTAAGGCATATGAAAAGCGGGGTATTTATTTGTACTATTGCTTTCTTTCTTGAATGCAGATATCTATATATGTATATCCAGTGGCTGGAAAGACATGTCAAGGTAGAAACACTTGAAGGAATCAACGAAAAGATACGAAAGCGTTTGAAGAACCCGAAATTGTCCAATAGCAACTGCGCCAAAGTGTATAGGCATGTTTCTGCTGCCTGGTGTCGGTCTCTTGTCGTTAGCATGGCTCTAATTACACCCTTGCACTCAAGGCCGTCCCAAGTTCAGAATTTATTAGGTGGTGAATTTGAAAATGAGCAGCTGCTGTGTGTTGATCTGCAATCAGAAGAATTATGGAATTCTGCATTCGAGGATATGGCTCATCTTAAAATGCTTGAATCCAAATGGAATCCTTCATTGTCTAGGATTAAGAATGTTATGGTCAAGAAAGTATCAGATGAAGACTTGGAAACTGCTTCTTCGTTACTTAGGTCTTCGTACAATTTCTACAAGGATACCTCATGTGCATTGCTTCCATCAGGAATAAACCTCTATTTGGTGCCATCTCAGCTGGCAACAGAAATGTATATCCAGCCAGGATTAGATGGTGTTGACTTGCTAGATATGAATACTTCACGCAAACTTCTCTTATGGGCTTACACACTTTTGCATGGCCGTTGCCCAAGTTTCTCGCTCGTTTTGAAGTACTGTGAAGAGAATCTGAAGGTATGTCTTCGAATCTCCGTGCATTTGTTTGGCTAATATGCAATTCATTTGTGACAAAAGAAAGCAATGACCAAGTGTCACATGATCCACTAGATTTCAGTGCCACAGAAATTGCTGAAAACACAAGCATTGAGTATGTTCTCGTCGTAAGAAGTCTTTGGTATTTTCTGTTCTTTGTAACTTAGAATGTTTACTTGACATTCTTTGTAACTCACAGTTCAGTTTATATATATATGTTCCTTTCAAAAAAAAAAGTATGTTCTCGTCGTAATGCTTCAAAGTCAAAAGTCAAGATTTCTGTGTGATGAAATATCGGTTTACCTGGAATGCTTGTTATTGTGACTTGGTTATTTTAACTTATGTTAAGCTTCAAGTGGTCGAACTCTTGTTACCTTTTATTAATGCTAGTAATTTGCTCCATATTTCTGGTGAGAAGCTAATAAATTTGAAATCCTAATCGTGCAATGCAGCCAAAGATGAAAAGAGGAACTGGAAGTTCAAGTGTGCCTACAAGTGCAAATGTGACCACTGCCTCGGCCCCCCTTCCAGAAGTTCCCAAATCGCCTGCAGTGGCCCCTGCTTCATTGCCTGAAAGTGCAGACCATAAAGAAACATCCTCCACTTTACCAGAGACTGGCAACAAACCGAATCTGCCATCTACTTCTTTGCCTGAAACTGGTCATTTACCTGTCGTCAAGAGCACTAATTGGGCAAATGAAGCTTCATCGTTTTCTGCTGCTCCATGTCTAATTCACTGCAGCAATCCTGTTACAGAAATAAGTAGCATGGATTTACAAAATGACACAGATCCTAACAAAGGTTGATTTCTCAGAAAGGTGAATATATTTGCTGGTCAGTTGACTTGTGAATGTTGGCTCGTGAAGCAACCGTGTATACAGAAAAACTTGCAGCGGAGAATGCACAGCACCGTGTGTTCAAATTTTCTAGCCCCAATTTAGATGTGTATAGCAGTAGTCATGGCAGCTCCGAAAATTTGTCTCTTCTGTAGGACCATAGATCGGCATATGTAATGCTGATATTATATAACCTTGTAAATCTTGTATTTTTCTTTCTTACATTACCTATGAGCTAGTGCTATGTAGTTCGTGCTTCGATCGAATTTGGAGTTACGTTCTGATATATTCAGGGGGTCACACATTTATTCCATTAAATCATTTTCTTGTTTTATGCATGTGCCATGATGAGTCATGCCTCAACTCTCTCAAAATCTCTGATTCTGGTCTCAATCAAAAATCCATCAGAGGGCTAAGATCGTGTCAAGTGCAACATGTTAGTTCGCTCACGCCATACATTGAGACAAAGTTTCAACTGCAGTGATTTGAATCTAATGTATGAAGTGCCGTTAGCCAAGAATAAGGATGTCGCCGGTGCAGCTTGTTAGTGCTTGTTTGTGGCAGATGTTTGGAGTGAATATTGACATTTCAAGAGAATCAGTAGTTGGAAAAATTACGGACTCGTAAATCGTGGTTAGAATTAGTTTGGGAATAATCACGGATATGCCGAGAAGTCTCCGGGGATCTTTGGGGGGGCTGTGTTTGGGGGTTGGGAACATGCAACGTATGCCTTTCTCACATTCCTCGAAAAACCCTCGTTCTCTATTTCACTAAAAAGAATTATCATTATTCAAAAAAAAAAAAAAAAAAGGAATTATCATTGATCATCGATCCTCATAATTTTGCACTTGCAGGAATGATTGTTTCCGATGGAAGAACTCCAAGGTAAAGAGGCAGAGTCCTACAATATTAATAATAATTCATTATTAAACGGTCTAAAAAATAAGACTGATACTACTCACTTATTTCAAATAGATTTGTGATGGTGTGAATGATATTCTACTCTTACTTAGGGATGACAATTGGAACCCATCCGTTGAATTGGCCATGCGGCAGGGCGGCAGGCCCAGGCGAGATACCTTCGTCCTAAACTGAGTCTGATAGCAAGGTCAACGTTTCAATGTTCTTAATAATTCAATGTCAATACTTTGAATTTTCCTGAAACATTTTAGCACCTCGAAAGCAGAAACATCTCCTGAAAATATATTTTTACTTAAATGTGCTACAAGGGCATACGGGCAATTTCCCAATAGCCTAACAAGTGTCCAAAAATCACTGCAAAATTTCAAGCAGCTGTCACTTTAACACAACAATTTTAACTACAAACTAAAAGCAGTACAATTTAAAAAACCCAATTCAGAGTAACATTGCCAAGCCAAATGAGAAGTGGAAACTGTGCCAAGGCAATGAAAAGCAAGAGATAGTGATGCCTGCTCGAATCATAACTCCTCACTTCAGCAAAAAGAACTCTCTTCATCGTCTTCACCAAGAAAATTCCCATGCATAAGCACGTCCACGGCATCAGAAAGTAGTAAGCATACCTCGAGAATATTCGTCCCAAAATGGCCAGTGACAATCCTGTGAAAGTGTATCCAGCATATGCCACAATGTCCAGTAAAGGCGCCTCTCCGCTACCCAAGGAGAAAAGCGTCATTTTCAGCAGCGTCACTTGCAAAAACCACCCCACCACTCCCTTGCCGAACAGCCAGTTCAGAGCTTCTGGGCTAAACCTGGAAAGCAATGGGCCCCATCAGGGGATAGTTAGATAAATTAGAGGGATTTCTTTTTCTTGCAATGCAGCTTAAACTTTTAAGGTTGCATAATAAATGTCAACTATTATACAACTTTGAGGAAAGAAGTTGATTCCAGTCTACACTGAAGGAGGAGTTGTTCAAGATTTAACCAATACAAGATTAGTTCCACAAACTTACTTTCCATGCAAACCGAGTGATAAGCCAGCAAGAACAACATAGGTACCAAATGCCATGAGAGGAATATACAAGTCTGGTGCGTTTATGTCGTAAATGGGGGGTTTGTAGGAAAGCCTTCCGCCCACTGGCTCTGTGATTCTCGTCCAATGGCCCTAAAAGAAAATAGGAGGACCAGAGAACTACTTTAGAAAGAATGTTTTTGCATAAAGAATCATAATTCATATGGAACAAACGGAAGATAACATAGCACGCGGAGAAAAATTCTTACTCTATGCAGAAATGGAAAGAACAAATGGAAGATAAAATAGCACGCGGAGAAAAATTCTTACTCTGTGCAGAAATGGAAAGAGAACCACCTTCAATTTATTCCTCACGTACTGGTCATTGACTTGGAAATAATATTGAGGGTCAGAGAAGTATCTACTGATCTGTTTGTGCAAAACAAGTTCAAAAGAAAATCATAAATGAGACTCCATGTTGTATGGAAAATACAAAATCTAGTCCGAATAATCAGGATCCAGCATGCAATGGGTGATCAACTAAAGTGAGGTAATACTCTTCAGAGCACATATACTCTTTGCTCGAGAAAACTTTTAAGTTGCTGAATTAGAAATCAATGTAAATCAGTAGTGGATTACTGGGTGGTAATTCTTGGATTTATGAAATGCAAGTAAAATTAGCCTTTAATTTATAATGGGATTAAAATTTAAACCATACAAAGCACATAGAGTAATCCTCCCATCAAAGTATGTATAAATTACTTACATTGCTTTGCACATATTCAGAGCTGGATCCTAAAATTTTCTCTCCATAAGCACCTAGTCCGCCTCTAATGAATCCTGAACCAGCACCGTAGAAAGAATTCCCAAAAGGACTTGGCTGTGCGTTGGTAGGTGGTCTTGGTACCCCTGGCTGTGCTCCTATATTATCATACATTTCTGCAATTGAACATCCATTATGTTAAATGCTCAACCAAATGTCAACTTTAGATTAATTTCACAATTTGGCGATCATTTTCATGTTCCAAGTGTCTTGCATAGCTTTGCAATTCATGTTTGTACTCTTTACATTTATCAGGTCGCGACAGAAAAAAGCACCAGACAAATAACCAAAAAACAACTTTTAGACACCGTGAAGCTTGAAGTGAAAGAAATTCAGAATCAGGAATACATACAAAAAAAACCAGGATCCATCAACAGATTTCGATTGAGTAGTTTTAATCCTGGAGGACAAAGTAAGCTGAAAACTTTGCAGAACTTTACAGCACGTACATTTGATCAGTTATCAATTTAGAAAGAACTAAGCATATTTCATGAGGAATGCTACTCAGAAGCTGTGATGTTCATCATCTCCTATGTGACATTAATTGATTAGGCCCTCTGTTTTTTCTTTTTCTTTTTTTTTTTTTTTTTATTAGGCCCTCTGTTTAAGATGATAAATTCAACTACTCCCAACAAGATAACAGATCAACATTGAAGGATAAGAATCAACGAACTCCAAACAAAATTGTCGATAAACCATGGCCAAGAGAGAATACATCTCACTGCAATCTGGTAGCACATGAGTCCCTATGGAGTTAACCATCATGAACTAATGAAATACTCCTACTGTTGAGGCTTGGTCTTCAAAATTTGGGGCCTTTTTTTCCCCTCAAAATAGGCATCTGTCTCAATTTATCCTTTTCTTAACCTAATCCAACATTACCATTCTTTAACTCAATGATACGCAAATCATATATTATATTGGTAATCACTTTTATAGCTCAAAACCTCAGACTTCTAATACATTTAGACTTTTAATCCATTGATATTGGAGAAGAATACATATACAAGTTACTCCCCTTTTCTTTATACCTACTATATATTCTGGAATGCATAGAATACTGTATATTCCACCAAGTACAAACCAAATTCCTGTATATCGCTCTCTCCATTCCCTTTTTTTTTTTTTCTCTCCCTCATCTCTACTCCTATTCTTATATTTGATCCAAGTTCATTAGCTATCTTCAAAGGTAAAACATTAAAGCTACCTTCTTGACATAACTGATGCATAAAATCATTTACTCAACTCAATATGCTTTGATCAAACTAAAGCTGAGAACTTTGCAGCTTATATTGACAGATTTCTATTTCTATTGCAGTAGTTTGGATCCTGGACTAAGTAAGGTGAGAACTTTGCAGCCTGTATTTTCACGTACAGTGAATCAGTTGAATTAATTTAGAACCAGGCTTATTTCATGATGAATGCTATTTATAAGCAGTAATTCCATCATCTATTATGTGACATTAATTGATTTGTATCTTAAGTCTTATATTTGTAACAATACTTCAATTACCGTCATTCACCAATGACCGTAAGCGTTGATGATAATTATCATTATTTTATTTGCATTTTCGGATCTATGAAAGCTTTCTATGGACTTCGAAAACCACTAAATATTTTTAAACCAGTGCTTTTATCCAAATTCGGATCTCTAAAGGCTAAAATCTCTATGCCTAAGACACTTGAAATAAAATCCTACAATTTTGTGACCATTTATCCAAATGGGCAGCACCCTGGACTTTCTGAAAATTGTAATTCAACAACCACCAAACTAGAGCACTATACTGCAGCGAGGGATCAAGTGATTTGAGACAACTGAGCTAATTGAGAACCTAACTGCCCAACTTCCCCCTCTTGACGTGTAGATAAACAAAATGTCTCCAAGAGCCAATGCATATAAACTGGAATAATGTCCAACTATTTGCAACACCCAGTAAAATGACACATCAACCTTGGAACCTAACTTACAAGGGGAAAGAAGGGAGACCAGGGTGGTTGGGGGTGTATTTGGTAAGGAGAGATGTTGTTGAGTCAAGGATAAAACCATAACCGATGGCGATAAACATTTTTGGGAAAATCATATCGCCGTTGCTATAGGAAGATTGATTACCATCAACAAACAAAACCTCCAGAAAATTAACAAATTAAGTGGCAAATCTGATACTTCCTACCTTCCAAAAATGGCGATGAAGAAAACAAGTTGAGTACAAATCAAAAACAGGATATGATTAGAATAAATTAGTCAGAATAAAGCAAAAACTGCATCCAGATTTAAATGCTTACCAGTGCATGTCGAGTAAAAAATTGAGAGATTTATCGAGAAATTGTCTTTGGGAGTTTAGACTTGAGAATGGGTGCTACTTGACATCATATAATCAAAAAAGTTTTCATCTTAATTGAACTTAGCTCAAGAAAAGGTAAGATAACTCTTGCTTTACCTATGTTCTTTTTCTCCATTTAATTTGTACCATTGCCATTAATAACTTAAAAGTGTGAATTCTATCTTTGGTTGAAACAAACAGGGTATAGATGAGATGAGGCAATCTCTACTGCTGACTATGGAAGTGGAAGACACAAGACTGAAAGCACAAAAAGACATTAAAGCCAAAGACTGACACAACCCAGTTTAAAGATTAGAGCCAGTAATGAAAGAGAAGAAGCTCAAAATAAGTGTTAAATTCTGCTATTTGAGAAGCTTTTGCTTCAACAACAGCAGCATTTCCTCCAGATTCTGGAATTTAAAGCTTTGAAGATGATCAAACTAGCTTCATCAGCCCAAATTTAATCAGTAATCACTTCTCTAATAGTTTAAGGAGTTAATCAGGCTCCACGAATATATTCAGATAAGCAAATCATAAATTTTAAATGCTTAAACTAAAAGCCACATCTGAAATTCATAATTTCAACCTGTACAAATCTGTTCAACATTACCAGAAATAATCAACAATTTCAGTTATTGGAGACAAAACCTCCTCGGTCACAAAATACTGAATACAATTTTGACAAATATTGAAGTTTTATGATATAAACAAGTATAAATACTCAAAAACATAAATTCTATATACCTACAGCAGTTCTCTCTGAGATTAAAAAAACATTGACATCTTTTAGCGCTAAATCCGTGTCTATTAATACACATTAACAGAATTCGACATTTGCAGTGATTTTGAATGAACAAATATAGTGAAAGCTAGCGAAGAAAGATTTCCACATTTCCAACAAATAACTGATTGATGACTAAAAAAAGGTGGATCGAGTCCGGAAGAACAACGCATTTCCATCTAATTATGTGTTCATACTTCATAGGTTACTCATTTTCGGGGCAATATGTAAACTGGATCTTCCTTCTCCGTCAAGATGGCATGTGGATGGTGGCAGAACATAAAAAAGGACATCTATTCTACTCCAGTAACGTATTGTTCATACAATTGAAGGAAATGAATTCATCTCTTTGACAGGAAAAATAGAAAGCAATGATGTTGGACAGTGGGAGATGACAGATGCTGTACAAATGAATCGAAATTCATCGAGAATGGATACAAATATGAGAACCTTGATTCTATGAAGGAACTTACCGTCGATGCCGGAGTTGGAGACAGAGGAGATCGGGGAGAATCGGAGATGGAGAAGGTCGGAAGAGAGATTTGGAGAAGAAACCCAATTGATGCTTGGATACGGAGAGACGTTTGGCTACTTTGGGCACTTGGGAGAAATGACGGGTCTTTTGCATGGCCCAACTATATGGACGGGGCCTAAGTCATCATAGGCCCATTAAAGCAAATTATCATCAAATCCATCATCAGAATACAGTAGTACACAAGCAACAATGGCAAGCAGAGCTGCTCCTCTCCTGCTCAGAGCCACACCACCGCAATTCAGCTTCAGGAGAAGCAATCGCCCTCTTAGTTTTAAGAAAATCTATCGGAATTACTCAGTTAAATCGAGTCTTGAGGCTCCAGACGTTCAACGCTTGGCTGAAACAGCTCGTATTTCCCTCAATCCGCGTGAAGTAATCTCACTCATTTCACCGCATGTATTTCGTTTTTGCTGTATACTTATTGCTTACAATTTTTTGATTCTATTGTTGGGTTTTGGTTTCTGTTTGTAGGTTGAAGAATTTGCTCCGAAAATTCGACAAGTGATAGACTGGTACGCTCTCTTTCCATGTCTGTGTGCGCGGTGATGTTCGCAATTGGGTGCAATTATTTGGTAGAATCAACAATGTCGTTGACGGTGCAGAGTTAGTAACTAAAAAATTGAAAATGTGAAGTTTGGAAATTTTAATTTCTGTGGAGGACGTGTAGTCTGAGAGAGTATACTGCCATGTGAGTTGAAGTTTTAAAACGAAAGAGAAGTGGGTTTACTGGATCATTCTAGGTTTTCTGCCTTTTCATTTTTGAGTAAATTGGAGAATTCAGAAGTGACCTTAAATCTTTGTGTGGTTACTGTCACCAATGTGCAAGCGGTGATCGGATTCAAAAAATGTTGCTCATGCTGTGTTGGTCTGTAAAATTCAATAAAAATCAAATTTGAACTAAAGCAGTTGGCTTAAAAAAAAAAAAAAAAAAAGGTTTTCATTCTTAGGCTTTTATTGCACCATCTCTTCGCCTTTCCTCGCCACCCACGTCATAACCAATTCATTCATGAACTATGAAGACAAAGTTTGCAATCAAGAGATGGAGTGTGTCATCTGACAGAGTTATATATCTTGGTTTAATTTGTCTGTTTGCCTCATAATTTTTTAACTGGATACCTGCTAATGGAGGTGAAGGAAATTGCACAGCAGAAATGATTATCTATACAAGAAACGGGTAAATAAAAGCAGTTGTAATGGAAATTCATTCACAATAAGATAGAGACAACTTTACTAGGGAAATGGTTCTGTATTTTCAGACAAGCTTGAATTAGTTCATTCGAATTCGCAACTATTTTATTTATTTAGTTGCTCTAGGCATCTCTACTTTGTAGTTTAATTGTGTAGAAACAGCATTGTAGCCTGCATCTTCTGTTAATTATATTGAGCCAGGATATATGAAAGTCTTCTGTCTCTCTCTCTCACACGACAATGATAAAGATGCTAAGGTCAAGTGAATTTTTGATGGAGATAATAAGATTGTCTAGAATTGGTTCCTCAAGTGCAGTTGCTTCACAGCAATGGTAGAAATTTTAGTACAGAGGTTGTGCTACTGCACCTGAATTTCACTGAACCGTAAAAACGTGAAGAATTTGTTGTTTGAAGTAGTGAAATAAGCATGATTCTCTTTAAAGGTTATGGGAAGTTAGGTTGGCACAAACATTTAAAGTTTGAAATGACTACCATACTAGAATTGCTGATTTTGTAACTCCAGTTTAAGCATCAAACAGATAGCGCCAAACTAAGACATCAATCACAAGGTCATTTGTCTAAATGTACAACACGGGAGTTTGTAGATTAATGTGTCTCTGAGCATATCTATTTACTTGCCTGATCATGTCATTTTTATATGATCACTGACCAATTCTGTGCAAATATGAAAATTGATGCTGACAGGTTTGGGCAACTTCAGGCTGTTGATCTTCAGAATGTTGAGCCAGCCATAAGAGCAGGTTCTTGAGGCACTGCAACTTTATCTACTTATCTATATAATTTCTGTTGATATATTGTTTGTGACATTGCCGTGTTTGTTGTGATGGACTTCACCACTCTGAATTTGACGAAAGAAGAAATTAAGTTAAAATCTTGTCGACTATACTGTATACTGTTATGCCAAGATTGTGCACAAAACATTCCCCGTAAGATTGAGACAATGAAAATTGTGACTCAAGATTCTCTTATGTGGTGGTTCATCACTAGTGACTCTTTTCGTTTGACCTGCCAACCAATCATTGACTTGACCATATTAGAATTCTTCCATGTATTTACAGATAATGAAGCAGAGACATTACGAGACGATTCACCTGAGATATTTGAGAACGGGTATTTTCTTCTCACTGCCCTCTGTTTGGGATGATTCAATATCATGATTCGGTTATCTAAATTTTCTTCGATCCTGATCAGGGACTCCATATTAGCTGCAATACCAAGCTTTGAAGATTCATACATCAAAGTTCCTAGAGTCTTGAACAAGGAGTAATTCTGTGTCTTTAATTAATTTCCAATTTATTTGTGAGCTTTATGTCCAAAGTGATATCAGCATTGCTTTGGCATACAAAATACTGGATGGAATTGGATCGTATATTGCTTCAGATTTTAACCTTTTCCTTTTTCCTTAATCGTGTCTTATTCCGTTGAATATAACATGACAACTGTGCTTGATCTGTGAAAGAAAACTCGTTTCTCACACTTCAGTACGAGTACATGTTCGATATTGTGTATGAAAGAAAACTCGTTCCTTATACTTCAGTACGAGGATTTCAGTTCATAGCAATAAGAAGTTCCTAGATTAATCCCTTTCTCAGCACGAGGAGACTAATGAGTGCTTGTTTAACAAAATTATTTCCACAAGCATTGCTTCTATACTCATTTCACCACCCACGTACCAAGAGTTACCAGTATTTATATTTTTTTCTAAAGTGTCTTTATTAATCGCATTTGGAAAAATTTTGATCATTTTCGTTTAAAGACACAATTCAAATTAAGGAAATATAAACCATGATTACATGGGCCAAGAGAAGGCTTAAGAGCTTGCATCAGGCGCCAGTGTTCAGGCCTCAGGGTCATTGAAAGCCCGAGAGCCTGAGTCCGGCAATAATTATTTTGAACTAGAAACTGGGCAGGGGCCGCGCGAACGCAGGCCCCCACTACCACAAATTATGACGTAGGCTCGACCACTTGGGCCGACCTTAGGCGGGCACCCTTCCAAAGTGCAATGGAAGTCACCAACCTAGGCCATGGGCCTTCTTGATCACCCATTGACCCCGTCCAGGTAAGTATGTAGCTCATCCCCACCAGCCCATATTTATATCCCTTTTCGGCCATCACTCTATTGTTTATCTCGATGTGGGATTAAACATTACTCCGTTCCCCATGTATTTTCTGGTGCCTGTTGATGCGAAGTTGAATCATACATCAATCTGAAACTACCATTATTGCCATCATAAAAAAATTTTTGTTTGTCAGCATCTTCTTGAAGGTTTGAAGTATTAGTGACAATAAAAGACGGTTTTAAAATGGACGAGCGACTCAATCTCAAAATCAATTGAAAATTTGAAACCCGTTTATATATTGCAATGCATTCATTCTGTGCTTCTTGCTAGTTGCTACGAGAGATTTACTTTATATGACAAAAATTGTTTCTTACCTAGTAATGGTGAACAGAAATAGCTTATTAGCAATAATTCAAGAACGCGACGTTGCAGTAAAAACAAAGAAACACTCGGGCAATGAAGGTCTTCCATATTCATCCACAATATTGAAGTGCTCAACTTTTACTTCATTGGTAAGATGAAGAGGTAGAATGTTGTGTTAGGGATGTGCGGTAATATTGATTGCATTAGTACAGTTGATACGGTTGAGGCAACCTCTTCGAGCTCGAAATTTCACTGTTGTGTTTATCAGTTCGGATCAATACTAGTGTTGACTCTTGATCTTCCACCTATGGAAAATAGAAAGAGAGCACCTCCAATTACCGACTTATGAGTGCTAATTTGGAAAGCACTCCGACCCAATTCCTTGCAATCCACGGTATGGGAATAAACAGATATGGTTGGTGCACATTTTGGTGAAGACGTGTGTTTCAAAAGTATGTTTTAAATGGGTGTGATTGTGCGAACACAAGTGAGGCTAAGTGCAAACGTTAAAAGCAATATACAGCATGCTAGAGCGGTAAAATCAAGCTTTGCACAGAGTGGTCGCTTAGGCAAAATACCGAAGCAAAATTTATAGAACAGAGATGTCTTACATAACGTGAGTTTAACAATAAATTTGAGAGGAAAGTAGATCTTCAACAAAGATAGACTAGACAAATGAGTTATCTCAAGTATTTCGTAGACATTTCATGCACAAGAGGATGTTATGGTAAAATTACTTCTAGAAAGTCAAGCTACTTAGAGATTAAGAAATTGAAAAGAAAGAGTTCGAATCCGATTTGAAAACTGCTTGGACCAAGTCAAAAATGGTAACTTTGATCAGTCAAAGGAGGTGGAGGTGGTCAAAGGCAGTGTAATTTTCTTAGCGGCTAAGAAAAGAACTCTATAAAAGAACTTGTTGGTTCATTTCATAGATAGATGTGTGCTCATCTTGATTAAAGAGAGAGATGGAGAGAAGTTAGAGAGAAAGCAGTGAGTTTCTCTTAAATTTTTCGTGTTCTTTCTTTTTAGAGAGCGTGATTTCTCATATTATAACAGAGAGGTTATTATCAATTGTGCTCTCCTTATATTAGAGAGAAGTGAAAAGTTGTAATCCTTTTGCTATAGTGAAATCCATCTTCAGTTTGCCCGTGATTTTTACCCCAAATTACTTTGGGAGTTTTCCATGTAAAATCTTGTGTTTCTCGTTTATCTCGTCTCTACTTCAATTGCAAATGTATCCCTAATTTCACAACAATCCTAACACAAGATGCCATACCTAAAAGGAATAACTACCATACGTGATATTACAGCTCAAAACTGTCAACTAGATCAAAATTTCATCGACTTAGTACCTTAGCAGAAAATGAGGATGTACTACTTGTCGCATTAACATGAATACCTTATCTTTCAATGAAGATCATCTAGACTGGAAACATGAGTGATTTTTGTGCAATGTTATTTATCTAAACTGAAATTTAACCATTGATGGTCTCTGTTAGGCTGTTAGTTTTCACATTTTCTTCACGTTTTTTCCTAAATTCATTACAGTTTACACAGCTGCACATTCTCACCCTCTCACTCTCACAAACTAATTACTAACAAGAGTACAAGGCCATACATGATAAAGAGACATCAATGGCTGATTCTGCATCGAAAAGCTACTCACACAATAGACTCTGGAGATTCCTGGTAAAATTTTCCAATCACATTTCACAAAATTATGAATTCCATTACATTATCGACTATCGAGTAATGAAGTCCTAAAAGTACAAAATTACATGGATTTTTTTGATCATGGGATTATCCCATTCTTGATATATTTACATACACCATAAAATACAATAACTACACAAAAGGGGGAATAAACAATGAATGCTGCTCTCTATCTCCTTTCCCTTTCTTCTACTTTGTGTCAATCACTCTCTCTACTCTAACGGACTACAGTAAGTAAACATATTAAAACATAACCCACCGACAAAAACTTATGGGTGTTAGTGTGAACAAACTTGATCCACATAAATATTTTCTCACGATTGCCAGAACAAGTCGAAGTCGTTAACATACAAAGAACGATCTTGTATCTCCAAATTTGCCACATGCCAATTAACAAGCTTTGATTGAATAAATTTACACAACACAAGTGCAAGCGGGAAAATCCACCACTCGCTTTCATCCCTGCATCAGAAATCATAGGGGAAGCATAACAACAATAGACAATAGCGTGTTAAAACAAATAATCCACCGACAAAACATTACTCTAATAGCGAATAATGAATATAATTTAATATTGGAATTTGTCTCACATATTCCATGGCTGAATGTAGGGAATTTTCTTCCTTGTCTGAGAGCGATAGTGAGCATACCCACAAATAAATGCAACACCCTGCAATGTGCCAATAAAACCAAGTAAGTAGGACAGCAAGAGTGTCTGTGCGTGTGTTGAGGGTGGGGGTTAGTTTAGGAACAGAAAAAACCATGATCAGTAAGAAAAGGATATGGAAAGAAAATGTAACTATTGATTTCTGTCTTAATGAAGGGGGCAACCAAAAAAATATATATATACACAATAGAAAAAAAAAGAAAAAGAAAAAACACATGCAATAGAAGTATAATAGTACCAAGATGTGAAAGATATACTTACAATATTTATAAAAGAAGTAATATTCCACAAAGCATATACACGTGCAAGACCTGCTGATCGCCTTGGTCCATGACTGAATAAAGCATTGATTCCAGCAGGGAATGGAAGCAAAATCCCAAGGGGTAAAATGAACAAAACAAGGAAAACATCCGCCAGAGAGAGTGAAAACAGCTGGAGTAATGTGAGCAATACTAAGCTAAAATCTCCTAAAAGCAGTACAGAGATGACCAAACCAACAAGATCCTGCAGCATTATGGTGCAAGTAAAGTTCAGGAAGGGAACATTAAAATTCCTAGAATCACATACAGAATCATGAAGTCACACCACCACCAGGAATATTTTTTCCTCCTCCACAGAGAGAGAGAGAGAGAGAGAGAGAGAGAGAGAGAGAGAGAGAGAGACCTGGTGACCAACAGGTTTGGTGTTGTGAATTAGAAAAGAAAGCACAAATAGTATGTCTCTTTTGTCCTTAAGCATCTTCAGATTGCTAATATCTAAAACCCCACCGTAGGTCTTCCGCCTTAGGTTACCCCCCGTGCTTCTTTGGCTGCGACTTAAATGTGTCTCCTCTCTTGTATACATACCACTGCAAAAGAGAACAGCAAACAAAGTTCAGGAAATTAGATCGAGATGCATAGATATAAGAATGCGTGGTTATTCTATTCTTCGTAGTCCATCATGCACTTGGAAAGAAAAGCCCATAACCTGCCATCATACGCACCAACCTCAAAAGTATGCATACATGGAAAATGGTCAAGAGAAACGTACGCCAAAAATCCCACCTAAATTTTGTACTTATTGTCCCGATAGTGACAACAGCACAGGAAAGCCGCAATCAGTACACTGAATACTGCTAACCTGACAAGCTGGCCACCGTCACCCCCACAACCCCAGGGAAAAATAAATAAATCAATCAATAAAAGATAAAACAAACAAATGAAGGTAATAAAAGCAGAATACCAGAAAAAATCGTTGGGAAGAGAGGTACGCAGAAAAAGGAAAAGATTATAATTTATAGTCATCAACAGGAGCTGTATGAATGCAAAGAACACAAAGTTTTGCAGTGACAAGAACGTAAAGATGGATATATTTACTTATTTAGGACATGTACTGCTTGAATGCCAAATTGATTTAACTATCAAAACAAAACATCAATTCAGTTCAATTAGAAAGTTGCAGATATTTGCCAAACCAGAATTTACTTGGGGGCTGGCACCGCCAATTTACAAAGGCCCGAACTCGATTGTCTCCCACAAAGATTATTGTCTTCTACGTGATATATTAACTGTATTGTGAGATGCTAGAGGTGGCCCCCATATCTATAGGATGGTCCCACAAGCTAGCAATCTATATTTTCTTGGTTAGCTTTCCTTTCTATTAGCCTCAATAATATTCCACCTTTATCAGGCTGAAAGTGCCAGTGACATTACTTAAGAGTTCATGTGAAGAAGCTTCTTTTAAGAAGCAAGGCTTTTGGGAGAACGTGTGGTTAAAAGATAAGGCCATGAGGACGTGTGAAACCTTGAAGAGCTTGTTGATGAAAAAAGCTGTCAAACATACCATTGAGAAGTTTTAATTCTCTCTGCCCCAGACGAACCCCCTCCCCCCAAAAACCAAGAAAAGCCCCACACCACCCAAAAAAAGGGCATCAACTGTTTATGTATTTCGGAACTTATTAGTGGACACATACAAACATGCATGCTCGTATAAAACTAAATAGCATTCATTATCACAAAACCAATACCGCAACTGCTGTTGACTTCTAAGGGCTCCATCAGGTCCTTCTACAGATACATGGTCCAGTCCATCTTCAACAGCATATACCCAAAGTCCATAATGACAATAACTGTCAGTCGTAGTAGCTTGAAACCAGGCAAGATCTACTTGAACACCATAGATTCTCAAAGCAGGATTCGCAAAAGTTTCGAGCCATCTAAGGACAGGGCGAAATGTTGCTCTGAGGCACCCCCGACGTACCAAGCGCAACTGCACATTCAAACCAGCGACAAAGCGGTACCATGTGGTTGGTGGAAGAGACTGAAAGTACAAGTGTGAGTTAATGCACTACCCAACTTTCTGTGAAGGATATAGAACAAAATATTTTTTTGAAAATTAATAAAGGGTGGGACTATTAACACCCCAAACATTACTAAACACGCCCGAAAAAATCCACCTTCCCCAAAATATCCTCAATATACTAATATTTTTTAAAAAATTGTTTGGCCGGACATGGCCGAACAGCTTCAAAGCTATTCAGCCATTGAAGCTGTTCAGCCATGGTTGGCCGACCAAGGCGAAGGGAAACAAAAAAAAAGCTGGCGCTGCTCATGTGTTGCCATTTCCGGCAGCCATTGGGAGGGGTATTTTGGGGAAGGTAGGTATTTTGGGGTGTGTTTAGTAATGTTTGGGGTGTTAATAGTCCTACCCATTAATGAATTATTGATTTTCCCAAGAGCAAATCAGTTTGTAACAGACCTGACTCATGAGACTGGTGATGATATTGTCATTCTGAAGTGAGAAAGGAGTCATGTAACTTCCATCGCCTCCAAATAATAGAGACATTGGAAACCTTTGGTGGAGACTGGGAGGAAGATCACTTCTCGTTTCATCCCCGCCAAGAAAGAAGTCAATGTATGCTAACATTAGATCAGATGAAGCAGCCACCTGGAGTCACATGAATCGATTATGACAAACTTGGCATATTTCAAGTATCAACTATCGGCACTCAAAGTATGTTTCCCAAGTTCTCCAACTCATAGATCTTGAGGAGGTGGACACGGTTAGAAAAATTAGGAAGTAAATGCATAATCCTAATGCAATTGTTAAACTTAAGGTTACAAATATCAAGTTCACATGATAATTAAGGACTATATCTCACAGCATTGACTGCTTAATAATGCCCACTGATTAAAGTACCTGTTTTCTATTTTTCAAGTCTAAAGATGCTAATCAAAAGATTAAATTTAAAACCTCAACCCCACCCACCCAAGCAACAAAAAGAAATGTAAACAATATGGGTGCATTCATCAATCATCAGTTGGTGAGTTCAATCACAAAGGTGTCTTGAAGCAGCAAAATTGGGAAGCTCATAATTAAGGTGATGGAAACACTGCTGCACCAAAACTCATCACAGCCACCCCCAACCTCACCTAAAAGAACTCTTGAGCATGCTATAACCTATATGGAGACACTATCATTTGGAGATTATGCGCTGAAAATATTTCTCTACTTCAAGCTAGAGAATGCATGCACAATTCATATAATTGTTTTCAACTGTTTTATGATCTCTGCAAAACTAACCTTCAGCCCTTCATACAATGCACGCGAACGGCATGAACGTAAGCAAGCATGGTCATATTCGGATCTCACAAATTCTCGAATTCGTTGCAACTTAATTCTCCTCCGCCACTGTTGCCATGACCACGCAAGCGGGTAGGCAAGAACACAGAGAATACTGTGCACCGATCCTTCCCACCACTGATATGTAGCAAGAGCATTGATCTCATCCACGAATGCATTAAACGCACCCTCATATCTGCCATTTCGATATAATATTTAGATTTTTGTTTAGTCTATGACAAGATACAAACAGAACATAAATCCCACTCCTTGCATCAATAGGAATGGTCGGTAAGAAAGCTTGCTATCCTTTCATGAACCGCTAACGATTGCACATTACCAATCACCGTAAAGATGCATCACATACAGTGAGAAACTACAAAGGGGAAAAAGAAGAGAGAACTTACACAATTTCTTCTACTTGTTCAGGAGGTGTATGAGGAAGATGCCAAGGGTTGCTAAATGTATTTGGACCAGTAAAATACATTCTATGCACGTGACTCTGGGATTCTTCAACTCTGTTAGTCTCCAAAACCTGAGTGTTGAACATGTTATCAAACTTTTCCATCCCAAGGCTAACTAGGAAGATGTACTTTTGCATCCCGCGTCCCCCGATATGTGTCACTAACCAAATCAAGAAAATTAAATATGCAAGGTTCTTCAGCAGGTACCTCGTTGAGTGACTCCAAGAAAGGAAAGGAGTGATCTATTTGAGAACCTTGTTGAGTCGGAGCAGGGCCTGGTAGCTCATCACCCCCAATGAATTTCATCCGTGCAACACTCAGCACTAATGCTAGCAAAATGAGAAGACTTAAAAGCAGAAGACCAAATAACCAGGGCCCTCCAAATGTGTATATCAACTCCTCAAGAGCTGTGTAACAATGTGGCATGTGATATCTCTCAGAAACACATTGGTAAGGACAAGGTGTTTTAGTAACACCGCCTGGCACAAGCAAACATAAAAATAAGTTCAAATTAACAAGAGATGCTACATACATGAAATGGAAATAGGAAAGTTCTGAACCAATGGTTAAGACTATGAAAGAAGTTTGTTAAGCTTTTAAATCTAATCTAGCCATGATCAGGTAGTACAATTTGACCCAGAAAATGTATTATGACATAATCAAAGACAAAATTAATGTCTCTAATAAGAGCAAAATTGCATCAAGAGGATATCTGAGGAAAGCCAACACTACTCCATAGGAAATACCTCGGACATAAGTGTAAACAGCACGATGGGGAAACTCAGTACTTGGACACGAGAAGCAAAGGGATCTATCAGATCCTGTGACATTTTTGTAAGTGCCAGGTGGACATTCCTGAAAAAATACAGGCCAAACATGAACATAAGTAGCATATAGAGACGGTCAGACCGAAAACCAATTATGTTTCCCAGCTCCAGCAACTACCAGCCAGCTTTGACAAGGAATAAGCATATTAATATTATTAATAACGATCTTTCAAAAAAGTAAATATAAATATAAATATATATATATATATATATATATATATTAATAACGAGAAGAACGAATCAGAATTAGTAAATACAAAATTGATAATTAACACATTTGAAGTTCAAATATATGCTCCACATGAAGTGAATCCATCAATCAACTAAATTGACTGGCCAGTTTTTTGTAGAAATCCATTGCAGCTTAGTCATCAAGGTCTCGTTAGACAAACCATTTTCTGAGAAGAAAAGTGATTGTTTTGGATAAGTACAGAAAGTTATGGAGAAATGGAAAACATACAATTCTTTTGCAGAATGAATTTAAAAATGAGTGAGATAAGATGTTTTTAAAGGAGCTCTGTCAAACAAGAGCTCCAAAATAGAAGTACTTGTTAGTACTGCAAAACTTGAAGCATAACCGAGAACTACTACCATAGTATGTCGTGAACTACCTCACAGAATATTCCATAAAGTCCCTTGGGGCAAGCTTTTCCACTGACTGTTCCATTTTCACCAGTTTGGCCTTGGTTTCCACCCAGTCCACCCCTGTGGTAAATCAACTTAGTGTTAATAGAGGAATTAACAAGAAAATAGCAATAGATTGAAAGCTAATACGGCATAGCTAGACATAATATATCTTTCACATGAAGCGGAGATCGACAAAAGAAATGAAATCCTGGAATGCATTGAACTGTGCAATGAAAGTTCCACTGAAAATCGTTGGATGGTGTAAGCGGGAGAAATAAAAAGAAAGCAACAAAATTCAGGTGAAGCTACAAGTGCATTGACTAATTAACAGGAAACTGTACGCTACATGTATCTGAATCATACGGAAATAAAAACAAACATCCCTCGTGAAATTTCCTCCTCCACATGAATGCATGCATACACTAAAAAACGTTGTTGCTCAATATGGATGGTGGAAAGTAGGCAGAAATAAAAGCAAAGCAAGTGAAGGCAAGTGAAGTCCAAATTTAGGTGAAAACAGAGATGAAAAGACTAACCACACACTGCACATCCGACTTATGGTAAATGAAAACAAACATCCCTGTTGGACGAACTTAATGAATGCACCCATATACTTACAGACAACTAAGTGACAAAATCCAAGCACTAAAAACCTGTTATTTTTTCAAAGGCATCGATTTCCTATCACTTCTAACTTCCAATTTTGTGCTTCCACAAAAATTATTTATGCTTGTTTGGAAAATTAAATTAAAATTGATTAATGCGCGGTTAAAACGTAAACGGAGGTTATAAAAAAACATATGAAGTTGTCACGTCAATGAAATGCGTGGTTAGAAATAATGTTGGAGAAAAATGAACAGCCAAGTCAATTTATTGAGACAGTTCCGATCATACATTCTCTTCAATAAGCAGAAGTTCAGGAATAAAATCTGATTATCCAACATGAGAATCTTAAATTATCATCAAAAAGGCGTAGAAGATGGAAAGTAAGACATAAACGCTTAATATCAGTATAATATACAGCAAGAAACAAAAGACATTGGTGATCTACAAAGTCAAAGTGTTCAAAATAAGTTTCTGCATGTGTAATGAGGAAGTATTAAACTGACCTTGTATGGATACTTCCTTTCACACTAGCTATTGGCTGGTATACATCTCCGGTGGAAATGTCTGCCCAATGAAAATGAATCCTTCCACCGCCACCACCGCCAGCACCACCAGGATTACCATAACCTCCAGCACTAGACAAAATGCCAGATTCACCGAGAACCAGAATATGCAAAAACAACAAGATAGTTCCACCAGATCCACCCCCAGGTCCAAAATTCACAACATCCATAATGATATTCTTCTCTCGGAGACTCTTCCTAAAACTGCCTCCATCAGCTCTAACTGAGCCTTCAACAGATAATGTCAACAAAGGATGGTCTGAAGAACCCAACACTGCATGGAATGGGAAAGGGAAAACAGCCAAAGAAGGAATAAGAGGAGAAGTTAATCTCTACTTGGTAGGAGAAGCAAAATAACCACATATTTTTCAACTTAAGAAATACAAATGCAACTGTCAGTAGCCAATCATTATAAAATGCATTAAACGGATCCCATCCGCATCAAAGCATAAGAACCATGAGACTGAAAAGGTGAGAAGCAGAGAAGACAATAGATGTAGTACAATCCTGCAACAGTGTCAAGCAAAGGGCACCTTGAAAATAGTTAAATACGCTTGAAAAACAGCGATAAGAGAATAAGATAATCACTGACGATAAAACTTGTATGTGACGCTAAAGAAGATAAATGCATGCTCCACAAGGAAATGGAAGCAACTTGTGGCTTGTGTGCGCTACAGAAAATTCTTAACCTTTTAGTGCCCACTGATTTCTTGATTATGAATGAAATGACACTATTAGATAATTAATTATACAGCATTTATGTTCTATTCATCAAAGAGAAGCCCAATATAAGAAAGCCTAACCAACAGAAAATGTGCAATGCCAACTCAAAAGGTTCCACGCCGGCTAAGAGATGACAAAAGCAATTGACTAAAACTATATTTTCAAATTAACCAAGGCCGCTTTGGCTAGGCTTCTGCTTCTCGTTCTTGAGGAGAAGCTTACTGATGAAGCCATAGGAATAGGACCAACTTCCTCTAAATCTTTCCAACCAGCCAAAGCACTCCAAAAGGACATTACCTAAACAAGTCCAAGTGCAATAGTGCATCTTTTCAAATCTTAGGATGCAGCTTTTCAGTCTCTCAAAGGCCAGTCAAATTAATCCTAATTTAGAGTTACCACATTAAAAGTAAGAGACGGAACTGAAATGAACCAGCTCACAGACTGGAGCTAACCTAAAATACCACCGCCGGCAGTTGACCCAACCAAGCTATCACTTCCGCTTCCACTACCCAATTCACAAGGCAAATCAGCATCTCCATATGAAATCCCACCATCAATGCAGCTTCCATTGAAACACCCCTTTCCACCTCTACCACCATGCCCGCCGCCACTGCCAAGACCATTACTGAAAACTTTTCCTCGTCCCACACCTCCAGTGCAGCCTGCACAAATAACAAACTAAATTCAAATATACAAACATAACCGCATGAATGCAGAATTGATAGTGTTCAACACACTTGAAGATCTTAAATTAATATTTGAACAAATGAAATTTCTTATCATTGAGAAAATTTTTAGAAACAAAGATCATTTCACACTGACAAATTGTTATTTCCTCATGCTAGGCAGAAAATACTTTTTCCCTGAAACTCCTTGAAAGTATTAATTGCAAGATAGATTTTAAGAGACCTACACATCAGTCGACATGGAGGTCATTATAGACTTAAATGAACCAAATCTATACATCTTATAGCACCGCAACCAGCTTATTCTATTCCATAAATTTAATGCATAAACCTCTATTGCAAAGTCGATGAAGCAGAACTCTAGTTCAAATTTATAGTAAGGATTTTATTTTCGAAGATTTAAGTTACACTTGTAGGGACATTTGATTCTTTAGGTTCTATAAGCAAAGCACAGCTGAGCCACTTATAGGATAGTACTTCTATGCCATAGGCTAGGGAATAGTTTTGAAGCTAACTATATAAAATACATTCTTTTGTACTGCAGGGCCAAAAACCGATGTCAAAATGATATGATTTTTTTTGTGTATTAATTATGACCTACAATATAGTTCATGTGATTGGATGTATTAATTTGCACCATATATACGGAGACGTTAAAAGACACATTTCTATAAATCAAATTATAATGAAATACTACTCCCTCCATCCCAAACTCATTTTCCTTATTCACCTATCCCAAAAATATGGTCCACCTCCCTTGGTGGTGTGTTGATTTCTTCACTTCCTAAGGCACACCTATTTAATGTGCATTTTTATTAATAGAAATTGCTATCATCTTTTAATGTAGGGATATATTTGGAAAAACACGAATAAATTTATTTTTCCAACAATATTAATTGCAATTTTTTATGTGAAAATGAAAATACATATATCTTTTGGGACGGAGTTAGTACCAACAATTAATAATCATTTGCTCGCAGAATTAAATGATTGCTGCAATTTAGTGAAAGTGCACACGATTGAATAATAATTTATAGTGTGTGAAAATCTATCCCGTTATCTAAGATTTTTGCATGTAAAGAAAGAAAAGAACATATCAAAGAGATCAGGACCATACCCTTATCAGATGTGTCTATCATTCCTGAAGACTGCACAGTAATGGTTCTTGCTCTATGGAAATGAACAACAGATCCTTCAATGAGACCTTCAACAAGGATATCCTCAACTCGACAGATCTGCACAACAAATAAGTTACTATAAGAATAATCTTTGCAACTCTGCACCAGTGTGGACTTGACAAATGGGGAAACAGTTGAGTAAACAAGCGTCCATAGCTAAATACAAATTCTTATGATTTTATATCAAAGAACATGTCACCTGTAGAGTAAACGACAAAGAAGAATTCACATTGCAATCCTCAGGCGGATGAAGCAGTTCGATAGGGCAATCTTGGGAATCACAGTTGAGTTTTGGCACCCTGCCAAGCATGTTATGTTTCAGTAAAGTAAGCACATACAAAACATGATTAGAGAGTGCTTAAGTCATAACTTACACGGCATTATCAGAGGCATTTGTTAAGGGGCCGCGCAGAACAGAACCAGGTCCAATCTTCATGATGATAAGAAAACCCAAAAGGAAACTTAAATAAGCATATCACACATTGAATACACTAACGGAACTTTTTCACGTAATTTTATCGAGAACAACTTTCAATATGTGATTAGGTTAAACCTAGACCCCGAAAACTCAAAGAGCCAAGGACAGTGAACAACTAGACCCTGAACAAACTCTGACATGTGAAAAGAAGACTGTTATGCAACTCAGACGATTTGGAACCCTTCTGATATGGAAAAGTTGATGAGAAACTAGAATTTCTAAATGCTTTTTTTTTTTTTGATAACCGAGGGTATCAGGGAACCCACCCCCATTAATCCTACGAGGTTCCCACGCTTCGACCGGGAGAAGCCCCAGTGGCCCCAAGAGGCATTGGTTTTACACCCGAGGAATCGAACCTAAGGCCGTGCACCTAACCACACAATCCCAGGTTCGCTCTTACCTCTGAATAAGGAAAACCTAAACATAAGTGATTACAACAAAGACGTCATGCACAAGTTAAACCTAGACCCTGAAAACTCACAGGGCCACGGACAATGAACAACTAGACCCTGAACAAACTCTGACATGTGCACATAACAATGTTATGCCACTCTGACGATTTGAGAAGTTTTTGATATGCAAAAGTAGATGAGAAACTAGAATTTCTAAATGCACATTTGCTGAATAAGGAAAACCTAAACATCAGTGATTACAAGTTTACAACGAAGATATCACGCACAATTTGTTTCCGATTTAAACTAGAACAATAAAATTGCTGAGTATTGCATTTGAAAAATCCTCCCAGCACTGCATTACCAAAAGGATGAAATTTCAAGGGTGACACTTCAATCAATAAGCACAGGAACTTCAAGGCCATACATTAGTCCACTAAAATCTAAAATGGGATAACGAAACTGCTGTTGGATGTATATCAGAAAACCCTTCTCTACTGGAAACATATACCAGAACTATAAAATCTCATGTTAGATATCAAGAACAATGCTAAATTGCTACTAAATTTGTACAAAAAATTCCTTCTCCACACATATTTATCAAAAGTATGAAATCTTGGGATGACATCATACTGAACATAAATGGAAATTTATGCTTACATTGATGCTATAAAACAATGATAGAACAAGACGTTGGGCTTCAATGCAATCGCCTGGTCCGGATAAATTTAATAAACCTTGTCCATGAACTCCCAGGTTTGCATTCGAATGAATAAGAGATGTCTCCTGTGCAAGCAAAACAGAAAGCAAGTCATGAACGAGTTCCAAGTGCAGGATTGTATTGAAAGAAGTGAAGATGAGAGCTAGTAGCACACCTTCAGAACTATAAGATTACTAGCCTCAAGTAATGATGTCTCAAGATTTTCATCTCCACCACCATCTATTAGCATCCTTGAATTCCACATCAGAAACACTTTGACTGACATACGTAGAGCCCCAAAAACCTGGGAATGAGAAACATACATCTTGATGCATCACCGTGAAGAAACAAAATGCTTGTACAAGCTACAGAGAAATGTTGCTAATAAACACCATGCACAACAATTTAATAAGATTGAATGGTTGCACCTGCAGGAAAAACTAAAATATGACAATGGAACCGCAGAAGGGGAAGGCAGATGGAGAGAGCAATGCCATTGAAGCAAATACAAAAGAATGGGATCAAATTATTATCTACATAATAAGAAAATCCACTTAGAGATAATCTACACAAGAAGAAAACACTTAATCCCCTTCCTGGTCAGTTTTGAGCTGTTCGACCAATGTTACATGCCTCCACATCATCTAATAGTTTAAAGCGTAGCAAGAGAGAGATAATATCTTGTCCCCCCACCAAAATTGCAGCACAACCCAAAATAAGTCTCCCCCCGCGCATGCACAAAAGAAAGTGAAAACCCCAGATTGCTGCTTCACAGATGAAGGAACAAACTATTTGGGTAACTATCTGTAATTAAATTCAGCAATTGAAGAATGTAAATAATATATTTATGCATATTGAATGAATAACAAGAAGATAAATTACAATGAAACAGAAATACGAGCTCTCAAAATGTCATCCTATCTCCTATCTCCACCCCCCAACCACCCAAAATAACACAGCAAACTTTTTTCCTTAAGGGGAAAAAAGAGAAGGGAAAAAAGAAAAGGGAAAAAGAAAAAAATGAAGAGAGAGAGCAAACTGACTGATGTTGAGCTCATGAAAACTCAGGGCTTGTTTGAGAGATCATTCCAAAAATCATTTTTCTTCACAATGATTTTCAATGAGAATTTTATTGATGAGACATTAAGGGTGAATGGGAATAGATTAAAATGGTTTTAAAGTGTTTTAAAGTAAAAGATGAGAGAGAATGAGTAGAGGTGAGTGGTTGAGATTTGTGGATGTGATGAGATATGTGGATGTGATTGATTTAGGAGAGAGAAAAGTTTTAAAAAGTTAGAAAAAGTGGAAAAAAATGGAAAAAAGAGTTGGAGATCAGGCTTAATGTCTGATTTTCTAAACCTACTTTTACTATGCCCATAACTTTTTAACCACAATTCAAAAATAATTTCTCAAAAATCTATCTGAAACATACACTTAAGGTGCGTTCGTGCAAACTTATTTTCACCTAAAAAGTAGCTAAAAACTAACTTTTTGTATCAATAGTAGTGGGCACCACAAAATGTGTGGATAATAATGAGTGATGATTTGAAATGTGTTGTTGATATTAATGTATGACGTTGACTTTCAGTAGTAGGTGATTTTTAGATAGAAATAAGTGGAGAGACGAACACATGCTCAATTTTTTATCCGATTAACATGACATCAAGTTATCAAGAAGGATCTTCCAACAACCTTCAACCCATACACCAATACAACAGGGCAAAACAACTAGAATCAGCAAAAAGACCAAACCAGAAAAAGCTTCTCATCATTCCCAGAAACAATCTTCCCAAATCCCTCAATATTCCAATACCAAGACAACAAAGAACCTTCAATCGATCATAGCATGACATCATTTCTTAAAAAGAAGAACTGGGTAGAGATGGTCGGGGAACGGCTAATTGTTTTAGTTAGATGGTAAAAATGTCAACTGCCAGCAAACGAGGTCTGCTGTAGTCACACGGGTTGGATGATGAGAGTGGTGGTAGTTGTAGGTTTGGTGAGATGTGGGACAGTATTTAGAGCTTTTTCGGACTGAATTTTCAAAAAATAATATCTTTTCAGAGTCATTTTCAATCACAATGCCGGTTAAGTAACAAAATTTACCATTTTCTAAAGACACTCACCATTCCCGATGACCTTCTAACCCCACATTAAAAAATGAAACTTCAAGAAATATCCACAGAACACACACTTAGGCCTTGTTACAGTTGCTTTTTTCTCTCTCATCCTTTTTGACCACTTAAACATTGATTTGATAATTTGTTTACATTTTTTAATACATCTTCTCCAATTATCAACCACACATTCAACACGAAATTCGAGTAAACCACAAATATTTTGAAAAGAACAAGGCCTCAAGGTAAGTTTGATATAAATTTTTGGAAGAACATATTTTAGATATATGGTTGAGAAGTAAAAAGATGTACTAAGAAATGTCAAAAAAATGGTCAGATCAATGTGCGAGAGTAAATGATGAGATAGAAAAAGTAATTTAAATTTAATTTTGTATTAAACAGGCCCTTACGTTCAAGTTTTGGTCCAATGCGGCTGATGGTGGCTTGGGGAGAAGACCAAGTGGGACCCATCGGAAATTAAAAGGTTGAATATTTCATTAGAGGATATGCTGGTTCTGAGACTTGAAGAGGACATTACAGAGTGGATAAAAGATATTTCTCAGTAACATGTGGTCCTCGATTGGAAAGGAAAAGAGACCATTCAAATTATCAAATCAAAAGGAATGACCAGATATCAGGATCCGTAACAATTAAGTGCATCCACGTAATGCAGTTCTTAAATTATCAAATCAAATGGAATGACCAGATATCAGGATCCGTAAAATTAAGTGCATCCACATAATGCAGTTCTTAAAAAAAAAAAAAAACCACCACCAATTAAGGGGCGTATTAAGGGGATCAAAATTAAACAAAGAATGAAACCAAAGAATTTGCCACTTCGAAAAATTAGCAAGCAACAAAAGCCAAATAATAAAAACATTGATATGAGGCACTATGCAGGAAAAGTCAAAGTAAATTGCCACAAATTAGACATCACTTCAAAAAATTAGCAGCAACAAAAGCCAACTCACTCTAATTTCAGAGTCACCCATTAACAGCTCTTCTGCCAACAATTCAAATTCTGATGTTGAATAATGTGCCAGCCCAAAGCTCAACGCTCCACCGGACAAAAGGCTGATTGTTCCTTGAACCTTTATGTTGCATAATGGAAGATGACAGACTTAGATCATTGTGCAATAGCGATGATGATGATAACAATAAATACACACAGAAACAGAACAATGCCTCCAGACGAATGAACAAAATGCACCACAAAAAGCCCAGACATGGACGTCAAATTGATGAGATGTCCAAAGGGTTCAGAACAATCCAGTAACAATAATACAAGCCTAGTTCTTAATAAATCTGGGATCAGCTGTGCATATCTTTTCTCCTCATTTCCGTTAGGTGAATCGCTACATCATTTCAGTATTGTGGATCACTACGCGTAGTGAAAGATCAATGCGTTTGGATCCTCCACAACCAAGACAACCACAATAGACTGTTTATTTTGGTACACCTCTCTTGAGAACACATGGATGCCTTGATATCTACTCCAAATATAATTAAATAACTGATAACTCGAAAGAATTAGAGAAGAACTGAACGAGCATACCATTATAAGATCTCATGAAGAGAGAGAATTGGTAGTATCCATCATTCAACTATAACAAGATCAAAACCATTTGGGGATATTTAACAAGGTTCAGTTGATATGTGAAAGAAAATAACCAAATTTATACTCTCCTAAAAATATTATATTTTTCACATCACTTCTTTAGATTGTATAAACCTTCACCATCATTTTCTCATATTTTTGTTTTCATAGTGCATGATTGGAAAAGTTTGATTTAATTTTAAGTTAGCCTGCAGATTTGGTAAAACCCGATTTGGTAAAACCCACAACATACAAACCATGTATGCTTACAAGAACTTCAAAGAAAAAGTAAAGTGAAAAAAAGCTTTGCTAACATTGCACTTACTCAACTGAATGAATAAACAAAGCAAGTGAAAATATAAAAATCTCTAGATGAATCTCTCTCCCACATATACCGCAAATCATATGTATGTATTTGCATTTTTTATCTTTATTTATAGGACCTTTGTATATGTGAACAACGCGACTGAACGCATAATTATCTGGTATGATTGTTCAAAGCTTTTAAAAAACAAAGCAATCATTCATTGGAAATGTGAGTACCCACATCCAAAAGATAACAAATTGTGCGTCTCAGCTGACATGAGCTCTGAGAGGATTTGTTTGCAAAAAGTTATTTTTCCAAATACATATTTCTGAAGAATTTCAAACATAGAAATACATTGTTAAATAACTAGATACTTCGAAGGTCTCTCTCCAAGAAACAAGTAGCCAATGTTCAGCATTATTCAACTGAACACTTCTAGCCAACACTATATTCGATGCATTAAGATATTACAATTCAGAGTTCTCGATGCCTCTGTTTGGCTGAAAATTATTGAAGGGTTATACAAATTTACTTAAAGTCAACCACTGATTTCAACTAGACATTCATAACTAATCATTTATTATCAATATTTTGTTGGACAAACTACCACTACCTCAACATCATTCTTCTTTATTGGTAGTACGCATTTAAGTTAACATACATCCTTTAGGATCCGAAAACAATGGAATGGTTAGTACTGACTGCAAAAATAAAAATCAAGGGTAAAATAAGAAAACAAAGATTTTTCGCACCCACCTTTAAAAAGTTAGAAAAATGACAGATCAACTATGAGAGTGCATGAAATTTGATGAAACATTATAAGACAATTTAAGAATTCAAAGAGAAAATATAAATCAGACAATAATATTTGTATTCAATGAAATAGATACGGCTGTAAGGTTTCTATTGACTACGGACATAAAACCGTAGGTGAAAAATAGCAAAACAGAAGATTTCCTAGATGCATTCTTTCTATATATCGTAGATGTAGATAAATATGATTTATAAATTTCCCAAATGGAGGCTAACACTTGAATAACATTAAATTAGTTGAATTGACGACCACTTAGAAACTCTATAATTTGACTAATATTTGGAAACTCTATAATTTGCAAAGCGGAAATTTATAATCATAATGACAATTAACAATAATCCGAAAACTGAAAGTTAAAGTTGCAATTGACACACGTAAATCAGTATAACTGTGGTAAGACTGAATGCTCTAATTTGTTCCAAAATATCTTTCTGTTCTTCGCAATAAACGTTTTTTCCTTCTCAATTTGAAATTATACACCCCTTTCCTTAATCTATTATTCATCTCGCTTTGAAAGAAAGGATTGAAGGCTAGGGATAAATAATCCATACTTGAATCTTTTTACATTTAAATAAATGAATAGTTCTGGAACCAAAATCTGCAATTCCAACTTGAAATTCAAGCCTGTTGCATGGATGTTTCACATTGTATTCTAAATATTGTCAACTAGGAAAAATTTCTAAAATTATCAATGTTCAGAATTTCATTTTGTTAAAAACTCAAATTTATAATTCGATAAAATTATTATTTTAATGAAGTTTTCAATTAGCAAGAGACACTGATTACGATCCATCCCAGACTGTTTCCTGACAAGCGTGAGTAATAATCGAAATCAGAAGCATTTGAGAACAACTGACCTGGACACGACTCCACAGCAAGGGAACAGAAGCCTTTGCCTGATTACATATATAGACATTAGTCAAAAATGGTTGAGGAAATTCCATGAGAAGGGTGTCTGTATATGTTGATTTGTTGTGATTGTTGACGGTAAGGCTGCGAGTAACAGCATCATAAAATGTACCGGCAGCACCTGCATTGTCTGGGCAGCCAAGACTACTGCCTCCTGCAGAAGACATGAGTGAAGATTGAATTGGCTCAAAACTTTGGAGATAGAAAGACCATATGGTTTAAAACATTTGACATTAGACAACTAGACACATGGATTACCTGGTATGCATCATTTGAATCAGGCATGTACTCGAGAAAGAAACAGTGATGTTTTGGAGCCAATTTCTAATAAAATAGAATACAAGTTGGCCAATACATACATGATCAGAAAGCAGGTCGTGAATCTAAACCTATCAGCTAATTTACAAGAATTTGAACTAGCTTGAGTTTAATCTTGTTTTACTTCTTATTTGGCTCCACGTTTCCGCAAAACAAAAATAAAAAAAAAAAAAAAAAAATAAAAAAAAAAATTTAATTGAGAAAGTAATTTATTTCCAATTTCCCCTCCTCGAGCTTTAACCTCTGCTTTGAATCACCAGGGAAAATGAGGATCAAACTTTGCTACATATTATTGGAATTGATAACGGACTATTGGATCACAACTACATGAGAAGACCTGTTGTGCTCATGGAGAGTAGAGAATGATCTAGCCTTGAATGGAAAAACTAAGTTGGAATCTAGCATAAAATAAGCTAAAGCTGCATCGCATATGAAATACCACATGCACAAAGGCCAAAAACAGGCATGCATTCGATTTTCAGAAACCACTCTACATATTGTTCCGAAAACACTACTCATACCCAAAAAGCCCAAAAAGTGGGGGAAAGAAAAGGGGGAAGAATTGAAATTTCAGAGGAACTGTCGACATTATCCAGAATAATTTGTGTGCAAGAAATCTGGATTGGCTAACATATTATTACAGCTAAATTCCTCGAAGGCAGACTTCTTAATTTCTTTGCCATTTCCAAGTCATTCAAAGGGGAAGGGTAGCCCAAGTTATATTTTGCAGAAAAATTGACACTTGTTGACAAGGAAATGAAAGAACAAAATTGAAAAGTGTAACTATAAAAACATTGCACGGGATGTTAGAGATCCTACCAGTTACAGATATCTCAGGATCGTCATGCCGACTAAAAATATCAACCGATATTCTTCCACCACCCCCTCCAGCAAAACCATTACCACCAGAGGCACTTATGCTACCCGTTCCGATCCTGCACTTCATAGAAAACAAGGGGATTAAAACTGCATCAAGCTTCACATCTATAGCATCCCTCCATAAATCTGAGAATCTAAGGTGTCAACTAAAATAATGCAAGATATGTTTTATTCCCTTTCTTTATCCTTAGAACAGTAGGGTTTGAAGCTAGGATGTACATCAAACCATCAATGTTGAAAAAAAGAAGATTGTTCTACTTCAAGTTTGCTTGTATCTCATAACAGACGGAATGGTCTATTTGCAAAAGAATAATGCCATAGAGTTAGATTTCCATTGAATTCAGTCTAGACAGTAGAAAAATATGCAACATTTCAGACCATAAGAAGTCCAACACTTAGGTGACCTCGGCACTTTAAAACAGGGCATGAAGTAAATCAATCATTGCTGTTAGAAGAGATCTTTGGTGAACATGTGTCTGCTATCTAGTATAATCTAGTAACAGCTTAATTGCAAAATCTAAAATATGACTCAGGCTGAGTGGTGCTGCAGTAATTTCATATCCTTGAATTGGAGAAATTGAAAAAAAATGAAAAAGTCATGGATATTTGCTTAATCAAAAGACTGGGAGAAACCAGAAGTATAGAGACTATTGCGGATATCATATCTTCAGATAGTGGAAGAGTATAAAGTTTCTTATACAAGAATAGGAGCCAATTTTTGTTAACATCGTGGAGAAGTGAGAAAACCGATACGGATACCTAATAAGTGTGGAGAATAAAAAAGCAATATGACAATAAATTTTTAATATCATGGAAAGATACAATTCCAGTTAACTGCTATGATAGATAGCATACAATTAACCCCAGTACATGAAGGCCAAACAAAGCTGTGTGTGTTACTGATATAGTAATCACATTCATACAAGCAGTGTTATATTTTTAATCACATTCATACAAGCAGTGTTATATTTTTAATCACATTCATACAAGCAGTGTTATATTTTTAGTTATACAGCAGCCTCAGAGATTCACAAGCCCTTCATTACTTTAAATTCAAATCAATACTGTAGAACAGTACTCTGTACTCCACATTAGCAATTTCGATGTGCCAAATAGTCCTAAAGTCGCCTCACAATAACATGGTCATCAGCGCAAATTAAATTAAAACCTGGCAGCTATACAATATGGGTATTCGCAAAAGATCCAATGCGAACATACTGTCAACTTAAGTTAGATGATTGAGACGCCCCCCCCAAAAAAAGGGGGGGCAATGGGCATGTGTCCATCGGCCAACACATTTGGCAACTTAAGTTACCAACATATTGGCATTATTGGCATTAGATCATAAGTGAGTGGGTACTACTGAAGTCAACTTTTAACAAAAAATTAAAACAATGACGACAAGAGGAAAGAAAATTTTTACATCTTATAAGCCTTAATGTAGATGCTGCCACCGGAACCACCTCCACCTTTAGTACCTCCATGTCCTCCTTCCGCAAGAACACTTCCATTCAGCTCCAAAAGCCTCAAAATCACCAGCATTACCCTCCCGCCTCCACCACCACCATAGTCAATTTCCAGGCTGGAGGTCCCGCCTCTACTCCCGTAACTCCAAGGTTTTAGTAAACTCGACCACGAGTAGGCATCTCCACCCCACACATCCTCTGGGAGTTTACTTGGGTCAGTTAAACAAGCTGCCCCTCTGCCTCCATGACCTCCGCCTGCCCCATCAATCCCCTGCGGGGTACCGCTGGTCTGAGACGGTGGCGACCCAGCCAATCCAGTACTATTCACAGATGAATTATTCCCAAAAACAGCATTATCTGCAAACAACTCAACCGTACCACTAATAATCGTCGAATTCTCGCTCAAAGTAAAGTTCCCAGTAACATTTATCACAATTTCACAGCCAGGAAACCACGAACAGCTTATGTTAACATTGGGAAGAACGACCAAATTGCCCTTCCCTGCTATGTAGACATTGTCCGAGAGGTTCAAGTTGGACGCTAATTTGCAGGTAGTATCCAAAGAGCCGACGCCGCCAAGATCTTCATCGCAGGAGAGCGACGGCGGGTGCGGCGGCGGTGGAGGCGGTGCCGGAGGGGTATAGTCTTGGTGGAAGAGCAGTAAATCCGAGTCAGAGTCAAAATCAAAATCGGACTCCACCGAAGTAGCAGATACCCAAACTGAAATCGAACAGGGATTTCCAAGTAGAAGCAATAAGATTAACAATAACGCGATTGGATACAGATTACTAACACAACGTAGGGAAAAAGCCATCGAATGGTGAGAATAGTCATCACATCAAACAGTAAATAAAGGATGAACAAGAAACCGATTTCATTTGTAGAGTATTTTCAGATTAAAACCCCCAAAAGTTCCCGGGAAACTTTGAGAAGCAAACAGTGTATTTTGTGTGTTTGTGTGTGTGTGTTAGAGAGAGAAGGGGACAGAGGGGGATGACACAGCGTAGGTTGTGTGATATGGTATAGTACAGTTGTATGTATAGGTTTTGGGGCGTGGGGTAGGGGTGATGGGGAAAGAAAAGACTGGAAAAGGGCACAGACTCGGTACAGGCGGGGGTTGGGGGGTAAGGAGGGTGTGGGGGTGCGGCGGGGCGAAGGGGTCGGTGAGTGACGGGAAGGTGGCAGCACGATTGAGCAGTCATTTATTTTTATCTATTTTTATTATGCAACTGCCGCTTTTTTTGGAAGGGGACTAATTGCACAGTTCTCTGGATATTTGCATCACTGGTCCTGAACTTTTATCTAGGTAATTCATTGGCACGCTTTTAATTGATTCATCGTTAATTGCTTCATCATTATCTCCCTTCTTCCCACGCTTTTAAGAAGAAACTTAAAAGGTGGCAACGGTGGCAAAATCAGACATGCTTCTAATTGTAAGTGTAGGTGGTGCTCAAAATCATACTGTTGATCATAATTGTAACTATAGGTGGTGCTCAAAATCAAATGTACAACAATCGTCAAGATGATTTTACATTCACACTACAAGGTTGTATTTTTCTGCGCATGTTTCAAAGTAGTATCAATGCGTCTATTGTTTGAAAAAGCTTCACTGTTTTTAACTAAGCATTAACAAAAGCTCCATGAGATCATGCGGACCCATTATAGTCTTTAATGTGCGTTGTTTATTAACCATGAACCTAGCACATCTTCACAGTTGTTCTTGAAGCTTAAAATGTCGACTTTGGGACTTTTTAAATTGTGAACACAAATCATAGATAAAGTCTCATGGCTGGAACATCATAGTTACGAACAGCATAGTAGGTGAAACCCAAAAACTTTCTTTATGATGTTTCTGGCCTTCATAATTATATATACGTTTAATTTCAACTATGACAGTATGTTGTTTAAAGAAAAAAAGGGTAATGAAAAAAATAAACGGGACCAATTTGGTGCTTTTTCCAATCAATATTTGCCTCATTCTTTAAATTTTGCCATCAAGGTTTTTATACTCAACTATGCATCATATTTGCAAACACAATGTTTATTCTATCTTCTTTCGTTTGGATAAATTAATAAAATTAATAATATACGTAACTTTTCTTCCCTTGAAAATAGAGCGATTTTGGCTTGAGGCAAGTGAGACTGTTGCCTCAAGCGCAAAATTAGAAGGGGCGACTTTTTTTTCACACTTAAATATTTAATATATATTAATGAAGAACATTGTTACTAACAAGTGGCATGAGTGGCACAGTGATTACTCTATATGTTTTTGTTCTAATAATTGCATGTCGCCACCTAAGTTCGAATCCCGCTATTGCAATTTTTCCATTTTTTTATTGCTTTTCCTATTTAAATTTTGTAAAACTATTCCTTCATATATATATATATATATATATATATATATATAATAATTCTTTTATATTTAGCATCATATAAAAGTTTATAATGCCTATAAATAAAATTTGCAATACCCCATTGAGTTTTATGCATATATTCTAAAACATTCCTCAATTTCATATTATCATCAAATAAAATATCTTCCAAACAATCGAATCTTGTTGGGTTAGAACATAAATAAACTATTAAAAAAATGAAAAATGAGCTATTATGGCACATTTTTTAATGGGAAAAACACACTCTTATTAATATTAATATAACTAGTCTCAATTTGACTCGTCATCTTCAACCCCATTTTTTACTAAAATAAATAATCAAAAATATTCAAAATAGACGATATAAACTTCATGAGTCATGACAATAATTTAACAATAAAAATACGAGCCTTATACATGTCAACAATATCATACATGGACTGTTTTAAAAAACAAAATATCACATATAGATAAAATTTCCTAAACTACAGAGATCATATAATACTAGGTGAATTTTAAATTTTATTTCAAAATTTTGAGTTGTATCGGTAAAAAGCTAAACTATATATTGAAAATTTGATTAATGTTTTTTCTTCTTTTAGTAAAATAAAAAATCCCACTAATTTTTTAAATTATTATTAGATTATAATGCGAAATGTACCAATAGAGATTATTTATTTTCATTTTTCTATTATTATATTTTTAGTTAATTATTAATTTTTATAAAGCACTTATAAATTTGGTAATTATTACAAGGAGGCGCGTTTTTTATGTTTGCCTCAGGCCCCGAGAATTACAGGACCGGCGCTGTGAAAAAATACTGGTTGGTTCTATGATTGATTGAATATTATGATCCAATGGTAAACGAATAAGAGGCGGCGAGAACTATATGCAAAAAAAAACAGCCATGATCACAAAAACCAACGAAGTAATTTAAATCCCAATGTATTAACCATAAAAAAGGTTTGTGGTAGCATGCCAAATATTAATATCAAAACTACCCAAACAAACTATATAATTCAATCTTCCTGCATGATGCACGAGTGACAATTAGGATGATAGGGGTTGGTTTTTAATAGTTTTTAAAAATTTTTAATGTAAAAGAGATGAGAGAATGATTGGAGTTGAATGGTAGAGATTTGTTGATGTGATATGATATGTGGATGTGATTGATTTATGATTTAGAAAAATGGATAAAAAGTGGTAAAAATATTTTTAAAAGGTTCTCTAACGGGCTTAATACTAGCTATCAAGGAAAGGTTAGGATTTGACATATAGCCATTAGACTTTTTATTATGTGTGTGTGTGCGCGCTCTTGTAGAGAAACATCATTGAGTCCTCATTCTTTTTTGTCAATGTCTTAAAGGCTTGAATCCCCAACCTTTCATAAATTCTCATATAAGATTCCTAATTTAATGAAATGACCATTATGACCCCTTTCTCTTCAAATAAAAAAATTATTTGTAAAAAGGTCAAAAAATAATAAAAATAAAAGGAAAATCATTTATTCCTCATCCCATCAACCTAGTTATCCACCTAGTTATCCACACTTACCTCAACCTCCTCCAGAAATTACAAATTTCGATAACAAAAGAGAAGTGCCCCCACATTTTGTTGTCGGTTTTCTCCATTGTTACCTTAAATAGAGGAAAAATATAGGATATCTCTCATAGTTTTGTTGCTAGCATTTGTTCTTTTTTTTTTTTTTTTTTTTTTTTTTGGGGGAGGGGAAGGGGAGGGGAGGGGGGTGGGGAGGTTGGCTATGGGTAGGTAAGAAGATAAGGTGCAAAGAAATTATTTTATTTTTTCTTTTTAAATTTTTTTTTGTTTTGATTTAAAGAATAAAGGTATAAATGTCATTTTTCATGGGATTAGAGACCTTATGTGTAAATTTATGAAAAGTTGGGGACTCTTCACATAAAAAAAAATAGAGTGAAGACCAAACTGATACAAATTACTCACAAGAACCCCAAGTTTTGTTGCACCTAAAGTATTACTTTTTGCACAAATTACAAAGAGTCACAATAAAACTCTTCAGATGTTAAGGTAACAATTTTTACTCTCAAATCCCGTAAAAAATAATGAACCAATGCAACTATTTAAGAGAGTAAATTACCACATAAAATGGATTAGTTTCAACTCAACCACGGTAAAGAAATCTTTTTCTAATACTACAACTAATTCAATCTTGTATTATATTTCCTTTTCGTGATAAAAGTTCAATTTTGGGGCAATTACCTAGGATAATAAACTACTCATATTGATACCATCCAAAATTACCAAATCACCAGAAAAAGTTACAGCAATACGTCAATTGTAAAGACATTACTAAGGGTATGTTTCATATTGTACGAAGCTCATCGACTTACAAGTCCATCATATTTTACGAATCTCAATTCTAAGATTCATGCAAAAGGCTATGCACATTTTCCGTCCAATATGCATTTGAAAGTGTAAAGGAAATGACAAAATAAATATCACTAATCTATACTATCTTAAAAAGTTAGAATTTGTGGAAATCTTTTGATTTCCAATAATATCCCCACTAATATTTTGTTTAGTCCAAAATGCTCTTATTAAATAAATATATTTAATTATATAAATAACTAGTATTATCCCATGCGTTGCACGGGACTATTAAGATGGTATATTTTTATAAAATAATATTATAAAATAAGATAATAAATTATTGTGAATGTATAATAAAAATAACTAACTATATGTAATATTATAGATATGAGCAATGGTTTGCAAATTTTGGTGCGAAATATTATCTTGTAAAAAAATCATATCAATTATCTTAATTAATGAGTTTAAGTAAGAACATAATATTTGGAAGCAAATTTTAGATAATATACTTTTTTTAACAAAAAACCTCAAATAACACATTTTATGAGTCATATACTTAACTGTTAAAACGTGTTTCAAATACGATTAATAATGATCTTATTGTCGGCTTACACATACATTGCATATATAAATTTTATGAATATTGAATTGATTTTATACCATATTTAACTCGAATTGAATTCTAAATATTGAATTAATTTTTGTGCCTCAAGTAAATAAAAAAAGGGTTTTTCTTATTTAATTTTTAGGTAAATAAAAAAATTAAATAGAAAATCGCTGCCAACGGGCACTGTACCAAGTTGACATTGTAATTAAAAAAACTAAATGTATAAAATTTAATATTTAAAAATTTAAAAATATATAAAAGAGTTAATTCTCATTTTCAAAAATAATTGAATTGCCATTGTAGTTTGTAACTTTGACATAATATCATATTTTCATTAATCTTTGCATTTGGTTCCTTTTCAATTATATACATAATTCAAAATTTAAAATTTACATAAAAAATTTAAAATGAAGAAAAAAATAATAAATAAATAAAAATAAATTAAATAAATTAGTAAAGTGTGTATTTAATATTTGTTTTAAAAATAAGATTTTCCTTATTTAATTTTAAGTAAATGAGTATCAGCTTGGTACTGACAATGTTGCTAAATGCCTAGTTCACAGTTCTCTTATTATAATATTAATAGTAAAATTAAGTTATAATTAATTTCAAAAATAGAATGTACTTAATATTAATTTAATATCTATAAGTTTTAATCTTAATCTCTTATCACATTTTTGTTACTATAGGCAACATTAAATATAAAAGAATCAAAAAATTATCTAAATTAATTCTAAAGTTAGAATACATATAAAAAAAATATTTTAAAAAAAGTAAAATAAGGAAAACAAAATCAAATAAGGAAGCAAAATAAATGAAATGAGGAAAGTAATTAATTTTTAAAAACTAATCCCAAACATAGTACTACCACCTAAATATTTTACCTAGGTGGCACTTGTCTTATTATCTTTATATTATAAAAAGAAAAGTGTCATGTTGGCAATAGTGCCAACATGGCACTCATTAATATTTTTTAAAAAAATCATAAAAGTCAATTTTGTTGCTAAAAAAAAGAAAATTCTATTTTTGGAAATAAACTAACATTAATTAGTAGTTTTAAATAGGAAAATTCTTTAAATATAATTATTTTTTAATGAAACATAAATTTTTCATTAAATGTGATAAATAAAATTTAATAAGAAAAAATTAGTTTTGGAAAAACTTTAAATGTAATTTCATTTTTCAAACTTCTAATCGAAAATATTAAATAATAAGTATTTTATTTATTTATTTTCACCGTGTTAAAAAAATTAGAGTTTTAGATAGTTTTGATTTGTAATGTGTATTGGATTATATAAATAGTAGATTATTCTTAAATCAAATAGTGCGTGCTAAAATTATAATTGAATTTGCACTGAATAATTTATTTATTTTTAAATAAAGAGTAATTTATGAATCTTTATCTTTATATTTTGAATTATTATATTATTATCATATCATTAATCTTTATATTACAGTTTGTAAAGTGTCATGTAGGCAAAGATGTCAACGCGGTACATATTAAATGTTTTTTTAAAAATTATAAAATTAGTTATGAAAATAAACCAACATTCATTAGTAGTAATTAAAAATATAATTGAAAATAAACCAATATTTTAAACACACATTTAATGAGAAAAATTTATTTTGGAAAGACTTTAAATATAAGTTCATTTTTTAAAGGTCTAATTCAAAATATTAAATAATAAATATTTTGTATTTTTTATTTAATTTTATCGTGATAAAATTATAGGTTTTGATAGTTTTGTTTGGTTACGTGAACTGGCCTGTTAAAAAATAGTGGATATTTTTTACTTTTTTCCTTTTTTAAATTAAATTGTGAGTGGTTAAAATTATAGCTGCATTTATATTGAATAATTTATTTATTTTTAAGTAAAATAGTAATATATTAATCCTTAAATTATTATAATTGAATGTCACTTTTGATGAACGCCTTATTGGCAGTGCCAATATGACACATAGTTTCTAATTAAAAAAATTAATTGATATTTTTCCTTTTTAATACAGTTGATGTGATATGCTCACTAATTGAATTTTGCATTATACGTACGTTTTTTGCCTTTTCTAAGTATATAAAATTAAAAATAAAAAGTTTTTGTTTCTACAATTAACATACATTTTACGTAAATGGAAAGAAATCAAATGAATTATGTAAATACAGAAAATTATCGGTATTATTACAAATTTAAGTTATTTAAAATTAACTATAATACTTCTTATACAATAGAGTTAAAATAAAAAATTAATTACAACTAATCACTAAAAGAACGCATAAAATCATAAAATTTAGAGTGCATAATGTCCATTTCAGAAAGAAGAAAGGTGTTCAATATAAATTTGATATGTAAAAACCAGAAAGACACGTTTTGATAATCAAAGAATTTTTATATATTCATTCCCCATGGTTTGTTTACAATTAATTAATCTCCACGATCATTATTGTGCATGCTATACAAGGCAATTAGAATTAAGGTTATATGTTTTGATAAATTTCTTAATTATGTGATACACGTGAATTTTTATAATTTACAATTGTAAATTTACTCTATATTTTTTGCATTGATTATAATATACAATATTATAGATTTTAATAATTATTTACAATTATGCAATCTCCTATGGATAAATTACATTAATTGTAATTCAACATTTATATTTATAATTTTATATCAATTATTTATCGTACATAAATTTAATTATTCCCGTGCATCGCACGGGCGTGATACTAGTTATATTATATAAGATTAATGAGTGACTCTTCATATTACATTAAATAAATTAAACTACAAATATTTTAAATATATTTTGATTTTATTCAATGTAAAAATGATTATTAATAACCGAAAATCTTCTACAGAGTTATGTAGTTGTATGATAATCTTTTGATTTAAAAATATGTCACAAATATTTTTGCAGCCCAATAATTAAAAAAATATAATTACATAACTAATTTTTGAGCGATTTTTAAAATTACTTTGATTTGATCAAACTGCAAATATTTCAATATATAACGTATTCTTATTCAATGTGTATAATTTAAAAATATATATTGATCATTTTTTTCTATAGCATCTTTCTCAATTTTCTAATTAGGATATCATGTTTTTATAGTTTTAAAATTGGATTAATATCATATTTAATCAACTTTAATACATGTGACTAATCTTATTGGAAAAGAAGTTTTTGTAGATTAGATATTTGGACTAACTTGGTAAAAAATTGAGGTATTAATATTTTTTACTTAGTGTATAAAATGATCAAAGTGTTATTTAGCTTACACGTATGAGTTGCTAATACTATGTTGATTTAATTTTATGGTTTTTAAAAAAAATTTAAAGTTAAAACTTAAAAATTTATGATTAAAAAAATCATTATTTTATACCACGTGCAAAGCACATACTCAAAACCAGTAAATAAAATGGTGAATAAATTGGAAACCTTTGATGTTCCTATTTTGCCCTTCACATATTTTTAATTCCTAATTTGGCCTTAATTCATTAATTGAAAAAATAAACTCTTCATTTTCCATTATCTTTTCTTTTTCTTTTCAATTGTCGCTCTCACATTTTTCTTTTGAAAAAATAATGTCATAGTTAAGTAAAAAAGTATACAATATGGATATTAAATCCAAGGTCCCAATTTCAGGATTAATACAAACTTAGTTTTAATAGCTAATTATAAATATACAGACTGTCGTAGACGTCAAAGACTATTTGTAAAAGTCTTAACTTTTTAGGTTTTATATTTTCTATAAAAAACTCAATCTATTACACTTCTTTCAGTTAAATCCAAATTTATTTGTAACTTATCAGTTTAATCCCTGAAGTTTATTTTAATATTTATTTCAAACCAATATCCTTACTTTATTAAAAAAAATCAATTAACTCCTATTTATTTTTACATTCTAATCTCGATCAATTATATCTATAGATGTGACATTTTCATTTTGACTATCATTTGTCAGTTATTTTTGTCAATTATATACGTTTTCAAGTTATCATGAATCTAATAAACAATTATACTGTGTAATTTAATAATAGAAAACTTTGGTCATCGCTATTTCATTTCGATTATCATTTGTGAATTATTTTTCTAGTTTATATATTTCTTTAAATTGTAGATCTAACAAACAATCACATTGTGTGATTCAACGATGATAAATTTTAGTTAACGTGCTTTTGAAGTGTTAGTTTGTCTAATTTTTCAAAAAGAAATGCCAGTCACATGGTTTGATTTAATGCCTTGAAGCGTGCCTATAGATTTATGGCCTATTAGATATGATGTTTTTCACGATAATCTATAAAAATCAATTCTATTTGAATGTTACGTGTTGAAAATATACATGGACAACATTTAAAAAACAAATTCTAAGAAACTTATTAGAATAAAACTATTTGAAAATAATCATCTTACACATTACATATTTACACTAAATAATTAAATAGACCAATAGAGTATTAGACTAATAACTTCTACTAGATGCTATATGGACCAATTACACATTAATAGGAAATTTGAGAGCAACAATATTGTTAAATCAGTACAAACTTGCAGATTAAGATTTTTTTTGGTGATGATGCATCCATTCGAATATTTAATTCTTCATCGTATATTCATTCTTAACTCAATTTATTGTAATTAATTATTATTTTTGGTGGAAAAATGTCAGCATAATACCATGTGTGAATCACGTGTTTATAACTAATATTTATAAGCACCTCAGTGAGGAATATTCTATACAATATTGAAAATTAGAGAATTATGAGTTCAATATATATTTTAAAAAGAATTTTGACCCTGAGTTATGTACAAAAAGTTACGAGCATTTTTATAGAGGACATGCTAGACCAAAGTCCCAGCACCTAAAAAATAATGGGGCGGGTGTGTGTGTGTGTGTGTGTGTTTTCCCAAAATTTGATTCTGAGCTTGTACAAAAAGTTACGTGCATTTTTATCGAAGGCACGATGGATGGAGGCCCCAAGACCTAAAAAATAAAATGTCGATTTATCGGCTTACATGGGTTTTTAGCCCTCTTTCTCTCCTTTCTTCCCTTGTTTTTTCTCGCTTATTGATCCCTATTTATAGTTTTTCTCTAGGGTCTATGTGTAATTAATAGTTTTACTTATTTACACAATTACCCTAGGATAACTTGCACAATTATGCATATGAATAAACATACTTTTGTTTAAGTAATTAAACGTCCGTGCAATGCACGGAAAATTATGATATCAAAAATTCATTTTAATATAATCAACAAAATTTTGATTCATGTTCTCGTGTTTTTATGAATTACTACATCTGTCCCATAAATATAGCGCATTTTTTTTACAAAGATTAAGAAAAATAAAATTAATGGTATTGAAAAAGTAAAATTCAATATTATTTTCCTAATATGCCATCTCATTTATTATATGTTTTATTTCAACTACTCTATTTTGATGATCACAATATATATCAAATGGGAGTATAAAAGACAAATAATATTTTAACTATATCTTTAAAATGAATGTGGCCTATATTTTAGGATGAACGAAAAATGAATAGTGAACTATATTTTTGAGATGATGTAGTATTATTGTTCATTTCAAGAAATGAAATGATTAATTAGGATTATCACTATGGTTAATAATCCCATTAATCTACGTGCTTATGTTTTTATTCAATGCATTATGATATTGTACATATATATAATTAATTTATAACCCGTGCACTATATGTCATTAAATTTAATTATTAAAATTTAAATTTATATCAACTACAATAATTGATTTTTATATATCGATACAATAATGTATTTAAATAAATTATTCTATGCCGATAACATAATTAATTTATTTATATCACAATGGGAAATGTCATATTGATATCAAATTAAAGTATAATTATAATAACTTACTGTTTAATTCATAATATAATTAAATTTAAAATTTATATTTTTACCATATCTTGTTTAAAATATTTTGGCGCGAAGTAATTATAATATCACTATTTATGCGGTAAATATATTTCTATTTCTATATCTATATATTTAATTATATTTAATTTATTTTATTTATTTCTATATTTGACTATTTATTACGCAATAAGAAATTTATAGAAATTGTAAAATTTTTGAAACAAACATGTTTTCTGAATCGTGTGTCATTCCTATGTCACCGCCTATGTATTAAAGCTTAAATGGGCGGGCTCGACATGTGCTTTATCAGTAAATCAAACTGCCATCATATGAACATGAGTAATATTTGAAAAATTACAATGACCAAACAACTCACCGGCTTATTAATAAAAATAAATATGACAATCCCTTATATTATAAAAAAAAACTCACCGGCTTATTAGTATTAATAAATATGACCAAACCAACATGGATGAATCACAACCATATTTGAAAAATGTGTAATATTTAGACATTATTTTAAGTTCTAAAAAATTATTGGTGCCATATCTAATTATCTCTTAAGAGAGATTTGACTTGATATTCAGTGGATATTTTTAATTAATTAAAATTAGTCCATGGTTTCGCAATTAATTAAAAATTTTGAGGTGATCCGATTGACACTTTCAATTAATTAATAAATTCTCAAATATCACAGTAACTCAGAAAACGTAGATTTGTCGATTCCAAAATTTGTGTTTCAACCTAATTGTGACATCACATAATTAAGTGTCCTAGATAGCATGATTTCATTTTATTTTATATAAGACATTTAGCTACTTGAAACAATTACATGTTAGTGGCTTGAAAATTAATTGTTTGACAAGTAATCATAAATAAGCAGGCTATGCGTACATCAATCATTGATTAAATATGTAATTGATTATTTAAACCCAAACCAAAATTAGTAAACCATTGAGCTGAAGACCCCTAGCTACTCGAGCCAAAGCTCCATACTCTTCGAGCCGAAGCCCCTTACTCTTCGAACTGAAGAGCGTTGGGGCGTATTCAGTAAGTCAAATAAGTTAACTTATAGTTTATTTAGGAGTTTATAAGGTCTTACTAATTAAATGGGCTCCGTTTGGTTAGAGGGGCGGAGCTTATTTGAAAAGCTTTTTTACTAGTTTTTCAAATAAGTTCATGAGCTTTTCGCCTTTTATTCCATTTTTTATCCCCACAATATTCTAAAAATATATTTTAAACACATCTTTTTGTGTAATTTTCTATTTATGAGCCAACTTATCAGTTATTTTGTCAAATATTTTTATTTATATTAGCTAACTTATCAACTTTCAGCTATAAGTCATAAGCTATCAGCTCTCAATTAGATTATCAATTAGAAACTAACTTATCAGTTAATTCTATCAAACATGCATACTATTGCTCTAGTAATTTGGGGTATGTTTGGTAAGCCAAATAAGCTTAAACTTATTTGAAAAGCTTAAACTTATTTGAAAAACTTCTTTAATTGACTAATTTTTCAAATAAGCTCATCAACTTTTCGCTTTTTATTTCATTTTTTACCTCTATAATTTTATAGAAATATATTTTAAATATTTCATTTTGTGTAATTTTTTATTTATGAGCCAACTTATCAGTTATTTTGCCAAACGATTTTATTTATATAAACTATCAGCTATAAGCCATAAACTATCAGCTCCCAATTAACTTATCAGTTAATTCTACCAAACATACCTTTGACATTCTGGAATCAATAGATGCTATTGGTCTTGTCATAGTCTTAAGATTGTAACCCTCCCATCAAGGCCGGGTTTCACTATAAGGCTTTAGGTTACAGAGGTGTGTGTGTAATTGTAGGATCTAAATGACTCAGCGCTTGTTAGTGTACATGTGTTTACATATTTTTATACATTCTTTTTAACCCCACTCATTCTCTCTCATATTTCACATCTACATATCTCGTGGGACTTACCTGTACTACACAAATCTCTATCATTCAACTCCATTTATTTTCTCTCGTATATCACATTAAAATCCATAAAAATTCATTTTTACACATACACTAACACCCTTTCATTTGTATGTTATACTAAAATTGTTGTTATTCTTGTACTTTCTCTCATGCATTGAATAGACAATTACATTCTAATGCTCTCTCAATCCGTATCCATCCATATTGGGGATCAGTAGAAGATAGGGGGCTTTGCGGGGAAACTCCAACCCGCCCCGCCCCCAACTTTCTTTATTTATTTTTTGCTTTCTGTTTTGTGTAAATTCAAAATTTTAGTTTACTCAAGTTCATTTTAAAATAATTTCCGCCAATATTATATCCAATCACTCATTTTAGTACTTTGACAAACTCATTATTTAGTATTTACCATGGCTAAAAACGATTGTTTGTCGTAAAACATTTTTCAATTATTACATTGAAACAAGTCATTTAGAAAAGTTTCAAGGCTAAAATTTTTGCCTACCAAAGTTTTCTATTCATAGTGCATTTAGGACAAATTTTTTAATTTGATTGAAAAGTCACCAAAAACTTTTACAAATTGAAAGAATTATCATATCAATAAATTGGTCGTTGAAATAGAGCACAGATATTTTTTTTGAAAACTAATATATATATATAGAATTTTAGATACAATTAAAATAAGAGTTATAAATAAGAAAATTGCATTATGTATTTGATAATATCAAAAATGATATTACTATGGAAAGTTATATATCAAAGCATGATCGTGGGTACCTTTTTTTTTGGACAACTTGAATTTTGCCCCCTCAATTTAAAAAGGTCTAACATCACCACAGAAAATTGAGCAAGAACAAACTTACTGTTGAAACTGTTTCTATTGAAATTATATTGTAACCTCATGATAGTGCTAATAACATCGATTATGTCTTGAAGAATTAAGAATGTCATAATTACCTAAAGACACATGGACGATGCACTTAACGTCCACTATGTTAAGTGGGTACCAACTTACAAAATGACTAAGTGCTACATGTGGCCTTTGTGACCAATGTAATGCAGCAAATTAATTAATGGGTAATTTGGAGTATTTTTTAATGGTTTTTAATGATTTTTAATACAAAGGAGGAGAGAGAATGAGTAAAATTTAATGGTGGAGATTTGTGGATGTGACGTGATGTGTGGATGTGATTGATTTAGAGTAAATAAAGAATGTATAAAAAAGTGGAAAAAGTGGAAAATTTTTGAAAAAATGGTTGCCAATCATGCTTTTTAAAGCATATTATTTGGATATCGCATAAAATCTCATGGAAAATCTAAAAAAAGGTTTGGTTATATGGGAGACAAATTTGAGGCAATTTGCATAATATGAACAATTGAGCATGAATCCTGAGAAACCGGTTAAGGAACACTTGATTGAAATAATTGTGTTGATAATTGTGCAGAGGCCCTGATTGCCAATATTGATAAAGAAACTCCAAAAGACATGTTGTTTAATTTACTAAACAGTTTTATTGCGCAATTTAAAGTGGACTATATCATAATAAACTAGAAATACTGTCAAATGTATTAATGAATCAGCTGCATAGCATAGAGTGGAAAATAGAGTTGAGTCTAAGAGTGGAAAGACAATAATTGTCGAAGCCGGCCCTTCTCAATGAGGGTAAGAAGAAGTTTGGCAACAAATTACGAAGTCGGTCCAAGCATGTTGGAAAGTCGGAATGACAAGTGTTTAAATTGTTGACAAAAGGGCCATAGAAACTGTATAGTCATGTGAACATGCCAACACTCATTTTTTGGTCCGAAAAAAAAGGTGGAGCCTACATGAGCCCCCCACCATCAGAGGGCAATTATGTATTATTTATTTCACTTGATGTAGATTCCAAAAAAAAAATATCAGCCCGGTGACGTGGCGCCCTCACAGGGCGTCACGTCACATATGTTGACAACATAAGTTGCTTGCAACATGTAACTGAACACTCACCAGAAACTGTAACATCCTATAAATCTCTTAGCTAAATGACAAGTTTCGGAAGTCTTGTCTTTAATTGCACAATCTGTAAGAGTTTGGGACCAGAAATGCAAAATATAAAAACTCACAGTCACCAAAATTAGCCACATAGATATAATAGGGTGATAGGGGTTGGTTGTTAATGGTTTTTAAATGTTTTTAATGTAAAGGAAGAGAGAATGATTGGAGTTGAATGGTGGAGATTTATAGATGTGATGTGATATGTGGATATGATTGATTTGGAGTAAAGAAAGAATTGATAAAAAAGTAATAAAAAGTAATAAATTTTTTAAAAAGGTTGGCTGTTTAGGGTGATAGGAGTTGGTTTTTAATGATTTTTAAAGATTTTTAATGTAAATGAGGATGGAGAATGAGTGGAGTTGAATGGTGGAGATTTGTGGATGTGATGTGATATGTGGATATGATTGATTTAGGATAAAGAAAGAATAGATAAAAAAGATAAAAAGTGGTAAAAATTTTTAAAATGGATTGCCTATCATCCAGAGGAAGTTTTATAACTGGACTTTGGTCTAGAATCTCCCCACGAAATTTAAATGAGATTGATAGCGAGATTTCGAGATAAAGATGCACCAAAAGTTTAAATTAATTGTACGCGAAGCATGGAACATAGAATCACAATCTGTTGGTTGAAGCAAGTAACTCTTCACAAGAACTTTGATGCAGTGAATGTCAAAAACTGAATTTTTTGGACGTTTCTTAGATTGAAAGTATAGAATTGATATACTTTCGTTCCAATGCCAATAAGTTGGTATCGTAAAGTGTCAACCTGTTATGTGGGCATGGATATTGGTCGAACATGAGTGCGGGCCCCCTCCTCCATCCAGGAGAGAGTGACACGTAAAAAAATTGGTACTCTAAAGTGCCAATTTATTGGTAGAAGATCGTTAACTAGCTAGAACTTATAAGCTTGGAAAATTCAAAATTAAAATTGGGAAAAGGAGAAAGGCTCACGACCTGCCACGTTTTCCTGAAATGCAATATATATAATTCGTGGCTAAATTTTTGGTGAAGTTAAGTACTCGTAACAAATGACAATTGACACAAAACCCATAAATAATTAGAAATAAATTAATATTAATTGGTGAGAAACCAAGCACGTAATTATATTAAAGACGGTAAAAGTCTAAAATCTAAAGGGAAAATTACAACTAGGTTAAATAATATGCTGTTGGTATTCTGTCGACTCATTTTACACGCAATGAAAAGCAAAGCTAGCTAGAGAATAAGCTTGAGATGTTGAAAGTTTGAGTTCAACTTTAAGATTTGTCTTCTTTTTATGTTTTTAATTACCCTATGATAATAAGTCAAGGGCCTTAAGAAATGTATTTATTAGAAGCAAAAAAGAAACAAGAAAATTAATTAAGGTTGAGTCTCAAGTTAGGTTTTGATTAATTAAGAATTACTATTAATTAAGCATGCTTGAGCTTAATTAATATGATTATTAAGTGGACAAAGCCAAGCCTTGGAAACTAACGCCATTTCATACAAAAGATAGAAACACTAATGTTTTGACTAGAATGATAAACAATTAGTAAACAAAGAAACTTAAGCTTATGGGCTTGTTTGGTTAAATTTTTTTTTTGAATAGTTGTTTGGTTAAAGTTTATTTAATTAAATTGAGTGCATAGATCCATCCCCAAGTGTAACTCACTAATAAGAATGTTCAAGTACAGGCTCTAGCGTCATAGTTACGTCTCTAGCGCTGTGTTTTCCGACCACATACGATCTTCGTTTTGAAATTATAAACCAGATCTAGATTCAGCACGGTGAGGGGAAACTCCAATAAGCCAAATTACGCTAAAAAACTTTGACCGTCAGTCATTAGCGGTCATGGTGTCGCCAAAAATTTCCGAATTATTGGAGTTCCCTCTCACTATGCTAGACAGATCTCTCGAATTTCAAAATAGAGACTGTGTGTGGCCCAAAAATACAGCGTTAGTATCGTATCTACAACGCTAGCTCTTGTACTTCAACATTCCTAAACTCATTAATTTATTAAGCTTGAATACCAAATATCCCTCTCCTATCCTCAGAGTCTCCTAAGTCCTAATCTGTGCAGTGTCATGCAGACTTCTAATGCATCCTTCTTCCTACTAATAAAAATTCTTTCTATCCAAATCAAAAACCCTAAATCAGTTGCAATTACAATTCATGAACGTTATGAATTTGGCAGTTTCCCGATCGCAAGAAGTGATGCCGGTGACGTCAAATTACGTATTTTGATTATGCATATATATAATACTAATAAGCCAGTGAGTTGTTTTATTTTGGATTATAATTTTTATTTTAGGGCTTATCTAATCATTCGATATTCATACACGTATTTTTGAGTGTGTCTCCCTGTCTGTGTGTGCGCTTAGTAGTTTAATTTGACTAGAGTATATATATATTATTTGTCGCCATCTGCTGAAGGTCAACAGTACAGGAAATTTGAAATCAAAGGAAATATATCAATAGAACTTGACACTCGTGTTCATGTTATAGTAGTTCAATTTAATCATTTGATTTTAATTACTGGAACCTATATAAAATCAATTAATTAATGTAACATGATTTACACTAAACTGGAAACTAATTCCATTGTTATTTTCAACAGATTTAATGAGTATATAAATAAATTGAAATAAATAAGTATATATTAGGAAAAATGTGTGTTTTAAAATTTTCTTTTTCAAACATATTGACTCGTATGTATGATAGTAGTCGTCGCTTTTCAAGGGTTTAGACGGGCAGAAGTTGGGTCGATAGTGCAGCCTGCTCTTCAGGTTTATCCTTCGGACTTATGCAGCCGTGAGAGAAGGCCGGGCTGGTATTGGTGGGCTGATTCGGAATGCTAAGGGCTGCATTATGCTTGCTTTAGTGGTTCACCTAGTAGGGGAGTATTCGGTAGAGATGGTGGAGATCTTGGCTCTTCATTATGGCCTAACTTCGGCTCGGGAGCAGCTTTTCCATATTGATGAAGCTAGAGTGGACGCGGTTAGGGTGGTGCAAGGCATTTGCAATCCACATTCTAATGCTATAGCTGCTTTAATCCTTAAGACCATTGTGTCCCGTCGACATGAAGTTAAGTGTCGCTCTTGTGTTTATATTCCCCAAAGCGGGAACTCGGTAGCGCATGTATTAGCAAATTATGCTCTTAATACGCCTAGTATTAACCATTGGCGTGACTGTGTACTCTTATTTTTAGTCCCATATTTGCGTGGAGATGTTAATGAATGAATCCAGCTATCTAAAAAAAAAAAAAAACTACATGTCTACAAAACTTCACATAAAAAATGAAACAGGACTATTTTGTGCTACAATCTCTCCAAAGAATGGTGATGTTTCAGATAGTTGTGTAATTAATTATACAGTTAGAACTATTCGAAAAACTAATATTGAGTAAGGTATCCGACTAAACATATAAATAAATAGAGAAGGTCAATAAGATCATTCGTCTTGTCTGAAGTCACCAGGTTAAAATACTCTATCCAGGTTGTCAATTTCTTGACCAATTTGGTTGGACGAGGTTGAGTTTGACAATCTATCTATTAAATATATAAAAAAAAAGTCAATTCATAATTTGCCCTGCCCAAACTATTGTGTTGTATTTAGCCATTCGGATTTCCTTTTAAAAAAAAAAATAGATACACTTTAAGATATTATATTCTATTCAATTAAATATTTTTCTCCTCAATTATACACGTTTTTCCCTCTAAAAATTATTCTACTCATTCATATATTTATTCTAAATTAAAAATCTTGATTGATTGTACCATATCGACATCTTTTGATATATGAGATACGATTTACTTATATAATCATGATTTATATAACTAAAATTTATACTCATGTATGCGTAACTCATTATTATTATTATTATTAAGTTTTTAAATTTTTTTCTCTAATAAAGTTAATTATTTTTTTTACTCGAGTATCTTTTCTATTTAGTTTTTTTTGTTCCTAACTATAATGTTAAGCTACAATATTTTTTTTTCTCATTGATTACTTCATATGTATTATTATTAAATTTCAATAAACTTTCGGTATTAATTTACCTTATTGAAATTTATAAATCTACACAATCTATTGAATTTTGTTCTTAACTAATTTAAACATATCAACTAAAAAATAAAAGATGAAGTCTCCTTGACTTCCCAAATGTCAGTCATATCAACCAAATTTTTTTGCAGCATATTTTTTTTTTCTTTTATTACTTCACATATTAGCATTGAATTTCAACAAACTTCCTATACTAATTTGCCTTACAGATGTCAATCATATCATTTAAATTTTTTTTGCAACATAAATTCTTTTTTTCTCTTTGATTACTCACATATTATCATTGAATTTCGATAAAATTCATGCACTAATTTGCCTTAAACTTCTTTGAGTGATGAAATGTGTGTGATGATTTTTTTTTTTTTTTTGCGTTGTTTAATTTTTAATCATTCAATTCAAAAATATAAATTTGGAAAAGGAAAAGTTAAAAGGTTCAACCAAGTCAAATCATAATCAAACTAGATTTGATTAAATGCTTAAAAAATATTTATTTATACTTAAAAATATTTTCTTTAATATTTTTATACAAGCAATTGCAGAATAAATAGAGAAACAAATAAAAAATATGTAAATAAATTTATGAAATTTTATCTTATTCATGTTAGTGGTTTTCGTACACCGCACAAGAGCAAACACTAGTATTGAGTAATATGTAAAATTAAATTTATTTATTTATTTAATTAATACTAGTGTTCAAAACATGCGTTGCATGTTGTATGTAAAAGTGGGGGTATGTTAGTCACAGAATTATATTGATAAAAAGTTATTGTTTCCACTGAAATATCTCGATATATGACCACATAAAATTGGCCATGAGAAAATTTATTATTATTGCATGTAAAGTGTGGTTTTGTATATGTTTGCCACAAAAAAAAAAAAAAATTGCTACCTTGATATTCTTCGAACCTTATCAAGTTAGTCTATGATTTCTTTATTCTTTGTGTGTGAAAATAATGCAAAAAATAACACATCATAGATGCAAGGAATAAAGAGAAATACACATCATACCAATGTGAAAAATATAAACAAAGATGAGAAATAGTATAGCTATTTCGATTGCCACCTCAGTTGAAATGTACATGTAAATTTTTCTTGTTCAAAGAAAACAAGGAATTCTTCATGGCTTATATCTCAAAAAGAGAGAAAAAAAAATGAGTTAAGGATTAAGGAGAAATACAAATCATAGACCAATGTGGAAAATATAAGCAAAGATGAGAGATAATGTACCTATTTCGATTGACAACTCAAATTGAAATGTACATGTAAGTTTTTCTTATTCAAAGAAGACAGTGAATTGTTCATGTAATTACTTATGTTTTAAAAAAAAAATTATGAGTTACTTATTTGAAAGGTTAGAAAGATGAAGAGACATTCATTAAAAAAGACAATGATTGGAATTTTATAAATTATCTAAAGACATTTTTAGAAATCAAAAGATTTCACAACATCCCCACTTTTTTATATAGTAATAAAGAAGTAAAGATGTATGTTCTTTCGATAAAAAATAGAAAGAAGTAAAGATATATCATTATAAGGTTCTATTTACCAAGGGCAAGACTAAATGCACCCCTAAATTTATTGAGTACACCCATCCATCAAATTATTCCCATTTTTTTGTTCATTTTCTTTTTTTCTTTATTTTTTTTAATGTTCGGCCTGCTTAGGCCGAACACTTGCAAACCTTTAAAAAAAAAAAAAAACAAAGGAAGAAAACAAGGAAGAAGCTGCCTTGAAGTTTGAAGATTTTTTTTTTTTTTTGGGGTGTTTCAAAGGGGGGAAAAGCTGCCATTAATGGCATCTTGAAGAATGGCAGGTCGAACACTTGCAAACCTTTAAAAAAAAAAAACAAAGAAAACAAGGAAGAAGCTGCCATCAATGGCAGCTTGAAGTTTGAAGATTTTTTTTTTTTTTTTTTGGGTGTTTCAAAGGGGCGAAAAGCTGCCATTAATGGCATCTTGAAGAATAGCAGCTTCATCTTCTACCCTGCTCCCTTTTTATTCTAGTTGAAGGGCAAAATAAAAAGAGTGTGGAATAGGAGGTGCATCCAGCAAAAACATTGGGTGCATTAAGCCTCACTCATTTACCGGTCATATTACGTGTGCGATAGTTCTCTTGCGGGCTGCCTTCTGGCTATAGTTGCGCCAGCAAGCTTTACTAGGTCTACTACTTCCATGTGGCTGCTCCCGGCGTATTTTGGGAAAAGACATCCACAATCACTTGACGTCCATTAAATGGGACACGAAATTATTGCACTTGTAATGTCGTTTAAATAAATAAATATCCATTCTCAAAAATGAAAAAAAAAAATAATAAATATCCTTGTGTTCTGCAAAAATATCTTATTCGAAAATGTTTAAATCTTTACACTAAAAAAATGAAGTGCAGGAACGAATGAGTGGTGTAGCGGTTAAACCACCTACATGCCGAGCCTTGGTCCCGGGTTCGATTCCTACCCCGCCCCTGTGCTCCCCCCTTTCCCCGATTTCCCCTTGTAACAAAAAAAAAAAAAAAAATGAAGTGCCAATTAGGCACCTGACCATATTGACAGTGCTAAGTTGGCACTCATTTATTTAAAACGAAAAAAAAAGTTTTATTTTGAAAACAAATATTAAATATACATTTATTATCTTATTTTCCTTATTTAATTTATTTTACTTTGTTTACTTAGTATTCTTTTCCTTATTTCATTTTTTATGTACATTTTAATTTTTTATATAAATTTTAATTTTTGAATTATAAATATAATTTAAAATGAACTATATAGAAGCATTTAATGAAAATGTGATATTATAAAGTCAAAGTTACAAATTACAAGGGTACTTCAATTATTTTAAAAATAAAAATTAACTTTTTTATATACATTTAAAAAAAAGTTAATTTTTGAAATATATATATATATATATATATATAATTAATAGAAGTTGAAATGTCAACTTGGTGCAGTGTCATCTTATCAGCGATTTTTTGTTTAAAAAATTATTTTTATTGATTTAAAAATATTAAATAAAAACATTTTTATTTATTTTTACCATATTAAAATGATAGCTTTAAATAGTTTTTACGGGTAATGTGCATTGGAGGTTCAATAATCAAAAATCAAAATTTTATTTAGTTCAAGTTTTAATACATTTCCACAATCATTTTTTAAAACCTCTGCTAGTTATACTCGCATAGTAAACCACATATGGTTTACAACAAAAATAACACATATTTATGATAAACTATATGTGATTTCTTTTACAAAAATATGTGTGGGGATCGAAATATTTTCATATATTTCCATTGTTTAATTCGTAGTTTTAACATTATTTTAATTCGTAATTTTAATATTATTTTAAACAGATCATAATCTCTCCATGCATTGCACATGTATAATACTAGTATATTTTTATTTCAGGTATGTTTGAGAAAACTTAGTAAACAAAAAAAAAAGAAAATGATTTTTAGATGTACATTAAATAATTAAAAAATCATTAAAAAATTCAAACTAATCTACTGAGTGATTAAAAAAGATGAGACAAAAATTTTTTATTATTTAAAACTATATCAAACAAGCCCAACAAAATTTAAATATATATATATATATATATATATATATTAATATCGACTGTATGGTAATGTGATGCTCATGTAATTGGTAAGGGTGAAAATGTGAACAATAAAAAATGTTTAAAAATATTTTTATTTGAAGCAACGCGATAAAACATGCTTATCTACAGCTAGGTGATAACAATTTTAAAGTTTTATACTGTTGAACTAATTAGATTAAAAAATCATTATGTTTATTTATACCTATGCCTTCAGTTTAACTATTCCTAAGTGACTGCTTGGAACCTATTTGTTCAAAAAATATATAGTTCTTTTTTAGAAAAAATTATTTTAAAGTCACACATTCTATAGAATTCATTAATATTTGCCATTGCATCAGTTTTCTCTTGCCACATATGCCCCTAAAGGTTTATTTTTCTGTACAATTTCATATGGAAGGACTTTCTACATTCATGGAACTTCTCCTGATAGGGATCGAAAAACTTCTTTTGATTGAAATATTGATTGTTAATTTGGTTGCAGTTATCGAAGGTGACATTTTGAATGTGTGTTGGTGACGGACGGCTGGTGTGACCTTTTTGTTATGTGGTAGTTGGATTATAGTGGTGTTTGAGTTGTGTCGATTTGATGTTGTGACTTGAATTAGGTTGTGATATGACGTATTGTAACTTGAATTTATTTATTTTTGACCAACTAGTAAAAAAAATCAATTCCTAATATATTTATTACAATATTACCAGTTTTTTAAATTAAAAACAACAAACAACATCCTTTGTCAAATATCCAAGTGAAATGTAAAGATTTATATCTATCAAATTTTTTGACTTGAAATTTTTTATTTTTCAAATGTCAGAAAACTAAGTGTACTTTTCAAACCTTGAGGCACACTCTTTTTCAAATTTTTACTTTATTTTTCAATTTTTGATAAAAATTAATTTTTTTGGACGTTACAATGAAAATGTTGGAGAACTGAACAATTTACCAGGGTTGTGGGAAGCACATTTCCATGTGGTCAGGCCACAAGGGGAATTTGTTTTACTTGTATTTCTCAATGAAATAAATTTGAAATCTGTATAATTTTTTGGTATCAATTTGCATTATATTTTAACAAATAATATTTGATTTATATGTTTAGTTTGGTAATAATCAAGCATCAGCGCTTGTAAACCATATGTGGTTTACTGTGAACACAAGTAAACCACATGTGGTTTACTAGCGCTAGCGCTGGTGTTGAAAAATTCCTGATGTTTAGTTGTTGTTTTCTCATTTTAATGATTTTCAGTCTTTATGATTAAATTATTTATATAACATTTATATTTCCCAATATTTTTATTTTTCTTTTAATTAAATTTTGGTGTTTCAAAAAAAATGATATTTGTGTCAATAAAAATAATAGCGTTAATAAAAGAATAAGTTGTATCTTAAAGATGTCATTTTAATCTGAATATATTAAGGTAATTAGTTAGCAGATTTCTTATTTTATTATTTGATACAATAATAATATAACTTTCAAAGTATGGTTTGTTGTTTTATATGAAAAAAAATAAAAGACTAAATCATTGTATCACTGTGAAATATTTATTCAAAACTAATGTATAACACGTGCGATGCGCATGATATTATAATCCATATAAAAAAATGATTTTTCTTGATGAAAGTTTTTGTTGCAAAACTTTTACCAGTGACCTTTTTCGATGAACAAGCCCAAATTGCATTTTAACGACAAAATTTTCATTGCTAAAATTGATATTTCTTGTAGTGAATAATTATATTTTTAATTTGTGTGTATAAAATTAAATTTAATTAAAATTTCAAACTCCATAAAAAAGATATAGAATTCTAAAACATAATATGATAAGTTTTACTTATATTTATTTATTAGCAAGCGTGATGTATATTAGAAAATTCTCTTGATCAATCCAAATAATAAATCTTGTGCAATACTCAAAAAGTATATTCAATACAATCATAAATGGTTTCCGTTAAGGACTTTAATTGAATTTTCAACACAATAAAAGATAAAAGAATAATTAAGTCATTTTTTTAGGGAAGCCTTTTAAGAGATAAATAATTGGAATAAGAGATAAATAATTGGAAAAATAAATGAATAAAATATACGTAAACAATACTAAAGTGAATAGTTAAATTAGGAGCGTCGAATTTGAAGGAACATTTTAAACTATTAAATGAAGAAATTATATCAATATTATAAGATATTAATAAAATTTATTATTTATTAAGGCAAAACTAAAATTAAACAAAATGAGCGAGGGTACTTTTGTTCAAAAAAGTTTTTCATCTCTTCCATACTTTTATAGGTAGTATAGATAAAATTCGAATAGATATTACAATTTAGGAGGCATTTTTTATATTTTGACTCACTACACACTCGGTTTAGATGATGCTGATGCATCAACAAACACTAAAATTTTTTTCTAAATAATAACTATATTGTGATCTAAAGAAGTCAATAAAGCAGAGTACATAAACACTGCAGTATCATACTCATCAACAATGGTAAAGCAATGCAGAAAAATAGAAAAGTTGTTAACAGGTGAATTTTCCCTGCAATCTAATCCATACAAAGATATGGGGCAACCCAGGCCCATTAGCCCAAGTCTAAGTTGGAATTGCCCGGTTAGTAGAATTACCCAGCGAACATAATGATCCCAAGTCTTCAAAATTTCAGAGACAATTAGTTGGAAAACTAACTTTAATGTTTTACACTTAACTATAACAAATCGAGATATGAATTAATTTTCAATAATAAAGATTTCTTTTACTTATTTTAGTTTAATTTTAAAAATTAAAAACCGATTAACTGATACAGATACAAATATACAATTAGTTTTGCCTATATTTTTTTTGGAATTACAGTTTTGCTTATATTTGAAGTTTAATATTTTAGAAAATTATGAAACCGGTAACAACCTAACTTTGTGGTCTTTGTATTTTTCATTTTTATATGTTTCTAGCCTAGGCTTTTAACATTTTATGTGGTTGAATAAACTTAGGGTATGTTTGATTGGTGATAAAGTTAATTTTCTTGATATACGTACTGAATGTGTGGTTGAAATTTAAGAAAAGTATATTAAATAATTGAATGAGTGGTGGTAAATGATGAGAGAGAAAAAGTTGATAAAATTTGTGTTGAGTTATGTTGAATGGTACAAGGCCTTAGAAAAGACTAATTCTAGGGAAAAGAATTTAAGAATTTTTTAACGTTGACTCGATTAGTCACTAGGGGAGAGACTCAGAGAAAACATAAATTGCATTTACCAAAAGTTCAATTAATCAACCCATAGTTTTCTGGTCACCTTAGCAAAAAATTGTCACACAAACAATTTAAATCTTGAGAAACAATAACCATTTATGTTGTCCAAGGGGTTTGGTCTAGTGGTAATGTGCCCCTTACCGGTTTGTCTTGGATTTGAGACACCACATCCCACTCCTATGATCCCCAATTTGTATTAAAAAAAAAAACATCATTTATGTTACTTCCCTCGCATCATCTCGATGCCCAGGTATGCACGATCTTACCTCGAAGATGGTTGGGAAGAATCTTTGACTGAGGATGTACAAACTGTACAAACTGAATCAAGATGGATCACAACAAAGGCAACTAGACATAATTTGATTGAGGCACAACGAGTAAGTTAGTTGTTAGGACAATTAACCACCTAAGACAGTTACAAAAATAAATTACTATGGCCTTGTGTAAGAGATAAACTAGAGTACTCCTCAGTTAACCATCCACCATGGTTTGTGCAAATATGATGTTGTTACAAGCCAGAACACGAACTAGGTCAGCATTCGATCGAGCATGGTGATGAGGTGATCCATGGGAGGCGTAACCTGACTAGAAGGGTCGTTGCTTGAAGATTGACTAGTCTCGACTCTTTTTCTCTTCTTTTGGGCTGCTTCCTTCTAAGCAAGTTGATCCATAGAACTAGTTTTAAATTTTGAATTAGCAAATTGACTCGACTTTTGACGAATTAGTCAAAGCATGCAAAAAGAGGTTTCTAATTGAGGTGAATTGAGATGATGGCTAGAAGTTTTTTCCCTTTGCTCTACATCTACACATTTGAAAGTCTTTACGATAAACCCACGAACAAATCAACTTTCAATAGAAATCAAGAAAAGAAATTTGTTAGAAAAGTTTATAGGAAGTAGCAATAAAAACTTTTGCCTACAATAATAATAATAATAATAATAATAATAATAATAACTATTATTATTATTATTATTATTATTATTTCTTCTCGAATGGCCTATCTATTGAGTGAATGATTGATCAGTTGCGAATTAAATATGATAACGATGGAATGTCAATTTCTAGGGAGTTTGGGGCACGGAGATCAGGAGATTCAAACGATCCAACCAAAAATTCGAAATTAAAAAGAGCAAATTTGTTAGCTACTTCTTGTTTTCCTTGATTTTCTTTTGACGAATCATTGTCTAAAATGATTGTGTTTTTCATCAAGAAAAGATGCAATGTCAAAAATAGCATAAAATGGTGTAGTTGCACTAGTCTGGAAATAAAACGAGTATTAAAGGATGTCATAAACTTAGCTCCTATAAGAATTGACATGAATAGGGTTTTGGGTTCTCTGAAATGTGGAGACTTGTTCCTAGGCTTATTGGGCATAGGACTCGATGAGTGGCCCCTTACAAGTGTAATATGATGATTTGTAGTACCCTAGGCTGAGATCTAGAGCATTTTGTTATAACCACATGATTTTGGAAGATTCTAGAGCTGTGTTTGCTAAATATTTTGTTCGGAATCTTCCTGGGCTTGTATATACTAGAGAATTTCATAGAAAATTCTAGAAAGCGATCTAGAACTCTCATTTGAAAATATTGTCGAAAGAAGATCAGGTTCTCTAATCTACTTTTTCTTTATTCAACTGAACTACTCAACTGGGAAAAAAATAATGTTTGGCTGATATATATAAATCAACACTTACAGACGAGGAAAGAAAAGGAACTAAAGATAATAGCCAATGTGATGACAACATGTCATCAAGTAAAGCAAAAGGATGAATAGTAAACAGTAAGAAAAAATGCTGATGCTTTGATGTGGATGGATGTTACTGTGGATGCACACGTGCAATCAATAACTCAACATCCCCCCCTCAAGTTGGACCGCGATGGAAGTCCATCAAGCCCAACTTGGACAGAATGGTAGAGAGCTGGGGACCCCCAAGAGATTTAGTTAAAAGATCAGCCAACTGCTCCTTGGAGGAAATGTGTTGAGGAGAGATAAAACCTTCTTTGTATTTGCTTCTCACTACATGGCAGTCGATATCAATGTGCTTGGTTCGTTCATGGAACACTGGATTGGTTATGATGTGTAAGGTTGTCTTATTGTCACACCAAATAGGAACAGGAAGAGGGACGGTGATCCTCAGATCATGCAAAATAAAAGCAATCCACTGTAATTCCCAAACAGTGGCAGCAAGGCGCCCTATATTCGGCCTCTGCTGAAGGCCTGGAGACTATATTCTACTTCTTGGTTATCCAAGAAATAAGTGCCCTGCCAAGATAAATGCGGTAGCCTATGATTGATTTTCTTGTGTCCAGGCAGAATCACTGTACCCTTCCAAAGCAAAAGAACAGTTAGATGGAAAGAATAAACCCAGGGATCGACACCCCTTTAGATACTTCACTACATGGATGGCTGCATCCCAATGTTGCTTATAGGGTTTGTTGACGAACTGACTTAGTTGTTGAATTGCAAAGGTGATATATGGTCTAGTGAGGTTGAGATAGAGCAGCCTCCCAACTAACCGACGATATGGTTCTACATCAGGCAAATAATCTCCACTATGCTGTGAGAGTTTTACCCTTTGGGGCAAACGTATTGTGGTAGCTTTGGCTCCTACAAGTCCAGTATCCTTCAAGATATCCAAAATGTTATTATGTTGGTTGAGATAAGTCCCCTCCACAGCTCTAGCAATTTCAATGCCCAAGAAGTACTTAGCATATCCCAGATCTTTGATAGTAAAGAGTTGGTCAAGATACAGTTTCACTTCTTGAATCAGTTGTGCATCACTCCCAGTCACCAAAATATCATCAACATACACCAACAAGGCTAAGAAGGAAGCTGAAGTAATCTTTATGAAAAGACAATGATCATCCGGGGTTTGCACAAAACCATATGCACGTAACTTTTCACGGAACTCACAATTCCATTGTCGAGAAGCTCGCTTCAATCCATAAAGACTCCTTTTTATCTTACATACTTGTCCTGGTACAGCTTTAGTATATCCCTTTGGTGGGGTAATGTAAACTTCCTCATCCAAAAACCATGTAAGAAGGCATTGTTGATATCAATCTGGTGGATTTCCCAATGTCTGAAGGTTGCAACAGCAAGGAATATCCTGACAGTAACTAGCTTGGCCACTGGGGAAAAAACTCTCTGTAAAATCAATTCCATAGATTTGATTATACCTTTTAGCAACTAATCTTGCTTTGAATCTTTCAATTGTACCATCAGGGTTCATTTTGACTTTATACACCCACTTGGAACCAATAGTATGCTTATTAGGTGGTAAAGAAGTAAGTTCCAGAGTGATCTGATACCATGTCAAATTCAGCTAAAAGAAGATCAGGTTCTCGGATCTACTTTTTCTTTATTCAACTGAACTACTCAACTGGGAAAAAAATAATGTTTGGCTGATATATATAGATCAGCACTTACAGAAGAGGAAAGAAAAGGAACTAAAGATAATAACCAATGTGATGAAAACACATCATCAAGTTAAGCAAAAGGATGAATCTATATATTAATAAAGAGAGACCGATTTACAAGGAAAATTTCCGCTTATTTTTCTAGCAGATTTGAATCTTCTTTTCCTGCTCATATCACATCAAATATTTTAGATTAATATTAATATATACTTTACAAATTAATATATATTATAGTTTAATTTAGATTTTAAGAATCTATATATATTTTCTTTCTTTTTTTTAGCTTTTTTTTAATCACATTTCCTTTGTTATAGAAGATAAACATAAATCTATATATATATATATATATATATATATATATATTATATACACTATATATTTCAATGACTAATTAAAATCAAGAATCCAATCTCCCAAAATTCAAATACGGCTTGTACTTTGATTTTAATTAATTTTTTGTAAATTTATTTTCAAAATGTCTTGATTATCCTATTAGTTTATATAGATTAGTATATCACAATTGGTGTTATTATTGCTCGAATATTAGACTTTGTTTTTTCATTTCGGAGGGAAAATTCCCCGCTCATTTTCAAGCAGATTTTAATATATTTTTCCCACTCATGATTCATCAAATATATCGTAGATCAAAAATATATTTAATTTTTCGCTTTCATGACGTATCAAATATATTGTAGATTAAAAAATATATTTAATTCAATTTTATTTAATTAATTTAATTGATTAATTAATTTTTACCGTGCTAAATCACAGTATAAGTTCATATGAGTTGCTACCAGTAGGTCCCACTTGCCATATCTTTCTTCCCATGTTTATTTCATCTCAATTGCCCTAATTCCGTTTAATTTTCCCCCTGATCCAAATCCTCATGTGATTTTATCGTTAATTATCTCAAATATTCACCCGTCTCTTCTCCATTTTAGACGATTATCACGCTTGTCCCTTTCAGATAATCACACGACAAATATATTTGTGAGATAAATACAAATCCCACAAATCTCTCACCCCTAATTTTCACACCGATAATCACGAATCCTTTTCCATTCTCAAACACAAAAGCCATTTCCATTGATTCATTTGAATCATAATATAATAATCTTCACAAAGCTCTCATTCTCGCTTTCATCTTCTGATTCGGGGGTCTATTTGATTCTTTTTCTTCAATTTAGAAGATTTCGATTCTCATTAAAAAATTTCGATTTGACAATGAAATGAAATTCCTAAATTGGAAGGGTAAGCGGCCATAATCGAGGTATATTTCTTGATTTTTTTTCTTCAATTAAGATTATTATATTTCATTGACATTTTGAATCATTTTTTATGCAATTTGATGAAACTTTGATTGTAGATTGATGCAAATATGGCATGGGAAATCATTAATCACAGACCACTTCATAGTCCTAGCATAATTCGATTTAAAGATGTAAAAAAACACAAATTTCCTTCTTTTCGATTTTTATTTTGCAAAATTTCCTTACAGATTTCTGTCCACTATTATCCTTATAGAATATAGTATCCTTTTTTTTTGAAGGTATCACTGTTGTAGCTAAGGTTGAGGGTCTAAATAATCATTATGCTGCAATGACGATTGAGGGTATAAATTTTTCCTAATTTTTTGTGTTCGTGTGTCTCTGAATAATTTCCGGGTGATTTTTGAATTATATTCCAATGGATATTGCGATTGTAATTCAATTTTTTTTGGATGTACATTTCAATAAATAGCAGTTGATATTGTTTATTATGATGGGTTTAGTTTGATAAATTATAAGTATGCGTTATAATTGGATTAAGGAGCCTTTTAATTAGGCGAGATAGTTCCCTTAAAAAAATTAGGTGAGAATTGTTAACTGGTACTCTCTTGGTGCAGGAGCCTTTTAATGCTAAGGTCGAATATCATCTTATGTTCATATTGACAACATCGAAAGGTCCAATGCATTCCTTAGTTATGAATACAGCTTTTCCAATTTTCATATTTATCACAACTTTGCTTTACACCATGAATATTGTTTGATGGATGTAAAAAGATTCGTGTAATTGAATCCAATATCAGGAATAAATTTTTAGTTTGTTGTGATAAGAACAAGTCCGGTTGCATCTTTCTTGCGGGAACAATCCATTCTTCATGCTTGTCGTTGTTCATCCCAACATGGGGTAGGGAAAAAAAAATAAAACTAATTTTCTCTCTTTTTCGGGAGAATTATTTTATTCTGTTTGTTTTGACCTATTTCTCTCTCTCTCTCTCTCTCTCTCTCTCTCTTTTTCCAATATTGTATTTGTATTGCATGCCTCCACAATGTCACCGGGTACGTACCTCTCTATTTACACACATTTTCATCTAATCATGTTAGTAGCAATGAACTGAATGCAATCCATTATTGCCCTACTTCCAAAATTTTCACCTTGCTCCACATTCGTGATGGTTTGCATTTCATCTAAATAGATTTATGGAGCTGCATTTTTTCCCCGGTTTTTTGGACTTCTAAAAGTGTTTTCCAACACCAAGCAATTGGTAGTTAAACAAAAGCACTGTTACCACCTAGAATGTGCTTTTACACTATTAGGAAGCCTTTTCGACACACTAATTGTTCGAGGGATTTCCAATTTCGCAAATTTGATAATCATGTTCTTCAATTTTGCGAATTGAAGAAGCAGATCTCCTCTTCGTTGCATTTAACTAACTAATTCAATGATCATGTGGCCTTTAAGCTATCAGTTTTCACCATTTGAAGTATATGTACCTATTTGTATGTGCATTATTTGTTTTTTTTTTTTTTTGATTTTTAGGTCAAGCAACGAATCCAAAGAAGTATTGTGTGAGTAGGAATATTGGAATTGTTTTGCCGCACTCTACTCGTGATGTCACAGGTCTTTCCTAGACATTCACCATCACACAACTCTTAATTTCCCAATTAAGAGTTGTGTGAGTTGTCTTAAATATTATACAGTGGAATTATAATTGACCGGGGTTTTGAAAAGATAAAAATGTGCCTTTTTATTGTTAGCATTTGGATGGAATTATTGAGTTAATGTAAAGTTTTAAAATATGCAGTTACGATACAAGCAAGAAAATGTTCTCCTCCGGCTTTGCAATGCAATGACAAGTTTTGACAAGTTTTTCCTTCAGAGCTTAGTTGTGAGTCCGGGATTAACCACAGAGGTATCAACCCTGATGTGGTAAAATTTATTGCAACTTAGGTGTTTACTCTGGCAGTTAATTAATTGGGACTCAATAGGCTTGGAACATGGTAGGTTGTAACCTATTTTCTGTTTTTTAGTTTAACAAGGAGTTTGGGAACCATGTTGAAGAATGCAAGTTGTTGAGAGTTTCCTATGTTCCACCCCTACAACTACCATTGTTAGTGTAAGAAGGAACTGAAAGAAGGCTCCTCTATCACGATTACATTCCGTCTTCCGAGGTAAGTTGCTTTTACTTTTAATAGCATGCCAAAATTTAGATTCCTATGAATTACCTTTTTAACGTACTTGAATACGATATTTATATGCAAAAGAAATGAAATAGACCTGACCCACAAAATCTAAGCTAATAGAATATTCTCATTAAGTCACTAATTTAAATTTTAGCCCTATTAAATCCTTTATTAGATTTTGGGAAGGTGAAATCACTAGCAAGAAATCATTTGAAAATGGAGGTAAGGAGATGAGAAGAATGAATCCATTTTGACTACAAAAAATGTTGAAGCCAAACAAGTAATTAAACACTTGTATCACTGTCTTGCAATTTTAATTTCTTTTTTTAGATTAGTTCTCACAATTGAAAACCCACCTTGACTGAAATAATTATCACAACCTGCACATGAATACGACTAAGAAGTAACAGTAGCAGCAACCTTAGAAACAGCAACAAGCAACATATCTTTGATGAGCAAATATGTTGCTAAGGAGACAAGATGCAGAGTTCATTTACATATTGTTTCCCTGTTCACATATCAAAAGTTGAAACTACTTTATTTTTCAATTTTTTCCCACAATAAATGATGAATGTTCATGCATGGATTCTTTTTCTGATAGTGTTTATTTTAAATCCGCATAACGTGTGGTTAGTTGTTATTTGATAGTTTATAATCGTCTTTAGATAGAAGTAAGTCCAATAGGTTCTCACTTTCTATTTTCTTTTAAATAATTTCTACATGACTCCAATTAACAAAAAAAGGCTGTGTTCCTGATGTTGGAGCTTACAATGTGAGAATTATGCATATCCATGACGACGATGGAGGAGTTAAAAAGTTAATCGATGAAATGATTAAAGCTGTTATAAAACCAAATTGTATTAACTATAACTATTTGATGACTTGCTATTGCAAAAATGGTATGATGGATGAAGCCAAGAAGGTATATGATGAATTGGGGTCGGAAGGATGTAAACCGAATACAACTACTTTTAAAACTTTGATCTTTTACTTTGTATGTGAAAGGTCGATATGTGATAGGGTATAGAGTGTTTTAAGGAGAGTGAAGTTGGAAAAAATTACAGTTTTCAATACTTTGAAGTATTTGGCAATAACATCTCTGATACTCAATATCTATATTCGTCTATGTAGTAATTAAATAAAAGTTTGCAATCCACATGACATCAACATATATATGTCATATGTTTTTTAAAACTCAAGTGTTTCTGATGATGCCGCTACCACACAAGTTGAGGTAAGAATTTGAATATAACAGGTCCGCCATATAAGTAGGTTTTCTCAAATGACAATATTACCTTTCCTTTAAATTCAAATAAAATATGATTCATCTTTTCTTATATTTTGGTTTGGCCCATGTCTTAATAAATACACAAATTTGATCAAACTTAATGAATTTAAATTGAAAATCTTTTCCAAATAATTAATATTTTCCCACACAGAAAAATGATTAATATATTAATGTAATTCAATTTATTAAAAATATAATAAATATTACATTTGACGAAGAAATCCAATCAACAAAGACGCAAAAAGTATTCAATAAAAATATTTCACATGCAAAAAGGCACAATTAAATCCGTTGTATTCAAAAAGCACAAAGGTTATTACTGCTCAATATCGGATTATGCTCGAATGTTATTATTGCTCGATATCAGACTTTATTTTTCATAGAGTTTTTTGTATCTTTGTGTATGAAATGATTGTTACGATATTGTAATTAATTTCTATAGGTTGGATTTACCCCAATTACAAGCGAAACTCTGTCAAATTTTTTCAAAAAATGGAACATTGTTTTCTTAAATCCTGTGATCTTAATGTATGCACTCAAATAACTCGAAAAATCCAATTAATGTAATTACCCCCCGTGCAACGCATGGGTGTTCGAACTAGTAGTAACCAGTAAGAAAAAAATGCAGATGCTGTGATATGGATGGATGTTACTGTGGATGCACACGTGTAATCAATAACTCAACAAATATCTTCAATATTTTATTATTTATTTTATTGAGAATTATATATATGAAGAATACAAAATGTTAGGTTGAATTGATTACTACCATCGATTCCAGGGACGTGGAATTTATGGGGTTGTTGAGCCTTATTTGTAACCATCCAAGGATTTGAGCTTACCTTACTTTGCTTTCTTTCCTAAGTTCTTCTTTGTCCCAAGTTCTTGACCCTTAGCATCTTTACTTGACAAGGGTTTTTTTTCCCTTTTAAGTGTGTAGTCTTGCTCTGGATGGACGTTGAAACTATCAAAGCCGCACTCTACTTGTGTAAAAACAACATGGGTGTGACAATTCTTGCTCCTATGGGTATAATGTGAGGGACCTTTCAGTAAAAGAAAGAACTTTATTCAAATGGCACCCAGAAAAAAAAAAATCACATTTGAAAAAGATAGAATACCCAGTTCTAGCTAGAGAGATACATTAAACAAAATACGATCCATCTATTTCAATCAACTACTCAGTTGATTTTTCCTTTTCACTGCACTTTCGTATTACTTGTGTCTAAACTAGTGTTCCAGAGGATGCATCAAGTAGTTAAAGTCTCGAATAATTGCAGTTTGGAAGACTCCACAATAACTTGGGAATATACAGAAACCTTATCTTTCCCGAAAATATCTCCTTGTTGGAACTTCTAGAATTTTTCAAAATCTTCTTTTGCTTCTGTCCTAACCATCAATAAATATCCTAATTTCAGAGTCTTCCTCAAATTCATTCAAATTGATTGAAGATTGAACGTTTCAAGTTCATGATAACATGAACGCTTAGTATGAATCAATATCAAAATTTTACGTAAATGATGATATTCTCGATGAACAATATTATTCTTATAAGAAAAAAATATTATTCTTATAAGATATAATTTCTATTGATTATTGTCAAAATGTCTTTCTTTATCTTGAACGAATTGGAATTAATATAGTGGAGGTTTGGACCACAGATTAAACTCTACAAACAACTAACAAGTTCTAAAAGAAATTCATCGCTAATAAATCAATTTATTTGTCATATAAATTTATTGAGTACATCTAACTATTAATAAAAATAAAAATAAAAAAATGGAAGAGCCATATTGGATAGTGTCAATATGGCAGTGCTAGCTTGGCACGAGCCTGCTAAAGGAAATTAAAAATAAAAAATAAATAAATTTGGAAAGAGCGTCTATGAGTTAATTGTGTATATGCAATCAAAAATATTAATTCAAATTGACTATTCTCTTGAATTCGTGTATTTAAATCAAGACATTAATTTAGACAAACAAATGGGAATTATTGCTTTCGCTGCCTCATTCGCTTATATGGAAAAGGCAATTTGATGACTCAATGTCTATTAAATATATAAAAATAGATGTATTTGCCGTCTGTTTTCCTACCCATGCCTTTTTCTCCATTTTATTATATTGTATTTTTTTAATACACGTTTTTACCTGTGCCTTATGTATTTGCCTTTATCACAAAAATTAAGGGGGCTGTATTTAATTTAGACTAGCTGTTTCACCCGTGCGTTGCACGGGAGGCAAATTTTTTGAACTAATAATGGTATTGATAGATGTTAATTAATAATAATAACCTAAAATGTAAAAAAATAATTAAAATAAAGAATGAGTTACAACAATAAACTTAATTAATTTAATTCAAAACGATTCTATAAAAATTTCAATAGAGCTTTCCCTATACTTCGTATTAATCCATTCTGTAAATATGCAAGATAAAACTCACGAAAATCCACGCAACTTAATTTACTATTCTCTATAGAATAGTAACTTAATAGCATTTATATTCGTGCTTTGCCCGAAATGACAATTTGTAGCAGAGATTATAATAATATATCACATTTTACTCATTACAAGATTAATCTACTAATGTAAACTCAAAATAAAATAACATTAAATATTAGAGTTATCAAAATAACCATACTAAAATAATTCTACTAACATCCTAGAGCTCATGGTTTTTTCTTTAAAATTATTTTACATTCTATTGTATGCAATTATAAATTTTGGAAGATACAAATTATACATTAGTGTGATGTACATTATTAACAATTAATACGTAAATAATCACTTTTAAATTTTAATTATAAAATATAATCAACATATAAATATATTATAAAAATAATAATGTAATGAGTACAGTCCGACATACCCTAACACCCTATTCTGGCCCATCTTCATTTACTCTAGACCAAGCGAGAATGATATAAGAATTACAATAGGATGGGAATTTTCATTTCCCGTCCACACCCCACAAGAAAATTCTCATCCCCGTCTACACCACATTGTGATGGTTTAATCGAAAAATTTTATTTATACTTTTTAATATATGTGCCATTGACATTTTATTTCTTCAATAAATATCTTCTAAATATACTAAACATGTATATTAACATATTAGGTATAAATTCACTAATTTAACATATTTGGCACATTCAATATTGAATGATTCGGTATAAAATTTAGATTAATTTGGATAAGATAAATAACTTGAAATATATATAATTAATACTTAAAATATACAACTTAATTGATGATACTAAAAAAATAAATATAATCTTAGCTGGCAAAATTCAATATAAAGTAAATAATTCAAAGTAGGTAAGGTTCTTAAGATTTATTTAGGAAATAAAAATTTAAATAAATGTTTAACATAGCCGAAAGCTAGTTAAAATACTCTAATTGAGTCGTATAATTTTAATAATTGATTGAGTCGATAGCCAATTATTTAGTAAGAATTCTTGGACTTAGTTCCTAGTGAAAGCGATGAATTGAACCAAAGAATTATTATATAAGTGTTTGTTCTAGTAGTGTAAAAAAAAATCATTACGATTTGAAAACCTATTTTTGGAGCTTGTTACTCTAAGAAAAAAAGATATAGATCCTTTGAAACACGCTTAATTATACAAAAAGAAATATTAATGTTTTGTCACCAACTGTAACTCAAAAGAAATGTTATAGAAACTTCAAAAACATATGAGAATTAAAAAAAAACATGTTTTGAAAAAAGAATGATACTGAAAAAGTAAATGAAGTTAATTATAGACCAATAATCAGTTGACTTACTCTACAATAAGATATTAAACTCCAATTCTAAAAATCAAAAATCTTATAGGTGTTAACTTAACTTTATTTTAAAATACGTAAAAAGATTAATAATTTTGGAAGCGCATTTTTCTTCACCGTAGCAATTTAATTAATTTTAATTATTTTTTAATTTTTTGAAATAATTATGTTTCCCCCTTTTAGAAATTTAATTAATTTTGATTAATTTTCATATAATAAAACTATCTCAATTTTCGTCCACTAAAAATATATCCAATTAAATCTAAGAAATATAATTAATTGTAATTAATTGTAATATAATTAATTGTAAATAATTCTCTTTTTTAGCTAATTATTTATACAAATAATTTATTATTTCTAAAATAATTAGTTTTTTAGCTATAGTTTTAAGAATTGTATGAATCTAATTTAAAAAATATTTTATAATTAAAAAGATATCTTGCAAGATCAAAAGATGTCTTTCATTCTATAGGGAAAATCTAGTCAACAATGGAAATCTAATTAATTTCAATTATTATTTATTTTTTAATTAATACTATTTTTCTATTTTAGCAATATTTAATTTTGATTAATTTTCATCCAATAAAACCATGTCAATTTTTGCCCATTGAAACCAAGTCCAATTAAATTGTAATAGTATTATTAATTTTAATTAATTACAATATAATTAATTTTTATTAATTTTAATTTTTAATTGATTATTTATGAAAATAATTAATTATTTCTTAAATAATCATTTTAATTTCCACACTTTTAAGAATTGTATGAATCTAACTTTGATGAAATCTTGCACGTTAAAAAATATATTGCAATTTAAAAGACCTTTTTCAATTTTTAGCGAAAACCCATAGCAATCTAATGATTTTTTTATTTTTTAAATTAATTATATTTCCCCTTTAACAATGTAATGAATTTTGATTAGTTTTGGCAAAAGTATTTTTTATTTGGGGGTATTGTCACTTAGGTAGTAATACTTTTTCCCGAGACACTTAAGTCCATTTTTTAATTTATTTGACCACTTAGGTCCTTTCCGATGGTTAGAGATTAGAAATTGAATAAAATATTATTTTTCTATTTGATTTTGATTAAAAATTAATTTTTTGTTTTTAAAATCATTTTACTCTTTTTTTTTTAATTTTCTAATTCAATAATTCATTATTATTATTATTACACAAATAGTCTAAAAAAAGTGTTTTAATTACGCTTTTAGTATAAAATAGAAAAAAAATTGCTCAAATGATTCAAAATATTTTGTTACCCCTTTAGTACATTTGGACGGAATCCATCCAACACAGTAGCTTTTGTAATCGGTAATATCGTGTTAGTGGAAATATATCAGGGTAAAAAATATGCCGAATATAAAAACTTTATCACGTTAATAGAAATATATCACGTTAAAAAATATGAATACAAAAAATTATCAAATAAAATTATCAAAACGCTCATATTTTGATATTAATCAATAGTTAATAATAATTGTAATTATTATACCTACATTAAATTTTATAAGGAATATATCATCTTAAAAAATATACCAAATGTAAATAAATAATAAAATAAAATAAAATAAAAATTGGAAAAAAACCCAACGCCACCCCACCCCACGCCACCCAACCCCCACCCCTAGCATATTTCCTAATTACTCAACCGGGGGCCTTACCCCTCGGATTTCCAGGCACCGACGAGGTCGCAGGCGCCCAGAAATCAGAAGGAATGCCCCTCGATTGAGTAATTGAGTGGGTTGTAAATCACGACCCATGGGTCGGATTCACCATCCATTTGGCTGTTACGGGGCCTCCCTCCTGGATTTCTGGGCATCGGCAAGCTTGTCGGCTGCCGGCGACCTTAATGGTGCCTAGAAATCTGGGGGGAAGGCCGCCTGATCGAGTAATCAAGAAATGTGGTGGGGGTTGGGCAGGGGGTCGAGTGGGGAGGGGAAAGGGTTCGGTTTTTTCCAAATTTTATTTTATTTCATTTTATTATTGCTTTACATTTGGTATATTTTTTACGATGATATATTTCTTATAAAATTTAATGTATGTACAACAATTGCAATTATTATTAACTGTTGATTAATATCAAAATGTGTGCATTTTAATTATTTTATTTAATAATTTTTTGTATTCGGTATATTTTTTACTGTGATATATTTTTATTAACGCGATAAATATTTTGTATTCGGTACATTTTTTACTGTGATATATTTCAACACAATATTACCGATTACAAAAGCTATTGTGTTGGATGGATTCCGTCCCGATGGACTATACGGGAAACAAAATATTTTGAACCATTTGAGAAATTTTTTTCTAGTTTGCACTAAAACTGCAATTGGAACAATTTTTTAGATTATTTGTGTGATAATAATAATAATAATAATAATAATAATAATAATAATAATAATAATAATGAATTATTGAATTAGAAATTAAAAAAAGAGTATAATGATTTAAAAAACAAGAAATTGATATTTTAATCAAAATCATACAGAAAAATAATATTTTATTTAATTTCTCATCTTCGGTTACCGGAAAAGACCTAAGTGGTCAAATAAATTAAAAAATGCACTTAAGTGTCGACGGAAAAAATCTTAATACACAAGAGGCAATACCCCCAAACAAAAAATACATATCTGGCACTTTTGCTAATCTTTGTCCATTTAATTCATGTCCAACTAAATATTAGCCATGTAATTTATTATTTTAAATAATTATAGTACAAATAATTGTAGTTAATTTTTGTGTTTAAGCTAATTATTTATAAAAAAATTAATTATTTCCAAAATAATTTGCTTGATAGCCATAATTTTTAGAATTATATAAATCTAATTTTAAAAAAAATCTAATAATTGAAGAGATGCCTTGAAATTTAAAAGATATCGATATAGATTCGGTTAATTAAAAAATTGATTAATGTTACAATTGAGTTATTAATTAAACAAAATTGATGTTGCACGTTTCTTTTAATTTTTATGTAAAAAGTAAATAAATTTTAATTTTTATCACACCAAAATTAAATCTGAGCAAAATTGCTAATTTTAATTAATTTTTATTCAGTAGCTAATTATTATTTTTAAAAATAATGATTTCTTTCTAAAATTAATTAAAGGTTCCAAACTAAGCTTTAAATTTTCATGTTACACATTTAGTTTAACTTTTATGTAAAAATTTAAAGAATTGTAATTTTTCATCATACAAAAATTAAATCTTAGAGAAATTGCTAATTTTAATTAATTTTTATTTCTTAGCTAATTATTTATAAAAATGATTGATTGTTTCTAAAATTAATTAATGGGTACAACCAAATTTTTTAATTTTTTAATACAAATTGGGATCGTAGTGGTGGAAATTTATGTGCGGTAAATTTTAATTTTTTAAAAATTATAAATTTATATATTGATAGTATATTTGTTCTAAAGCTCTCATCAAACCGAACAAAATAGATTCTTGATTTTTTTTATTTATAGGTAGAAATGAAAAAATGAGAGACAATGATAGTTAGAGTATTTAGATATTATGAAATTGGATAAAGTAAGGTAGAATTAATCAAATAAAATCGATATACATTAATTAATATTAATATATTAGGAAACAAAAAAAAGAGTTGGATATGGTTAGGAAATAAAAAAATAAAAAATGAGTTTATTTTAAATGGGAAAACAGATTTAAGGCAATAATAAATATAATAAGAAAAAATCTCATTTTCTATATATATAAATTATTCTATATATAGATAAAAGATTATATTAGGCAAATTTAATAGGCGAAAAATTTAATGAATTATTTAGGCGGAAAAATGCTCTTTATATATATATATAGATTTGTAAGGATTTTGATAGATTTTTAAATTGAATTATTTTCATGAAATTTAATGGACTTTTACTGATTTTTGATAGGATTTCACGGATTTCCACAGAATCCATAAAAATCTTCAATGGATTTGGAAGGAGTTTTATTTCAAAATTTTCATTGGATTTTTTGGAATTCATTTGACAATATATATTTTCATTTCACAAAATAAATATTATAAAACTTATTGAGATTAGAATTTTATTATTTTTCTCATTAAATTACTATTGTTTCAAAAGCTAAAATTAGTAATAATTAATTATTGTCTATACAATATTTTTATAAAAATTAATAATTTTATAACTACAAAAATACATGAATATTACAAACAGAGATTTCACAATATTTTGATATAATTTAACTCGAAAAACTAAAAAACCATCACATGTTTAATTAGTATATCAAAATATATATCAAATTATTAAAGTAAGGAGTAGATATAAAATATTTAATTATAAATTTTAAAGCTTTTTACAAACTTTTGTAAATAATTTTCTTTTTCATGAAAAGTTGAACAAAAAGAAGATAAAAATATTATAAGAATATTTTTATATCATTCTTATTGTGTGGTAGCAGGTGATGGTGATGAATAAAAGTCCATCAAAATCTTAGGGGTGAGTGATAGATTTCATCTGACAAATTATGTTTGTACTTTGTACTAAAAGATGAGTACTAAAGGATTCCATTAAAGTATTTAAAAATCCAAGACAACTTTGAATACCTCAAAATTTCGTAGGATTTTAAAAAGTCATCATTTAATACCTCATCATTTTGATGGACTTTTAAAAAGTCCATAAAAATCTATATTAAATACCAAGTATTTTAATTGACTTTCAGAAATCTCAATTGAATACACCATAACTTTTCCAAATCCATCAAATTCTTTAAAAGTCTTTAAAATTCCTTTAAAATCTCAATTGAATACACCCCCCTAAATTCACATTCAAATTATAAGATTATATATATATTTTTTAATACGCATTTTTGACAATGCCTTTTGTATTTGCTTTTATCACAAAAATCCAATTCAAATTCAAATTCAAATTATAAGATATAAGATATATATATATATATACACACATATATATCACAAAATATTGCTTTATCTATATTAATGTTCAATTGAAACATGTATAATCTTCAAATTTATAATAGATATATTATTTGATTTTTAAATTTTTTTGATGGATTAAACAAATTTATTTACATTTTTTCGGTACTAAAATCTGATTTGATTAAATATCCTTTTTTTTTTTTGTCATCTAAAGAGTCCATATGTCTATCTATATCTTTATCCAAGTCAAATTTACACGTTTTCCATCCAACTCATAAACATCATTTATATTTCTAGCAAAAATATTCATCTTTTCTAATTGTAAGATGACGTCATCTAAAGAGTCTAGCATATAAGATAATTATTTATTTGTTCGAACTGTAAAATGGCCTCATATATACACAACTATTTTTCAATCAGCTTTACACTGGATTTTGGGAGAGAGAATGAGAATCAATTTTACATTAAAATCCAATGTTGTCTTTCAGAATGTTTTCCAATTTCCACCATTTTTTTGGATTGAGATAGCACAGGTTTTTTATGGTCTTTAATTCACATTTTTTAATTGATTAACACTTTTTTTAAAATTTCGACCGGAATCGTTATAAATTTTTTGGCATGGGATTCGCCTAGTGATTCTTCTTTTGCAAAGCCGAAGAAGAAATTTTCTTGCAATAAAGAGTTTTCGAAAATCAGGGAAACGGATATAAACACCGCCTTTTCTTATACTAAGGTATTTTATTTATCATTGATATATGTTTTTCTCATTTCATATTAGAATGCCTTTGATTTAATCTCAATTTACTGCGATACATTCAAGAATTGTTTAAATTTCTAAATTTTTTACTTCGCTTATTTAATTCCCCCTAATTTATTTAATGCAAATATCCACACCCCAATTTCAAATTTTTTCGAGTTATTTAAGAAGTTCATATATCCTGAAATCTTTGCAAAAATCGAGAATGATATGGTTGGGCAAGAGTGCCAATCTCATAAACATTATTCTTTTTATTTTTTATTTCTTAATATTATTCCATAGCAACCCTATTGAAAATATGCTTTCTGGATGAAGAGGTGGAAGGCATACAACTACCTCAAAAAGTAATGTTTCTGACGGAAATATCGTGTATCATAAAAGGAAAATTTATCTAAAACTTTCAAATTTCTATATTGAATTTTAATGGTGTAATGGTTTGTGTGGATGCATTTACATCTCAAGGTAATAATCGAAAGGAGGCAACAACGCTTCGCCTTTGACAGTAGGTAGCTACTAGCAAGATTATTGAGATCTTCACTTCCATAATTATGCAATCATGGTTTGTTTTCTTAAATACCATAGAACTTAAATTTGTTAAATGCGACATTTGCCTTCTGTATATCATATTACTAATTGTAAATCTAGCCAATTTGGAAATAGACTTTTTGATGAATTAGCTAACATCTAGGTTGCACGGAAACTGTTACGACCCGAATTTCCGCTAATAAAATTTTGGTTACTACTTGGTCAAAACCGTTAATTATGGGCCAAAGTTAAATTATTAAAGGGATTTAACTTGGTCCATTAAAAATTTATGGATTTAATTGATCTAATTGAAAGTTTATGGGTTATGGATGCAATTAAGAGCCAAAGGATCAACTTAAATCAATCAAATAAGAGATGGGACCAAGGTTGCAAATTCTAAAGGAAAAAAAAAAAGAGAAAGGAGAAAAGGGAAAAAGGAAGGGAAAGCTTGGATTCGTCGTGGTTTCCCGTGGTAAGTGTGTTTCTTCAATTTTATCTTATGGAATTTAAGGTAATTAGTAAATCTAATTTTAGGGTTTTACCAATAGACATTGGGGATTCGAAATTTATCATTGATTTGGGTCAATTAAGTGTTATAAAGATATTATTTGGCCCTAATTAATTATTTTGAAGCGGAATTGATGGTAATTGAGTAGTGGGTGATGACATGGATTGAAACTCACATTACCTAGATGGTGAAAATTTAGGAATTTATTATGTGATTCAATTGGCTGGCTCCAGCGGTATGAAATATGGTAACATCAATGAAAGAAGTGGAATAAAGCAATAGAATTGGAAAATTAGAGAATGTTAGAAAAATTAAAGTTTGGTATTGAATGTGGGTAGGCAATTGGTTGAAAATTCATGTGTACAGGTTTTGATTAGAATACCGTTGTTATTTCAGGTGGTGCCGAGACGATTGGGGAAGCCCACCAACCGAATTAGAAGCATTTCGTAATTGGCTATCGACTCAATCAATGATTGAAATCATGCGACTCAATTAAAATTTCTTAATTGTCTTTCGATTATATTAAATATCTATTTGGGATTTTATCCACTGAATAAATATTAAGAATCAAAGTTACTTTAAATAATTTATTTTATATCGATTTTCGTCAGTTTAGATTTTATATAATTTTTAAAGATCATCGATTAAGTCGTCTATTTAATTTATTAATCAGATATATTTCAATTTATTTATCTTATTTAAATTAATTATTTGTGAATTTTTAATATTTTTGGAAGTCATGATTTATTTTTTTCATATCCTATTCTTTTCGTTAAAATTCTTTTAGGTGCTATCTGCACATGTTGCTAAATCATGTGTGTGGTCCAAAATCTTATGAAGAAATAAGAACGGTTGATGGGAAAGTATATAATATTTTCACAAAAGTGTCCTATGCTCGGGGTCTTGTAGACGCTGACATTGGGCTTCTAAACTGTCGTTAAGAAATCTGTTTGTCACTCTACTCATATCTGACTACTTGGATAGACCTGAGGTATTGTGAGAGAAATGCTGACAATATTTGTCAAAAGATATAGAACACAGGCATCGGAATACTCTGCATGACTTAGGTATTGTTGTTCACCATGATATGTTTACCCAAGTGTTATTATTCACGATTATATGTTTTTGTCTTCCCATTATTTGCATGATTTGATTGTTCACCTGTAATTTTCTAAGTATTAACTAATTGTGGGCTGTGCATTGCAGATTTATAGCTGACCGATGATTTATAACTAACACGACTACAAACGTCGTTTGCAATGAAATTTTCAGCAACCTATAGTGTTATGCGCATGAATCATATGAGATATGTTGTTCGTAATTATCAAAGTTTTTATTTAGCTCTTATGTTATATTTGTTTCTATAGGCCATGAGATATCATATATATAGATATTGGATTGGTTTCCTTTGGCTATATCTCATATGGACATATTCATTCAAGTGGAATATTATGATTTGCATTTTGGTTCATATTTTTCTATTTGTGCTACAAAATCTTAAGGGAATGGAATATTGACGAGATTTGTTCTTGCTTGTGCCCTCGCAGATGAATTAGTTAAGAGTACTATGGATTGCTATTTTTGTTACAAAATATCTCATCATTTTTCTATGCTGGTATAGATGGATATATAGATCATTGGCTTTAGGGTACTTAAAATGGTTTTGTACTTTTCAATGTTGATGAGATTTGTGTTTCCCTTTTCAATTGTCGGTTATCATGTGCACATATCACATATCGATTCCTTATGCGTCATGTGACAAGGAATCCATGGTGAAAAGATTAGAACAAGTTACCCATCACGCTTTCAAAACCAATATATTTATGAATGTTATAGTATGCTATGTATTGTTCTCCAATGTAATTGCATAGATAGAGCTTGAATGTTATTATTGTTTGGACTAATGCAAAATTGTGTTTTTCATAGAGATTTTTATATCTTTGTGTTTGTTTTAATTGTTACAAAATTGTATCAATATTAATAGATCGGATTTACTCCAAGTACAAGCGAAATTCTGTCGAATTTTTTCAAAAAAGTGTACATTCTTCTCTTAAATATTTTGATGTTAATGATTGTACTTAATAAATCCGATAAATCCAATTAATGTAATTAGCTCCCGTGCAACGCATGGGTGTTCCAACTAGTTATTTTGAAGCGGAATTGATGGTAATTGAGTAGTGGGTGATGACATGGATTGAAACTCACATTACCTAGATGGTGAAAATTTAGGAATTTATTATGTGATTCAATTGGCTGGCTCCAACGGTATGAAATATGGTAACATCAATGAAAGAAGTGGAATAAAGCAATAGAATTGGAAAATTAGAGAATGTTAGAAAAATTAAAGTTTGGTATTGAATGTGGGTAGGCAATTGGTTGAAAATTCATGTGTACAGGTTTTGATTAGAATACCGTTGTTATTTCAGGTGGTGACGAGACGATTGGGGAAGCCCACCAACCGAATTAGAAGCATTTCGTGGTTCGGTGAGTCGAAAAACTATATTTTTCATAAAGTAGCACGTTTTAAATTCCAATATGTCTTTAGAGATTATCTTGATATGTTGTTGCAATAAATATCTCAGGAAATTATGAATTTTATTGGGTAGAGTTTCCTTTCTAAAAGATTATGTGAAAATTCTTCTAAAAACCACCATAAAGTGCCTTGTTAGATTTACCCGCTCTGCACTGTTGTGATTTGTTCCACAGTGTATGACCAGCTTATATAGGTCTTGGGGACCCATCACCGTACACACATAGGCTTGGGGCCGTGTATGGTGGTGTTTAGCCTTTGGGGCTTGCTCTGCACGCGTATGACCAGTTATTCAGTTATTAGCTCAGCTTGAGTAGTTCGCCTTGTGCATCGAGTTTCTCTGCAATATGTGTGTTGTTACTCATTGGTATTTTCGGTGGTGTTTTCAAATTAATTGTAATTACACAGTGTTAACTTTAAATTTAACTCCCAATACTTTCAGAATCTCTAAACCTTGTTCAAGTCTCAAGTACTAGCTTGTAGCATTAGTTTCAATGATGTAATTCAGCTTTATTCCAGTATTTCACTTGGAAACTTACTTAGCAGTTCTTGTAGTATTTTTCAGTTACGCTTACATTTTAACAAGTTCAGAAATTTTCTTCAAAACTATATTATATGAAATACTTTATGAATATATATATGTGTGTTTTCAAATTCATCCACTCACTGGGTTATAAAACTCACGTATTTTCCTAATGTTTTTCTTATCAGGAAACAGTTGAGCTTGAGTTTGGATCGCTGGTTGACCACCACCATCACTTTTCATTTAGCTAGTACGATCCATTTATTTATTTATTCATTTATTAGCATTTAGTTGAAATTTCGCCCTCGTTTCACGGAAGGGTTTTTAAGAGTAGATTAATTGGCATGTTCATTGGTTTATTCATTAATCCTTTTCAATATTGTTTTCATTCGAGTTTTGGAAAACGAAACTGATGTTGGATTATGGTGGTTGTGATTGTTTTTAAAGATTTTAATATTCTTTGATTTGAAAGGAGATCTGTGCAATGACGGGTTGAACGTTTGGAGTTTGGAATAAATCTTTTACAGAACAGGATATGTCCAAAATACAAAGAAAACTCTGTCAAATTTTCTACAAAATATTTTCATTTTTTTTTGTTTTATTTACATCAAGATAAAATCACGCAATTATAGTTTGCCTTAGCGGTGGATCCGGGATTTAGTTGTTATCCACCGTTGGCACACGCCACGTGTCAAGTTATTAGAGATAATTTGGTGTGGGCGTGTCAGAAACGGACACGGAATACAAAACGGGATACAAAACGAAACGGAGAAACCTGATTTTTGAAAAATTTAGGATACGAAATGTTATGGAAACGTTATGTGGTAATTATTTGCTTTTCAATATAATTTCAAAATTCAACCTCCAAAAACTATTTAATATGAAGTAACTAATCAAGATATCAAAATAAAATAAATTTAATTAAAGCTTTTGGATCCAAATTTCACTTTGCATTTTAGGTTAATTAATAATTAGAGCTAGTTGCCAAGAAGAATTCTATTTACTTTAGTTTTTTAGGTTAATTACTTAATTAACATTTTTTGTGAACTATAATTAATTTTTCTTTTTTTCTTTTTTTTTTTTGAAAAAATCTAAATTTTTGTCGCAAAGTTTCCTAAAAATTTCTTAAAAATTTCTATAGAGTGTCCATAAAGTTTCCATAGAATTTCGGAATTTATTAAAAAATAGGAAACTTTTTTAGAGTTGTAGAAACGTTTCCGGAGAGTTTCTGGCGAGTTTCGATTTCCAACACGAAATGCTTGTCTTGTAGGAGTTTCCGTGCATCATAGGCTAACATATTCTGCTCATCTCTTTACGTGGTGTGATTATCAGAGTTGATTTATTATGTTAAATATTATTCTCACTAAAATATTGTACCTCTACAAGATCTTCTAAAGCACTAAAAAGAGAAGATTATAAGTTCTCGCTATTGTCTCAACTAAATCTTTTCCGTTCAGAGGTCAAACGGAACTAGGACTTTAAAAGGGTCAACATTGTTCTTAAAAGGTCAACTTGGGCATAGGGATATAGCCTTTTCCATACTCATTACCCTTAGGGTGTGTTTGATTACAAATCCGAAAAATGGTTTGAAAGAAAACGTTTTCCGGGTAAATGAATTCCAGCAAAAGGTTTTCGAGGGAAAATAGTAGTTGTAGGTGTTTGATTGGATTAATTTGAAAGTTGGAAAATGATATTATTTTCTTTATTTTTGTGTTTTTTCCATGAAATTTGATCATTCCTTATTTTTATGGTTAAAGTAAATTATCCATTAAAAGAAATAAAAAAATAACCAAACTTTTCCCGAAAAAAAAAAAAATCACATTCCCTCCAAGGAAAACGTTTTCCTTCAAAACAAGGAAAACAACAAAAATCGATAAAAAGCTGTAAAACCTTTTCCAGGAAAAAAAGTGCAATCAAACAGCCACGAGTGGAAAAAAGTCAAAATGAGTTTTCGGAAAAAAATACGAATCAAACACACCCTAAGTTTCTTTTTTGTTTCTTTTAGAGTCTTGTCCCCGAATTACAAATAATATTTGTTTTAATTTCTATTTCTTAGAAACAATGCATTTTTTCAAGTCATAAATTACTAACTTGCACAAGTTACTAATGTTTGTGGATCTGCATTTTGATTTGAGCCATGGTGTGAGTATTCGAAAGAATTGCACGTTTTAGCAAATTAAATGGCTATAATTCAAGCTTGTGTTTACTATTATCGTGGTCGATGTTACATTATTTAAGAAGTTTTCACAGTTAGGGGATTATTGTGATTGTCAACATTAGATTAGCTTGAGAAAACGCTAAACACATGTAACCTTTCATGATTTTTTGCCATATTTTATAAATTTTGAATAAAAAGCGTAAGTAATTCTCGTGCATCGCACGGTGTAAAACCTAGTTTAGATATAAATACAAATAATCACCTTATTATACCAAAATGGAAACGAAATTTGATTTCCAACGTGTTTTATTAGACATTACTTAAAATATTTTGTCAAAATCTCAATCATTGAAATCATAATCCGTGTGAAACTATAGTAGCATATAATTAGCCATGCTAATTATGTGTGATCCAAAAAGTAGCTAATTGATTTTGCAAAGCAGCTAATAATGCTAATAAAATGTAATCCAAAAAATAAAAATAACATTATACAAATAAAAACAATGCTAATATTTCGATCAAAGATTTGAAGAAATTTTCAGTGTAATATGGGCCTATAAATATATTTCAAGTGTCTAACCATTGCAAATCATATATAGCGCACAAATTTACTCACTAACCAAAAATTCAATATCCAAAATTCTATCAAAAAATGTCTTCCTAGCATAGGGTCAATCTTCTTAGACTATTGTACTAATTGTACTGATTAGCATAAATCGAACGGGTAGAAATTAAATTACTAATTGAACTATTGCTCGGAAATGTGAATTATTTAATATTGTACTTACAGAAATGCTAATTTATTGTACTAATTAGTATAGATATTTTATTCCATGGTGCAATTACAAATATTTTTTAAAATAAAAAAGTAAAAAACAAAACACAATTGAATAAAAAACCCAATAACAATTTTTTTTTATTACTTAAACTCATCAATTACAACAATTGATATGATAATTTTTTTCTAACAAGATAATGGTTAGGATAAAATTTTGTAAATAATTATTGAAATCTACAATATTAGATATGTTTCGTCATTTTTGTTTTGTATTAATATTGTTTTATGTAAATAAACCATCTTGATGCACGGGAGCAATGCTAGTTAGAAATACATTTAGTACATCGACTACACGTTCATCACACTTAACAAAGCTAGGATTCCAAGTGAGATTTATTTGAAATAATTTTAACAATGACATCACTAATCACTAATTACTAATATATAAAAGAGTAGATAATTGAAAATTTTTGATTTTCTTATTTTACCCTTATATGTATTTTATAATTCTAAATTCATCCTTATCTAATTAATTGGCAAAAGAAAAACGAAAGAAAAAGGCTCTTCATTTTCCTTTTATTTTTCTTATCTTTTGTTTTTATTCTTCAACTCTAGCTCTCATAAATTTTTCCCCAAAAAATCGACTTCATAGTTAAGTGAAAAAGTATATAATATAGATGTTAAATCAAATGTCTCAATTTAAAGTTTAATATGGGCTCATTTTCAAGAGTTAATTATGAATATATACTTTTTGTAGGCTTCAAAGATTACGGGAAAAAGTTATTAGTTTTTATATTTTGAATTTTCTATCAAGAACTCAATCTTTGACCCTTGATTAAACGAAGTCCAAATTTTATTTTTAATTTTTCAATTTAGTCCCTAAAATTTATTTTTATATTAATGTCCCTATTTGACTTGGTGTTTCCATCTTTTAATTGATTGTGTAATATTCTATACAATGAGACTTAAGTTGTAAATTATAAATTTACTTAAAGGGTATATTTTGGGGATCATTAGAAGTTTTAACGGTAGATGCATATCAATTGGAGAAAAAGTAGGATAAAACAAATTTTGAAATTTGGATGTTTCCTTCGATGTTAATTAATTTCTCACAATAACTAAGAATGTAATATAATTAATTACTTTTTAAAATTATATTATGTTCAAAGAGTGAAGATGGTAACTTAGTGTATTTAAATGTAAGATGTAACACTAAAGATAAGAAATTTTTTCATCATAATCCCTCCAATATTTATTTTTATCTTTTTAAGAATAACTTAATATTTATTCGTTTATAAATTATGAAATAAAAATCTATACAGATTGTAACGAATTTTGATTTGCCTTCTTTTTTTTTTTTTTTTTTTTGAGATGGTACAACTATTCCAATATTTTATTATTATTCTATAATATCATCATATATAACGTACGTGTCACAAAACCATGCGCGAACCTACTTTCAACTAGTTTTCTAAAATTTGACAAGCAAGACCTAAATATGGGGACCCATAGAAAATCCAAACCCTCCTATAGCAGCTCTGTTATTAACTACTACGGGGCCTGTTGGATGTACATTCGATGAGCTATTTAGGAAATAGATTATTTTTATCATGGTTACTCAAACCATTTAACCACGGTTAAAAACCAGTTTATATTAAAAGGAAGGAAGGAAGGAAGCAAGCAAGCAAGAAGAAAGCAGTCATCCTAGAAACTCAAATACCAGAGGACAGTTTGTGTACCGTGAAACTTCTCGAGAGAGATAATGATGATGATCAGCGACCCACCTCGATCGAATCCAACCGTTCAAATCCCACGATCATTCGACTGCCACTTTGCAGATGATCCAACGGCCATCAGTTACTCACCGGTTAACACTTTTGCAGCACTACAACGTTATCTACCGACGAACAAAGACGGTGTTGTAATGGAAGATGAAAAAAAAGGCGTAGTAATGGTAGAAGAAGGTGGGTCTTATAATGACTCTGATTTTGATTTTCCGATGGATGCTTTTTCGTGCGATGATTTTCGGATGTTTGAGTTTAAGGTGAAAAAATGTGGACGCATGAAGTCACATGATTGGACTGAGTGTCCATTTGTTCATCCCGGCGAGAAAGCTCGCCGGAGAGATCCCCGGAGGTTTCAGTATTCCGGCGCCGGCTGTCCTGAGTACAAAAAAGGAGTGTGTGTGAAAGGGGATTCATGTGAGTACGCACACGGCGTATTTGAGAGCTGGCTCCATCCATCTCGCTATCGTACGCAGCCTTGCAAGGATGGCACGCACTGCCGGCGGCGCGTGTGTTTCTTCGCCCACACACCAGATCAGCTCCGTGTATTCTCCTACCCGAGTCCTGAGTGCTCACCGCGTAGACTCAGCCATGAATCGTTCTCTAGAAGTGCCTTTGGACACTCTCCGGCGACAGGATCGCCGCCGGTGTCGCCCAGTGGACTCGCCGAGTCGATAAGTCGTCTGCAGATTAACAACAATGTGCAGTTGGGCCCGTGCAGGAGCCCACCAACATGGGGGCGTCAAAGCGGATCCGAATACGGGTCGCCTATTAGCCCGCCAGCACTTCGGCCCCGATTCTTGAGTTTGCCTTCGACTCCGGTGTGGACTCGGACTCGTTCTGGACTCAGTGAATTCGACATCTCAGAAACAACTGCCGAAGACGAACTAGTGATGGAGAGAGTGGAGTCTGGTTGGGACTTGCGGGCCAAATTCTACGCGAAACTCGGTAAAGAAAACTCTCTCCATCGAGTCGACTCAAGCAATCCGGATACTGATGTCGGGTGGGTTTCAGAACTGGTGAAATGAGTGATCGGGTCGGGCCGGAGTCCGGATAATGCGAATCTGGCATGGATGTTGACTCTGTACATATCGGTTGACTTTATTATATTGGCATGGACCGCATGGTGAATGTGATAGTTTTGTCATCAATTGTATTTCTAATTCAACTTTGAAGATGTATTTTTCACTTTTATGTACTTCTTGAAAATCAAAGTTCCAAGACCAAAATATCCTCGTCCTTGATGTGCAATTACATTTTTGTCATGTAATATTTCGTTTCAATTTTTTTTATGAGATTAATGTAATATCGGTTCAATTTATCATTAGTGGGACTTATCACTTATGTAATATCCTTGTACTTGAATTGGAATTACATTTTTGTCATGTAATATCATTTCAATATCTTAGACTTGCATGATATCTTCGTGCTTTAATTGTAATTACATTTTTATCACGTTAATATTGGTACAACACTTTCCTGAGTGTGACTTGTAGCAATGGTCAGGTAAACATTTTTTTTTATTTTTTATTTTTAATGTTCATGTTCTTGAAATGTTTAATTAACTCTTACTCAAACCCAACTCTTATCTCATCACTAAAATGAGCGAATAGATTTTCAGTTTTTCACTATTCCGAACCTATTCATTAAGCATACATGAAATGTATAAATTTTATACCTATCTCGGCCTTTGGCTAAGATCAAGTGTAAATGTGTCAATTTCGTTTAAATGGGGTCTTGCTATTTTCTATTTTATTATACTCGAAATTGTTCTCTTCTTGAATCTAGTGCTATATTAATATAGCACCAGCGCTGACGTGACTGTTTTCCTACTGTCACATGATTGTCCAGTCACATTATAGTTGTGTGGCTGTCCAGGTCAGGGAACTAAGAGAACATGTTAATCTCTTACTATATTATTGTCTAAGTACACCAACAAACATTGACCTCTCTATTATTAATTAATTAATTTATTTATTTATTTATTTTTGCATCACTAAATTTTTATTTGCTTTAAATTCATCACAAATGGAGTTTACAAACTACGTGGTTTGTTGGTCCCAACTGAAAATCAAATGTTAATCTTCTTTGATATCTATAAGATTTTCAATTATTTATCAAAAGTTAATTATCAAACAATATTGTGTTAGTTAACGCGTGGGCGTCAAACTCAGTCGTCGTTTCGAATGAAACTTGGATTAAATAATAATGAAGAAGTTTTATATTGATGGTTTGTTTGATAAAGATTATTGGATAAATAATTTGAGAATGCGTTGTTGGGAAGTAAAGAAATTTTTTTAACAATATCGTAAAGAACTGTTATATGTCAATATAGTGAGTGATTGAAGATAATATTAAAGAAAATGATTTTTCCACAAGTTGTACCAAACAAACTCAAAGTTTAGTAGCCATAATGATACTAAAATTGGAAATCAACTAGTGAAATTAGCTTATTAGTATTTCGTAAAAATGCTAGACACACACTCGGATTGTGGAATATACTGCACCATATACAAAAAGATAAAATGCCTATTTTTTCAGCTTCCTTTTGTAAGGGAACAATACATTTTCACCGTAAAACATCTTTCTATTTGATACATCTCATCAATTTTTAAATCTATAATCATCAGCAAGGTTTTAAAATATATAGGGTGGGGTAAGTATTTAGGGAATCGCATTCTCTCTCACTTTCAACATACTTTTTAACGCTTTTTAAAATATTCATCATCACACGTATCACATCGTTAAATTGTTGTTCGGGTTGTAAATTTAAAAATAGTTATACCATTTTTCTCATTTTATACTGATATATAAACCCACATAAAATGATATGACAATACCAACAACCTAATGAAACCAATTGGCTCCAATAAAATAACTTTCATATATTATGCAAGTTGGAGTAATTACAAAAGGTTTATCTTCACTTTAATGTGGACGGATAACCATGGCCTTAGTAGTCTTATCCCAACTTTAGTTAGTGAATAATTTAACTCATCATTGATATTTGTAATTAGATTATATTTAATCAAGCATAAACTTACAAAATAATCTCTCTCCAAGGTTGATGTTTCAAGTAGACAATTTTTTAATTAATATGGCTTATTTGTCAAGTTTTCTAGTGATTGCTAGTGGTCTAATTTCATTGGCGTAAAGTAATTAGGTTTTGTAAAAATTATTAAAACAAGGGGCGGCTTGACAAAAATATTTCGAGGGGTCAAATCGACCTATTCAATCAATGGGAAAAGAAGGGACACAAATTATTGCTGTTAATCTTTTGTTTGATCTTTTTATTGTTGTCAACTTATTTCTAATTTTTCGAAATACTAAAAATTTGTTCGTTTTCATATTTTCTAGAAGGAAAAAAAAATATAGAAGTATTAAAAAACAAAGACAAGATTTTGAAAGAAAATTCAAATTATTTTTTTATCGTTTTGAGCAACATTTCAATAAAAATAAGCGAATATGTAAAAGTTCGGCGAACAAACAGTCAAAAATAAAAAATTAAAACTGAACTCAACACTCACTTGAAACGACAAATAATAAAAAGAACGACACTATTGTACCTAATTATGAAAGCTTGCTAGTTAAGAAAATAAAATTAATCTAATTGGACTACATAGAACTAATCAATTTTCTATAAAAGACAAGAAAATTGTTTGAGACAAAAATGCCGCAAAAAATTGATTAGCACGTAGTAGATTAGGTATAATACGATTTTGATTAAGGCTTATGATTTAGTTCGGTGTAACGATCAATTTGGTGCCACCGATCATTCTTAGGCCCCCCAACAAGATAATCTGTGATATATCCCCCAGTTTCTTAGCTTTCACCATCTCACGATTTTATTCTTTTTCTTTTTCAAATATTTTTTATTTTTCTATACCCAAGTTGTCCAAGTAAAATGTGAGGTGACATGATCTTGAGATTATGCGCATCGGCGTGATGATTAAAGTGAATAACAATTAGGCCAAATATCAATTGGATTATATGAAAGTGTACATCTAAATTTGTATATTCGAGTGTATATATTTTAATAGAGGAGAATGTAAGATACCATTTAATTGTAATGCAAAAAATTGACCAGGCTCGTTGTTGTTGTTATTATTATTATTATTATTGATTGGACCGATGTTGGGGATTCAAACCAGAGACCTTCTCGATAAGGGGCTAAGCTTCTAACTATTAGGTCAACCTCGTTAATTCCTTGATCAGACTCTTTTTAGCTCAAGTAATTTCAAACTTACACTAACAATGAGCAAGTTTAGTTTTTAAATTTTAATTATACTTGAATAAATTTTTTTACTGTCAAATAATTCATTAATGTTCATTTCGCAGTGTTAGCTTTTGAATTAAATTGAAATGATATACTGATGCGGTGGTCTGGCAAGATGAGGGGTGGATTGGGCTTGGTGGTGTACTTCGATCTGATGATGATTTTGTGGAGATGGCCTTCGTCTTATGTCGGCATTGCTTCTTTTCGACTGAGGCTGCTGAGCTTCTTGCAATAAAGGAAGCCCTTCCGTTTGCGCGTGACCAGCGATTGCAGGTCAAGCATGTGGAGTGTGACACGTTGCATGCTGTGCAAAGTCGGGCGTCCTCTAGGCCTTTCTCATCTGCTAGTCATGTAATACAGGATATTCGTAATTTATCTTTTTAGTGATCAGTGTGGCTCTTGTTGTTATATTCCACGTTCACGGAATATGATGGCCTACATGTTAATTACTAATGCTTTTCAGTTTTCTAGCGATTGTTTTTGGATTGATTGTATCCCACGGTATTTGAAATCGATTTTCTCATTTTTCAAAGGTTTCTAAAACATCTTGTTATCCTATTTCTACTTGTTATCCAAGCTATAGATTAAGGATTTATTTAAAAAAGTTCTTTAGATGAAAAGTAATTAGGAGAGAATGTGTTTAGATAGATGTGAGAAAATACTAAAGAGAGAAGAAAAAAATAAAACAATAACGTCAATATAAACGTTTGTCTATTAAAGATATTTTAAATTTAAAACTAGTTTTGTTGTAAGACCATTTTTTTTGTTTTTAATTTTTTATTTTAAAGAGAATTTATTCATTAATTGAATCAGTAGAATCATGCATAATTAAGCCCTCCAGAAATGGAGGCACCTCATTCCGAAACATAGAGGCGAGTTACTACTATAAGCACAAGTATGTCGGTCTGTGTTGAGATCTTTTCCGCTGAAAATAATTTTACGAAGGAATGTGAGGCTAAATCGAGATTGAGAAGTGACAGATGTTTTCAAATGAAAAAGTATATTTTAAAGAGAATTTATGATAATAAAGTGAGAAAATCCTAGTGATATTGATAATAGATATTTAAAGAAAATTTATGACAATAAAGTGTCAATACAAGCATTGTGATTAAAAAATGTTTTGTTCTATAAAAGATGTTATTAATTATGTTGATTTACTCGAACAATATGTTAAATATATGGTTGAAAATTGGAGAAAATATATTAAAGAATATTAAATAATTATATGAGTAATTAAAAATAATGAGAAAAAAATTAATGAAAATTAATGAAAAAATGATGAATAGAACAAGCCCTTAATATGATAATATTATTAATCAAGAATTGGGATTTTGGCGCAAATGACCCCAAAAACTAGTCATGTTGCAGATTTAGTCCCAAATAATAAAAGGTAGCGCAAATTGCCCAAAAAAAAACTTTGGTGCCCAAATGGTATTGTCATATCATTTTATGTGGATTAAATAACCAAAATGTGCGCGTCTCTAATGTTAAAGAAATTTTTGAAAGTTGTGATATTATATTAATACAAACAAATATTACTGTATTGAAAATTTTTAATAAAAACTATTTAATCGGTATCAAATTAATTCAATAAGATTAATTACGGACCAAATAAATCACTCATAGAAAAAATAAAATATAAAATTATATAATTTAACTCGGACTAAAGTACATATTTTTCAAACTTTGGGACTTGATTATAATAATATCTAAAGTTAGAATTTTTGTGCAATTTATTTCAAGTGAAATGGACCAAATACGTTTCAAATTTTTTAATAGTTGATTTTGACTAACGATTAAACGGACGGATTCCATCCAAATATACTATTTGCGCACCAAAATTTTTTTTGAACCATTTACTCTATTTTTTATTATTTGGGGCTAAATCTATGATATAGCTAATTTTTTGGGACCACTTGGCCAAAATCCCTCAAGAATTCAAGCCATCTCAATTTATAAGGTTTCTATCAATGACTATTATTTCAATGATGGTATCAAATCATTGTGTTAAATTATTATTCTATTTTTTACTGTAACAAACACGTAGAAAGTATTCGTTGTTCGAAATAACAGCAATTTTATGGTTCGGCTAGGCCGAAGATTGATATCTTCGGCCTGTGAGACATGGATGGTGAGCCCCCGCCTCCGGCATTAGGGGGCTTATCTCTTATCTGATAGATTAACAATCTACCAAAGGGGTACTAGAAAATTTCCATCAAAATAAACATTCGCTACTATTTTTTAATCACGTCCTCTCCTAAAAGAACGAAAATGAAAATACAAAGAAAGAAAAACAAAGAGGAGCCGACAAAAGAGACAAAATTCCTGGTTTTTAAGAGCAACTTTGCTCAAAAGGCGGGAGAGAAACTTGGGATTTTCTTGAAATTTGTGTAAAAATTCTGCTTTACATGATTGTCAATTTTTTACCACGACAAGGTGTAATCTGACCAACTATTGGGAGCTGTTTGGTTATTAAGGCCTTGTTCTATTTGGTGTTAACCAAATTCGCACGTAATTCCGTATCCCTCATACTTATTTTCAATTACATATACATTTTCTAAAATAATATTAATCACATATTTTTACACGGAATACCGTACGGAACAACTAAACCCCCAATCAAACAAGGTCTAAGTTGTTTAGAGCACCTCCAATACTTCATGTGGATTGGCACTTACTTAACCCGTAGAAATTAAGAGAGAGATACGCATAATAAAAAAATTGATTCCGTCATTTTTTATTTATTAATTTATATTTTTTTCACTTTTTTCACACTTTTTTTTTCATAATTTCACGTATAATGTGTAAAATCAATATCCAACTTCACATTTTGCACTATTATTTTATTATTATTTTTAAATTTCTTTCTACCCCTCTCCTATTTTTCACTTCTCCTTTTTTTTTTCTCTACACAGCCTTCCATTTATTTTCTATTAAAATAATAATTTTCTCTCTATCTTTCTCATCTATACCATTTCCCCAATCCACATCCCATTAGAGATGCTCTTATTCACTTGCACAGTTAAAGGCTTCTGTAGGGTTTACTGTAATTTTTAAAGGTAAAAGAAAAGAGCTTACAATGAATAGGTAAAGTTTAGCTAGTTACGTAGACAAAAAATTATATATTAATTGATATATTAATATATTAAATTTAATTAATATTTAACATCGATAGTGGACATATTACATACGGCCTTGTTTGATTCACTGTTAGTAGAAAATTTTAGAATTATGTGTAGATTATGTGGTTAAAAATGAGATGATGTATTAAAAAAGTTAAAGTAATTATGCGTGTGGTTAAAAAGAATGAGAGAATTTTTTTTTGGAATTTTATGGTGAATCAAACAAGGACGTAGTCATTATAAGCCACATGTTAACATTTTATTAAACAAAAAAGTCAATAATAAAAGTATATTACAGAAAAAAATTATTGGATACAATATGTAAGCTCACATATTAAAATCCTAACTAAATTTAACACAAAATTTAGCATGTGACTTAAAAGATTCTTTTAATATATACATTAATACAGCCACTGTGGATATATAAATTTACGGTGTAGTTAACTTATGACTCTTAATAATATGTGAAATAACACCTTCATTATGAATGGTCTTGGGCCTCAATTTGGCAAAATTTCATTATTCATATAAGTAAATAATAAAAAAATTTACCTTTAGAAATTAATATTAAATGAATTTGATTTTCGTCTCTCAATGTGTTTTCTGTAGCTTCTCATCTCAGTAAATAATGCCTTCTTTATCTTAAACTGACATTTGACTGGGGTTGACTTGATCTCAATTTGATTTGGCAACAATTTTGATCAATTCAATTGGTTAGTTTATTTATTAGATCTTTAACAACAACGACGACCACAACAACAATAACAATAATAATAATAATAATAATATTATTATTATTATTATTATTATTATTATTATAAAGAAGTTTATATGTTGGGCAAAGTTACATCGATAGGCAAAATGATCATTGTCGATTTCTATTTATTTGACAATTAAATAGATCGGTGAGCAATCAACACGATGTGATATTTGAAGCATAGGAAATCAACACAAAAATCATATCCAATTGTTTTGTCTACACCCTACATAATTAATGCATCTGACTTTTGTCCAATTTTTTTAAGATAATAAAAATTAGGTATACATTTATTTCATATATCTTCCCTGCATGTCCATGAAAAATTATTGCTAACGGAGAGTAAGGCTCTGGTACCCACTGTGGGTACCTTACGGTACCCACACTTGGGGAAAAAAAAAATTTGGAGGTCGGGTGAGACTTCACCATCAAAAAGAAGCGATTATGTATTCATCTAAATTAACATATAGATTCCAAAATTTAAAAATTTTTTTAAAAATTTTTATGTCGACGCTGGCATTGATTGGCTTCTGTTCCCCACAGTGGGGAACAGAGCCAATCCGTGCTAACGGAACATGAGAAGGAATGTTCAAATGTAAAAATCCCTTATTAGGTTTTCCTATTTTAATTTATACCATATCAACTTGACATTGGCTCAATCAACAATTTTGGAGAGCATTTTTTGATACACAATAACCATTCTAATTGATGTGTCAGTTAATTTTAAGAGTCTATCTTGAGTCCAAAATCACTGTATCAAATCCTATCTTATAAGGCAATAAAAATATATCATTCTATTGAAGTAATATGTTTAATTGCATCCGTGGCTTGTTTTATTGGACAATTGAAACAAGATTTCAAATAATTGGGTATGTTCAAGCACCAGAGCAGGTTTCGTATTATAAAATTAGCGCTAATATGGCAATCAAGAAACTTGGTTAATTTGTAAAATTAATTCTCCAAGTTTATTCTCTTTTTATTTGTGGGCATCGATATAAACTCTATCTCTCTCTTACAATCCACATAGCCATCCACTTATGCATTAAAGATGCTCACGTCAATGAATTCACACACACACATTGAAATTTAGATTATTTTGTCAAAAGTGTCGCTATTTCTTTAGTGGATCCCGATCAAGACGTGCTCCTCTCAAGCATCTTTGGTCCTCATTGTAAAGTCAATTCAGACATACGAGACTGTGTGTCATACATTAAATAATTTTTCTCAAAAAGTTTTTCTAGACATTTATTTCATGACATATTTTTCATATTTTTTAATATTTTTTATTTTTTTATCACACTCAAAAATCATTCTCCTTTTTTCTTTTCCAAAATCTCTACCAAACACACACTTATTATCATTATTATTCAAAAAATAGTACAATTTTAAAATTCAATTTAGAAATTAATTAGGGAATCTCTGATTGCATTAAAAGGTTAATTTCACCATTGGTTACTGAAGTTGTATCAGAATAACAATATGGCCACTGAATTTAAAAGTTACAGCTACAATCATTAAAGTTTCAATTACTTTTATAAATAGTCACTCTATTCAAAGGTGGAATTAATTTGAATTTAAACGTATATAAATTTGAAATACAAGGATGCAGTATGAAATTTTAACAAAATCTCTAAAATTCCCTAATTTGCAAAACACCTCGTTTCCAACCATATGTCAGTAACCTGCAATTCTGGCACCAAGCATTTACGTTTCCACTATACATTGAAAAATCGCAAGTCCGACACCGTGGACGGATGTAACGCCCGCCCAGCTCACATACATATACGCTAAATGACGACGCCATATCAGAAATACAGTGCACGTCATGAACATAAACATAAAGCCACCTTTGGGCTTAGGCCACCTTCGGGCCGTTACATAACATATGGCCGCCTTCGGGCCCGTACACGGGTTTTCTTTTCATTTCATAACATAATGGAACTAGACGTAAGGTCCGTCATTCATCAAGACACGAAACCCTAAATTCATTTCTTTCAAGCATATAACGTAAGGCTAGGTTTCGGTTCCATTACGCATCAAGAAGATCTTTTGATTCTTCGCCCACACACCTCATCATAGCGCCTAGTGACCTTCGCCCACTTCACGCACATCACCTACGCCAAACATATAACATACGCGACATAATGAGTCATAAAGACTCGATGATAATAGATGCAATCAAGGTCACACGTTCTTTTGGGCCCTCTTGCGAATCACGTGCTTACATTGGCGCCATTTTTAAACATATGGTCGGGTCCCATAATATAACATAACATCATTGGAGACATCGATCTCCCATTGGGGCATTGGTTCCGTTAGACCCAAATATCGGCGTGAGGTCACGTGAGCGTAGATCCTCGTTAGGCAAAACATTTTCATTTTGTAAATACGTGATAGGCATTTCATTCACACGCATGCATTCATGACATGATCATGGGTAGCACTTACCATTATGCCTTGTTTCTTTCGCATCGTCATCATTCATAATGTAACCCATAAACAAGGCTTCATCATCACATCGTGAACACAAGCATAAAACATTACATATTCGCATTAACGTTAACTCACATAAGGCCACGACATTCAAACGTAGAGCATACGACATTACAAAGTGTCACGCTGGTTCAACGCTAGTTCATATAAGCGCATCGTCACATATTGTCGCTACATAATCATACATGAACGCTGCTTAGCCTTCTAGTTGTTCCATTACATATAGCTTCCTACACATGGCTTCACTTCCTTGGTTCATTACATATCGTTTCCTATAGCCACGTAAGTCACATAAATTGGCACGAAGGTCACATAAGCCACATAAACGCATACATAGCATCATCACATCCTATCATAACCATAACACAAGGCCAAGAGATCCTAGCATGCCTCTAAGGTCTCTAATCATCATAATCATGCCATATCTTGTTTCTATCATATACAAACATGCATATACTTTATAAAACATGTAAAGCAACCATTACCCACCATAGATGGGGTTCAAACAAGCATGGAGACCATCTTCTTCCTCCTCTTCTTCCTTCTCTTCCTTTTCTTCTTCTTTCTCTTCTTTCCTTTCTTCTTGTAATCATAGATTACACAAGCATTACATAGGTCATATATGGAGTGGGAGATGATTCCATGGGTTCATGAGGGTCTTGGAAGGGTTTTGGGAGTGTTAGAACCGAGCTTGGATGAATAGTGCCCAAGAAATGACAAGAATCATCTAAAATAGCCATATCTCACGACTTAGAATTACGGTCAGAATCTCCACATTTACGGTCGTAACCCATGACTTACTGGTCAGAACTCCATATCCTTACGGTCAGAACCCGATCAATACGTCAGATCCTCTCACTATAATGGGTAGATTAACTCTCCTCAAAATCCCTCAGATTTCATCTTCTTGACTTACTACAGAATCTCCATTCCTTACGGTCGTAACACCAATAATACTACAGATCTAGAACCATACTGGCCGTAATTTGCTCTCCAAACTTTTAGACATTTTCCACTATTTACCATTTACGGCCAGTAACCTTTGAACCTTACGGCCGTAACCCCCCATGCGTAATTTTCCCATTTTCATCTTTTTCGACGGTCGCTTTCAGATTCTCGGGACATATCCTATAATGTCAACACATATCGTGAACATATCATATACATGAACGCCATACCAAACATCGCCACGCCATTTCATCTCATATACGGTACATATCACGGAATCATATAATGATTCACATACCTGCTCGGACGACCAATTCGGGCGGCATTACATCCTTCCCTTAAATAAATTTCGTCCGCGAAATTGCTTAGACTCGACTGGAATTCGTGGTCTCCTATCCTCTTTCCTTTTCCATGTCTCCTCCTCATCATATACATATACGGACAAAAACGGTCATTCGATATAACACAGCTCATATAACGTATACGTAATCAACATATAACGGTGCCATTATCATAAACCTGATCCGAGACAAAGCCGACAAATCATTCAATCGCATACATAGGAGTATACACAAGAATTCGGATGAGACTTTCTGAACATAAACATATAAACATACATGCATATCGAATTCAGCGAAGTTCCCCATTTCTCGCACATATACCAAACTCGATCCGCATATATCGATCCTCGAACCTCATCTTTATGCATTCACCCGATAACTCAAGATAAGGAATATGAAAGAAATGAAGATTCCATGGCATATCATATCATATATACGCTATACACATCATCATTCTGGATCATTCGTAAAGAGAGCGCGATTAACTCGGCGATATTTCTTCATATCTCATACATACATAACATTAAGGGTAGAAGATGAGCCGTATAATGGAGCACATAACGATCATAGAGAGTCGAAGAAACAAGAGGCGAGCAAAAGAGCTATCCTTCATTGCATAACATAACAATGCTACATAATCGCTGGGCTTACCACGTCACTCTTCCGCTTTTCATTTACATAGCCTCCGAGTTTCTTTTCACATAACAAGAACAAGAAAACAACGAAGACCATACTATCAATCGAATTCCATCTGATTCGAAACATTTCATACTGAGCTCTTCTCTTTCATTTCATATACGTGCACTACCAACACACTGCCCTCGGACCACATAACTGAGCTAAGGTTCAACATTAGATAATATAGCACTCATGAGACTCGTGGAACTCGAGATTCATTTCATCTAGCATATCATTCACATCTTCTTCCTGGTAACATAACATAAAGAGAAAAGCCATTCATTCGCTCCGGAAGTCACGTTATTCGCACATCATTGCACATAATTTCACCTAAAATGCCCACATATAGTTCCCACTAATAAAGAACATAGGAACATTTCATTCGTGACATTTTCCTGGATTCAACATAATCAGTAATATAACATCCGTAATAAACATAGCCGTGAACGAGCTTTTAAATACCTACGGCGATACATATCATATATAACATAAGAACATACTGATTCGATTATCATTGGACGCTCAACAAATCACAGTCGACAGAAACTAACACATAACGAATCATACGGCTTTCAGTTTCCCTAACGGATCATGTACATATTGTCACTACCTGCATCGATCAAACACATTTTACCACTGGCCATGAGGGAATGTAACCCTGCTCATGCATTCAAGTATATAACTTCTTATCATTCATCCCATTGACATAGTTCATCACATAAAGAAGCAACCAAAACAACTGGTAGCTTAAGTAGCCAGATGCATACATATCACATGGACATAGAGCATAAATCAACTTCTAAATCAAGCATAACGAGCCGATAACATTTATAAAACATAGCTGCACATAAACATAAGACTCGATCGACTGCTCATATGATTGACAACTCATAACTTAAGAAGCAACCGGTTACCGGCATAACGTGAGGTAACATAGACTTACATACTCAAAGAATTCACAAGAGAAGGCCGAGCTAGCATAAAGAAAGTCAGAGAAGTCTAACGATACATGCATAACGTCATAAATCATATAAAACATGTGCTATATATCGAAATAAACGATACGCCATACACCGCCATTCAAGAACTTGACTAGAGAATACCTCGGCCTTTTTTCTTTCCTCATGACATACATAACATAGACATACACAACATCGGCCGTGACTTCATAGACATACATAACATTAGCCGTGTCTCATGGAGAACACCGCACATGACATAACATATAATTGCTCGCTACTTCATAACGAGAAGCGTGAGCCCCAATCACCACTGCGAATATAAAATGTAAGATAACATAGGCCTTTAGAAACCTCGCCATTTCATGATTGAACACATAATCGTAAACATAAGATTGAAGAAAGGCCAGGCTACTCATATTGTCACTGACACATTAGAGCCCCTGTTTCATTACATAATACATCGCATAACATAAGCCGCTCTCGGAGTGCCCTCGCTCATAGGCAACTATAGAAGCATAACCGTACGTTGAGTTAGGCCGAACTCATTTCGTTACATAACATAACATAGCATATAACATATAGCATATAACGTATAGCCTGACGGCACATGTTGACTTAACTTGAAGTTCGAAATAAATGAACATCACATACTTGCCACATTCGAAATAAACGAATGGGTTTCATGGCCAAGTTCGAAATAAACGAACAAATACATCGGCCATTCGCTTTTAACATCATCCGTATGCACCACATAATCACATAAACATCGAGAGACATAACATATCCGCAACGAGGTGCATTCATTCACATTTCATTCTCGAGACGCTCTATTGATTACACGAATCAATCGAGTAAGCTCGCTTCCTCATTTCGCATACCATACCGCATAAACATTCTGTTGAGTGACATCACGATACACATACATTTGCTCAACATATCTGGAGCCATTAACGCCACGTGCATATTCACATTCATATGCCGCTTCACTGCACGACATTGAACCGCGTGAACCGTGAGTTCAAACACCACATGCCTTTCGCTCCACTACACAACATAATGAAGTCACTCCCATTTCATTCATCAAGCTAACATTCATATAGCAACTGCTCATACGCCATCACATTCATGTCATACTCATACTCGGATCTTCATTCATCAAATCAGTCATACACATCGGAGGGAGACAATTAGGAAAGATGAGACATTCCACACTTTACATTTAGTTCCCACCAACACATCTCATAACATGCATTCATACTTCCATACCATAACATAACGCCATAGCATACATCCCATATCCTTCACACATTGTCTTATACGCCCCAAGTTCCGTACTATAACATAACATAACATGCTTTTTCACATTGGGACGCGCACATAAGCCACATCATATACATAGGACACCATCGGGGCATAGCATACCATTTCATGTCATATCATTCATTTAGCTCCCCGTATTCATAGCATAGCTGCTCATGGTATTCATATCGCCATATGTTCATTGCATTCACATCGTAACATATCATCATACATCGACCTTTCATCGTGGAGTGGGCGAAGAGTCCATTAGCGTGTAGGGCGAGGAATCTTGCTCGATACCACCGTAACGCTCCGCCCAGCTCATGATACATATATCGTCATAAATGACGCCATATCGCAGCTGCGTGCACGCATCATGAACATAAACATAAAGCCACCTTTGGGCTTAGCCACCTTCTGCCGTTACATAACATATGGCCGCTTCGCCCGTACACGGGTTTTCTTTCATTTCATAACATAATGGAACTAGACGCAAGGTCCGTCATTCATCAAGACATCTAAACCCTAAATCTATTTCTTTCAAGCATATAACGTAAGGCTAGGGTTTCGGTTCCATTACGATCGCAAGATCTTTTGATTCTTCGCCACACACCTCATCATCATAGCGTCTAGTGACCTTTCGCCCACTCTCCACGCACATCACCTACGCTAAACATATAACATACGCACATAATGAGTCATAAAGACTCAAGTGGATAATAGATGCAATGCAAAGGTATGTCACACGCTCTTGGGCCCTCTTACGAATCACGTACATTGGCGCCATTTTTAAACATATGGTCGTCCCATAACATAACATAACATCATTGGAGACATCGATCTCCCCATTGGGGCATTGGTTCCCCTCGTTAGACCCAAATATCGGCGTAGGTTTACGCGGGCGAGATCCCCGTTAGGCCAAAACATTTTCATTTTGTAAATACGTGATAGGCATTTCATTCACACGCATGCATTCATGACATGATCATGGGTAGCACTACCATTATGCCTTGTTTCTTTCGTGACGTCATCATTCATACGTAACTCCATAAACAAGGCTTCATCATCACATCGTGAACACAAGCATAAAACATTACATATTCGTGCAGCATTAACGCACTTCACATAAGGCCACGACATTCAAACGTAGAGCATACGATTACAAAGTGTTCACGTTGGTTCACGTTGGTTCATATAAGCGTACGTCACATATTGTCGTCACATAATCATACATGAACGCCAAGCTTAGCCTTCTAGTTGTTCCATTACATATAGCTTTCTACACATGGCTTCACTTCCTTGGTTCATTACATATCGTTTCCTATAGCCACGTAAGTCACATAAATTGGCACGAAGGTCACATAAGCCACATAAACGTACACATAGCATCATCACATCCTATCATAACCATAACACAAGGCCAAGAGATCCTAGCATGCCTCTAAGGTCTCTAATCATCATAATCATGCCATATCTTGTTTCTATCATATACAAACATGCATATACTTTATAAAACATGTAAAGCAACCATTACCCACCATAGATGGGGTTCAAACAAGCATGGAGACCATCTTCTTCCTCCTCTTCTTCCTTCTCTTCCTTTTCTTCTTCTTTCTCTTCTTTCCTTTCTTCTTGTAATCATAGATTACACAAGCATTACATAGGTCATATATGGGAGGGGAGATGATTCCATGCATGGGTTCATGAGGGTCTTGGAAGGGTTTTGGGAGTGTTAGGAACCGAGCTTGATGAATAGTGCCCAAGAAATGACAAGAATCATCTAAAATAGCCATTATTCGCGACTTAGAATTACGACCGTAACTTCCACATTTCACGTGTAACCCATGACTTACTGGCCAGAATCCGATCAATACGGTCAGATCCTCTCATCATACTGGCCAGATTAACTCTCTCAAAACTCAGATTTCATCTTTCTTGACTTACTACAGAACTTCCATTCCTTACGCCGTAGAATATCAATAATACAACTGATCTAGGAACCATACTACCGCACTGCTTCCTCTGAAACTTTTGGACATTTTCCACTATTTACCATTTACGGTCAGAACCTTTGAACCTTACGGTAGAATCGACATTTACGGTCAGAACTCACATTTACGGCCGAACCCCCGTTATGCGTAATTTTCCCATTTTCATCTTTTTTTCGACGGTTACGCTTTCAGATTCTGACATATCCTATAATACAACACATATCGCGGAACATATCATATACATGAACGTCATACCAAACATCGTCCACGCCATTTCATCTCATATACTGGTACATATATCGAATCATATACGTATTCACATACGGTTCCGGGACGAATTCGGGCGGGCCATTACATGGGATGTCTCTGAGTGGGCGTAGAGCCAACTGGATTGAGTCGAGGTTGGCACCAATGTGAACCAATGATCACATACTCTAAGGGTGTGTTTGATTGTAAAGTCGGAAAATAGTTAGAAGGAAAATTTTTTCCGAGTAAATGAATTTCGGGAAAAGATTTTCCAGGGAAATGATAATTGTAGGTGTTTGATTTGGTTAATTTGAAAGTTGGAAAATAATATTATTTTTCTTATTTTTGAGTTTTTTTAATGAAATTTGACCATTTTCCTTATCTTTATGGTTAAAGTGAATTGTCCATTAAAATAATAAAAATAAAAAAAAGTATCAAAATTTTCTCGTAAAATAAAAACCACCTCTCCCAAGGAAAACATTTTCCTCCAAAATAAAAAAAAGTGCGGATTTCGAAAAAATGTGGAAAACGTTTTTCCGAAAAAGAAATGGAAATCAAACAACCAAGAAAGGAAAAAAAAACTGGAAAATGGATTTTTCCTAGAAAACAAATGTGAATCAAACACACCTTAAATTCTAAGACTAGTAAACGTCAACTTGAAAAATTTACAAATTTGGTTTCAACATTGTAATTGACTTCCCAATCATCGGTATATTCATGGAATTATGACTGTAAACTAAATCCGTTTTGGTCTAGTAATGTTATTTATTTGAATTAGAGAGGGATGTTTTTTGTTCGTTGGTTTGCCAGATTACAAACAAGGTTCATAGTTCCCAACGATTAATTCACTACGCATTTTGAAATGCTTCCAGAACTGGGTTCTCACATCGGATAATTTGATGTATAAGATCCAATTAATGAGGTGAGGGTAAACTTTTCATAACAAGTTGATTTTGGTAGAGGAGTTATGCTCAATATCCCAACGTGGTATCAGAGTTAGGTTCAGTTATGATGTTGGGTATCCCCAATATCAGTGGGTCCACAGTTGTTTGGCATGGTTCACGATGTGGGTGAAGGAGCGTGTTAAAATCCCACATCGGGTAATTTGATGTATAAGATCCAGTTAATGAAGTGAGTGTAAACCTCCCATAACAAACCGATTTTGTTAGGAGGAGTTAGGCTCAATATCCTAACATGGTGTCTGAGTTAGGCCCTGTTATGATATTGGGTGCCCCCAATTTCGAATGATCCACAGTTGTTTAGCATGGTCCACGCTGTGCGTGAAGGGGCATGTTAAAATCCCATATCGAGTAATTTGATGTATAAGATCCAATTAATGAGGTGAGGGTAAACCTCCCCTAACAAGTTGATTTTGTTAAGAGGAATTATGCCTAATATCCTAACACTCCCGAATACATTTTAATAAATTCAGACATTGTGTTTCCATCCTAAAGCATTGTTGATAAGAACTGTAATCTATGTTAAGCAAAAAAGATCCAATGCGCACGGCATTGGATCATTGGTGCCATGTTAAGTAGCATTAATTGCAATTGCAGATTTTTTGGTGTAAATGCTCTATGTCGGAGTTACAAGTTTTCCGGCTTATGGTGGAAATGGTTGGTGCCAAAGTTGCGCCTTAAGTTCACTTTTGAAGAGAGTGGTGGTTGGTGAAATTAATTAAAACTTTATTGACTATGTGAAATTTTTGAATTTCAGTGACTATTTTATTATTTTAGTGTGACTTCAATGACTACTGGTGAAACCAACCCCTTAGAAAATGGTGGAAAGAAAATATTTTTGCCTAATTTTCCATTTTTTACTGTTTGATAGCTATTCATCAATCTGAAATTGATTTTCCGACACTTCTCGAAATCTGTTATTTTTCTTATTTTGAACGAAAATGCTTTCCTTAAAAGGGATGAGATTTCATTTTCCATCTTTACCGCTCTTTATTATGTCAATTCCTAGTTCCAATCAAATTTTCCACTCCTTATTTTCCATGGAAATACTTTCTAGGCATTTCAATTCTTGGAAAATATTCATGCAGATTCCATGCTTTGTAAAAGCACTCTTAGTAATTTCAACATCACACTTTATTGATTGTTTAACTGACTCCAAGTCTAACTTGCTACAATCACCCTAGCTTAATTTTTTGTCCAAATCAATTATATTTTGTCATTGACTCATTTTGTATGGCACAGCATGCATCTCTCTTTATTAGAAGATAGAGTGATGTATTGTGTGACATTGCATGTAAAAGCTGAAAAGTAGCTAAATTTCAAACTATTAGTCATAACCCAACATGCACGGCACGTTATTTGTAAATATTTTAATCAATGATAACACGCTAGAATTTTAATGCATGTACAAAGATGTTAACAAAGGTCCTTCTGCATTGAATTTCAAGGGGGCAATTCAAGAATTGTGCATTGATAAAAAGTTGGGAAGTGCATAAAATCAAAATGGAAAAGTATATCGTGCGTCGTGTGACAAAAATTTTCTCTTACAATGTTTTTACGTTGGAGATAATGAAATCATTTGTTTCTTTTGAAGGAAAAATAATATTTCAATACGCTCATTTATATTTTTTGGTTAAGTTTCTTCTTTCTCCAACCTCATTGTGTTCAATCTTGTACAATTTTTCGATGATCTTATAATTTGGTCAACAATATGAAATTTTAAAATATACATAATAATAATAGAGTTTGGTCCGGTTATCCACACATTGGTGGATGGTTGCCACTTGCACAGTGGTAGATGTAGAGGGGGTTTGGGTGGTCACGTACCCCCATCCCCTGATATAATTTTTGTTTTTAATTTTAAAAATTCAAAAAGTATTAAAAAAAAGATTTTTAATATTTTTTTAAAAGATTAGGAAGATTTTGGTTTAATTCGATAAGTTTTCTCATTATCTTAGTCTAAGTGTATTTTAATTTGATAAATTGGAATTGTATATATTTGATAAATTACAAAGTATGTAATTTTATTATTTGTATTTTATTAGTTAAGCATCTTTATTTTGTTCTACTTTTACATTTATGTAAATGTAAATATATGATTTTAGTTTGAAATTTAATACTTCTTGTAAGTTAATTTTTTATAGGAATATTAGTCTGACCTAAAAAAATTTTGCCGATGAGGGGAACCATCATGAGTGCCTCCCTAACTCTAAATCTCTAGATTCACCACTGCATCTGCCTCCCCACCATTATCATCATGGAAGATACGTGTTATGCATCTGCCCATATATAATCACCATAAGGTGTCCACGTGTGGAATGGAACATTTGCCCATGATAGAGCTCCAAATTTTAGTGCTAGATCTTTCAGGGGAAAGGACATTTCCATAAGCAAAGACAGGAAAATTTTTCGCTTGTGCCGATAATAGAAGTTCGTCAAGGAAGCCCATGTTTCATCCTTATTAATAGTTTTTCCTCCCATTCAATATTTGAAGGCTTAATAGCGCAATTGGGACCCAACGTTTATACTCGCTGCTCAATCAGGACTTGAACTTTTTTTCTTGGCATTTTCGTCCCCAAACTAATATTTCTTTGCATCATAAGGGTTTTTGACATTTATACCCTTCAATTCCACACGCTGCTAAGACGATTGTTGACCAACCGATGCGTTTCGATCGCACACCACCACCATTGGGTGCGTCTCGTCATAGGGAACAATTTTGTCAACTAACCCAACCTCTAATTCAGCTCCTAAAGTGCCCAAATCAATGCCTAAAATTCAAATTTTGCACAAATTTGGGGCTTTTTGATCGGAAAACGATTTTGCAAATTGTTGGGGTTGTGAGACATCATTAGATGATGCTATAAATCTATTTTGAGCCACCAATTTGGAGGAAAAATTGAGCAATTCATTCTTAGACCGAAAACTATGGTTTATGTAATTATTTGTGATTGTGTTCAATCCATGAATACCCATACAAAATTGAGTTTGGGGATGATTAATACGGTCATAGACGCTCGTTTTTAGGGTAAGAAATTAAGTGGAAGTGGCCAGAATCATAGAGTTGGTGTTTGAGGACGAAAATGCAAAAAAAAAAAAAAAGTTCAGATCCCGATTGCGCAGCGAGTATAAACGTTGAGTCCCAATTGCGCTATTAAGTCTAAATTTATTTGATTTTATTTAATTAAAAGGGTAGTAGTGTCTTTTTACCATGAAAAGTCCTTATGATGCAAAGAAACATTAGTTTGGGAACGAAAATGTTAAGAAAAAAAGTTCAGATCCTGATTACGCAGCGGGTATAAACGTTGGGTCCCAATTGCGCTATTAAGCCATATTTGAATTCCTTAATACACGCATCTACTGGTTAATACTACTATTACATATTCATCTGCCTCATTAATTAAGCGGCGAGTGTATAAGCGCGTGTTAGGGTATGTGTTTTTATGCATTTTTATGTGTTTTGATGTGATATAGGAGAGAGAAAAAATGGAATTGAATGGTGGAGATTTGTGTAGTACAGGTAGGTCCCACGAGATTTGTGTGTAAAAATGTGTAAAAATGAGTAGGAGAACCTATGTAATAATAAATGTTCACAAAAATTCTCAAACATATGAATTCGAAAAAAAAAAGTAATTAATTTCTTTCGAGGCATTGGCATATATATACAAGATTAGAGTTGTAATTGCAAGAAAATCAAAGAATATTTCATTTTGCAATATTAGCAACAAAAAAATAGATTATGACCAAGACACCCTTGAACTTTTTCATTTTTCCGCTTCAGTCCCTTTCCTTCTTCCATTTTCCGATCATCTTCTCCGGCGCCTTCTTCCATTTTCCGGTCATCTTCTCCGGCGAATTAACAAACTCCGGTCGTCTTCTCTGGCGAGCTCTGATCATCTTCTCCGGCAAGCTCCATTTTTCCGGCCAAAATTTTTTTCCGACAAGCTCCCGTCTTCTTCTCCGACGAACTCCATTTTTTCCGGCCAATTTTTTTTTTTATATAATTTTTTTGGATGGAGAGAACCAGATCTGGTTCTCCATGGATGGAGGACCTTCGAAAAAGCGATTTGAAGAACCGATTGAGAAGAAGGGCAATCACCAAAGAACATCTCAAGCAAGTTCCAGATCTCGTGTTCATCTTTTTCTCGGAAGAATCTGTCAGAGAAATGCATGTATGTGTGTGTGAAAGAATAGTGGCAGTGTGGGGATGAGATCTACCAGTGTAACATTACATACATGGGACTGATGGGAGTTTTTGGATTTATCATCTTCTTTACAAAAATACGGTGAGAGCTTTGGAAGGAGAAGATTACAGTCGGATTTTGGGGGTGGGGTGGTTTTTGGGGTAGGACAAAGTTGGAGGGTGATGTTGGGGGTGCATGGGTAGGTGGGGGGGTGATATTTGGTAAATTTTTTATATGATTTAAAAAAATTTATTATTTTTACAAATGTAAATTTGAGTTGACTTTCTAGTATTTTATAAATTTTTTTTTGACATTCTTGCTATTATTTCATTTCTTTATGAGTATTTTAATGTGTCTCTGTGTATAGATAATGTATCTATCGATTTATACTATATTCAACTGTCTAAATAATTAAGTGGCCAGTAATGAAGCCTATTTATTTTATTTTAACTGTCTACCGAAATTCTCTAATACATGAATTCGAAAAAAACATTAAGTTATTATTAATAAATCTAATTGTTATAATATAATGGCTTTCCCTAATATCTGGTTCAAACTGTTGTTACTTACATGAATTCTATTGATTTTTTTACTTGATGGGCTAGTAAACCGTTTTGGTTTGATAGGTTAATTACGGCCATCATCTTTTTCAGCCACCTACATAAGGATGAGTCTGCACGATTTATTAACGCATATGAGGGTATTATTGAAATAATCAAACTATAGCACGGTTAAAATAGTCCAAAAATAATTCCCACCCACATGGCCTTTTTTATATTTTAAATAAATTAAATAAAATAAGTGAACGACATATTTTGTGCAGAAGAGAGAACTACACGACATATGTAATGACACATCCAATCCAATATATATGAATACCCTGTTTCATTCAGCCAATTTAAAATTTAAAAAAAAAAAACACAAGCAAACAGCAATTTGAATATCTTCCAGAACAATCCTGTAAGCAGCTTACTATTATTTTATTATCTTGTGATTTCACATATTTGTACAACTTAACATATAATAAGAATCTGTTTAAAAAAAAAAACAAACAAACAAATACAATTAGAATTGTACTATGATGATATCGAAAGAAATATGATGCATCACGTCAGGTACATGCATTCAGTACACAGTTAAAAAATAAAAATAAAGAATCGGACCAAGAATTTCCAAGAGCATTTCGCTTCTGCCGAGAAAAGCCAGTTGCATGCATGTTACGGTCACTACTCCACTATTCATTTCCAAAAGATCAAATGGCTTAGAAACAATTTTAAACACAAATACTCACGTTTGGAGATACCCGTAGCTTTGTGAACTATTATTTTTGACAAAATAATAAATAAAACAAAATAATAAATAAAACATTATCTTTTTGTTTGAACTGTGGTAGAGATCAGGATAGTAATAGAAGAATGCCGTAGGGACAATGTATTCAAAAGGGAAACATAAAACAATATTAAAATGAATCAATATACTAGCAAACGATTTGATTGTGTTACAATCTCAGTTGTAACAGAGATAAAGCAGGCAGTCACACACATTTTATCTCAAACATCAAATCGAGATGAAAAATTATTTGGCATGTACCTATACAAGTACTAGAAATGAACATACAGTTTTACAAATACGGTGGTATGGCCTTCATCTTTATACAGATTCTTGAAAGTTCACGGTGATAACTGAAAAAAACAACCAAACAATTGTCCCTTCAAATGGATTTTCACTTGAATCCATCTATAATCAAACACACTCCACGGAAATGCAGCACTAAGAGCTCAACTGAGCAAATAATCAGAAATAAGAACACCAGTGGGAAATGAAAGTAGGTCATGCTATAGCTTACCTTTTCAAAGTGCCATCTCTGCCTGTAGCGCAGCAAGCTCATCTTCCTCAGCTGTATTCTTGCGAGCAGCTGGACGTGCAGGCTGCTTTCCGGCGGCTGCTTGAACTGGGGCAGCAGGGGCAGTTGTTGCGGGTTGCAGGAGTTGTTCCTCCAACTCAGCTCCTTCCAGCTCTTCGAGTTCTGCCTCTAGTTCATCCTGTGATAATAAAGGAATAAGCATACTCAGATTTATCAAAGGAAGAACAGGTTCCAAATAAACACATTAAATGATTTTTATTTGAAGGACAGGTATCAGAAATTGGAGAACGCATACTTCATCAAAATCAGCAGCTGCACCAAGTGGTGCTGACAGTGCTTCTTGAATCTGTTTCATATTTTCGGTTTGCTCATTGATCTCGTCCATCGTCTTGTCCACATCATCAATATTACTGAAATGGAAAGGCAAGTAGAGATGAGAACTTATGCGATACTAAGGATGCTACATAATGATGACAAAAAATCAGAACCGGTTGACAACATCATATCAAACTTCTGGGTAACTGTACATTATTTACTGAAACGGACTTTTCTCTTAGCAATAACGTGTTTATATAGTCCCCCACCAAGCTACAAATAAATAACTAAATGAAGAGTTCAATACAGCATTTCTCACATCTTGGCCAGCCTGTGGAAGTCTAATTTCATTATTCCCAGGATATGATATAAAAATGCAAGTGTATATCAGTTCCTATGTATTAAAAAATTCCTACTATAAAACAGTGGCAATGCAACTTACGTCGCCTTCTGCATGGCTTTCATTGCAGCTGCTCCAGTTCTTAAAGCGTCAACAGTTTCTGTTGTAGCTTTTGCACCTTCCAGCATTATCATCTGAAATCAAGATATATAAAAATGGTTAACAATTCAAAAAATATGAAAAGCGCGTTTCTTGAACACTGTTGTTCAAACAATGCCCACAAGCACCTGATCATGAATGCGCAATTGAAAATTTCCAAGCTGTTCAACTTGTTGTTCATAAAGCCTCTTTCTCTTCAAACATTGTATTGCAGCTGTTGACAAAGTCATGGTAGATAACTCATCATAAAATTTACAATATAAGGGAACAAGCAGCAAGCACCACTGTTGCTTATAGTATAAACTGCGGGCATTAATTTGTTCATGCCACCTACTCTGACTGCTGGCCTAGATGAGACAACAGGAGGACGAAAATGGATCAGAAGAAATAATTCGACAAAGAGCAGATTGATGACAATGTGATTGATACATGAAAATTTAAGCCCCCAATAGAAAAGGGAGAGGGAGGGTCTACATATCAGGATAAGTAACAGTTGAAAATAATGGAGATAATGTGTCCTGAAGGAATCAAAGAAATGCGGAAAATCATGTGATAAGGCTCCAAAGAGAAAGAAAAGGACTCCAAGGCAAATTTCAATCTCACAGACAAAGCTCTTTACTTATCTACACCACACGAGTTGACAACAACAACCAGTCAAAATGACAAGGATATTTCAGGTTGATGCCAGCTCTTCGATAAACTGGCAGGGCCGGTTGGCAAGGCAAAGGGAAAGTGCTTTTCCAATTCACTAAGGTTGTCGCGCTGTAAATCGTAACATCATTGCCTTTTGAGCTTATTTAGCTCAATAAATTGTATGTGCACAGACACAATACATGAACATATAGTGGTAGGCCTAGTTCAATAAATTTTACGTGAACGGACACCATACATAAACATATAATGATAGGCCTATTTGGTTGAAACTTATAAGATGGAAATTTTGCAAAGTTCTTCCATATTTGGCCTTTCCTAAACTACTCTGTAAATGCAATATTATACATATTCCGGTGCCCAAATACATTTTATTTTTGTAGCTAGCTAAGAGGCAATGATGCTAACAAGAAGTTCTTTTGTTTCAGTACTGTCAGACACACAATTAACCTTTTTCCACAAAAGCAAACTTGAATCGGCACATGGAGAGTGAGGCCGCTTGAGACAGATGCTACCTTTTGTGGAGGCCAAGTCAGTGGACCCACCAGCACCCCGGCATGAGAAAGAACCACTGATCCAGCATAATGATATTATATGTCATGCATTAGAATGACCTATATTTTTTTATTTCGCATGTGGTTTGCGCTCCTTTTAGAACTAGAAGTTGTTTCGTTTTTTCTGTTTTTGTATTTTTTTTCCTTTGAGCAGATAAATTTAACAATATCTTGAGCTGACATCAAAAGCAATTTATTTTTGAAACACTCTAGAACATGTTAATGAGTGTTACTGACTATCATGGATAAGCACTTGTTAGGTCACAAACTTTCAAGTCATTCCAATCCTTCTGTGGAAAAGCACAATAGCTGTTGACTCATAACTCTAGGACTCAAAATGTGGTTTAATAATCCGTAGAGGATTGACCTAACACATTTTAGTTGCATGTGTCGATTCTCATAGCTATATTCTTTCAGGACAAATAATTAGTGTCTAATCTATGTGCCACCATGAAGAACACAAGTACCAACAAAACAAAATGAAATGGGATATAAAAGTAGGAAATCATCATACCAATTTCAGGTACCTTGTAAAGCTTATACTACAGCAAATATCAAGAGCTTGTTTGAAAGCTTTGTTGGGAAGAGATTTCTCGGGAATAAGGATAAAAAGTAAAGAACTTTATGGAACAACATGAAAAATAATACTCTCTCTCTCTCTCTCTCTCTCTCTCGCCCCCTTCTTTTTTCTGTCCATTTGAAAATGAGTCTAAGAAAAATGATTGTTAAAAGTGTTTTTGATCATTTGATGTACAAGAACTAAACTTCGAAGCTCCTCAAAAGGGTCATATACTCATATATGATTATCTATTTCCAAGAGTATCACTTTCAAAGAAAGCACAGTCAATTTAGATTTTTAAGGATTTTTATACACTTTTAAACTGAGTGATTTTTGTAGAATTTAATCAACTTGTGTTGACTTCTATATATTTTCACAGAATCTATAAAAATCATCAATAGATCCAAGAGACTTATGTATAAGGAGTTTTTTGGACTTGTAAAGAATTCATTTATTCATTTAAGATTATAAAAATATATATAACAAATTTCAGGTAAAATGATTTTGAGGGAAATAAATGAAAAAAGATACCTTGTGTTCCGCATTATCAGTATGTCTACACATGTATTGCGTATGATAAAACAAGCTATCAAGAAAACAATCTAGTAATAAATTGTGGCATCTTTTTAAACAATTTCACAAATAACTGATCTTTTTCACAAAAAGTTCAAAGAAAAAGGAATAAGTGAAAAATCTACCAATATATATATATATATATATATATATATATATATTTTTAAATTACAACTAAACTTATCAAAAAGGAAGAAAATAATGGGGAACAAAAGGGGGAAAAAGCAATATGTGAGAATAAAGTAAATAATAGTATCAAGTCAAAAAGAGGTAAAAATATTTTTCTTATGTATGGGAATGAATGATAGACTTTCTATTTTGGTATAAGTCTTTTCAAAAATGTTGAAGTTGAATGGCAGACTTCTTGTGACAAATTATGTTGGTGATTTCAGGTAAAATAAATAAATAAATTACCATCCAAAGGATTTCATTTAAGTCTTTAAAAATTACAGACAGTTTGAATACCCGATGATTTTCTAAGCGTTTTAAAAATCTTAATTTAATACAACATGAGTTTTATGGACTTTTACATCAATATATTAAGACTTTTACATCAATATATTAAGAGTTTGTTTGCTATGACTTTAAACAAGAATCACTTTTTCAATCATCATTTTCAATTTGACCAATTTGACAATTTTTTATGATTATTATTTTTTTTATAACATTTTCCACATTTCAACCAAATATTCTATAATCATTTTTCCAAAAATCTCTATCAAACATACCCCAGAGGCGGAGGTACATGGGGTCTTGTTGGGGCACTGGACCCCACTGAGTTGGTGGAAATTTTGTTAAAGATAATCCTAGCCCCAGCCTAACATTTGAAATTGGCAACAATATAAGTTTCGATTCCCTTTGTAATTGCCAAGAAGAAGACAACAGTAGCCAATAGCTTCCAAATTATAAAATTGATCCCCAATACTCTCTCAGCCTCTAGAATCTGATTGGTAAAAGCTACTTTTGTTCTTAATTTATAAATCTTGGAATCTATTTTTAATTATTCAATTAATCTTGATGCTTTCTAGCCATTGCCAATGGTTCCTCTTCTTCTAATTTTGTGCTCCTAATACCTATACCTATTTTCTTTAGATTCAATGTCAACAAAGTTTTGACAAGAAATAACTTTTCTATGTCTATAGTAGTAATTTCACTAGTATCCACTACAGAGCAGTTGTAAAATCTTGGTTATATTTTGATATAATTGCATATTGTTTTGTTCGTAAATTTTTTTATAATTAATATGTGCCCCATTGAATTATACTCCTGCCTCCACCAATGCCCCCCATATACCTCAAGATATTAAATGGGCTTAAAAAAGTCTTAACTAAATACATCTAGACGTTTCAAAAGTCCTTTAAAATCTTTGAAATTTTTTGCCATGTATAAACCCACAAGCATCTGGCCTGAAGATCAGGATACCACAGGCATATATTTTAGACAAAAGGCATATTCTCAAACTCGGAAAATTCTAAAGAGATGTGTAGGGTGGAAACTGGACTTCTGATGAGCCATAATAGATCATACCCCTTTTATTTTTAGCTCTTGTAAACTCCTTGGCATTCTCAACCTCGGCGGCAGCTTTCTTCAAGAGAACTTTCTCTTTTTTCTCTAGCATCTCAAGAGTCTGAAAAGAATGACCGAGCAAAACATGTAGTAAGTCATAGACATGAAATAACGATGACAATTCATGGAGAAATTGTAAACTGACCAAAAACCCTTAAACCACAACCACTCTTTTCACCACACTGGTTGAACTAAGAGAGTTTAATGCATATAAATAGGTTGCAATATCACACATCACCATAACTGGCCATAAAAAGCAAAAACAGCTGAAATAAACATGTCATATCTCTTCTAACACCAGATGCAAATTCAGAATGGCTACTTTGTCAAGTCTAACTAGTTTTCATGCAATGCCAAACTTTCCTGTAATTAGCAACAAACTTCTTTTTCCATATTGATAGAATTTTACTCTTGTAAAACATTAATCATTCCATTCAATTTCAGTTATAGTCTTTTGAAACTTAATATCTAGTAACATTGAAAATGTTATGAACCCCCCACCCCAATCCCAACCCAATTCTTTGTTGCTAGGATTTTACCAACACTTCACTGGTTCAGGCGGGGACTGCAATCCCCTTGCCAGACCCACTTTTGGGATTTCTGTGTGTTATCCGTGCTTAATCAGATTGGGGGAAGGGCAGGGATTGCCAGAGCCAAGTTTAAATTCTCATGATTTTTATGTTCTTTTTTTCTGAAATAGAATGCTAATTACATGTTAATTCAGTTTTGTTAAAACTCGCATGACACTTCTTTAAAACTTCTCTTTAAAACACATTTAGATGTTTCTTATTGTCAGTTTGTATTTTTGTCTGTACAAGACTTAAATGGGACAGGAGCGGGACCTACCCCCGTCCCATCTCAGTTCAATTCAGGAATCACCCGACATGATCAGACTGAGTCTGTCCCAAGTCTGGAACCCTCGCCCCATTGTAAGCTGTATTCTTGACTACTAGATAACAATATTGAAATACAAGAAGAGTTTCCTGAACTATGTCATAGTAGCATCTAACAAAGGCCACCATAACAATATTGAAATACAAGAAGTGCACCCTGAACTAGTCAGGGCAGAACTTAACAAACCCCCCGCGATGTAGCCATTGGTGAAGAGAATATCTTTACCTTAAGCAAAAGATATTCCTCTTTTTAAAAAAAAAAAAAAATTAATAACTAAGTCATAAACGTCATCAAAGTTCCATACCTATCTTTTATTTGGAGCACCAGCCACCATGTAACATTCACTACCCATTTGCCGGTAACAGTAAGAACAACCAATTTGTAAAATAATAATAGCAGTTCAATATATAAATTATCTGTGTTTTCATAGTGTATAAACATATTTATTTAAAAAAATGCTAAAAGTCAAACCACTTTTTATGTAAATACTCTGTAGAATCCACAAATAAAACCACCCAATCCTATCTATTTATAACACATTCCCGATTGTGCTCAACTTGAAGTGGCAATGAGAATTTGCATTAGTGCTTGCATGATCACATCCAAAAGAAAAGAAAAAAGTGATAGAGATTGAAGATTCCCAAAGTCTCTATTGAAGATTCCCAAAGTCTCTACCGCTACTTATAGCATTCCATAACTTGACAAAATAATATAGAAACAATGAATTCAAAACACTATGTCAACCTCGCGTTAAGGAGATTATCCGCCCATGCTACCTATCACTGTCAATATCTAAAGAAATTATCATCCTACATGGATATTCATTTCATTCCTTGGTCTCAATCTGATCACATGGTTGAATACAAACCACCAACCTAGGATAGCGTGCCTCCATTTCCGAAGATCAATCTAGTAAGGGAAACTGCTTTCAGTCCTTGCACGACTGAAAATACAATCAAATGGTGAAGTCTAATCTCATGAACATTATTGCTCCACAAGGATTCTAATATTCTCATAATAATTGCAAGATAAACTCATTACAACAAAAATCAGATAGAATCCATAACTAATTTGAAAAACCGCACAGAGCTACATACTTACCTCATTTAACTTGTCCAGCGTTGCCAGAGCATTTGTCTCTTCCTTCGGTTTCCCAAAAAATCGTGTAAACATCGTTGTTTATTCCTTTAAATACAAAATTTCCACAATACAGAAATTCAAAAAATTTCAACCTGAAATAAACAAGAAAATTGACGATGTCACTCGATCTGGGTAATATAGATGTATATTATGACAAATCGAAGCAAGCAAGCACGCAAGAAACCGCCGACTGACCAATTGGATTAATAATCCGCTTCTCTGATCAATGATGACTACTGGGGATTGAACCTTTGGGTATGTGTATACGAAATCGCTTTGGAACGACCCCTTGGCATCGATAATTTTTTAGGAGAAGAAAAGTGAAGGGCGACACCGATGCCGATTTTATTTTTAATCAAAAAAGTCGTTTGTAAGTAGAATTATACTTACGATAGGTCACCTGAGCTTGAGTTTGAGAAGGATATTTTTCTTTTCTCTTTTTGTTTGAAAAAAGACGTGGTGTTCAAAAAATATATGAAGATTGTCTTGAAACATTGACGTGACTCGCTGAAGTCATCTTGAGATATATGAGAAGGATAACAAAAGTCCTCTAATGCAATTGAAAATTGTGATCGCTTGTTGTAGCTAAGCAAAAATCATATCAAAATTTAAAGAACCTCAAGACAAATGTATAAAGGAAAATTGTCACAATCCCATTCTTCCACTGGTTTCCAAATACATACATACACATATAACGTCCATTAACCTACAAATTTTTACATATTTTTATACATTATTTTCAACTCCACTCATTTTCTCTCACATCTCATATCCACACATCTCGTGGAACCTATCTGTACTACAAAAATCTCTACCATTCAATCCCGCTCATTTTCTCTATTATATCACATCAAAACCCATAAAAATTTATTCTCTCTCGTAGTCCTGCTCCAATGTCGGGACACACGCATCGAAAATCTATCTACTTATAAACATTTTATCATGCTCACAAGTAGGCATTGAAGCACAATTGCGGACAAAATATTAGGACAGATTCTCCAAAAATGGCACCCAGAACACCAAGATATTAAGGCCTTGTTCTTTTGCACATAATTTATATGCACACAATTCCGTACAACTTCACACACATTTTCAATCACATATATATTTTTCAAAATAATCTTAACCACACATTTTACATAAAATACCAAGCATGACACGCCTGTTAGCATGCACATTCTTTCTCATTTTAATGCATTCTTTTCAAAATTTAAATTTGGTCAAACAAATCACATCCACATATCAACTCTACTTTTAAATCTCCACCACCAAACTCCACTAATTCTCTCTCTTCCTACTCATAAAAATACATTAAAACTCATCCGCTAACACCCTCTTATCACTAATCAAACATACCCTAAGAACAGATTCTCCAAAAAGTCTTTTACCAAGATAATAAGAACAGATTCGCCAAAAAGTCTTCTTTTTTGAAAAGAACTTTATCAGACAAGCCCTTGAGCCCAAGATGGCACCCAGAACAATAGGACACATATAATACATAGTTTTCAGCATATTATCCAACAATAAATTTTCAAAATATTATCCCTACTTGTATACAATCCTCCATGCCAAAACATATCACAGACAAGATAAACACCAGCTGAAATTGGATAACAGACACGACTTACAACTACATTTATTCATTCATACTGTTTCCTCTCTTCTTGTATAGACCGGAAGATTCGAGCAGCCGACTCTGTTGCTGACCTGGCATTACGAGGAACAACCTTAATCACGTGAGCAGGGTATTCAGGCATGGGAGACAGGACACTACAGTCAGGATCGCCGACAGCTGATGATGTGGGAAAAAGTGGCAGCGCATTTCTTCCCACCACGGCATGACAATCTCGACTATGCTGTTGTCTTTCAGTCGGACTGCTTGCCGTGCTCGTGTGTTGTTTGTTTTTCTTCACTACATTGAAGTGGTTCGTTTGTTCATCAGACGACCCTGAGAGGGCTGAATTAGTGAATGGCGTGCTGTAATTTGGGAAGTAACCGTGGAGCCCAGCCGGAGGGAAGGATGAAACTTGATACTGATGATTTGAGAAATTACTCGTCCACGGAGCAATTACTGGGGGTCCACAGATGGGACCTGCAAATCCAGGTCCAGGGTACGGCTTGTATACTAGTCCTTCAGAAGGAGACATAACAGGGATCAACCACTGGTGGCCCTGTGGCTGATTAAAAACCCATGGAAGGGCATTATGGTCATTACAAGAAACTGGCTGATTATTAGTTTGCACAGAATAAAGGTGTGGAGTCCTTCCAACCGTGTTCTTGGACGGGCTGGGCGGAGTCTTTCCAACGGTGTTCTCGGCTGACCGTTCAATGTTGGAATTCGGCTTCTTGGAGTTGCTTTTGGCCTTCGCAATATAATCTAATGAGAGTTTCTTTGCAGGAGAAATCATTACGGGTTTGTCCAGATAAGCAGCTTCCTCGAGCAAAAGATGTGGTGAGGCAGCAATCAATCTCTGAACCTGATAACGATGAGAACTATTATGAAGGCAGCTTTTTTCGATAAACCAGAACAAGGGTAACATGAGAACTAAAAAAGAAAGTTGAAGATGATGAAGAAAGCTACTTAAACTGATGCAGTTGCTCTGACCTTTATTAGTCGATGCAACTCAAATACTTGAACTGCAAAAGCTCGCTGTTGGCTGTAAAAGGACACAACGGGTTACTGAAGCACAATAACATAAATCCAGGTATGGTTTATCCCACAACTGGATATTAACATGTAATATGAGCCAAGAACATTACAGCACAGCCCTGTTTTCCAATGAAATGAAAATAAGAAATAAACGGACTGTTTTTCAATGAAATGAAAATAAGAAATAAAGAGAATCTTCACAGCAACGTGTCTATGATCGCTTTACTTTTTTATGAACTTTTAGAGCTCTGTAAAGGTCAAATTTCACGAAGCACTACTCATTATATCCTGACATCTCGTACTCCCACCAATATTCAACCTGAAAATGTACGAAAAGAAAGGAAAAACACATCCTCGCATTTAGAAGCAAATGGATAAAGAAGACTGGTCCACGTCCCATTGACTCACCTTGCAGCCCACTCTCACCCCCACCATGCTACAAAAAGATGATAAGCTGCTGAAAAACATGAAGGTGGGCTAAGAAATGAATATGCTGAGGCTGTGGGACAGGGAACAACCGGGCTGTTCAGTAAACGAACCTACCAAACACAAATAATGTCAACAAACATCTTCTCGAAATGTAGAAAACATCGTCTCATCTTACAAATGGTTGCCTTGAAAATATAATCAGTATCAAGTTCTTGAAGGGTGAGCAAAATGAAACCATAATGCAACCAACAATCTTCAGCAGTGCTATATCCGAAGGAGTCTACATGCATCGCAGGGCAAGGATCACTAATCTTTTCCAACTTACATATACTTCTGGATTTCATGGTCTCATGTATTACATCTTAAAAACCACGAACCTATCTCAAAATATGTAATATCTTTAAAGACCATCGTGTTACATTAGTACCTCCAAGCGGATATAAGATGTCTGATTCTCCCAAAAAAGACAGTTCTCCACAACAATTCTATGAACCACACAACTCATAAGTGCTCCCTGAAGGGCCAACAAATTATCTATCATCTTCAAATATCCAACCAAATAAAGATGCATGGACAAAGCTTAATGGTAAATCATATACACTGGAAACAGTACTAGAATATTGGAGAGACACAACTGAAATGCAAAATTTTCAATTCTCGAGAACTCATAAAGACAGCCATCTTAAGTAATGCTCTCCACATTATCCATCCAACAATATGCAATGTAATGATGGTTGTGAGCACCAAAATTGGGGTATTCCTATAAAAGTGATAAACCTACATTACAATGTGTAGGTAAAAATTCAAAGACTGGAATGAAATAAGGAGATGGACAGGCTAATGGACCACTCTCAAAACTAAAGTAACTAGGGGTATGTATGTTAGAGATTATCGAAAATGATTGTTTAGATGTATGGTTGTAAAGTAAAGAAAGTATATTAAAAAAGTAAAGAAAATGTCAAACCAATGTAACAAGTAGTTGAAAATAGTTTTTTGTTTAAACTTTCAAGACCGAAGCAATATGGGGGTTTAGGGATTGGGAATCTACACCTTAAGAATTTGGGTTTGTTAGGCAAATGGCTCTGGCGGTTCCCCATCGAATTGGATTCACTTTGGCATTCCGTCATTCTTAGTTAGTATGGCCTTCATTCAAATGGTTGGGATATCCCAATATTGACGTCAATTCCACTTTTAAAGCACCACTCTTAAGGCACCATGGAAATCAATTGCAGGGATATGGGATAAATTTGTAGAATGCACCAAATTAGTGGTTGGGAAGGGGGATAAGATCAGATTTTGGCTGGATAAATGGGTGGGTAACCAACCCCTTTGATTATCATTTCCTCACCTTTTTCGATTGTCAGTCCATAAAAACTTGGTGATTAGTGATTTTCCTCACTTCTCGCCAAATTCTAACCCATCTTGGAGTCTTCAATTTAGCAGGAACTTCAGTGATAGAGATCTGGAAGAGTTTACCTCTCTTTTGACCTTGCTTGACACCGCAAAGATTGATCCTAACACATCAGACGAAAGAATTTGGAATGGCCATTCCTCCGGTCTTTTCTCATGCAAATCTTTCTTTAATGCTCTCTACCAACCTCTTTATGATCAAACTTTCCCACAATTCAAATTCATTTGGAAGAGTGTGGTGCCATCAAAAGTAAAAATCTTTGCTTCGTTGGTGACTTTGGGGAAGGTTAATACTTGTGACTTGTTAAATTGTAAAGACTTTTTTTTTATAGGTATCTCCGTCATATTGTGTTATGTGTAGGAAATAGGGGGAAACCATCAACCATGTGCTCATACATTGTGAATTTGCTAGAGAAATCTGGAACCAAATCCTACAGGTTTTTGAAGTGGTGACTGCTTTACCTTCACCGTCGGCAAATTTAATCCTCTTTAAGTGGTCTTTGAAGGCAATAGAAAGCAAAAAACGGGGCTTTGGAAACTAGTAGTGATGGCAGTAGCTTGGGTAATATGGAATGAGAGAAATAAAAGAATTCTTGACGACAGAGAACGATCTTTAGAGGATGTATGGGACAGCATTTTATTTTTTTCAGGACTATGGGCTCAAGCAGCTGTATTTTGTGACGTAGAGAATTCTCTGTTTAGACTAGACCCCTTTAGCTTACTATGTACTGTTAGTGTCAGCAACTCATAGGACTATTTAGATTGCTGTTTTCTTTTTCTTGTTTCGAAGCTTTGTATTGGTGGATATCTTATCCACGTTTTTTTGTACTGTTCCATGTAAATAAAATTTCAGTTTCTTATCAAAAGAAAATTATATGTATGGAAAAAAAAATACATATATAATTCTTGCACAATAAACATCCTAAAACAGGTACAATCTTAGATAATAAGACAATAAAGAGAAGAAATTACTTGGCAATAGCTCGCCTTGCTTTCCAGAAATGCTTCTGCCCCATTTTTCCTACAATATCATCAGGAGATACATCCAGTCCAGGTACAGAATCCACCATAGAAGTCTCGGATACGCTATCAGTCCTCTCAATGGTTTTTATTTGTGCCGACCTACATGAGCTTTCTTCAGGAGAAGAAGTCATATCATCATTGACATCATGAATAACATTTTGCTCTTCTAATTGAAAATCTCTGGACGATGAAGAATGTCTACTTTTTATACCCAAGCTAGATCCCCTCATCACAGCACTAATGTGGGCACAGCCTGCAGGCTGTGACTCAGCACATAACTCCGGGAGAATATTATTATCAACCTTCTGTGTTCTGTCAATGGTGGTTGCCAGATTCTCCCTTGGTTCAGCAGACGGAGACACATCAATTTGCATTCTCAAACTTCCTGTTTTACTTGTTGATGATAAATTTAAGAGGGCTTCATCCAGCTGCTCCTGAGCAGCCACAGACTCTCTTGTACGAACTTCTATGAGGCAGTTGCCTTCTTGATTTGTACTACTCGAGGCCATGCTAGTCTTTTTCAGATCTTTAGCAGATGCATTTGGAAACTTCGAGGTATATTTGGAATCAGCACGGTTAGAGGGAGATGACTTTTCCCTGTCCAAACCATGTTTACCATGACCTTGATTTGAATGGGATTCATTGAAGATAGGAACTGTAAAATCGTCATCATCTAACTTCTTTTTCTGCTCACTTTGTGTGGACGAGGTACTCAAATTTGAATGCTGGCTGTATGACTTCTCAGTTTGATGTCTAGGAGGTAGCTGTCGCGGGAAAAAGTTTTGCCTTTCCTTCCTGGTCCCCTGAAAGCACAACTACTTAGCAGCAACAACACAAATAATTCAAGTTTTAAGGCCATTGAAGGAAGACAGGTGTGGAGGTGCACATGATATAACAATTAACATTAAGAGTGCATTCAAAGGTCGCGTATTCTGTCTATATTCTAACTTTGTCATTCTGTCTTTTCTCAACAAATAATTAAAACTTCAACGAAGTCAAGCCTTTCCAGATGAAGATTTTGCATATCAAGTTTCAACATCCAGGATACCATCACCTCTGTAAGTTTAAACTTCATTTAATCCAGAAAATCAATGAACCAATGATACAAAAAGAAATGCTAATGTAAAGCTTAAAATGAGGGTGTGACAAATCAACGGCTAGCTCCATTATGAACTATTACTGAAGCATTCTTATTTACTAGAAATTCCAATTTGATAAATACCGTGAAACTAAGCACTAAAATTCATCAAAATTTAAAGCAGAGGAGCAAAATTGCTATCAAGTTAAGAAAACAAACCACATAAGTTAAAAAGTTCCAAATTCTGGTTCTCAACTTACATGTCCTGTAGAAGCAGAAGGCTCTAGGTTAGAAGTGTTGGTAGTTTTGAAAGGAAACCCTCCATGACTGAATCTCTGTGAGGGAATACTGAGCTGCTCATAAAGGGCCATCTTGTTTCTCGGAGGCGCTCTTGGCCCTCCTGTATCGGTATCATTCACATGAAGCCTTGGAAACATTGGAACCATAAATTTTTCATCGTCTTTCCCTCTTTTCATCTTCAATCCTATTGAGTATTGATTAAACAGCGACTCTTTCTCTAATTCCCCATGGTTCAATTAAGTCCCAATTGTTTCAATCTCCAACAACTTCATCAAATTCCTGAGAAAATCCCATGTTCCAGATATCACAGATTCACAATCAAATCAAATCTTAGAATTTAAATTTTGATGAACTCGAGCACGCAGATCAAATTTCTCAATTGAACTTGAATTCAACTGGGGAAGAGATAGTCAAAATACAGCTCTGTTGCTCTAAAATTTTGATTAAACGCGACAAATCCACTCACAATAAAAGCAGAAACCCCTGAAGCCACACCGAATTGATTCTTTTCCTCTCGAAATCAACCGAGTTGTGAAAACCCCACAAACAGCCACCACAAAAGCCTCAGCAAGCAGTACTTTTCAACGAAAGAAATCGATTTGACGGGGAAATCTGACGGTAAGAAATCCAGAAATCCGAGAAATGGGGCAGGAAGAGCACAAGAAGTAGATAAACTATAAGGGTGAATGGATCCTCTTTTTCTCACTTTTTACCACTTTTTACCACTTTTTTCAACTTTTTTCTCTCTCCTAAATCAATCACATCCACATATCTCATTACATCCACAAATCTCAACCACTCACCTCCACTCATTCTCTCTCTTCTTTCACATTAAAATCCATTAAAAAAAATTAAAAGTTACTCCCATTCACCCTTTATATGCCTGAAGGGGAAAAGATCAAATACGTGTTCAAAAAGGGCAAAAAGTGCGATCCAAGTGGACCCAGTATTTGGATAGAATGGGAGAGGCCAGAACCTCACAGGGTAAAGTCAATTTTAAAAATTGTTAATCAAGATTAGTGCATAAAATTAAAAGGTGCAAGATAATTGCATCAAACTGTAATCCATTGATCCACATGGGAGGAAATTAGCATCTGTTTGATTGTCATGATTTTTATGAAAAATATGAAATCAAAAAATTAATTTTCAAGTCATGTAGGTCAAATTTTTAATTTTTAAAAATTTTTATTTTGTAATGAAATTTCTTAATTCTCAACTCATTATACGGGGAATGTAATTGATTACAAAGAGTGTGAGCTGGTTGTGTACTGAATTATATATAGTGTGTAATAAATATACAGAGTGTGTAATGCATTACTCAAAATAAATAATACACCACATAGAGTGTGTAATTATTACAATTGAAACCCCCGTAATAACAAATATAGCAACAATTAAAAATGAAGGGACAAAAATACCCCTCACTCCTCTCTCTCTCACGTAATTCACATGTCCCCTCACTTCCTTCTCTCTCTAGCATCCGCCTCAATTTCTCTCTCTCTATTTCTCTTTGAACACCACCAAGCAGCCAAATTGCACCACCGCGAAATCTCACATCAACGTCTACTGATAGTGTCCTAGAGATCTTGAGCATTAATTTGACATGTGAAATCTCTGTTTGAAGATTTTGGGGGGTTGAGATTCGAGGTGTGAGATTCAACTGCTCTGAAGTAGATGATTTTGTTTTCAATAATTTTGATTTTGATTTTTTTTTGAAACGCAACAATTTTGATTTAAATAGATTACATTTGGTGAATATATAGGCTTCCATTGATGTGTTCAACCTCATTTTCAAAAAGGATAGTTTTGGAGCAATGGTTTAAGTGATGGGTCTAATAATTTGAGACCGATCCAGATACCATTATATCATATAGGTACTGATAAAGTTTCAGTAATTTTGAAGCAATGGTTTCACTACGCTCCTGTTCTCCTACCAACACTCCAAAAAAAAGAAGAAAATGTGGGGCCCACACGAGCCTCCCAACCATTAGGGAACAATTATGTATTATTCATCTCACTTAACATAGATACTTAAAAAAATTTTAAAAATAACAATGATGTAGCGCCTTATGAGGGCGCCACATCACCGTGTTGGGCCCTAAAAGTTGAGCCCTTATTGTGCCAATTAGGTATTGATGTACTCATACTTGATTTTTTTTTAAATTTGCACCTAATATTAAAAATGTCTTCTCTTTGATTTGAATATATCGCCTACACCATTGGCGATGCTCTAATCTTTATATTAAAAAAACTGGAGTGCCAACTAGGCACTGTGCCACGTTGACAGTGCCAAGTTGACACCCATTTATTTAAAACTAAAAAAATAAAGTTTTTTTTTGTAAAATAAACATTAAATATACATTTATTATTTTATTTTCCTTATTTAATTTATTTTACTTTCTTTATTTAGTATTTGTTCCCTGATTTTATTTTTTTATGTACATTTTAATTTTTTATATAAATTTTTATTTGCGAATTACAAATATAATTTAAAATAAACTATATACAAGCATTAATGAAAATGTGACATCGTAAGGTTAAAGTTGCAAGTTACACGGGGTACTTGAATTATTTTAAAAAATAAAATTTAAGTTTTTTATATATATTTTAATTTTTGATATATATATATATATATAATTAATAAAAGTTGGAATGTCAACTTAGTATAGTCACATTCATGGGATTTTTGTTTTAAATTTTTTTAAAAAATTTAAAAATATTAAATAAAAATATTTTTTTATTTATTTTTATTATATTAAAATAATAGTTTGAAATAACTTTTACGAGTAATGTGTATTGGGTCAATGATCAAAAAAAAAATTTTTTATTCAATTCAAATTTTAATACATTTTCACAGTCATTTTTTAGAATCTCTGCCGATTATACCTGTACAGTAAACCATAGATGGTTTACAACATAAATCACACATATTTATGATAAACTCCATGTAATTTTTTTTACAAAAATATGCGTGGGGATCGAAATATTTTTGTTGGCACCCTGGTGACGTGGCACCCAGCGCCGCTCAGTGCCCATGCCCAACACGGACCGACGCCGTGGGAGTGCAGTGCGGCGGTGGACGGTCGAGTGTCCCTGTGCCTGATTGATCCTGCAGATTCACCTCACCAGGGGAATCAGGTGTCCCAGATCGAGATCGGCTAGGCCCACCCGACGCCAGCCCAGGCCCAGTGCTCGCCACCATGGAGAATCGCTTTCATCATCGATGACCACCGACGCATCGAGGTCAGCTCGGCCCTATGTGCGCCCAGTCGGTCGCCACAAAGAGCAAGAAGGACAATCCACGCGGTCACCCGGACACTCGACACCACCACCGCAATCTACGGCATCTTGTCCCCATTAATGCATTGGCGGCCTACACCCAAATTCCGAGGTCAACGCCTTAAATGCATGACGGCTTGCGTGTGCTACAGAGACATCATTACAATATTCTCGGGCTCTAGGTCTTCAGTGCCATGATGACCTATTGATCCCACACCGATTTTTGCACTATAAATAGAACACTTAGCATTCATTTGACACACGAAAATTCTCCAGAATCAAGAACTAGTTCGACACAACATATATATTTTACTCCTTCTGCCATTACTTTCTACTCAGTCCCGACACCCACCTCGCTTGATAAGTAATTAGTCCCATCGATTTCGACATCAACAATTGGCGCTAGAAGGAGGGCCTTCCCTTTGTACTTCAAGAATACATCTCAAAACCAAGATACCGATGAGTCATGGACCGACCGTCCGAGCATTGGGTGATCGATGATTTCCAACCCCGCTATTTTAATACGCCCTTGGTCGAGTGGGCGACCCACCTGGATGCGTGGCATCGCGCAATCCCACGAGGCCACTCCTGGCCGAGGTCCCTAAGACACCGATCGACTCACCCGGTCGGGTGGGTCGACCTCCACGGCGAGGCCTGGGACAAGCACAATGCCGTAGGCGGCGTCATATCGCTTCCTCCAGGCGCTACCGACGTCAAGGCCAGACGCTGCCTCAGTGTTCACCGATCCCCGACCGACCCACCACGCGCATCAACACCCCGGAGCTCTCGGAACCGTATCATCCGAAGACTCGGCTGCGATCCGCTTCTACCCACCACAAGCGGAAGAGGGACTGACGAGGGCAAGGTGAAAACAGTACGCCCCGCTCGCGGTCCTCACCTCCGCACCCGAGCTTGAGTTCCTGTGGAAAGGGTCGCCGAGCTTGAGGCCCGGAGAAGGCCCCAGCCTGGCCGAGGTAGAAAGGCCTCCCGCCGAGCCTCGTGGATCCAGGCCAGCTCATGCCCGCCAAACCGGTTACCTCGCAAGGAACTATGACGGAAGCCGGCGTCCGAGCAAGCCACGCCGACATGTACACCGCCTTCATGGAATTACAGGGGTGAGCGACGAGCTCATGCGCAAGGCCTTCCCCTCCGACACTAGGGGATAAGGCCATGAAGTGGTTCACTCCCACATTCCATAAAGATGTGGGAGACTCGCGACTGTGTTCCGCACGTTATGGGTTCCGCCTGGAGGTCGACTCCCAAAGCAGACTTGTGGACGCTCAGTAAGGGAAGGATGAGCCCTGAAAAACTACGTGGAGCGGTTCAACAACCGATACATCGAGATCGAAGCGTGTCGGATGAAACACCCTGGTGGCAGATTAGCTTACCTCAGGAGTCCAGATTCTGGTGGTTTGGCCCACGAGAATACGAGAGACATATCATGAGTTCCTCGCAGAGCCGAGTGCCAGCATATGGGAAAGTCGAGGAGGCGTCTGGACCTCGAAAAGCCTCAGACTTCGACGGAGAAAGGCAAGGAGAGGGACACCACCGCCCGCGCCACGCAAAGATCGGCCACGCAGCGCGAGGTCATAGACCGGCCCCTGCAGGTTCCTTCCGACGCTCTCAACACCCCGAAGGCTGCGATGCATGTGAAGGATCGAGGGGATCCCACGCCCCCAACCTCGATGAGGACCCCTCTTCAAGCCGTAACCAGGAGAGGTAATCGCCGATACCATAGATCCACGACATGACACCGACGATCGTAGAGGACCTCAAGAATGAGGTCGAGGGCCTCGATTCGCGAGATACGCGCGAGTTCGCCGCCACAACCAGATCAAGGCCGACCTCACCGGCCTCCCCACCGGCCTCCGCTGTGGCCACTTTAACGCAGGTCCACGCTGGTCATGGGCAACCTACACTTTATCGAATTCGAGGAACCAAATAAAAGGCGAGGAGGCTCGTGACTCGACTGAAGATTCGCAGGATGAGGACCAGCTTTGACCTCCCGTCAACCCCAGGAGGAGATCACCTTACAGAGGTCGACGCGACTCCACGCCCGCCACCTCACCAGGACGCCTAGTCATCAAGATGGTCTCACCCAGACGCACGCACACCTGACACTCATCGACACCCGGAGCGGGTCAACTTGCTATACCTCCGCACCTTACTCCACATGGGCCTCGAGCAGCGGCACTGAGCCCGCGCCCTGGCCTCGTGGTTGGAGTCACCGGGTCACGCCACCGAGCGGTCGGCAAATACCAATGCCGGTGAGCTAGGAAAAGCCACGCAGACGCCGCCATGGCCACCTTCATCGTGGTAGACCTCCCAGGCAATTATAATGCCCTCCTAGGTCGGGCCCTCCTATCACGAGCCTCAGGGCCTCAACCTCCATTTACCATTATGCGATGAAATTCCCCACACCCAGGGATAGCAATGAATCGGGAGATCGGTCGCACTGACGGCAGGCGTCACCCACCCCGGCCCCTGAGGTGGGCCCGGATCGATTGCCGCCATGGCCGAGCTCGGCGACCGTGGCGACTCGAGGACCTGAGGCACAAATCCATGGAAGAGCTCGATGCGCGAGGTCGAAAGCCGGTAACACGGAAAGGGTCCTCAAGATAGAAAGGACTGGCCGAGCCCACACGCTCGCCTGGCTTGTTGAGTTCCTCCGCAGTTCCGACGCTTTGGGAGCCCTCGCACATGGTTTCCAGATATACCGCCAAAGGGTTTGCCACCGCAATAACATCGACCCAACAGAAACCCCGAATGATTTACATCCACTGAACCAGGAACGCCTTGTTTATGAGGCCCCTGGCGATGAAGTGGATAAGTTACTCAAATTGTTCATCGGGAAGCCAAATATCCACCGGGTCGCGAACCCAATCCTCGCCAAGAAGAACAACGGTAGGCGAGGGTTCGTGATAGATTTTACCGACTCAACAAGGCCGACCCAAGGACTCGCTCCTACCTGGACAGATCGATGGTAGACGCGATGGTCGATGGCACACGAGCTCCTCGAAGATGATGGACGCCACTCGTATAACCGCAGATCCCAATGTACCTCGGATCGGGGAGCACATGGCCTTGTACGCATCGAGGTCTTTATTGTTACTGTGTCATGCCGTCGGTCAAGAACGGCGGCAACGTATCAAATACCGTCAACAAGATGTTCTCGCCCCGTATAGGGGTCACAATGAGGTATCGCCGATAACATGTCGTAAAGAGCGCTGTCGCCGACCACATCCGCACTGGGTAACATGTTCCAGGTCCCTGCGAGAATATAGAATGGTGAACCCCCAAGAAATGCGCCTTCGGTTAGTCCGAAAATTCCTACTATGGTAAGCTCGAGAGGCATTGAGGCCTACCCGAGAAGATCGTGGTCTTGTCAACCTCGAGACCTCCCACCAGGTTAAGGAGGTCCAGTCTCACCGCCGATAAGCGACCTTAACCGATTCGTGTCCAAGGCTACGACAGTGTCGCTCTTTCGAGGCCCTCAAGAAAGGGAAGGACTTTGGATGGACTCCCGAGTGCCGTGAAGTTTTCGAGGAGCTCAAGAAACAACTAGCCCGACCTTCTCTCTATCGAAGCCTAGGCGGCGAGGACGCCCTCTCCTCACCTGCCGCTCGAGCATGCCGCGAAGTTCAATTTCTTACCCGTGTCGAGGGATGTCCAGATCACCCCATTACACGTCGCCCTTCGCCGACCCATAGCTACACCCCAATGGAGAAGTTAGCCTCGCGCTCATCACTAGTTCCGTAGCTTCGCACTTTACTTCCTGGAACATCCCATCGGCGGTCACGAACTACCCTCGGCGTACTCCGTGGCCCGACCAGGTCGGCTTCGCCAAATGGGCAAATGGAGCTCGACGGTTACATCTCCCACCGACCTTTCGCTGAGTCAAGGTCGTGGGGCCCGACGGATTTCATAGCCGAAGTTCAAATTCTAACCCTACCGAGCCCCAAGATCGAGGTCGAGCCCTGGACGCCTCGTGACGGCTTATCGACGGACATACAGCTGAGTCGGGCTGGGCCGTGCTCCAGCCCTCCTGAGTCTTTCTCAATCCTTGCGGTTCTCTTCCGCCCAACAATGAAGGTCAATCTGAGACTCGACAGGCTCGACACGCCCAGCGATGGGTATCTCTCACACCTCCAGTGACTCGGCGATCAGTCGTCAACCGTCGCCAACTGGCACCTACCTTGCTAAGGACGAGCGGATGACCGCTATTCGACCTGGCCGCCCGAAATGAAAATTTCGAGGAGGTCATCCTCCTGGCGAATCCCCGGACTTCGAGAACAACCTGGTCGACGCTCGCACGCGCGGCACACCATGAGGGGATAGAGGAACTGAATTGCACCAATCAACCAATCGACGAGGTCGCAAGACAGCCCGGCCTCCCATGTGGCGCAGAGACCTGGCCCCACCTTCATGGACAGGCCAAATTTTATCCTTTTAAAGGATGGTAGGGCCGGAGGACCTCAGTGACAGCGATTTGCACATCGAGTCGCCGCTACACCATCATCGATAACATTCTCTACAAACGCAGCCTTCAGCCCAAGCACTGCTGACCGAAAGAGAGGCGGCTCTTTGCTCGATGAGGTACACCTGGGGACGTGTGGGAACCACTCGTGGTCAGGTTCCTCAAGATAAGGTCCCGGGAAGGCGTGGCTACTTTGGCCTACCCTCAAGAAAGATTCCATCGCTTACGTCAGGCCGCGACAGTGGGCACGCCCGCCCGTGGGGCTCCTCCCCGAAATCACTCATGTGCATCACCATGGCCCCTTTGCAAGTGGGGGAATCGACTCATAGGACCCATGCCAATTGGTCGTGGAGGAGTGAAGTCTGCGATAGTGGCCGTGGACTACTTCACCAAATGGGCGAGGCCGAAGCCCCAGCTTCTGATCACGAATGTAAGACCACGACTTCATCCGAGAGTAATCATCTCACGGCTCGGTATACCCGAGTCCATTGTAAACAGACAATGGCCGCAATTCGACAACCGTCGGATCGAGGTCCTTCCTGTGAGGACCGGGATCAAGAAGCACTACTTACACTGAACCACTACCCCACCCAACGGCCAGGTGGAGGCCGTGAACAAGATCATCAAGCACACACTCAAGACCCGACCGAGGACTTGAAAGGAGGGTGGGCAGACGAGCTCCCTGGTCCCCGTGGTCCTACCAACAACTTGCGTGACTGAAGACGAGAGAGACCCTTCAGATCGCCTATGGGGTGACGCCAAGTTCCAACCAGGTCGAACTGCTACCCTCATTCCGAACTCGGCACTTCTCGAGCACATAAATGACCAGTGACTTATGCTCGAGGTCGACTGGTCTGGAGGAAAAGCGAATTGAAGCCAACCTCGGGACCAGCTATACAAACTCGCAGCGTTTCGTATTTCAACCAAAGTAAGAAGCGAAGTTTCCGGTCGAGATCTAGTACTCAGAAGGTCTTCTCGCCACCCGAGATCGTGCCGCAGGAGCCCGCGAAATGGGAAGGACCCTTCGTAGTCCTCGTGAGCCTCCTGCAGCGGCTTCTATCGCCTGGATCTACCGGCGAGCCGAAAGGCTCCACACCTGGAACGCCGAGCACCGAAGAAGTACTTCCAAAGAGCTTCATCGAATTGTAAAATGTTTCGAGTTGTAAATGATTTGAAAGTCAGCTTGTAATATTCTACTCTAGTAAAGAATGGAAGTTTTGAATTGTTTGAATTCGTGTTCGCGATTTAGCTATCGTGGGCTCGCACCGCGGGCGTCCTGGTGGCCGACCTAAGTGGTCCTGGTCAGGGATGCATCCACCGAGGTGGTGTCCAAACAAAAACAGATTAGGTCCGCCACGCGACCACCTTGACGCGTCGACCCACGTGGTCCTGTCAGGGCACGTACTCACCAAGGTGGGGTCCAAACAAAATGTATTTCAGTCCGCTACTACACCACCGACATTGCCGACCCACGTGGTCCTGGTCGGGGATGACCCACCGAGGTGGCGTCCAAACAAAAAGCATCAGGTTCCGCTCACGACCCACTCGACATTCGCTCGACCCACGTGGTCCCGGTCAGACGTATCCGCAAGGTGGCGTCCAAACAAAATGCATCAGGTCCGCTCGGCGACCACTCCTTGACATTGCCGACCCACGGGTGGGTCCTTTGGGGCCGAACCACCGAGGTGGCGCCCAAACAAAAATGCACTAGGTCCGCTACGGTGACCACTCGACATTGCCGACCCACGTGGTCCGGTTGGGGGACGCACCGAGGTGGCGTCCAAAATAAAACAGACTAGGTCCGCTCTGGCGTGACCCACTCCCGACATTGGCCGACCGGTCCACGGTGGGACAGATCTCGGCGACGATTACTCAAATAAAGCGAGTCATGAGCTCGGTCATCACGGTGCACGTAATCCAGCACGAACCCACTGTGGCATGGCGAGCACTTGTGCAAAGTTATTAAGTTATCCCTATGATCCCAGCCATGAACGGACCAAAGTGAAATGAGTCGACTTCGAGACAACTATCTACGACAGGCGTAACTTGAATAAGAAATTAAAAAGTCGAACAAGGAAAAGAAGATTTGAACTTAAAATTTCATTATAATTAGAATCCCAAAAGGGTGTTACAAAATCCATCTGGTGATGGCTTAACTTAGCTGCTCACATTACGTGATAAAAAAAGAAAAAAAATTACAAATGCGGAAAAGAAAGGAAGCACTCTGAGGCCCCCGTCGCGAGCTAGTTCTCCATGCCGTCAGATCGAGCCTGAGCCGCTTGACTCTCTTCCAAGAGGAAGCCGACGTCCCACTCCGGATGCTTTCGGTGTCCCCGATGACATCCTCAGGGCAAAGAATAAAGGTCGAGTTCACGGCTGTGTACTCGTCGGTTTCGCCAGGACTCGATCACCACTCGCGAGATGGTCTCTGCAGTTCCGGACGAGCCAGCCTGGCCGCTGATCTCGAGGGACTGACCTCCGGCAGATGCGCCATCTTGGCGTCCTCCAGCTCTGGCCGCCTCCTTGCCTTCCATTGGCCTCCTTCATCCGGCCCTGCCTTGGTCAGCGCCGCCGCTTCCACCAGGGGTGAGTCGCTCTCCTTCAGCCTCGCAGATCTCGCGACGAAGCCTCGGACCGCTCCTCACCGGATGAGATGGATCGAGTCGATCGCAATGGACGGATTTGCAGTGAGGGTGTTGTCCGTCAACGTCCCATCTTGGAGAGGTATTCTTCCCGACTGGGTCCAGGACCTCTCCATCAAGTGAGCATTGGCGCCGAGATCGGCAGGCCGAGAGCTCGCGACTGATCGGCGACTGAGCGAGCAGAACTCCCTGAGCGGCTTCGGGAGGATCCCTACTACTCAGCAAAGGCGGCCTCTTTGGACTCAAGTCCCGGTAGGCGAGTCACCCTCTGGTCCGAGGTCCTCACACCGGTTCGCTTTACACTTGTCATCGCCTCTTTCCGGCCGCAGGCTCGGCGCGCAATTTGAACCGGTCGGCCGACGAGCTGAGGTTCGGGAGGTCGGGGTTGAGAGCCGGACTTCAACCTGCTCTTAGGCCTCAGCGCGGGGACCGACGCCCTCATGCGCGGCTGGTCGAGAGGAAGAGTGAGTCGCGAGGTTGAAGACAATTAGTAAGTATGAGAAAAGGCAATGAGGGACGGAAATAAGCGAGTAGAACAGTTCACCATACATTCGAGGAAGAAGATCGCCGAGCGGCTTCACAGAGCCGTGGATCGAACAAGTTCTCTTCAGAAGCACTAACGCCAATCGCGATCGAGATCGACCTTACGATGGGCTCGTTCAAATTTTCCTTCACCGCTGATCTCTTTGAAATCGCAAAAAGAAAGCGAGTTGGCTCATCAAAATAAAATAATCGAGATCTAAGAATAATTACCGAGCTCGTGGAATTCATAGAATGGCGACCTCCCCTCCCACCATCCGATCCATCAGCACCTCTTCGCCGTAACTGGTCACCGCTCTTCCGCCTTCACCGAGTCCAAGTCCAAGAATGAAAGCACCCTGAGTTCGGCGATTGAGCGAAAGAGTACCGCACGAATGCTACCCGTCCGGGACTTGAAGGAGTACGATGGTTGAACTCCCACACCGCCACCGTCACTGCGACGGCCACAAAGACCATCATCCCGAGGATCGTCCTCCACGCAGTTAGGGTGAGCCGAGTAGGCGCCACCCCCAAGCACCGAGAAAGTGCTTCACCGCTCGAAACCACTCGCACCCCGACTGAGCAAGGCACGGCTCCACCGCCACGCCTGGATGGGTAGTCGGCCACATCCACCCCAGCACCACGTAACTTCACCCGAGGTGAGACCACCGGGAGTGCACCAGCTCAAGAACTCCTCATTACCACCGACGCTGAACCGAACATCCACGGCCTCGACGGCCTCGGGCCGTCGACTTCTTCTTCCTCCTCCCGAGGAAGGTCACGGTGATGAGACCTCGGATGGGAGGGACGTGCTCACATCGGAGGCGGCTCGGCGGACTCCACCGAGGCTCCGGGACGGTCCGCAGGGGGACTACTTCTAGGACCTCTCGACACCGGGGGAATTCTCTGCGAGAGGGGAGGCCCAGAGATCGGTTTCCCATATCGTGAATCGTATGCCTCTTCCAACCCGATTTACATTTCGAAAAGTGGCGGCGAGTATCGAGGCTCGAATCGACTAACACGAGGACGGACGAACTCGGTCAAGCACGGCTCGAACTTGGTTTGAGGTCGAGGAAAATTTTCGCAAGTGTAGAGCGGAAAAGTGGAAACCGGAGGAATGAGGGGTATATATAGGCAATGGCGGAAGATGAAAGACGCGGACCTCCCCCAACCATCGACCGACACGTGTCCACCAGCGTGCACGCCGTCGCGCAAAGCCGGTTAAGCGCCAACCCCAACCGAGGCTCAGATTCACGGCTGGGACAATTGTTGGCACCCTGGTGACGCCGGCACGAGCGAGCCTCAGGCCCTACTCCCAACACTGACCTCGGCCGACGGTAGGAGTGCCAGGTCGGTGACGATGTCGAGTGTCCCAGTGCCGGATTGATCCGTGATTCACCTCACTAGGGAATCGGCGGGGTGTCCCATATCGAGATCGGCTAGCCCACCCGACGCCAGCCCTAGGGCCTGTGCCAGTCGGTTAGTCCATGGAGAATCTGCTTCCATCACTTGACCACCGACGTCGAGGCTCGGCCTACCATGTGTGCCCGGGGCCTGTCAAGCACGGAGTCGCAAGAAGGACAATCCACGTGTCACCCGACACCCGACACCACCGCAACCTACGAGCATCTTGTCCCCATTAATGCATTGGCGGCACCTCCGAGAGTCCGGTCAACGCTTTAAATGCATGACGGCCGAATGGCTACGAGACATCATTACACCTATTCCGCTCCTAGGTCTTCAGCGCCCATGATGACCTACGGATCCCCACCGATTTTGCACTATAAATAGAACACTTAGCATTCATTTGACACACGAAAATTCTCTGTAATCAAGAACTAGTTCGGACACAACACTTATATATTTTACTCCTTCAGTTACTACTACTCAGGTCCTGACACCCACCTCAGTTGATAAGTAATTAGTCATTACTGATTTCGACATCAACAATTTCCATATATTTCCACTGTTTCATTCGTAGTTTTTAGCATTATTTTAATTCATAGTTTTGACATTATTTTAAATAAATCATAATCTCTCCATGCATCGCACGGATATAATACTAGTAATGACAAAAATGGTGATCCTTTTTAGGTCGCAACATAAGTATCCATCCCTAAAGATTTGCCTCAATTTTGCTTCTAAATTTGAATTCTAACGAAGTAAAGAGAAAGCATAATTTTATTAATATAAAATTTTAAATTGCACATGGTAAGAAAAACCTTAGCAATTTATTTAGGATGTGTTTGATTGCACAAAAATTTTCCTGAAAAATGAGTTTTCCAACCATTTTTTCCAACATTGGGTGTTTGATTAGTTTTTTTCTAAGAAAACGTTTTCCAAGTACAAGCGTTTAAAGCACAAAAATCATAATTTTCCTTGAAAACTCAATCCAAGGAAAAGGTAGGAATCCGTTTTCCCGAAATTCTCTTTCCCTGAATCCTATCAAACACACCCTTAATGAAAAACGTGTATTGTATGAATTTTTCTAACATTATGTTGATTTGTCTTCTTACGTTATATTGAGCTTTATTAGATTTAATTTTATACACTTTTGTGCTATTTATAATACAGATTGATTGTGTTGTAATTAAAAAAATGAATGATGTTGATGTCAAAAATAGTAATGACTACTTAAGTATCAATTTTAGTGAGTGTTAAGGGTTGATTAACAGTAACTGGTGTAATAAAAATGTAAATTTGTATTTATAGGCGAGCTCGAGCTTGTCATGGATTACAATGGATTTTCTTGTTGTCGAATAACCACTAAGTATCCTATTTATAGTGCAAGAATATGGTAGGTGGCAATAGGTCATCATTGAGGCAGCTGGACTAGCTTCAGAGTAAAGGTGATGATTGCCTTTGTTGTACCGGCAATCGCCTTTGCATTTATGGCGAGGATATCTGCCGGTCGCAGGTGGTTTCAAAGTGTCAGATGACACGTGGATTGCCCTTATTGTTGGCTATAGTAGCGGTCGGGGATCGCCATGTGCTGTCGCAGAGCTGAACTCAGGCCCGCGAGGATGTTTGTGGCGTTGAAGCCCCTGCTGCTGATTGGCCGACCTCGGTGGTGAGACCGAGTTAGGTGTGGTGTCCGAACTGGACTGGGCTCAGTTCCCCAACAATTATCAAGTGTATATGACCGACCTGAGACCCTTAACACGTCATCAGCCGACCTGATGCCCTTAACACATCAGCAAGGAGTCCATACAGTGGGGGAACCGATTGAGCTCATGCCACGTCACCAAAGAGCCAACAAATGAAAAACAAAAATTAAACCTGTCACAGAATTTTCAAAAATATCTCCAAAATAACAGCTATGAAGATATTCCCTTCTCCTTGAACATTTTTCAAAGTCAAAATCTCAAGTTAAGTTGACGTAGTATTACGTACATACTCTTAGGCGATCTCCAACCTATTTTTTGCACCATTTGCAGTATTTCGGCCCACGTGCCACTCCATTTTTTAAAATCCATCTCCAACCCAATTTTTGTAAATCTAATTTCTAATATTATATTATATATTGTTTGTTTTTCAATTTATTTTTAATTGGAATTTATTATTTTAGTTTATGTTTTACAATTAATTTAAGGGTGGGACTATTCATACCCCAAACTCTACTAAACACACACCATTATTAAATACAACCTAACCAAAAATTGAAAAAAAAACCTCCAATTACTAAATACGCCCCACCCACTTACCGATTGCTAAAATACAACCCTATATTCATTCTTGTATAACATATAGTACAAGTTTTGTGTAAACAAGTCAAAAAATTGAACGAATTCACATGGAAATCATATAGCAAACAATGGATAGAGAAAGTAAGTTGAATTTGCTAAATTTCTTGTTTGGTGTGATTTTAGTTTTACTTCTTTTTGTGCCTTTTTTGAGCAAATTTTTGAAATTAAAGTTGGTTGTTGTTATTGTATATCAATGGCGATGGTTTTTTTCGATTTGGGTGAAAATTGGCCAATTTGCACGAAATTAGCACAGGCTGTTCACCCAACCAAGGCCGAATAGCCTATGTTAGCAGAACGGAGTTCGCAAAACCCGACCACATTGATGGAAATGCAAATTTCTAGGAAAGTAAAGGGAAGAAACCACTTGCATTTCGATTGAGGAATATATTTTCATCATCCATTATGATTGTAGAGCTATAACTTGGAGAGAAGATATTGGAAGAGAGTTGAGATTAAGTGTTGAGAGTTAGAAAATGGTATAAGAACGTGGGGTGGGGTGGGGTGGGGTGGGGTGAGTTTTTGAAATCATAAAAAGGATATTTTCGTCATTTCAATTGGGGGTATTTTTGTCCAAATTTTTATTATGGTGTGCTTAGGAAATTTTGTGGTATGAATTCCTACCCTTACTTTAAATTGTAAATTAATTTAAAATAATATATTATTTTAGTTTATTTCTTGCAATTAATTTGCAACATTTTGCCTACGTGAACAACACCCCAAAGTCCCCAAAAGCTGGAAAACAAATAAAAACCGCATGCTTGTAGCGAAAAATAAAAAGAGAGACAAAAGATTAAGAAAAACAAACACAAAAATTAAAAACAAGAAACATAAAATTAAAAATTGAGGTCGATGGCAATTTGGTAAATAAATAGCACGGAATGCATAAATGGGGACACCCCAATTTTAGTCCAAGGAAATAGCACCGGGTTGGAGGGCATTTTGGTGTTTTTGGGACAAATGGAATGAGAGTTGGAGATTTTTAGATTTTTAATTTAAATAGTATGCATATATTTTTAAAGAAAAACTACACAGAGGGTGTTAGTGGGATGAGTTTTAATGTATTTTTATGTAGTAGGAAGAGAGAAAATTAGTGAAGTTGAATGATGGAGATTTAATAGATTAAGAGATATATGAATATGATTTGTTTAACCAAATTTAAAATTTAAAAAAAATATATTAAAATATATTTTTATTTCCATGCTAACACAACCACAATCTTTTATATCTTTATATCTAGAAAATTTTGATAAATCAGACAAGCGTACAGAGATGGGATGGGGGGCGAGGGTTGGGGGCGGGGGCGCGTGTTGGAATTGGATGGCTTGAAAATGGTTTAGATTTTGCAAAACGTGAAAGGCACATTTGACATTCCGACATGCACAATGAATCTGATTTCTACTATTATTATTAGAATTTATTTTTCTTATTTTGATAAAGATAGTACCAGTTAACCATTTTATATGACGGTAATATATTTATTGAATGATAAGATCAATATAATAATATATATCTCTTATATATTACATGATTAATAATATTCTTTTTATTTCATCACCTATCGTAAAAACAAAAATCATTTTAGACAGAGATAAATTTCATTGGATTAGATCATATTTATTATTTTTCTTATATCATCCAATGCAATTGAGGATATTTGCCAATATGGTTTACGAGAAAGAGAGGCACCAACCTAGCAAAAGCAAATGTGACAAACAATTTAGGCCTCCGCCTTAAAAGTCCAACATATAAATTTCATAACTCCCACAACTTTTACTTGACAAATTCATCATGTCAACCTATTATCACGTCAATGATCTCCTACTAATATATAGTATGTTACGATGCCAACTTCTTCCACGTGTCACCCTTCCCCTGAATGGAGGGGGAACCCGCACCAACCTTGATTAATATCCATGCTCAACATGGCATATTTACACCTTACGGTGCCAATATATTGGCATTGAAATGGAAGTGTCTGTCATCATACCTCAAACAAGTAAATTAATACCGTCTGTCAGGACCAACATCCGACCATTTAACGATTAATCAACCCATCAATTTTTCACCCAAGTCATCATTGATGTTCAACGATAACTATTCATATTCACAATTTATGCAAGTCTTTTTTCGAACGTTAATGTATTCATATTGTTGTCTTACCCACGTCGCCAAAGGTTGCATCCTTAAATTAGAGCAAGCCTAGTGTCTTTTTAAATCAACACGATTTAACTATAAACATTTCTGGATTTTTAAATTTAATAATTTTTAGAGCTTGCTGTTAGAATTTAAACAAATTTATTTTTTTCAAATACTATTTTCAACCATTCATCGTACTGATTTTATAATTTTTTTTATGAAACTTTTGCTCATTTTCCAACGCCTTATTAAAAAAAGCATCCCCCTTTGTTTTTTTTTTTAATTTTATACGAACTGTTTTTCACTATTTATTTTTATTTTTATACCTTTTAAATAAAAGTATTGTTACGTGTGCTTGTCATGAAACGCGATTACCAATTACAAACCTTCTAGATTTTAGATCCATTTTCTCTAATTCCCTGGATTTTGCCACCCTCTGTATGCGTGCACATCCGTCAGTGCATATCTTCTCAAATTCCTCATTCCTCCAGATACTTTTCAGATTAAGATCAAGAACAATCTCCTAATTTTTCTCTCTCGACATTCAACCCTGTTCGCGGCGAAATTTCTGTAATAGAAAAACTTCGCCAATCAAAATCCATGAAAACACAAAATCCCATTTCTCTACAGTTGCTCTATCTGTAATCTCTGTCCCTGTCTTTTTTTCTTTTTTTTTGCCCGGGCTTTAACTTTTTTTCTTTTCCTGGAGGGAGCTTTTCTTATTTTCAAAAATTTTGGGTGTTTTATTTTTGTTAAGACTCATACGACGGAAAACAGAGTGCCCAATTTGGAATTCTGGATATCTGTTTGTGAATTGGCTGTGATTCAGAAAATTAGGGCTATTATCGATTTGATAGATGGAGGAAGGTAAAGAGCGCCAATACAGGGGTTTCCCTCAAAGGCTGCTTCAATTGCTTGTCTTTTTTCTGGTTTTGTGCTTCACTTTCTCTGTATTCACTGTCTATATGATTAAGCATTTTGGAGTTCAAAATGTAGTTACTACAGTAAGGCCTAGTTTACAGTCCTGCAATGGGGAAGCTTCGAATAATCTGGACCGTTGGGTTCAGCCTCCGGATGATCTGATGCATTCAATGAGTGATGAGGAGTTGTTGTGGAGGGCTTCTTTTGCTCCCAGCGTAGATAAGTATCCATTTGAGAGAGTTCCAAAGATAGCATTTATGTTCTTGACTAAGGGTCCTCTGCCATTGGCACCTTTGTGGGAGAGGTTCTTTAAGGGTCATAAGGGGTTATATTCAATTTACATCCATTCATCTCCTTTATATAAGGCTGATTTTCCATCTTCGTCTGTTTTTTACAAGAGACAGATTCCAAGTCAGGTATATATGTCTTACACCGCCTGCGTTTTTTATTCAGTGGATACCATGTTTTGTTCGTTATCAGTTCTGCAAGATTAGATGTAACAAAGATTTAATGTATATGGAATGACTATGGAAATTGCTGGTTTTGCTTGAGCTAAAAGTTCAATCTAGTTTTAAGCACCGGAATCGATAATGGGAGCCGCCATCCCACCTAGCTCTGTAATCTTATAACAGCTTGTTCTCCTAGGTTGTTCAAATTACTGAACTGTTGTTTGTGTTTGCACTTAATTGAACATCTTAGTGCCTTATAGGTAACTCAATTCTTTTTTCATAGGATTGTATGACGTCACTTGCTCAATCTAAGCAATTTTCATGACAGCGTAGACTTTTGCATATTCGTTAAACTGGAGGTAGTGTTTTTGTTTGCTTGTTTTACCATATCAGGCACTAACTGATGGGTATAGTAGTTGGTAGACTTTGTATAGGAATGGTTGTGTGTGTTTGAGTGTTAGGAAGAACGCCGCATGATATTGCATTGTATAAAAGGATGATACCAGTTTTTTCTGTTTTTAAGCATCAGTATAGATATTTGCTGGTATAAGGAGTAGTTGCAAACGCGTATTCTCCTGAGAGTGCAATATATTAATGGCAAGAGTCGCATTGTTCATGTTATGTGCCACGTCCCCTGATGATGATTTATCTGATTTAGACTCTCAAGACCTGGAAATTGGAGCTTACTTTTGGGTGGATTAAAGTCTAAATATAAGAGAATAAGGAATGCATGCTTTAGAGAAAAGATGAGCATCTTGTAAGTTTAGCTGGTGGTCTTTGATTTTCTTTTTCTTATTCAGGTATCAGAATGGGGAAAGATGAGCATGTGTGATGCAGAGAGAAGACTTCTTGCCAATGCACTGCTCGACATCCACAATGAGTGGTTTGTTCTACTTTCAGAATCATGCATTCCTCTCGTCAATTTCACTACTGTATACAACTTCATATCGGAATCCAAATATAGCTTCATTGGGTCATTTGACGATCCGGGCCAATATGGTCGAGGGCGCTATGATTACAACATGTTGCCCGAGGTTAACATCACCCAATGGCGTAAAGGCTCTCAATGGTTTGAAATCAACCGAAAACTTGCTCTCTACATTGTTGAAGACGTCAAATTATACCCTAAATTTGCTGAGTTTTGCAAGCCACCGTGTTATGTGGATGAACACTATTTCCCCACTCTGTTGGGCATTCGCGCTGCAAATTTACTGGCGAATAGGAGCGTAACTTTGGCTGACTGGTCAAGGGGAGGGGCCCACCCTGCTACTTTTGGACAATCAGATATAACTCAGGAATTCATGAAGAGACTGTTAGAAGGACAGAGTTGTATGTATAATGACCACCCATCTACGCTTTGTCATCTTTTCGCTAGAAAATTTGCGCCCAATGCCCTCAAACGCTTGTTCTTGTTGGCGCCCATGTATTTGTGATTTTAGACTAGAGGATTCCATTCTCGAATTCTCAGATAGATTTCTTGAAACAAACGAAAAGACACCAATAGGGCAAAGTTAAATTTGAGGCCCTTTTATAGCTTACATTGCATTGTAGGTTCTGTTTGTGGTACAGGATATGGAGCTGCAGATCAGGATTAGATTCAATATATATAGTTAAGTATATCTTTGTTGTCCTTTCAAAAAAAAGTATACCTTTGTTGTGGAATGGAATTGTTTCATTCTTTCTTTGTACAGAGACTTTTGTTTTTGTTTTTGTTTGTGTTTGACTTGTGTTTTGGTAATGTTATTTCAAGTTATTTTATAATTTGAATATTTGTAATTGAAGTTACAAATGTTTGTGCAGTAATAATATTGGATGTATACTTAAAATCACATATAAAAAACAGTGTACTGCGGCGATAAAATTCGAAACAAAAACAATATTTCTATTTATTATTATTTATTTTAACATAGCATTATCTCTATTTTTATGTGATTGCATACTTGTGACATGAGATAATATCTCTAAATGATTCTTTATTTAGAATAATAATAATAATAATAATAATAATAATAATAATAATAATAATTGTTATAAAAGTATAGAAATAATAGAGAGAATTTAGAGAGAATGAATTATAAGGAATTCACAGGAATGAATTTCATTAATAACTGAAGCCCTATTTATAGGAAAACTTCGAATGGTACAATCGTAATTACATAATTTCATCAGGGACATAATAGTCATTCACATCATTAAAATATTATTTTCCTATCTCTCGATGCACGCTCACAACACTCCCTCGAATACTATTTGTGCAATTGTCTTCCTGACTTGTTTGAAGCAAACCCAACGAAAAATAAAAACTTCCAAACCGATTGTAGGAGAAGCTTAAAGTGGTTATATATTCTTTCGCCAAAATATTGCTCCCCGATTTCTATTAGTGGTATATGAGTATTCATGTCACGCTTCATTAAAACCTCACAAGAAACCCAATGGGAAAAAACTTGATCGAAGGAAAAAGAGTAAAGCTACTCCATCCGATTTCATATCTTGAGACGATATATCCTTACGGTAAAGAATTTCAATATCATTATTGTTTGGATCTAAAGCATTGTCTCTATTATAATTTGATCCAATAGATATACTGTGTCGATTTCTCTTGTCGTCCTCAATATACCAAGAATATGCCTCGTTAAAACCTTATTAGGAAAAACCCAGTGGGAAAAATCCTAATGAAGGAAAAAGAGTGCATTATTCATGTGAATACGCCTTTAATGTTGCCTCATTAAAAACCTTGCTAGGAAAACCCAATGGGATAAAACCTCAGTCAAGGAAAAAAGAGTGCAATGCGTATTTTATACAAGTATGCTGCAAGCATTTCAAAATCTTTCATAGATTTGTATGAGTATCATATACATTGGTTCATATTCTTCATTTATCTCCACGTGAATGAAATTTTAGATGCTATACAATATCATGTTATATTCGCCATACATGCAATCATGCTTTCGATCTCATTTTCTCACTATATCAAGATATATACCTAAATCTCTTCTGGAGATTTCATATTAGTTGAGATTGGGCTGCCTCATTAAAAACCTTGTTTGAGGACAAAAACATTAGTCAAGGAAAAGAGTACAGCATATGAATTTCTCAACAATATCAATGTAGATATTTTGAGCCGTTGTATGCACTGATACAATAATACATTTGAAACATCTTCAAGAGTTTCATTCTCATTTCTCATTAAACCAGTGCATGAACACTTTAATCATAAGGGCATATATTTCAGCATCAGCATTTTCGATGGATTTTAATATCCTCACTATTATTGATAGTATGTAGCGCTATCTTTTCATATTGTGTCGACACTTTCAATTTTATTTCTTTCCCCATATCGACATAACTTATCGAGATATCTCATTATCAATCCTCTTGTAGGATTACACAATATAGTTATGTCTATATACTCTTCAAGAGCATATGCCTCCGTTATTAAGACCATCTTTTATAATTTGCTTTGATATATATGATTGGGGAAATCTCATAATATCAACGCTTCTGGCGTGCTAACTTATCAAAGCATCTTAACTGATATATGTGATTGTTCATAACATCTTTTATGCATCTTTGAACTTCAAGTTCATATTTTAATTGTGAGGATATAGTATGATGCATTTCACATATCATTTTCAGCCTTTAATACTCCCCCTCATGCTAAGAAAATTTAGAACACTAAAACTCATATATGTTCTCATCATTCAGCTTTAATATGGGAATTTATATAGTTTGTATTCTATTCTCGATATTGGTAATTTATTGGAGGACTTTAAATAATTTGCCACACAATATCCCACTTGTATGCGCATACTCAATCCTTCAGGGATTTATTCAAGTATTGGGATATACATTTACTAGCTTTATCATTAAATCTGGAAATCATGCTCATACCGTGAGCAAATATTTAAATAAATTTCAAATTACGAATCATATACACATGTGACTATCTAGTGGATCCATATCATAATATCTAGTAGTCCACATGGAGGATGAGTGGACCCATATTTCTCATCCTTTATATACTCCAGATATATTTGGAATTTATTCCCAATATTGGCTAGTAATTACTTCATCATTTATCGAGAACGACCATTAAAGAATTCTTTTAATTCTTCACTTGAAATATTGATTTCAATAATTCTTTAAACCGGGATGGTCAGTCCGGTTCGGCAAACGAGTATTATTGAACTTTTAGTTCAGTAAATTCTTATATCGATTTCACTAGTATCTGTATGGTGCTCAACATGATTTATTACTTTCATTATATGTGTAGCTCACCGACATATTCCATCATGTTTCGGTAGCATTATTACACATCACTGTTCAAGCGTGGAATCTTAGCACATACGCTTCATGTTTCGATACTGTTCCAATGCGGAGCCTTACCTCATACGCGTTTATAAATTATCAGGGCACTTACGATTATTCACCATAATAATGGTCCATATATAATAATGGATAATTTGCTCTCAAATCTTCGAAAATACTATCCATCACTACCGATCAAAATCCTAAAAAGGATTTATCGAAGTAGGCTTGAAAGGTTGAGGATGCTAATGAATAAGGGTATCCCACAAGATATCCGATGGTTGATTGAAGCAAAGGTTCGATTATCTGGTGAGGTTTCGATTCCTTCTAAATACATGCCTGGTATGGGTAAAAGTAGTTTTCAAAGAAGCGGAGAGCAAAGATTAGGAGGATGCTACAAGTGTGCTCGGTGGACATGTGATACTCGATGTAAATCTGTGGGGTACTTGTCCGAGAAGCAGAAGATAAAATAACATTCATTAAGGATGGATTGAGTAAAGAGCCTTTGGATGATATTCAACAGGCTCTTGAGACACATCCTAGTGGACATGTACAAGGTTAACTGATGGCCTTATGGGCCAAATTCAAAGATGAACAATCACGTTATAGTCTTGAAAAACTTACTTTAGAAGATCCTATTTGTAAATTTAGTAGAAAAACTTAGTATAATAATTTTCTTATATTAATATAAGGAAGTTCGGTGTAATAACGAAGATCAATGTTTTTCTTGTAATTGTAAATATTGTTTTTCAATTTTTAAGATATATATATGTATATATATATATTATTTTTCAATCACTGACAGGTATATGTCATTTTACTAAAAATTTTCTGCATTTTTTCTCTTTCATATTTGTCAAAAAGTAAATAGTACAATCAATTATTGGTTTGAAAATTTTTCTTTAAATAAAGGGATTCGTGTCTCTCATGTTTATACGTTGAAAGTATAGTGCAAAAAGAGAGATAGGAGTGAGTAGAGATGGATATAGAGATTTTAGAATCATCTCATACAAGTCAGCATTTACCTCACCAGATTAAAACCATATGTATTCTTGGTGGCTCCAGACTAGTAGGTCATATCCAATATGTGGATATGGCAGACCAACTTGTAAGGGAGTTAGGGAAACAAAATATCAATATACTATATGGAGGGACTAATAACAAACTATTAAGGAGTCTTATGATGGCCGCACAATCATGGGGGATAAGAGTGTCAAGTGTAATACATTTTCATCGAATTGGAGGCAGTAATCGAATTGGAGTTAGAAATGTCATTAGTCCAGCTGGATTGATGCTACAAACACAATCCATCCATGACTGCCTGATGTACATGATGAGCAATAGTGATGCTTTTATTGTTCTTCCAGGCGGCTATAACACGCTGGAGGAAGTATTCAATATAGCGTCATTTGCACAGTGGAACTTTCATAACAAACCCATAGGTTTGTTGAATATTAATTATTTCTTTGATGGTTTGCTAGCATTTCTAGATCGAGTGTAGAATATAAATTTATTTCTCGCTCAATGAGAAATATACTTGTTCTGCTAATACGATTCTTTGATCTACTCATCAAGATTCAATCATATGTTCAAAAATCATGGAAGTGAAACCCATCGGTCACAGACCATCGGTGTCAAGCGAAAAAGAGATCCTTTGGATCTTTCATTATGAACCCGAATGTTGGGGGTGGCAGAGTTACGGAGTATTTATACTCTCGAGACGCATCCCTCATTTATGGGTTCAATATGTATTTTCTTTTCGCATTTCTATATTTTCGAGTGTTTATTGCCACCTTTGATATTCTCAATATGTTCCACTTCGGCTGTTTTGTACTTCTTCTAATAATAATAATATCATATTGGCTTTATTCAAATACAGAAATCTTAGTGATTATGCTTCTTCAAGAGCATTTTATTTTCATATTAATACAATCTCATATCATCGATGAGATTACTTCATATAATCTCTCCATGCGATTTATTTTCTTTGATTTATCAACATGAGATCTATTGAGCATTTTACTTTCATCTATTTATCCAATGGTAACTTCAGATACCACTTACTCAATTTTCTCCATCAATATTCAATAGACGTGGAAAGTGAACATTCCTTTATTAAATGCTTCTTTAAGAGCATTTCTCATCATATCACAATATACTAATCTCATAATGAGATTTTTCACCACGGTATATTTTCTTTCTCTTTTATCACAATGGGATTCTTTGAGCAATTTCATTTCATCAATACATACAACGGTAAATTCTGGCATGACTTGCTCAAATCCCTTCTTTAATATCAATAGAATATTCATATCGAATATATATAAATCAGTTATTCAATTGTGGGGTTATATCCAACCACATTTGTAATAAGTATTCTAAACGTGTGGTATATCCCACCACATTGAAAATATTCATACCAATCGTGTGATATAACTCACCACATTGAAATATATGAAATTTAAAGTCGTAAATTTAAATTGCAGTAAATTAAATTTCCTCCAATAGGTGGTCGAACCTACCTTATGGAAATTATTGCAATAAATATAAATTTACGAATTTAAATCATGAGAATTAAATTGCATAACATTTAACTACTTCTTCAGAGTAAGTCTGCTTAGTAGAAGGTATTACTCTTCACTTAGCATATAAAGTGCATAAATATATAAAATCTTCCGTTTAGTGATGGTTGAACCCATCATCAGGTAGGAGGTATTGCAGTATTTAAATTGCAATAAATAAAGTGCAACAATTAAATATCTATAGAAGAAAATTTGTTCTAACTATTTCTTCAAAATATAATTATCGTCAAAATAAACGGTCGTAAATCGAAATATCTGCTTCCGTCGGCCGCTGGGTTCTTGCGTGGCGATCTTGCTAGCAGTGCGTGACGCTACACATATTTCTTTATAAAACATTAATACATACTCATTTTTGCCAGCTGCGATTCTTGGCGGCGATCTTGCTGGCAAGTGCGTGCGCATATCTCTTTATAAAGTTTTGACATTATAAGCATTAATACGTAAATATTCACAAGTCCAAGGACCCTTTTGTAACTTTTTCAAAAGTTTGGGTACTAATTTGTAAATTTTTGAAAGTTTACCTTATCAATATTGGTGTCAAATCGAAGATCTCGTTAAATCGAGTATAATGGAGTCGAGAAAAATTGATTTTGATAATGTATCTTTCCTTATATCTCGATAAAGCGAATCTTATAGTTTAATATATTATTATATTATAAAATAATAATATAATATATATAATATATACCTCTCCGTCCTTTTGCTTCCATTTTGTTACTTAATTTTTTGAAACTAGTATTCGTCGTGTTTGGCTTGGAAAATTCCACTAATTGACATTGGTATTGTGATTGCTCTGTAGGAGTAGGTATTTTATAACGGAGGCTGTGGTGTCTTTGTCTGCTTTAGAGAGAGAATGAGGCAGAGAGATTTTATATAAAATTGAGTATTTCAAGTGTAATAATCAGGTTTACGATCTGAGAAGATCATCTATAAGATCTGGTAGAAGCATACTTCTTTCATATTACTCAAAGGGTTAGAGACTGTCTTTGATAACGTGTTATAAAGGTATAGAAATAATAGAGAGAATTTAGAGAGAATGAATTATAAGGAATTCACAGGAATGAATTTCATTAATAACTGAAGCCCTATTTATAGAAAAACTTCGAATGGTACAATCGTAATTACATAATTTCATCAGGGACATAATAGTCATTCACATCATTAAAATATTATTTTCCTATCTCTCGAGGTGCACGTTCACAACAATAATAATAATAACAATAAAATTTATATATAATAGAAATTGCATTGAGGCCTTGTTCTATCCAGGATAAATTTTATCCCACATTCTTCTCTCTCTTCTTTTTAATCACATACACACTTTTTAATACAATATTAATCACACATTTTACATGGAATACCGCACGGATAACTTTTATCCCCAATCAAACAACCCCTAAATCTGGTGGGTAAAATTCTTTTGAACACTTGTTCACCCGTTTTAAATTTAGGGTATGTTTGATTGGTGATAAAGTTAATTTTCTTGATATACGTGCTGAATGTATTGTTGAAATTTGGGAAAAGTATATTAAATAATTGAATGAGTGGTTGTAAATGATGAGAGAGAAAAAATTGATAAAATTTGTGTTGAATTATGCTGAATAGAGCAAAGCCTTAACTACTGATAGTCACGCTCTAATATCAAAATTAATCATACATCATCCTCACATTTTGTGGTCTTTATCACTATTCACCAATTAAATAATGTTTTCTATTTTGACCTTTTATGTTGCTCTTTTCACGAGAAAAAGAAAATTATTGACTTCTCGTTATCATTTATTCACATATTATTTTTATGTTAAACGTAGTTGATTCAAATTAAATATGATATGCAAAGGTTTAAAACTTAAATTTAACTTTTGCTCGTTTTAATTTTTTTCTATATAAAAGTTATTATTCTTTAAAACAAATTAAGTTAAATATTAATAAAAAATAATACTAATTTTCAACTTACAAATTAGTACAATCAAACACCTACAATTATATTTTCTACCATTTCCCCCAAAAAAATATTTTCTCTAAAATTTATTTACCTGAAAATTATTTTTTTTCAATTATTTTTCGACTTTACAATAAAAAACAACCTAAAGTTTTTAGGCTTAAATGAATTTAAATGTAAAGGGTAGTAAAATATAGTGTAGGTCTAGTCCGGACATAAAATAAAATTTGTTAGGCGTGATTTAAAAGGCGACAATATTCAACTTCAAGCTATAGCCTACTTTATGAACATACAATTTTTAGTCAAAAGTTGTATAGTAATAATAAAAGAAAAGCGGTTGGAGTAAAAAGAAAAGCAGTTAAAAAGATTTTTTTTTTTTTTTTTTTAAAAAGGGGGGACACGCGTCTAGAGTAGGCGGGGGGAAGGTTCGCGAAAGTCGAAACAAAAAATTACCTATGAGAAAATGGCAATTGTGTTTGCCACAAAATTTCATGTGTATGGTTATGGTTGGCTAACTGCCAAAGCGTGGACCCAACTAACGGCATCACATTATTGACGGGCACATGGTATCGTGCTATTGCGATTCGTAATCATTGTCCATTACAAAATATTCTCACACCTTCCTCCACTGCGATTGCATTCCACTCGCCATCGACTACCCGTCAACAACGAAACCTTAATAGAGATGGCAACGGTTCGGTTCGGGGACGGTTCGGCCCGAACCGCGAACCGAACCGCCGGGTAAAAATCATACTTCAGAATCAACCGAACGCTTGTAATTCTTCGGTTGGTTCATTGCTCGCCGGGTTGGAGTTCAACCGCTTTAAAAACTGCTCTTTCTTTTTTTTTTTTTTTTTTTTTTAATTATACCCTTCAACCTTTAATGGGCTATTGGGCTTTCAAACTTAAAGCGGGCTGTGGGTTGTTATTTGGAAAAGACCCATTAAATATATAAGCATTTTAATTATTAACGGGTAAACGGTTCGGTTCGGGTTTTTTTTCCCCGAACCGAACCCGAACCGAACCGAAGTGCAGAAATTAAAACCATATTTGCCCATCGGCCATCGGTTCGGGTTTTTCGACCGTTGTTAGAATCATGATTCTCGGGTTTTACCGACCCGTTTGCCATCCCTAAACCTTAAGCCTTAGGCTCTGCTAACCCCCCCCTGTCTCTCACACATAAACATCATCAAACTAATAAACTTTTTCCCATTTTCATTTCCTCATCTTTGAGCATCAAATCCGCACGTCTAAATTACATAGGTCTTATTCGAATTTTTTTGTAACCGATAATTTTGTAAATAAAAAATCAAACTAATCAATTGTAATTATTTTTCATTTTTTGAGTCAGCAATTGGATAATTTAAGACTCTGTTATAGCATAAATTGAAAAAAATTCACACATAAGATCGTCCGACGACCTTTACATAATCATTATATTTAGTAAAATAATATAATTGGCGTTTAACTAAAGTTCCAATTATTATATATAGAAAAATTGCATGGAGTAAAATGTGGAATATAATAAAATTATTATATATTAAATGTGTTTAATTATTATGTGTTCAACTTAAAAAACAAAAAAAAAAAAGGAAAATGACATGGATGGAAACATCATATATATATATATATAATTGATATTCAAATTAAATGCCAATTATGCATGCATATATATATATAATAATTATATTGGGAAAGAAATATTTCCGTGAAGGAATAATACTTTTTATTAATTGTAATTAATTGCTTACTATTCATAGGGAATCTTTCACACTTAATTTTTAGCGTTTATTATGTGAAATTGATTACTTACCCAAAAAAAAAAAGCTGTAGAAAGCATATGATAGTGAAAAGCTGTATGCAAATTTAAACGCAATTATTCTATTTCTTATAATATTATTCTTCTTATAATAAAAATAAAATGTCAAAATGATAAAAATTTAACAAAATATACATCCTTATTCTCTCCTTGTCAAAATAAAAAGTGCAAAATGAGGCCTTATTCTATACAGCATTTTGTGTATGTTAGTAGAAATTACTTGAATTTTATATAAAATGAGTGGTTGAAATTTTTAAAAAATATATATTAAAAAATATAAATAAATAAAAAAATCGATTTAAATTTTTAAATTTTATAATACATAGAACAAGGCGGAATTCAAAATTCAAACCAACAATTCATCAAAAAGGTTTGAAATGAGGTAAAAGTCACGCTACGGAAGCGCGCGTACGTAAAAACATTGGAGAATTAAAAAGTGACCCAGCTGTCTCCTTACCAATCGCCAGCCTGTGCTCTCGGGCAACTGCCCCATTCTGCCCTAAACCATAAGCACACACACTTGTATAAATCACCACTCAATCACGCTCTAATCCCATTCTTTACTCCATTCACATCTCTCTCTCTCTCTGAACTTACACGCAGTCATCGGAGAGAGGAAGACACACTTTCAGAATGGCCGTCTCACGCACCGGATATTCAGTCGTCGCATTGTTATCGGTAGCGGTGACAATTTCTGCTCTCATCGGTAGCGCAGTCGCAGCCGATGGGCCGTCTCCGGCACCAACTTCCTCCGCCACCTTAGCTTCGCCGCCATTCGCCGCCGGATGCGCAATCGCTGCTGCTTCTTTCCTATTTGGATCTGCGCTGAGGATGTGAATCTCATTGATCTTTTGATGTGTTATATATATATTTGATATTTGATGGCGCGTGTCAGTAGGTATTGGACGATTTGTTTGTTTTTGCAGTTATGTATAGTAGTAATTTATTATTCGGCTCGTATGGTGTGTGATTTCAGGGTTTTAGATTGGTGGTGTAATGGAATATTTGAATGGTGATTTTTCGAGTCATATATTTTTTATTTTACCTTGATTTGTGATCTTCTTTCAACTTATTATTATTATTATTTTGAATAGATCAAAGATTGTTGATTTTTCCCTCATGACTTCAACTAGGAAATAGAATTATTTCCAACACCCTCATGAAACATTTAATTTATTAATTCATCCAAACAAAGGCACAAAATATAAAGGAATAATATTAGGAGAACAATCAAATTTGTATAATGAGGTGTACAATCCTGCACATGAAAAATATCATTTTTACCCCCTATATTGGTGGGGTTTAACCCCTTCTATTAGAGAGCTGTACACTTAGGCCTTGTTCTATTTGGTAACAAATTTATACGCACGTAATTCCGTATATCTCTTACTCATTTTCAACCACACACAGTGCCGTACTTTGGGTTTCGGGGGCCTGAGTCGAGATCTGAAAATTGGCCCATTTAGTCATTAAATTCCCTTGCAGGCTCTGTTAGTCACTAAAATCACTTTGAAAAAATACACAATAGTTGGCACTGAGGGCGTTTCGAACCTGGGTGGGTAATGAAACGTGGCAACTACTCATCCACCACACCACCAGGCTTTATGTTACTAAATTCTATGTACTTTAATATATATAAAAAAACATCTTGGAAATTCTGGGCCCCCAAAAAATTTCTAAATTTCGGGCCCCGAGACGGAGGCCTCTCGAGCCTCGTGGAAAGTCCGGCTCTGCACACACATATTTCCCAAAATAATATTAACCACACATTTTTACACGGAATACCGCGTACATTAATTTTATACCCAATCAAACAACCCCTTAATTGTATAAATTTGGTTGTTCCTCTAGCATTGCTTAGTATAAAGACAAAGGCAGTAAAAGCATCTGAACAAAGGCACAGAAGGCCAAATCCACTTATTTCCCATCTTCACGGTCGATTTTCGGCCACCATTTGCCAATGTTAAATCTATACAATTTAAAATCCACGTCGTTTGACATGGATCATTAGAAAAATAAATTTCGAGTATGTGTATTTGAGCAGTAAAAAAGAAGTATTAGAATATATAAAAAATTGATACTCCATTTTCACAATGGTAGCATATAACAAGAGCTAGGAGGTGATTTAAATTTAGCAAATTGCTATTAGTATAATAAAAATATATAATGTATATAATGCACATGTCACTTATTTTTTAATTATTAATTTAAAAAGTGGTATGGTGAATAAAAATGTTAGAATAACTCATTTGTATGAAGTTCGACGGGTATGAGACTCTATATAAAATATCTACTTAAAAAAACCCATATTTGATCGTAAGTAAGAGCAAAATTTAAGAGGAAAAAAATTAGAAATTAGTTACAAATAATTTAAATAGTTGGAAGAAATTAATGGTGGAGCATATCTGTTGATAGTTTTTGGTCAACGCTGGCATAAAACTGCCTGTAGAATATGATCCTCTGCAACCAACATTGACCATAACCCCCCCCCCACCCTCCTCCTTTCTTTCGGGTCTTTTTTGTTCAACACAACCCCACATTGAGTTGAAATTGTTCGCATAAATTTAGGGCTTGTTCTATTGGGTGTTAAGTTTATCCGCACGCAATTCCGTATAACTATATACACATTTTCAACCATACACACATTTTACACGAAATACTGCACGGATAAACTTAACACCCAAAAGAACAAGCTTTAGTTCAAATTTAACTCCTCTGTCTTCTGATATATCAAATGTGTTTACAATAAGATGAACGCCAACATTCATTACCAGCATTTCCTCATCGAACACTAAAGAATTTGGTAGTTCAGAAATTACAATCTTTTTTGAAATGTGATATCCTACAGTGACAGTCTTGAAGTTAAGTAAATTAAATAGATGACCATTCGGAAATTTCAAAATTAATTCTAACTTTTTTTATATCTAAAGACCGTAGTTAAAAAATTGAACAAGTTCTTTTGACCAAAACCCCCCCAATAAATTACCCATAGCATAACTCATTTTGTTTTTAAGTTTAAAAACGAGCCCCAACTTAAGTTTCTAACTTTAAAAACAAGAATATGCTTAATACTTTAGATTTTTTTTAAAAAAAAAACTAGATTATTTTTCTAAATTTAATTCTTTTATCATTTTTCCCCGCGTATTTTCTTTTAATAAACATTAAATTTTTGAAATATTATACCAAATCTGCAATTATTCAAAAAGTAAGTATAAATTTAAAAAAGGCCAAAAGGCAAAATTGAACCAGTCAATACACGACAGTAGGTATCTTTTGAGTTTTGAGGATATCGTCACGTCCCCTAAGCAAATTGATGGTTTTTCAGGCTATCACGTCCTTTTAAGCAAATTCATGCCCACCTCGTACACTCGATGTTACACTTGATTAGCACTTGGCCTCAATGCACCACCATGCATAATCCATTCTGCATTGCTTGACAAGTGGTTACTTTTCCATGCTCCTCGATTACATCATTGTCCACTTAATTGTACAAATTTATTATTCTTCTAACATTATCCTTAAACAAATAGTTTTAAATATATGCACTACCAGCCTTGATCTAGTGTCTCCGATGGCACCTTAGTTAAGGTATCATCAATGGCATTTTCAGATCAGATTCGATATCCATTTTAAAACCCAGGATTAAATCTAGAATCAGCACAGGAGGGAGAGCTCCGATAATTTTGAAAATTTTCCGGCGACATCATAGCGCGGGTGAAAGTTTTGGCCATAATTTGGTCAAATTTTTTGCCAAAACTTTGGTCGGCCGCCACAGGCTTCCACGATATCGCCGTAAAATTTTCGAAATTACGTAAGCTCTCATCGCCGTACTGATTCTAAATCTGATTCTAAATTTCAAAACAGATATCGGATCCGGCACGAAAATATCATCGATTGCACCTTCGATGGCACTAGAAAAATAAGCCCGTTTCTGGTCCCCGCGCGGGACCAGAAATTTGAACTCCCCCCCCCAAAAAAAACCCGGGCCCCACCTCCATCAGGGGGGCTGTGTGTGTGCGGTTTCACTATTCAAGCACCCCGCGCGGGTGCTTGAATTTTTCTGTAGAAAAATACCATATGCATTACACTAACTTTTTTAATTATTTTTTACTTTTATTTTTGTTGTTTTGTTTACCAAGTTTCGTCTATTTGTTTTCAAATAAAATTTGGAAAATCAACATATGGGATTTTGGTTGTAGTTAAAAATGACCACAAATAAAGAGCATCTAGCACAACTTTTCACAAAGATTATTTCTTTCAAACATCGTTTTAACTACACATTTAATTGATGTTACAATTTTTTCATGTCTTATATTTTGTTTTCGAAATTTGAACTATACATTTAAAAATCATTTTCTTCAATATATCTCCGAAAACACTTTATCAAACATATTATTATTGACTAATATCACTTTGTCAAACATATTATTATTGACTAATATATGGCTAACCAAGTTCTAAATCAATTCTTTTGATTAACTAACTTGATCTTAGAGGGGACTCCTAAATTTTATGCATGTACTTTCTTAAGTATCATGAATGTTAAGTAACCATCCGAGTGTTCCTTAACTACGAACCTCGGACCATTTGAGGGTATATCCGACCTCTATTTTAAAATTCGGGATCAGATTTAAAATCAACACAGCGATGGGGGCCTCCAACAATTTAAAAAATTTCCGATGACGCCGTGGAAGCCCATAGCGGCCAGTCAAAGTTTTGCCAATATTTTTGGGCAAAAATATTGCAAACCTTTGACCGACTGCCACGGGCTTCCACGGTGTCTCCGAAAAATTTTCCAAATTATTGGAACTCCCCCTTATTGTGCTAATTCCCGAATTTTAAAACGGAAGTCGGATGGGCCCTCAAAATAGTCCGAGGGTTCCTTAAATAAGGTAAGGCTGATGGTTATTGATCATTTTCCTCTAAGTATATGCATTTGTGGTCACCAAATACGGTATCCGTGGAACACTCATCAACAACAGAATGCCGATTAACCATACCACAGCATATAAGAGTATCCCCAATAGACTCTTTAAAAGTAAAATACTCTTTATTTTAAAGAGTCAAACATTAAAAATTAGCACTAATAGACTCTTTAATTTAATAATTTTAAATAAAGAGTGGGTTTGACTCTCCAAATTTGGAGAGCCAACCCCACTCTCTATAATTCAATTTTCACATATTTCAATACCCCTTTTCTTGATTCAACAAAATCACAATTAATTTTATTGGTAAAAGACAATTAACGTAAATAAGTATTGATTAAAAATATAATATTATAATAATTGTTTCTTGATATAAACAAAATAAAGAGTATAAATAAAGAGATTGTTGGAGTAAATTAAAAACTTTAGTCTCTAAATTAAAATATACTCTCTATAATGTGAAAAGCACTCTTTAAAAATAAAGAGACTATTGGAGATGCTCTAAGAAAACAAAACATTATTAAATCTAACAAGGAAAGACTAAAATCTCAATCTTACTCGAAGACCAGTTCAGTAAAATCTTAATATGCACATGATAACAATAATTCCACATATTACAAACCGGGTGGATGGATGTGCTTTAAGTTGCATTTACAATGAAGCTATGAGCTATCATATATCGAACTCACTTCATAATAGCAACCTATTTACAAACAGGTGAGAACCAAATCACTATATATAGAGAGGGAAACTGGGTAGTCTTTATAGAAGCATTATGAGGCAAATTATGCACTAAAACCCACGTGAAGAGAGCTCCAAGAATTGGATGGGAAGCTGACACAGGCTTGTGCTGCTGCTTGGGCCATCTGGTCCTTCCCAATGCCAGCATTGCAGATGTTAGCAATCGCACGCATATGTTTCATTCCGTACTGGGATAGCGATCCACAATGCATCTCAAATGTTCTGACCTGCATGGGAAATGATGATTGATAAAAATGCTTGTCAAATGCCTTATCTAATTTATCGGTTGAATCAATCCATCTCAAGATATATATATATATATATATTTGAAATTTGCTAACCCCATTGGTGAATTTGTCCAAAAGGAACTGCATCTAGAAGTTGCATACAAGATCCATGAAAACAAAACTGTGTTATGGGTTAGACTATTAGAGAAACAGTCGTATGGCCTTTCAAAAGGATGATAGTATATTTTTCATGGAGAATAAGGATGAAAGCATCAAAAATCTCTTGGGAATCTTGGATATCTTCTCAAAAACAGCAGGGTTAAAACTAAACATGGCCAAAAGCATTGTGGTGGGCATCAATTTAAAGGCGGGAAGAATTGAAGATGTTGCCACTTGGGTGGGATGTGGAAAGGGAGTGTGGCCGCTTAATTACCTTGGTTTACCGCTTGGGGGGAGTCCTAATAGTCACTCCTTTCGGGACCCAGTAGTGGAACGGATTGCTAGAAGAATGGAAGGATGGCATAGAAGTTGCCTATCAAGAGGGGGGAGACTTGTACTCTTGCAAGCAGTTTGTGGGAGCATCCCTACATACTATATGTCAGTATTCAGGATGCCTAAGAAAGTGACAAAAGTGATTGAGAAAATGATGAGGGATTTTTTCTGGGAAGGCAAAGGAGAGAGTCACAGTGATCATTTGGTAAGATGGGAAATTGTCACACAAACGAAGCAACATGGTGGTTTGGGGTTTGGTAATTTGAGCTTGAAGAATGTGGCTTTATTAGGGAAGTGGCTTTGGCGGTTCCCTATTGAATCGGATTCACTTTGGCACTCTGTTATTCTAAGTAGATATGGTCTACATTCGAATGGTTGGGATGCAAATATTGACATTAATTCCACCCTCCGAGCACCATGGAAGTCCATTGCAAAAGTGTGGGATAAATTCATTGAATGCACTAATCTAGTTGTTGGAAAGGGTCATAAGATTCGGTTTTGGCTAGACAAATGGGTGGGTGATCAAACTCTTCAAGAGTTATTTCCTCGCCTATTTAGGCTATCAAGTACCAAAAATTCAGTGATAAGTGACCTTGTATCCTTTTCATCCAATTCCAATCCAATCTGGAACCTTGAATTTTGCAGAAATTTTAATGACAGAGATATTGATGACTATACTTCCCTCTTGAACATGCTCGAAACCCCAAAAATTGATCCCTCCATCCTTGATAAAAGAACGTGGAAAGGTCATTCCTCGGGTTCTTTCTCATGCAAATCTTTCTTGAATGCCCTTTGTCAAACCTCATGTGTGCCCAATTTTCCCCAATACAATTTCATATGGAAGGGTGTAGTGCCTTTAAAAGTGAAAGTATTTGCTTGGTTGGTAGTTCTGGGAAAGGTTAATACTTGTGACTCACTACAATTGAGAAGGCCTTTTTTGTGCATTTCTCCATCTTTTTGTATTATGTGTAAAAAAGAAGATGAAACCATAGATCACATCTTAATCCATTGTGAGTTTGCTAAGGGGATATGGAGTAGGATTATGCAACTCATTGAGATATCAAGTGCTCTACCAAGAAAGTGATCAGATCTGATTCTTATCAAATAGTCTTTTGGAGGTAGTAGAAAACATAAAAGAGAGCTTTGGAAACTGCTCCTAATGGCATTAGCTTGGGTGATATGGACGGAGAAGAATAAAAATATTTTCGACAACTTGGAGCGATCTGTAGACGACATTTGGGATAATATATTATACTTTTCAGGACTTTGGGCCAGAGCAGGCGAGATTTTTTGTAATGTAGAAATTTTTTTGTTCCGTCTAGATCCATTTAGTTCGCTTTGTACCATCGTACATAGTAGGAACTAGAATTTGAACACTGCTTTTTTGGTGGATGGCTTGCCCACCTGTGGATGTACTTTTTTGATTCCGCCGGTAATAATAATAAAGCTTGTTTCTTATCAAAAAATAAAAAATAAAAATTTAGCCTGTGTTAGTTAAACTTTTTTGTACCGAAAAATCAACTTTTACTGTTGAATTTGACTTTTCAATGTTACCACATGAAATTTCTACTCATTGTTATCTGGTCCCATTTCAAAGTTTGTTGTGACTTCTATTTGCTCCAGTACAATGCAAGTCTATCTCGTTTTATTTGACATCCGAATACATATGTTAGTAATGTGGTTAATGCGAGATATGAACTTTACCAGGGATTTAAGGCTGCTCCAGTCGTCAACAAGAGGCATCCCAGCAGGTCTAATGGTCTTCAATACTTCAGGACCTTTCTCAATTCCAAATAGAAGGTTTCCAATAAGTTCAATACTCCTGTCAATGTGTTCTCTGTGTTCCATAGCTTCAGAAAGCTGCTTTTGAGCTTCAAATTTCCTAGCAGATCCTTCTGGAGCCTTGCGGAACTGTATCAGGTTGGATAAGGATGAGTAAATAACCTCTGTCCAAAAAAGGGAGGTGATATATGGATACTCGAAACTTAATCCCAAATCTAGAGTGTCATAGAATGAATTTCTCCACTCAGATTGAGTGTGCGTACAAATATTATACGAGAGTTCGTGGCAAAGGAACGTATATTTTAACTGATTCCCTGTAGAAGTGTACATAAGTTTGCAACATTCTTTAGGCAAACTATTTTTGCACTTCACATTGTTACAAGGATTCTTAAAAGCTTCTAAAAGTATCTAAACTGACACTCCCAAAAAGCTTCGATATAAAAACAAATACCAAACCGGGAAAAAGATCAGAAATTTGTAGAAAGAAGCGCCACGCAAACCTTTTCCCAGAAATGCAAAAGATCAGCATCTCTCTGGTTAACAAGTTTTGAAGATGGGCGCAGGGCATTGTCATCGACAAAGGTGAAATTATCGTTTGCAGGGTTTGAGCCCATATAGAGAAAAAGATGCTCCGCACTTAGCTTTAGATCACCATATTGCATGACGTGGGATCCATAATATGAATCACCATCTGAAGTTCTCCTTTTCACCTAGAAATGCCAACAAAATATATTCATAAGATGGACAGAAGGACAATGACAGATGATCCGACGTCAAAGAGTAAGCCCCTACAGTCAGGATAAAGGGACCTGATTAAACATCATCAAAGTTGAACACATAGTTGACCATAAGATCTTACCAGTTGGTATTGTTGCTTCAAAGTTTCAGTCCGCAGATTGTGTATATCACTGCTCAGAAGGATGGATTTGAATGTCATTAACACAAAGCCATATGGTCAATAAATATTAGTCATAACTCAACAATATATTTTTAACAAGATAACTTTAGGACATGTTCAATAGAGATTATTGAAATTTTGATGTGTTGTATAGCAACAAAGTTGACAAATCAATGTAATAAGTGGTTGAAAAATATAGATAGAGAAAATTGATTTTTTTGAAGAAGTTGTATCAAACAAGCTCTTACCCTTCTTTTGTGAACTATAAAGATAGGCCAACTAAGGCTTTGTTCTCCCCACAATTTTGTTGATCTACTGGAAATAACATGTTAGATGTATTGTTGAAAATTGGGAAAATGTATTAAAAAAATATAAATTAATTGTATGAGTGGTTAAAAAGAATGAAAGAGAAAGAATTAGTGGAAATTTATTGTGGGGAGAACAAGCCCTAATATTTCCTTGACCAGCATATAATTCTTGACAAGTGAACTAAAGCAATGACTAGAAAATCAAATAAATCTTATCTTGAAAACCATCTCGATCTTTTAATGATGGCCGACAAAATAAAAATGTAACTTGTACCTATCCTCCATCCAGGCAACACTATACAAGTCTCCCAAGCAGGTATCATATCCGGGTGGAGGACTAGGATAGTCTCCTGGGCAATAGGTTGCCCAACTGCTCTCTTCTGCATTGGCTGCAGTGGTTGCATATATATTAATGTTGTCAGGAAGAAGACCCTCAAAGATACTTCCAGATTCACAAGCTTCAAGGTAAAATACCTACATAAGAAAAAGGGGAGGGGGTGGCTGCAAAATCTCAGTTCTTGCTCAACTAAAAACTCTTTTACTTGTCCAATGGAATGTCATAAAACAATTTACCAAGTGTTTGTAAGTCCCCAACTCGTGCTTCTTTTTCAAAGTATTAACTAGATCATTAGCATAGAGGAAAGGACCGGTGGGCATCCCTGAGAACATGTGAGAATAAAACAGATGAGCAACTCTTATAACTAGTCTGTTAGAAATTGAAACTAAACTCAAGCATACTATCCAAATGAATTTAAGCAAGAATAGTGACTTCTAAAAGAAGGCTTATTCGGTCAAATCCAAATCATCCTCTGCCCCTCAAAACAATAATAGAATGACAGAAGGTGTAAGGTACGTTTGAGACATGTAACATAGTGATCTGAAAGGGGAAAAGTGAAAGTTCTCAAGCGGACAAGGAGAAACAAGAGTTATTCCTCTAACGACCCCATTAAAATGGAATGTGAGATTTCTAGTGATTGGTTTCACATGCATTTTGACAAATAAAACATACAGATTCTACCATGATAAAAAAGAAACGGAGCCTTCTGAACTAAAGTTGAAATACTTCCACCAGATAGGAAAAACTCTCGTTTCTCCTTGTCTGCAGTGGATTATGTTTCTAAATATAATATCTAAATGTTGCATTCATCAGGTAGCTACTAACCAAGGACACCAGGAGAACCGTGATCGGAATAGTATATGAATATATGATCATTTGGTCCGCTGTCAACAACCTTCCCACTACCTCCAGTGAGTGCAGTTTTATTACCAAGGATTACAGCCAAAAAGTTATTGACATTAACATCATCTCCAACATAATCCTGTCTCAAGAAAATCACGACATGAGAAAAGAGAAATACAGTTTCAATATTTAATTATCGAACACAAACCTTTGGGACTCCTTTATAAACATCCTCGCCATGAGGGTTGTTAATGATGACTCCAGGCCTCGGGTTCTCTTCATCATATGCAATGTCATCATACATGAAGACAACAATATTTTCTTCTTTCAGACCACCTTTTCTGAGGAGTTGATATGCATGACATACATCAGCCTAAAAAAAAGCACACATCGTTATTTTATATTCAAGACAGAAATAATGATACATAATTCCATGTAAGTCTAAAATTGGAATATTTCTGCAACTATGGATGGGGTTATCAGATTGAGGGGATGCTTTCAAGTGAAAAATATTTAAAGAGAAACTTCTCATAAATTTTTGACATAATATCTTGCCAAGCAAAATAGTAAATGCAATACTGTACACAAACTAACTTCAACGGAGTCCTGAGTAACTGGAAAATATAAACAAATCATAAACTTTGCCTTGTGTGGTTGCTGAGTTCTTACATCCATTACAATCGTAAACAAAATATTTTGGCATTCAAAACAAAATTAATATACTAAAACATGATATTTTGATTATCAAAGAAAGAAATATATGCTGGCATTAATTGCCCAGCAAGAAATATATGCTGGCATTAATTGGCCAGCATATGGCGGTTTTCACAACTTCAATTAAATTCGTTATCCATCCTGCTTTCATTTTCTGTGTTTTCAATGCTTAGCATAAGCTATAAGCAATATGTTTAGTACATTGTTTCTCTATACATATATATATGTATGGTGGCTTAAATCCTAAAGGGGGATAAGTCTGTGGAAGGTCTCACTGCCTGAACTAAATTTACCGTGTTTCCAACGCTTAGCTAAGTTATGAGCCGAATTAGTAAATTATCTCTCTCCCATATCTTGAATTTTAATACACCTTGAGTATGATAAAGTGAATTGCACGTTTATGGACATAAAGAATAAAAAGAAATTAACAGGCTATAATATACCATATGCAGATCCAGTACATCGCCATTTACCAAATAGAAAAAACACTGAAATACACAGACCAACAAATTACCGCCTCTTAATGGGGTAAGGAACATGTCACTTGTTTTGTATATATTTTTGAATGTAAAGTGTGAGTGTGTGTGTGTGTGTGTGTTTTTTTTTTTTTTAAAGAAGAATGTTCGCTTGAGAAGCAGTTGGAAAATTGAAAAACTTATGGATCCTTGGTCTCATGTGTGATTAAGAGAGTTGGACGAAATTCTGATTACTTAATTCGACCAAACAAGCTAAATTCACCAACAATTTCTTGAATCCTCGTACATATGTATAAAAAATTCAATTAGCATCCGAAACAAGAAATTGTTACTACTTCAATCTGGAAATATATAATTATGAAAATAAAAAATATTTGTTCATGGAAGTATAAATCCTTTCAGTTAGCTCACGCAATTGATCATCAGATCGTGAACCAGTTCAGGTGATCTCGCGATTCAAGATTCAGTAACAAAAACTAAGACTAAGAATAAACTTTCCCTGCTTGTAATCAAGTCTCTTCACGTCACTCATCAGTATCACCAAAAAACGATAAACAATTTTTAAGTTTGTGGTAACATTACGTATAAAATCAAATCAATAAATTGTTCAAGAAAGCTTAATAATCACCTGGTGTCGGTAATTCCAGTAGCCATTAGACCCAGCAAGCAGGATAGCCCATCTGGTCCCCACGGAGTCTTCCTCGGCAGCGCCGTTGTCCGCGATTTCGGCACCTTCCGATGGCAGTTTAATTAAATTCCGGCCATCGGAGACGGCGATCGTGAGTGCAACCAGGAAAAGTACACCGGCGGCGTAGCGCATCATCGTCGTCACCATCGATTATGAATTTCAATATTTCAATTCAATGATTCTTTCGGGAGGCACAAGGAAGTCAATTTGTCAGTGTGTGTATATATAGACAAAACGTTTATGGTAAGTATTACGTTTGATTTGCGGTGTAATCCGCTGCGGTGGAAGATATTTGCAACAAATTGGTCCCCAACATTTTACTACAGTTACAATCAATCTTCAATAAGACAATAACGATCCGTACATGTGTGCCACCAAATTTTAGACATTCTATGAAGTTAGAAATCTTCATCAAACCTCTTCACCCAACAAAAAAAAAAAAAAAAACAAAACAAAAACAAAAACAAAAACAAGAAATCTTCATCCAATTGGAAATGAGATATTATATTGACTTTTTAAGGGAGATTTGTTTTATTTTGAGATCCAATTTAGTCTAGTTTATAAATTTTGTATAAGAACAAACCAAGTTGCATGTAGTTGAATAATAATTAGTGCATGAACTTTTAGGGAATTTTGACGTTAATTTTTAACTTGCAAATCTTGATCAACTTTTACATTTTTTTTTTTAACAGTACATTGCAAGCTAGACATATTATATCAGAATATATCATTAAATTATTTGAAACACAATCCATTTCAATCTCGACTTGGGACTCGTGGAGAACAAATTTGGGAGGCGCATCCCATGGCTTCATAACTACCATACGATAACGAACTAACAGAAATAAATCAAACAAATAAGCCACCACATAAGGGTGCACAAACCACAAATACCACACAAGATGTAAATATAACATTATTAATAATATTTACAGAATTTAAACCTTGAACCTCCTACTAGTGAAGAAAGATTCTGGCCACGAGACTAATCCTGATGGTTTGATCAACTTTAGTTAGATATGCATTAGTTCTGAATCGAAACACATGTATGTCTAAGTCCATAAGAACGGATCTATTCTAAAAGGCTCATTTTGATCTCGTTTAAGCAACGTCTAAATTCAAAACTTGACCTTATCATTTTGTCACGATCAATGGGCAGGGCCAAGAATTAATTTGAGTGGAGGTAAAAGTTTTCTAACATAGGGGTTGGAAATGGGTGTTGCCTCGCTTTCGATTCTTTATCAAATATCACTGAAGTAAGATAATTAATTAATTAATTAATTAAATAATACAAAATCTACACTAATTTAATTTTAATGTGATAAAAATTTCAAACATGTCAATCTAAATTAAACAGTGCTAAATATCTAATTAAGAGAAATAATAAACTATATATGGCAAATATCATTATAATTTCAAACTAGTTACCCTAACCATTAAACTTAACAAAATATTTTAAAATTAAGTATGTGTAACAATCTGAAATAACTAATAGCATTTGTAATTAACATGAAGTGTAATGACGAGTTGCTTTGGCTTGTGTTAATACATGGATATATAGTTTGGAACTATCCTAAATCCTACTTGAAAAAAAAATGAATGAATAAAGCCTAGCGGGGTCCACGGACCCTAGAGGCTGCATGTGGCTTCGCCATTGGCCATGATTCAGCTTTTTTAGCTTACCTGCTTGTACTAAAAAAACTTGAAGTTTGATTTTATCGTTTCGCCATATTGTATACTTTTTAAAACACGAGAAAAAAATAGTAAAACCATGCTAGGCTTCTTAACAACATAGATCGAGCCTACCATGATGAAGTACTAAGACATTTTCTCTTTTCAAAATTAGTTGAAATGTAGCTAGCGGTTAATACGATACTCAAAATCTATCACTTGAAAGTCATTTTATTTTATTTTCTCCCAAAACGCAAAACGCGCGGAGCCAAAAACAGAGAAAGCTTCCGGTTTGTTTCTCTCTCATTTGTGCTAGTTTTCGCGCTCTGGTTTTTCTCCAAAATCAGTCCCGATTCACTCATGTCTGTGCAATTCCATCGCATTCTTCCTCTTTTACGAAGCGGAGCACCCAATATTCCAGATCTGAGCGTGGTTTGGAATAGTTTTGGCTCGGATATCAGCAACGATTGAATGATTTTTTGCAAAATACTGGGGGAAAACTTGGGTCAGCATTCTTTTTGAGTTTTAGTATTTGTTTTTCATTGTTTTGGTAATTTTTGCAGAAATCTTTACCCGAACCTTTTCACTTAGAAATCGTCGTTTTTTGATGTTTTACTCCAAAAATTGAACCTCGTGTTTTCGAACGACAATATAGGAATTTATGTTTGTGTTGATTTTAACTTTTTCTATTTGCAAGGAAAAAGAAAGAAGGTTGTTGATTGGGTATTTTAAATTTGAAAGTTCATTTTAACACTCATATACTAGGGCAGAAGACGAAGCTATTTTACCCAGATCTATATGTTTATGTATGTGTGGATTGGTCTTAACTTATTAATTAATATAAATTAGTTGATCCACGAACCTAGCAAGAAGATTCATTTCGAATTTTAGTTCCATGAACCTAGCTGGCAAGACGTTTCTTCTAACCCTTTTTTCCAACAGAAATGTTTAGTGTTTACTGCATGAGTATTGATTTGTTATATCTGGCTATTTAAGCTAAAGAAAGCAAAACTATAAGCTAAATAAAATTTTCATACTATTTGAGCTCATTGTTTCCAGACTGTAATTTAAATATTTATCAAGTTTTTGTAGGTCTAAAATGGGGGTGAGATATATTTGTAGGTCCACAGTTGCACTAGCACAAAGAAACTCGGTGGCGAATGTAGCTTACTGGAAACTAGCTGGCCATCCAAAAAAGGGAGATTTGACTACGAAGAAGGAGAATCAAGCAACACAGAAAAGCTTGTTGAGGATTTCAATAACCAAAACAAGATAGATGATCTCTCATCGATGCTTGAAAAATGTGCAGATATAATTGAAACAAAGAACGTTGATGTCTCGCTTAAAGTATATGAATTTACATTTCGCAAGAAGGAATGACTGTATTTATGGATTAATGTAATCTGTTTAATATTTTTATGTAGTAGAGCTTTGTGAACCACTTATCTGTATGAACTTTGATGTGGACGACTTTGCTTATTGTAATTTTGTAATAGTTTAATGTATTGGACCCTTGGAATATCATGGAATCATCATGTATTGGACCTTTGATGCAGACCACTATGGAAGTGTTTTTAATGGTGAACATAACCTTTTTCCGGTGATACTTCTATGGGCAAAATGGTATGATATGATGCTTGGAAGTAACATGTTGAATATGGGCAGGGCTAAATGCACCCACCCACTTTACTTTACACACCAATTTTTTATCATATTCCCATTCTACCCTTTCATCCTTTTCCTTCTTTTCCTTTTTTTTTAATATATTCGCCCCATTGGGGGTGAACAGCCACTGAGGCTGTTTGTCCCAATTGGGGCGAACAGACCAAAAAGAAAAAAAAAATAATTTTGTATTATTATTATTTTTTAATTTTTTTAATATTTATATTCGATACTAACTCGATAAAATTTATCAAATAAATTTTGAAATTTATCGCTAAAGTAGTTGCAAAAAAAAGTAAAAAAATTTTAAAATTACACGATAAAATAGTTGTAAAAGATTTGATTTTTTTAATAATTATATTAGACAACAAAGCCAATTACTATATCATAAAAAATGTTAAAATTTATCGTCAAATTGGTTGTAAAAAATTTGGAAATTATTTGTCAAAGTGGTTACAAAATTTTGAAAAAATTGTATCGATCAACAAAGATAAAAATTATTTATTTTTATTTTAATTTTTTTTTAAAATACTTGTTCGCTGTGAAACACAGCGAACAAGGAACAAGCCAACAAGCAAACAAGCAAAAGAAAAAGAATAAAAAAGAGAGAGTGTGTGTGTGTGTGGGGTGGGAGAACAAGCCAAAGAAAAAGAATAAAAAAGAGAAAGAGAGTGTGTGGGGTGGAGGGGTATAGTGGTCATTTTAATTTTTTTTTATTTGGAAATGGGTGCACCCAGCAAAAGGCTGGGTGCATTTAGACTCACCCGTTGAATATATGTGTTTCAGTTGCTTAACATATAAAATCATACTTGAAAAATGAGCTTCACAAAATAAACAAAACACCTCTGTGTTTCAGTTGCTTAATGTATTGGACTTATGAAACACCTATAACAAAACAAACCCAGTAAAACTTTTACACAAAATATAGTTTGCTTGATAAACTTAACCGAAATCAACAATTCAAGATTAAACCCACTAAGTTTTTAGCGTGAACAAAATACACAAAACAGTCCACAAATGAGAAACAAATACTATTGCTTCACCAAAAATACTATTTCTTATGAAACCTTACATACCTTGGCCAATTCATTACAAATGACCAAAACATAGAATCCATAATTTCCAATATCCAACAACTTGGGAAAACACTCATTCAATATTTCAGACAATACCCCATCACACCCTACTGAAAATCTATCACGGGCAAAACATAAAACCAATAGTACTAGATGGTTAATTGATCACAGCTGTTCAGACTACTGCATTCCCATGGTTGCACCACCACCACAACTACCACCACCACCACTACCGACACCAATACCAACAGGACCATCGCAATTAATTCCAAAATGAAAAGTTTCAAAACAATATTCAAAAAGACCACATATTTAAGGAAATGATAGTTAAGATTAATGTATTTTGATCTATTATGAAACATAGGATTGTGACAAACATGTAAAGCACATTGGTTTATGAGCCTTTATTCACACTATCATCCATATAACCATTTCCGCCAAGTAAACCACTCAACTGTAATGTATTTTTCTTTAGTGGAGAACAAAAACGATGATGCAACTTTTTGAAATTGAGATTTCCAACTGATCAAAGTACCACACGACGTAAAATATTCATATGGGAATCTCCTATCTATAATATATTACAAAATTAGAATCAGTGTAGCTTCTAAATGTCACTATATATATGTTTTTCCCGTAAAAGAGTCTCAATCTCACTAAAACTTCTCAAATATTTCATTTCAACATTGAGAAAGTAAAGTATCCAATTAGATAACTATGTTCGTGTACAAATGACCAAAACATTACAAGTGAGAGTTTTTGGTTAGCTTAACAGGGCAACAAAGGGGCCATCACATATATATACTTTAGACTAATGTCATTATAAGTGGTAATTAGCTGGGCCTGTCAATGCTCTCTTTGTTGCGACCGATTTTTCACATTATTGCAGAGGCTCCAACGCATGCTAATTTGTATAAATCAGTTCATTCTCATAAGAAAAATATGGTATATCAACATCATCCTCTGTTCACGTCATTGTAGATACAATTTCCCCCAAGAATTTTCCCACCACTTTTTATAATCAACAAATTATATTTACTTCTACTTCTGAAAGTAGAGTGATAAGTGCTAGAAAAGCACTTAAATAACTCTTCTATTTTACGTATTTATGTGTTTTATTAGTATTATATGTTTATTTTTATGTGTTTTCCTTTTATTGTGTGTTTAGAGTCACAAGAAATCAAAAGGAGCCAAAATGGATAAAAACGGAGCGAAAACGGAACTTGGTACCGAAATGCAAGCAAATTCAAAGATGGAGGGCCTCCGATGCAATTTTATGAAAAGTTGTTTTTACAATTTTTTTTGTGCCAATATCAAAGAATATTAAAAGAGGATTTCCACATTTTTGTCGGATCCCAAATCGGAGTTTCCTAGTGAAAGTTATGGCCATTTGAAGAGAAAGGACAAAGCGTAAAAAATTAGCAGCTCGAATTTACTGCCGCAGTTCAGTAATTTGACCATAACTTTTGCTACGAAATTCGGATTGACCTGCACTTTATATTGTTGGAAAGGAAACTCAGAGGGCTACAACTTTGATGTTGAACTTCTTCAAATGATTCGGATTATATCATGGTAAAAAATGGGCAAAACCGAGAGTGATGTGAATGGAGGATTTCTTGGGCCATGTTTTGGTAGAAAATTCATAACTTTCTATTAAAATATCAAAAAAAGGAAATTCCAATTGCACAATTCAGCCAAGATGCTTACCTATACCATGATACAATATTTGAACTAATGGAGCAATTTAAGATCATGATTTGGTGGTTACCAATTAGTGGAATCATAATGGAGTAGTTGTACAATTTTTTATCATGTTTTCTTGTGAAATTTTGCCTATAAATAGAAGCATTTGTAAGGAAGGAAATGCACAACTTAGTAGAAGAGAATTAGCTAGTAGTTCTCTCCAACTTTCTCTTCAATAAAATTCTCTTCTTGATTTGTTCTTAGTTTTAGCTTGAAACATCTTAGTTTTTCATATTCATTGAAGAAATAAAGGCTTCAATCGATCAACGATACTTGGTGTGAATATGATTAGCGGATCATTTCTTCGATAAGTTTCTCTTTTCTCTTTTATTTCTCTATTTATTTCTTAGCATTTATTTACTTATTTTCTATATTTTGCGTATAATCTATCATATAGTGGTGGTGATACAAATGAACACTAACTAAAAAGTATGAAACCCCGCAAATATGAGTAGTTAGACTTTTCTATCTAGTTCGAGGGACGTTGTGTTCAACTAACATGTGGTTATCTTTTCTAACTCTTTAGTAACGCTTATCTATTCCTCTACTTCAATTTGTTGATTTGTTATGCTTGTAAACCCGCTTTTTGAGTTTATTTGATTATTGCATTCACTTTGGCCAATTGAATCAATTAATCTTTAAATTCAAGTTATGTGCTAGGATTGGAAACTTTTGATCCGTGAATTGTCACTAGATTCCAATCCACGAAGCAAATGAATATCGTGCATATTTATTAACAAATCAACTTAGATGTATTAATTCGAGTTTGTGAAATTATTCATCTAATTCAACTCATTCTTCTCGTTCATTTCACACTAGCTTTGCATTAAATCCTAAGAATTTGTTTAGGGTTATCCAATAGTTAGATGTTAAATTAAAGAACTCACTTTAATTTAATACACTTAAGGAAGAATTCGTTAATCAGAGCTTCTTGGTTAATTGAGAGTTGATAAATTGAAGAAGGAATAGTAACACGTTGCATGGGAAAGATAAATATAAGTTGTTGACACAACTGAACCCGAGAACTAGATATATCTTCAATTGTTTCATTTTCATCTCTTTTATTTTGTCATTTTATTTTCGAATTTCATCCAACTTCACAAAACCCCCCTTTTTCTATATTAATTGATAAAATCAACTAGATTAAGCACCGTTCCTCTTGGGTTCGACCCTTACTTACCACTTCTACATTAATTTGTAATTTTGAAACCGAGTAAGGAAATAAAATAAAAACATTTGGCGCACCGCGACAAGCGCGCCCATAGAGTATGGATTCAAACTAATTTGAATAAGAATTTGTATCGAATAGAAAAATTACCAGTCTGTTCCTCGACGTAGCCCACCTCGAAGCAGTCTTTTTCCAGCTCTTCATCGGACTCATTAGCAAGGCCAAGCGGATTACTCATCTATTTTTTGCTTTAATTCTTTGATAGCCACCGTCAGACCTAGGGATTTCGAATTGGGGCTGATTTGGGAGAAACATAAACTTTCCAAAACCATCGATGGTGCCTTAACTACGGCACAATCGATGCCAATTTGGGGGTAGATTTGATATTTGTTTTGAAATTCGGGATCAGATCTAGAATCAGCACGGCGATGGGGAGTTCCAGGAATTTTCCGAATTTTTTCCGGCGACACGGTGGCCGCCTTGGCCACCGGTCAAAGTTTTGGCAATATTTTTGCTAGATCTGATCCCAGATTTCAAAACGGATATCGAATCTACCCCCAAATTGGCATCGATGGTGCCGTAGTTACGGCACCGTCGATGGTTTTGGAAAGGGATTGTTGGGAGAAAACGAGAGAGAGAAATCGAGGAACAGTGCATGTGATATTTTTTGCCAACAAAAAAGAAGATGACTTTAGAGGATATTTTGGTCTAATTCCTCGCTTTCCCTGAACTAATTCCTGCCATAGCATTATTGAAAGTCTCCCTTACTTGGTGATGTCAACATAGTCCGTGTCGTAATTTGAGTTGGCATTACTCTATTATGTCTTGAAGGGTATAAGCAATGCCACGATCAACGGGTATAAGCAATGCGCGCTAGTTATGTGAATCTTTCTATATGTAATTATGAAAGGAACCATTGAAATACTTATAAGTCGCATGTATGCAAAGTCAGTTTTTGATATTAAAATAACGTTATGACTACAATCAACCGTAGCCATTTTTTTTTTTTTTTATTTTATGTTTTACTTGAAAGTGATGTCTTCAATTTTCTTTACTTGTCACTTGGCGCTTGTTTGACATAATTATTTTTATAATCATTTTTCCTCATTTCAGCAATACTTCAATTTTTTTTCAAAGATTCGCCATAAAATTCTCTTCTTTTAACAACAAAATTCCCAAACGGTTTCACATTTCTTTTAAATCCTTTGTGAAACTTCCTTAAAAAAAGGAAAAAATAATCCTTTGTGAAACAAGTTACCAATTTCATGTTGAAATATACATATATGACAAAATTTGAATAGAAGTGCTTATCCTCTTCAAGAATTGATTGTTCCGGTTGCCAAAGAGAATCAAAATGCGTTCGTTTCAATTTTTTCGATTTTAATATTAATATTTACTTCTCAATTATAATGTAAAGACTTCGATACCAATCTTCCATTTAAAATAATTATCTATTATTATTTACATATTATATATATATATTGTATTGTTATTCAATATAAAAAAATATTTTGTCAATCTAAAAATTTGTCAAAGAAAAAAAGAATTTGGTCGCAATAATAGAAGTTAAAAAAATAAAAAATTATAAAATTAATCATATGAGTGATCAATAATAAAAATTGAAAAAATAATTTTAATTTTAAGTTATACAAACATAAATTTGTTAATTAACGTGATAATCAGTCGTAGCCCACTTGTATATCTCTCGATTTTTGCATTTGTAATTTTTGTGTAATGGGGTGGACAAAAACACACGACTTTGACTCCTAGGGGCGGCTCGTGTCGAGATCACTTCCCTTTAGATCCTTTTATTAACATGACGTGGACGGTGCAGATTGGACTCCGGTATTGGTTTCATTTTTGTGGGCCCATCATGTTTGGTGGGAGAAGCAATTTACCAACACTAGTACGACGCACTGGTATGGAAATTCACGCATTGTTATATTCACTATAATTTTTATCAATTTTTTTTCTTATTTTATTTTCAATCACTCATTCAATTATTTAATATATTTTTTCCAATTTCAGCCACATATTCAACACGTAAATAAAAAAAATTAAAATTATGTCCCAAAGAACAAGACCGCATTCATAAAGATCTCAAGACATGTATGCTCGAAAAAATAATAGGGCAATCCTTTTTGATTTTGAATGAAGGCAATCCATTTTGTTAATCTCTACCTCATGCAAAGAGTCCATTTTGTTGATTTTCGTAATTTCCATCCTTCATTGAGGCCTTGTAACGCCCCGCTCGAATTCGTCCCAAATACGTATATGATTTCGTATATGATGCGTATGTGATTGCGTATACGGTGTGAAATGCTATGAATATGTTTTGATGTGATGAATATGTATATGTTATATTTACAACATGTTTATAAGTATATGTGATGCTTCGGGAACCGATACGGCCTTCAAATTCATGTTGTAACGCCCTCGCTAGTATGACGTGCTCGATCACACTATCCACGGTACTAGGGTCCGCATTACATGTACAAACATTTTTCAAAACCCCCAACACGAGCTTTTACTCAAAATATAACCGTTCACATGAAACTACAGGTTTCGGGTTAGGTATAACATTAAAATACATAAAAGTGATTACACGACCAAATGGGTTATACAAATATATTTCCCAAAATCTTTAGTTCTCCCTTCTCCTACCCACCGATGAAGCTCAAGCACTAAAGGATTCCTTGCCATCTCCCCTATGCTTCCTACTACCGGCATCATTTAAAATATAGAAACGAACACAAAATGAGTCACAAAAACTCAACAAGAGATAGATGCATATGCAATGCCTATCACATTCTCACTTAGGGCCCGTTGCGAATCATGTGTTTGCATTGGCATCGTCGCATAACATTTGGTCAGGCCTATTATCGTAGTTGGGGTTTAGATCCCCAATTAGGCTAACACATTATAAATGGGATTGAGATCCCCCATATTGGTCATTCGAAACTTTCACATATATGCAACACATGATAAGCAACCCTCGATCACACACATATGTCATAGATATGCAAGCTATATCTCATAAGCCTTACATCCAAATAACGTTTGTAGCATATCAAATTGGCATCTCAACCAGATCACATATAACATATTATGGTGTTAAGAAATACACAACAACACATATATCATGTTATGATGCTAAGGGTTACATAAACTACTGTAAGCTCTCTTGACATCAATACAAGTAAAGAAAACCCAGAATTCATGCATAAATCATAGAGTTAAGGCCTACCCAAGTATGTTCTTACCTTTTACTTAATAAATATATCTAAAACCTACCTCAAAGTGGAAATAACCAAGTTAAGAAATTGATGGTTAGCTTATTTTTCTCCTCCTCTTCTTCCCTTGGAAATCAAATACGGGTACACTCAATGATATGATCGGCTCTCCAATCCGCAAGCACTTAGAAACTCTTAGGAAGGGTTTTGGGAGGTCACTTGGGTGTTTAGGAGTAGCTTGGAGCTAAAAATAAGGGAAGAATCAAGTCCAAAAGGTTAAAAATTTATCCAACGGTTTCTACCGACTTATAATTATGGCCATATCCTTCAAACTTACGGTTGTAAATCCAATTTTTACGGCTGTAACATTACCATTTACGGCAGTAACCAAGTCTCTCAAAATCTTCCACTTTTCCTTTATAGGTCCTACGACCGTAACCTCAACTTTTACGGTCGTAACTTACAAACTTATGGTTGTATGATTACTTCTTACGGCTGTAACTATCCCATTGCGGCCGTAACCATAGAGGGGTGCGGCCGTAACCAACTCTATGTAACTTTGCACCTTTCTTTCACTTCGTGGTTTACAGCCGTAAATATACCTCTTGCGGCCGTAAAATAGACATTTACTGCCGTAAACCTAAAAATTACTGCCCTAAATTCCAATCTATAGAACCTCTTATTTTCCAAACTAACTTATGAGGTTGTAATGATTCCCAACACATCTCGTACCATAATAAACAAGTCATAAACATATCAATCACATATGAATCATGGTGAAGCTTAATCATATCATCATAAATCTTATACGAAAACGAACGAGGTATTACACATGTTGTATGGAAGATTTCAGCAGATGCATAGTTATGGCCGTAAATGTGAGGTGTACGGCCGTAAATTTATATGATACGACCAGTAAATTTTAAAGAGAAGAATGAAAGATTTTCAGAGAGGTTTATATGGTCGTATGATTAAGTTATATGGCCGTATGATTCATGTTACGAACGTAATTTATGAGTATGTGGTCGTAATTTTGATGAAAGGCAAGATATGGAAAATTGTCAGAGGTCAGGATACGGTCGTAAGGTATGATCGATACGGTCATATGCAGTGAGTTAAGGCCGTAATTTTGAAAGGTACGTCCGTAATTTTAAGTCGGCAGAATTGGTATTTCTAAACTTTTCTCTCCATTTTTTGAAATATATCCACCCAAGCTTAGTTCCAACATACACAAAGCATTCGTAAGACCCATCCTTGACATGTTTAAGCTTCTTATACCCTTATTAATCGTATATTTACTAAGATACATCCATATATCCCATGCTTGATCTATATAAGAAGAAAATAAGGAGAAAGGAAAGGAGGAAGAAGGAGATATTCTCAAAGGTTGCTTGTGCTTGTTTTAAGGTGAGTGATAGATGTTTTACATGTGTTAGGAGGTAAATAGATGTTTTTGATTGGATTGAGAAAAAAATGGATATGTTTATGATGTTTATAAGGATAAAGAGCATGCTAAGATCTATTAGCCTTGCTTTATGATTATGTTGTGAGATGTTAATGATATATACATGTTTATGTGACCTATGTGATCCTTCGTGCTCACTTCCATGAGTTGTTTAGTTACAAGGACTTACGAAAGTAAAGAAATAGAGTTAAGGTTAATGTATGTGTAATGAACCAAAAAAAGTAATGCCTTATGGTTACAAAAAAGAAGGTAACGCCCTTATGTATGTGATGATGATATGATTGTGACGTATGTATTGAGGTTATGATTTTGAAACCTTGCCTTCTATATAATGTGAACCGATTATGCTGAGTTTATGAACGTATATGATATGCTTGAATGACGTGGCATTACAAGATGTTATATGTGAAATGTTCCATGTATTGAACGTGTAATGTCCTATGTTTACGATCAATACATGATTGTGGAGCCTTGCATATATGATATGTGTCAATAATGATGAGCAACGAACCCAAGGCTTAAAGAGGTAAATGTTTGCACGATCATGTCATAAAGGCACATTTGCATGTCATGAATACACATTTATATGAGGTTTCCTATCATGTGTTTACTGAATACGAAAGTTAAGTTGGGCCAATGGGAGATCTAAGCCACATATATGACGATATGACCTTATGTGGTGGCCTAATGGGTGAGTTAAGCCCCTGGGTGACGGTCGAATGAGGGATCTAAGCCCCAAATGCAATGAAAGGTCGAGCCAAAGATGAAATAGAATAAGATGGCGCTGGTGTATTCACATGATTCGTAACAGGGCCCAAGAAAAACAGAATGTGACATGCATTCAATGCATTGCATTGCATCTATTTTCCACCGAGTCTTTATGACTCATTATGTGTACGTTTATGCCTTTGAAGGTACAAATTATATTATGTGCTTGGGAAATGGCGAAGAGGCCTTCCAGAATGATATGATGATGATGTGTGAAAAGGAAAAGGAATCTAATGATCCTACGGTAAGCCGAACCCTTAGAGTCACAGAAGGTTTGAAAAGGAAATTACGAAATCAAGGCTTCATATATGTAATGTATATGGTAACGTTGCCCTAATTTCCACTATCAGACATGAAAGGCATGCACGAGGTCATAATGTTAATGTTTTACCGTGCACATTACGTATGAAATGACGTCTCTATGATGTATATGTATGTGGAACCACTACTAGAAAAAGCCACTTAGACATCACTTTATTTACATCAGTTGCTTTGGCAGTTGATGCAAAATAATTTTTTAACATCAGTCGTAAAAATAGCAGTGTTATATGTGTTTTTAACATCGCATTTTTTAACAACTGATGTTAATTATATACTTTCAAGTTTTTATTTTAAATTTTTAACATCAATTTTATTAACAACCGATGTTAATAATCTTTTGCTCATTTGGGTCGATTCTTGGGTATTGGACCCAGTTCTACCCGACATAAAAAAAAAGAAAAGAAAAAGGAAGAAGTCGAAACATAACCCAGTCGCGGCGTATTCACCCTTTCACTCTTCATTCTTCAACAATCAACCCTAATTTGCTCTCTTCCCCAATTTCAGTACACGCAGCAATTACGAAGCAACCATCCGTCCCTCTCACCCAATTACTGAGCAAACTATCAATCCTTTAATTTGTCCCTCTCACGGTCTCACCGTCTCTACTCTCTATTCTCTTCCTCCTCTCTCTCGCTCACCTAGCTCTCTTCTTCTCGGTGTTGCCTTCAACGAAGCAAAAAAAACCCTAGTCAACGAAGAAGAAACAGGGCTGCACGTTCTCCTCCAATTCAATCGCCTTTGCCTCTCCTCTCATTCATGTCTTCAAGCCTCGCCGAGGAAGAAGAGAAAAGCCTACGGTGGTACTGCCAATTGAACCACCTCACATCGCATAGCGGATCGAAAGTGCATAAGGTAGGGTCCGATTTTTCTTCTACAATCGCGTTCTTTCTCGTCGAATCTCCCTGGAAAAATCGGTTACAAAAGCACCGTATAAGAGATTTTGACTGGGTTCAAAAGGGTGGGGAGTTTTCCCTTAATTTTCATCTGAGACGCATCTTCATATGGTTGAATAAAAATTCTTAAGGTAATTTAATTTCTCCTTCTGATTTTTGAACCAAAAAGGGGACTGTGCTTATCGTTGATCAAGAACTCATGATAAGTTACATATCTTTTTGCGGATAATTTAGTTTTACAACCTCAAAATTAGTGCTTCGTAATCGATTGTTTTATATATTTTAGTATTTATACATTTAGGCTTTTGGAATTTCTTGCTGATGCTGGATTGGTGGGTGCCAATTATTCAATGAATTATATAAAATCAGTGTCCTATAGTCACCCATTGTTATTCATAAATTGTTCTCATACACTAGTGCTGATGTAGTAGTTTTGCAATCTTTTACTGGTGAAAATTACAACAATAGCCTACAATAAAGTGCTACCATATGTAGGAAATACGATAATAAATAATTTTTGGCTATTGGTTGTATTCTTGTCTTGGTTCCAGTTAAATGCTTTTTAGTGGTTGGAAGATTTTTGTCAAGTTATTTTACCATTGTTAAGTAGGGAACATTTTCTGGTGATCGAGTGTACACTCTAGAGTCTAGGCTAATCAGCATGTGTTAGAGTTGCATAGATGACCAACATTTGGCGATTAGTGTACACTAAGAGCACTATAGATTTTCGATTAGATTTTTGTTGATGTCTCTCTCTCTTCAATCTCGATTTGTTGTCTATAGATTCATTCCTCCGATGAATCTTTTCATTGGCAATGAATTGGATTCCAAATAATGTCGTGGTGAATTCAAATGTTTGATAAAATATTTGAACCAAGAATTGTATTGCATTCTTCATTCTATTTTTCAATTAATTTTCCTTCTAAAATCTTTGCCCACTGTTTTGTTCAATCTCCTTTAGAAGAACCTTTTGGTTGGCAATGAATTGGATTCCAACTAATGTCACGTGAATTCAAGTGGTTGAAAGAATGTTTGAACCAACAATTGTATATGTGAGATTCTTGATAGATTGTGGGTCAGTGTTATGTGAATCTATTTCGATGACAATGTGTTGTTATAAAATGAATTATGACATGCTTACATGGTTGGCTTCTAATTCAAATTGCTCAAATAAGAAATAGGATATGGTTGAATTTCTTACCATGACTATTAGTTTTAGGAAATTTTCCATTTTGACAGGTTTCATTGCACAAGTACGATCTGGAAATTTTCTTATGGGAATTCTTCACCTTTTTTGTATGAGAGCCTACGGTCGGATTCCACCGCCGGAAAGCGGTATACTAGTTGCACTCTTGTTTTCTTGCACAGTCGCTAGTCCTTCACCAACTCAAAAGAGTAAGTGTCCATCTCTAATTCTCTATTTGATTACTCTATTGATGTTTGATTGTTGTATGAAATTATATAAATTTAAGTATCCATCACAATATTTAGATTTTAGCAAATGCCACTGCCTTGTTTATTCGACAATTGGCCTCTGTTTTACTGTCTATGCCTTGTTTCTTTATTTTTGCTACTGCTTTTGCTGCTTTTTTGCTACTGTTGTTACTTTTTTTCTTCTACTTCCTGCTGAAATTATTGGTTTTTTGCTGCTAAAACTATTGGGTTTTTGCGCTGAAATTGCTGGATTTTTGCTGCTGGAATTGCTGGGTTTTGGCTGCTGGAATTACTTGGTTTTTTGCTGTTGAAATTGTTGGGTTTTTGCTGCTGAAATTGCTGGGTTTTTGCTACTGAAATTGCTGGATCGTTGAGGTGCGTGTTGAAGTGGCCGACAACCTCCAAGCGTTGACGTAGATATTGTGGTTGAGAATGCTAGTTAGTGTATAGCGTTGGTTAATGAACCACTCTATATGACATTTGCTTGTTATTGTATTAGTGTTGGATATTTTGCCTTTGGGATGATGGCGGTGTCAATTGCAACTTTTAATGTATTGTATTCATCGCTTAGTCTTGAGATTTATGAATATTGGGTATTTAGATGTTTGTTGCAATTTTTTGGTACTCAAATTTTGAATTTTTGATAGGCTTTCATAATGCTTCGATAGCTATTGGATTTTTGATAGGCTTTATTGATAACAATTCGACTTTAAGTGTTGTTTAAGGCATCGATTATAAACAATAAAATCGTTTTCCTCATGCGCTCGAGACATTGGTTCTATTCGCTTAACACCCGATCTTAACTAATGTGTGTTGTAGCAATGGCATCTGTTCTATTGATGCATTTAACATCAGCTACAAAGTGATGTGTTCTATTGTTAGGACATCGGTTCTACCTACGTGTTTAAAATCAGCTAAAACGTGATGTCTGTTTATGTAAAGACATCGGTTTATATAATTGATGTGATTTCTGTAATAGTTTTAGATATCGGTTAAAAATTGATGTCTAAAGTTTCAGATCTTTAACATCACCCACTAACACATCGGATTTTTTTTTTTTTATATCAGTTAATAACCGATGTCTAAGTCACTTTTTCTAGTAGTGAACTAGAGGGCGTGTTGCAAGCCTTGTTCCTTGTCTTTTTTTCTCTTTTTTTCCTTTTTTTCTGAACACCAAATTGTTTCTATTTTTTTCAAAGAAAATCAATTTATAGGATTTTAGTTGGTGTAGTTAAAAATGATGGTAAAGAAAGAGTGTTCATTACAACTTTTCGCGAAAATTATTTTTCTCAAACATCATTTTAACTACACACTTCGAGTATGTTCTTTTGAAAAGTTATTTGATGTTTTTCGATTTATGTGATGAATGTATGGTTGGGATTTGGTGAAAATATATTAAATAATTAAATGAGTAATTGAAAATGATGAGAGAGAAAAAGTAAATTGGATTTATGTTGTAAAGCCTTCATTTATGTTACAAGTTTTTCCATGGCTTTTACTTTTTAATTTTTTCAACTTTTAAACTATACATTTAAAAATTGTTTTTTTCAATATATTTCCGAAACACTTTGTCAAACGTTTTATTATCAACTAATATGCCTAACCAAGTTCTAATTGTTATAAAAGTATAGAAACAATAGAGAGAATTTAGAGAGAATGAATTCTAAGGAATTCTCAGGAATGAATTTCATTAATAACTGAAGCCCTATTTATAGGAAAACTTCGAATGGCACAATCGTAATTACATAATTTCATCAAGGGTATAATAGTCATTCACATATAATAATTACATCTTTTACCAAATTATTCCTCCACCAAATTATTCCTCCACCAAATTATTCCTCATAATTCATAACCACCACATTATTCTCAATTATTCATAACACCTAATAATTATTCTTCAATTATTATTCATAACACTCTTGAATGACTATTAATACAAATGTCTTCCTGACTGTTTGGAGAAAAACCCTGGGAAAAAACTTCCAAATCGATTGCAGGATAGCTTGGAGTGGTTATATACTGCTTCATCAAAACATTGCTCCCCCTGATGTCTATCAGCGGCATATGAGTATTCACGTGCTGCCTTGTTAAAACCTTGTCAAGAAAACCCAGTGGGAAAAAACTTGATCGAAGGAAAAAGAGTACAATTGCTCGCTTGATTTCATATCTTGAGAAACTGATATCTTTACTTCTGGTAAATGATTTCAATATCATCATCGTTTGGATCTAAAGCATTAGCTCCATTATAACTTGATCCAATAGATACACTGTATCAATTTCTCCTATCGTTCTCAATATACCATGAATATGCCTCGTTAAAACCTTATTAGGAAAAACCCAGTGGGAAAAACCCTAATGAAGGAAAAAGAGTACATTATTCATGTGAATACGCCATTAAAGTTGCCTCATTAAAAACCTTGCTAGGAAAACCCAATGGGATAAAACCTCACTAAGGGAAAAAGAGTGCAACGCGTATTTTATACAAGTATGTCAGTAAGCATTTCAAAATCTTTCATACATTTGTATGAGTATCATATACATTGGTTTTATACTCTTCTGCTCATTTAGAGTGCATCAATTTTCTTACACAACTACAAAACATTCACCATGAACACATGTCTCCAAATACACAATTTAAAGCATATAAATTCATTGTAAAAACATGTAAACATATAAGTAAACCTTCATAACTAACTAATATTTAAAATATATCATTTAACATTTAATACTCACTTAATAGGTTATTTCATTCCCAGGGGCTTAGCTCACCCTTTAGGGTACTCACAAACGCGGGCTTAGCTCACCCGATCCTTTAATTTCCTTTTCGGTACTACACACACGATCGGTAATTTAACTTTCATGAGCATGCAACATATAATGACCACCATGCTTATCTTTAAACTTGAGCATTAGTCATCATCATCTCATCATCTCATAAGTTAAGGATTTCACATTCACCATTTATCATCTTCAATATATCTCAATATTTTCATTATCATTGATCATATGTAGCGCTACATTTTCATATCGTGTCGACACTTTTCAATTTCATTTCTCTCCCCATATCGATATAACTTATCGAGATATCTCATTATCAATCCTCTTGTAGGATTACACAATATAGTTATGTCTATATACTCTTCAAGAGCATATGCCTCCGTTATTAAGACCATCTTTTATAATTTGCTTTGATATATATGTTTGGGGAAACATCAACGCTTCTGGCGCGCTAACTTATCAAAGCATCGTAGTTGATATATGTGATTGTTCATAGCCTTTCATGCATCTTTGAACTTCAAGTTCGTATTTCAATTTCGAGGATATAACATGATGCATTTCACATATTATTTTCAACCTTTAATACTCCCTCATGTCGAGAAAATTTAGAACACCAAAACTCATACAGCTTGGTATGATTTTAATCATATATGTTCTCATCATTCAAATTTTTAATATGGGAATTTAGACCGCTTTGCATTCTATTCTCGATATCGGCAATTTATTTGAGGACTTTAAATAATTTGCCATATAATATCCCACTTGTATATACTCAAATCCTTCAAGGATTTATTCAAATCATTGGGATATACATTTACTAGCTTTATCATTAAATCAAAATCATGCTCATACCGTGAGCAAATATTTCAGAAATTTCAATCATATACACATGTGACTATCTAGTGGATCCATATCATAATATCTAGTAGTCCACATGGAGGATGAGGGCCCATATTTCTCATCCTTTATTCCCAGATATATTTGGGATTTATTCCCAATATTGGCTAGTAATGATTTCATCATTTATCGAGAACAATCATTGAAGAATTCTTTTAATTCTTCACTTGAAATATTGATTTCAATAATTATTTAAACCAGATGGTCATCAGGTTTTGCAAACGAGTATTATTGAACTTCTAGTTCAATAAATTCTTATATCGATTTCACTAGTATCTGTATAGTGCTCAATATGATTTATCATAGAAACAATTCACCGACATATTCCATCACCTTTTAGTGACATTATTGTCTACTACTGTTCAAACACGGAGTTACTGACTCATACGCATCACATCCGGCTATTATTTAATTCAAATCGTAGCTCTTACGCTTCATATTATTTATTTAAAATCGAGTCTTATTTCATACGCTTCGTATTATTCTATAAATAAATCATCAAAATTATTGCAAAATTCATCCTAACAAGGGTCTATACATTATAATGGATCATATGCTCTCAAATCTTCGAAAATACTATCCATCACTACCGATCAAAATCCTAAAAAGGATTTATCGATGTAGGTTGGAAAGATTAAGGATGCTAATGAATAAGGGTATCCCACAAGATATCCGATGCTTGATTGAAGCAAAGGTTCGATTATCTCGTGAGGTTTCAATTCCTTCTAAATACATGCCTGGTATGGGTAAAAGTAGTTTTCAAAGAAACGGAGAGCAAAAAGATTAGGAGGATGCTACAAGTGTGCTCGGTGGACATGTGACACTCGATGTAAATCATGGGGTACTTGTCCGTAAATCGAGAAGATAAAATAGCATTCATTAAGGATGGATTGAGTAAGGAGCCTTTGGATGATATTCAACAAAGCTCTTGAGACACATCCTAGTGGACACGCATAAGGTGAGCTAATGGCCTTATGGGCCAAATTCAAAGATCAACAAACGCGTTACAAGATTTAAAAACTTACTTTAGAAGATCCTGTTTTGTAAATTTAGTAGAAAATTTTAGTATAATAATTTTCTCATATTAATATAAGGAAGTTCTGTAATAACGAAGATCAATGTTTTTCTTGTAATTGTAAATATTGTTTTTCGATTTTAAGATATATATATGTATATATATATTATTTTTCAATCAATAAACGTGATATATGTCATTTTCACTTAAAATTTTTCTGCATTTTTCTCTTTCATATTTGTCAAAAAGTAAATAGTGCACTCAATTATTGGTTTGAAAATTTTTCTTTAAATAGAGAGATTCATATATCTATCATTCATTTGAAAGAGAAAAATAGAGGTGGAGATGGAGATGGAGATATCAAAATCATCTCATGTAAGTCAATCTTTACCTCGCCAGGTAAAAACTATATGTGTTCTTGGTGGCTCCAGACTAGTAGGTCATATCCAATATGTGGATATGGCAGACCAACTTGTAAGGGAGTTAGGAAACAAAATATCAATATACTATATGGAGGGACTAATAACAAACTATTAAGGAGTCTTACGATGGCCGCACAATTATGGGGGATAAGAGTGTCAAGTATAATACCTTTTCATCGAATTGGAGGCGAATCGAATTGGAGTTAGAAATGTCATTAGTCCAACTGATTGATGCTACAAACACAATCCATCCATGACTGTCGATGTATATGATGAGCAATAGTGATGCTTTTATTGTTCTTCCAGCGCTATAACAATGGAGGAAATATTCAATATAGCGTCATTTGCACAAAGGGAATTTTCATACCAAACCCATAGGTTTGTTAAATATTAATTATTTCTTCGATGGTTTGCTAGCATTTCTAGATCGTGTGTAGAACATAAATTTATTTCTCGCTCAAATGAGAAATATACTTGTTTCGCTAATACAGCTTGTCGATCTACTCATCAAGATTCAATCATATGTTCAAAAATCAGGAAACTGAAACCCATCGGTCACAGATGATCGGTGTCAAACGAAAAAGAGATCCTTTGGATCTTTCATTATGAATCCTAATGTTGATGGTATGAGTTACGAGTATTTATACTCTCAGACGCATCCCTCATTTATGGATTCAAGATGTATATTCTTTTGCATTTCTATATTTTAGTGTTTAATGCCATCTTTTGATATTCTCAATATGTTCCACTTCGACTGCTTTGTACTTCTTCCTGGAGTAATAATAATATCATATTGGCTTTATTCAAATACGTAAATCTAGTGATTATGCTTCTTCAAGAGCATTTTATTCTCATATTAATACAATCTCATATCATCGATGAGATTACTTCATATAATTTCTCCATGCGATATATTATCTTTGATTTATCAACATGGGATCTATTCAAAGATTTTACTTTCGTCTATTTATCCAATGGTAACTTCAAGTACCACTTGCTCAATTTTCTCCATTCATATTCTAGATATATGAAGAAGTAATTTTATTCTCATCGCCTACTTCTTCGAGAGTATGATTAGAATATTTGATCAACTACTTCTTCCTGAGTAGGATTCATTATAACCAATCGTGTAGTATAACCCACCACATTGGAAATATGCACACCAATCGTGTGGTATTACCCACCACATTGGAAATATACTCAAACTATAAAGTGCATAAATTTAAATTGCCGAAATTAAATTTCCTCCAATAGGTGGTCGAACCTACCTTATGGGAATTATTGCAATAAATATAAATCTACTAATTTAAATAGCAAGAATTAAATTGCATAATATTTAACTACTTCTTCAGAGTAGGATCCGCTTAGTAGAAGGTATTACCCATCACTTAGCATATAAAGTGCAGTAAATATATAAAACCTTCCGCTTAGTGACGGTTTGAACCCATCATCAAGTAGGAGGTATTGCAGAATTAAATTGCAAAGAATAAAGTGCGAGAATTAAATATTGAATCGCTTCTACGGGAGCAAATTTGTTCTTCTAGAACAAATACTCATTACTTCTACAAGAGCACATTTATCCTTTTTAGAATAAGTATATTATGTAATTAAACTCTTCTGAGTTAAAATAATATTCCGATCTTTTAACTCAAATGGATTTCAAGCCATTTTATATAATCAATGGATTTAGAATTTCTTCATGAATATTCTATCCCATTTTCACTGTCGTCAAAATTAGGTCGGTTTTACCCTAAGGGTAAAATTGTCCATTCCAATTCGTAAAGGTAAAATTGTCAAAAATATTTTATCAATGTTTTACGATTGGAAAATTATCTCCTTTCTACTAATTTATCAATATCAAAATATTCAATGACTATTTTGTAACTTTTTCAAAAGTTGGTGTACTGATTTGTAAATTTTGAAAGTTTGATAATAACATATTTCAAAACGAGTTATTACCCTATCAATGTTGGTGTCAAATCGAAGCTCTCGTTAAATCTAGTATAATGGAGTCGAGAAAATTTGATTTTGATAATGTATACTCCTTATATCTCGATAAAACGAATGTTATAGTTTAATATATTATTATATTATAAAATCATATGATTTACCTTTTTCCTTTCTAATTATTCCATGGATGAGATTTACTTGCAATCCATTTACGTGATCGGAAAATTCTTTGGACTCCATTCTTCCAATTTTGGAATTTCAGACATCTCCAAGCGGTTGTGTAGAATGAGGAATTGTGGGAGAAGAATATGAACAAAGGGAATTTTCAATGATGTATTTGCAAAGAGAGAGTTATTTAGGATTGATGAGGATGAATTAATTCATTGGTAATAATCCAGTTTACGATACTGTAAGATCATCTATAAGATGCAATCGTAGAAGCATACTTCTTTCATATTACTCAAAGCTGAGACTCGTCGATAACGCTGTTATAAAAGATGTAAACAATCGAAGAATTTAGAGAGAATGAATTCTAAGGAATTCTCGTGAATGAATTTAATTTCATTAATAATCGTTCTATTTATAGGAAAACTTCGAATGGCACAATCGTAATTACATAATTTCATCAAGGGTATAATAGTCATTCACATATAATAATTACATCTTTTACCAAATTATTCCTCCACCAAATTATTCCTCATAATTCATAACCACCACATTATTCTCAATTATTCATAACACCTAATAATTATTCTTCAATTATTATTCATAACACTAATCCAATTATTTTGATAAACTGACTCGATGTTAGATGCGACTCTTAAATTTTATCCACATACTTTCTCAGGTATATATATTTGTGGTTAGTGCCAATTGGCTGTGAACACCGAATATGGTATTCCAAGGACATTATCAACAATATCACGGAGTATAAGAAAACATTACTAAAACTAACTAGGAAAGACTAAAAATGCAATCTTAGGGCTTGTTCTTTTTGGGATATTGTAGATAAGGGCCCGTTCTTTTACAATTTTTAATAAGTTTTTACATATTTTAACTCATTCTCATCTAAAGTCAAACCAATTATATCCACATATTTTTTGGGATCCACTGTACTACACAAATCTCCACCACTCAACTTCACTCATTCTCTCTCTTATTTCACATCAAAATTCCTAAATACTCATAAATACATATAAACTAACACCCACTTACTCGAATTACGTGTTAGATGTGTGATTGAAAATTAGGAAAAATATATTAAAAAATGTAAAGTAATTATATGAGTGATTGAAAATAATGAGAAAGAAAAAGTTAGTGAAAATTAGTAAAAATTTATAGTGCAGAGAACAAGCCCTTACTAGAAGACCAATGTAGTAAAACTTTAATATATGATAACAATAATTGCATATATTACAAACCGAGTGGATAGACGTGCTTCTAAATTGCATTTACAATGAAGCCATGAGCCATCATATATCAAATCGAATTCATTTCATAATAGCAACCTAATTGCATACAGATAAGAAACAAGCCACTATATATAGAGAGAGATAAACTAGCTAGTCTTTATAGAAGCATTCTGAGGCAAATTATGCACTGAAACCCCCGTGAAGAGAGCTCCAAGAATTGGATGGGAAGCTGACACAGGCTTGTGCTGCTGCACCGGCCATCTGGTCCTTGCCAATGCCAGCATTGCACATGTTAGCAATCGCCCGCATATGTTTAATTCCGTACTGGGACAGCGATCCACAATGCGTCTCAAATGTTCTGACCTGCATGGGAAATGATTATCGATAAAACTGCTTGTTGAATGCATTATCTAATTTATCGGTTAATTTTTTTCTAAAAGGAACTGCATCTAGAAACAGCACACAAGATCCATGAAAACAAACCGATGTTGCAGATTAGACTATTAGAAAAACAGAGTCTTTTGCCCTTTCAAAATTTAGCCCATGTTAGTTAAACTTTTTCGTACCTAAAAATCGAACTTTTACTATTGAATTTGACTTTTCGATGTTACCAAATCAAATCTCTACTCATTGTTATCTGGTCCCATTTCAAAGTTTTTTACGAATTCCATTTGCTCCAGTACAATGCAAGTCTATCTCGTTTTATCTGACATTCGAATACATGTGTTAGTAATGTGGTTATTTCGGGATATGAACTTTTACCAAGGATTTAAGGCAGCTCCAATCATCAACTAGAGGCATTCCAGCAGGTCTAATGGCCTTCAATACTTCAGGGCCTTTCTCAATTCCAAAAAGAAGTTTTCCAATAAGTTTAATACTGTTGTCAACGTGTGTTCTGTGCGCCATAGCTTCAGAAAGTTGCTTTTGAGCTTCAAATTTCCTAGCAGACCCTTCAGGAGCCTTGCGGAACTGAAACAAATTGGACAAGGATGAGTAGGTAAGCTCTATCAAAAAAAAAAAAAAAAAAAAAGGTGATATATGGAAACTTGAAACTCACTCCCAAATCTAGTGTCATAGAATGAATTTATCCACTATGGTCGAGTTTGCATAGAAAAAAGATTGGAAATTTGTAGAAAGAAGTGCCACGCATACCTTTGCCCAGAAATGCAAAAGATCAGCGTCTCTCTGGTTAACAGGTTTTGAATATGGACGCAAGGCATTGTCATCCACAAAGGTAAAATTATCGTTCGCAGGATTTGAGCCCATATAGAGGAAAAGATGCTCCGCACTTAGCTTTAGATCACCATATTGCATGACATGGGATCCCTTATATGAATTATCATTTAAAGTTCTCTTTTTCACCTAAAAAAATGTCAACAAAATACATTCATAAGATGGACAGAAGCAAAAATGATGCTAGGTCAAAGAGTCAGTCCATGTAGTCAGGATAAACGGAACTAATTAAACAACAGCAAAGTTGAACATATAGTTGACCATAAGGTCTTACCAGTTTGTATTGCTGCTTCAAAGTTTCAGTTCGCAAATTGTGTATATCACTGCGCAGAAGGATGGATTTGAATGTCATTAACACAAAGCCAAATGGTCAATAAATGCCAGTCATAACTCAACAATATATTTTTAACAAGATAACTTTAGGGGATGTCCGATAGAGATTATTGAAATTTTGATTTTTGAATGTAACTCGTACCTGTCCTCCATCCATGCAACACTATACAAGTCTCCCAAGCAAGTATCATATTCGGGTGGAGGACTGATATGGTCTTCAGGGCAATAGGTTGCCCAACTGCTCTCGTCTGCATTGGATGCAGTTGTCGCATATATATTCATGCCTTCAGGAAGAAGACCCTCAAACATACTTCCAGATTCACAAGATTCAAGGTAAAATACCTACATAAGAAAAAGGGAAGGAGTGGCTGCAAAATCTCAGTTCTTGCTCGATTAAAAACTCTTTTACTTGTCCAACGGAATGTTATAAAACAATTTACCAAGCGTTTGTAAGTCCCCAACTCGTGCTTCTTTTTCAAAGTATTAACTAGCTCATCCGCGTAGATGTGACGATGGGTAGGCATCCCTGAGAACATGTGAGAATAAAGCAGATGAGCAAGTCTTATAACTAGTCTATTAGAAATTGAAATTAAACTCAAGCTTACTATCCAACTGAATTTAAAAAAGAATGACGACTTCTAAAATGTGATGATCAGTGTCTGCAGTGGTTTATGTTTCTAAATATAACATCAGCTAAATGTTGCATTCATGAGGTAGCTACTAACCAAGGATACCGGGAGCACCATGATCGGAATAGAATATGAATATATGATCATTTGGTCCGCTATCAACAACCTTTCCACTACCTCCAGTGAGCGCAGCTTTATCGCCAAGGATTACGGCCAAAAAGTTATTGACGGTAACATCTTCTCCAACATAATCCTGTCTCAAGAAAATCAGGACATGAGAAAAAAGCAATACAGTTTCGAGATTTCAAAATCTATTTGAGCACAAACCTTTGGGACTCCTTTATAAACATCCTCGCCATAAGGGTTGTTAATGATGACTCCGGGCCTCGGGTTCTCTACATTGTATGCAATATCATCATACATGAAGACAACAATATTTTCTTCTTTCAGACCACCTTTTCTAAGGATTTGATATGCATGGCATACATCAGCCTAAAGAAATCATACATCATTATTTTATATTCAAGACAGAAATAATTATACAAAATCGTAATACTAAGACATGATGATATTTTGATTATGAAAGAAAGAAATATAAGGTGCCATCAATCGGCTAGCATATGCCTTTATGCCTTATGGAGGTTCTTACTACTTCAATTAAATTCGTCATCCATCATGCTTTCATTTTCTGTGTTTTCAATGCATAGCATAAGCTATAAGCAAGATGTTTACCGTGTGTTCGTATCATCTTTTTTTTTTTTTTTTTTAACTTAAAAATCATCTACTATTAAAAATTAAAGTCAAACATTAATCTAAACCATACATTTCACATTATCACTTATTATTATTCATTCGTTTTGTGATCCCCACCACGATCTATTCCAAAAGTTTATTTTTAGTCAAATTTTAGACAAAAAAATGTATACGAACACATGCTTTAGTATATCATTTCTCTCTGCATATATATATATGTACGGTGGCATAAATCCTCAAGGGGGATAAGTCTATGGCATAAATATTGTGGTAGCATTCTTTGAAAGTGACAAACAATATTCATATTTTCAAATACATGATAATTTACATTATTTAAAATTATCATGGATAAACCACTAATTTGATTTCCAAATAAATAAAATTTTAAGACAAAAACTATTTACACATATCAAATTTACAAGTAATGAAACACCAAAAATAATAATTGAAGGAAAAAACATTCGGGATGTAATTGCATAAAAAAAATATTGAGAACCTTTAAGATAATTAAAATATGGTGTATTGATTAAAATTCGTAGTGTGAATATAATTAGCCTAAAGTGAATTGCACATTTATGGACCTAAATAATATAAAAAAAATTTAACAGGTTATAACATAAATACTATATGCAAATAAAGTAAATTGCCAATTGCCAAGTAGAAAAAATACAGAAAGAAGTAGACCAATGAATTACCGCCTCTTAATGGGGTAAGGAAAATGGCCGGAGATGATCCAAAACCATGTAGTGCTATAGTTATGGTACCGCGGGTGTTTTCTAGTCACATACAATTTTCGTTGGAAAAATCAAAATTAGTTTCAAAACCAGCACGGCGATGCAAAACTCTAACTATTTGGAAAAATTTTCGGCAACACCGTTTGCTGAAAGTAAAAATTTTTGCCTAAAAACTGACTTTGATAAAAAAGAAAAATCGATCTTAATTTCCCTAACGAAACTCATATATGACCGGAAAACACCCTCTCGTGCCATACTACTGATGGTTCTAGATGACTAGATCAGTGTTGGGAACATGGCGCTTGTTCGGTATATATATATTTTTGAATGTAAAGTGTTTTTTTTTTTAATTTTAATTTTAATTTTATGTTTACGAAGAATCTTCGCTTGAGAAGTGGTTGGAAAATTGAAAAACTTATGGGTCCCTGGTCCCATGTGTGATTAAGAGAGTTTGACAAAATTCTAATTATGCAATTCCTCCAAAGAAGCTAAAAATTCACCAACAATTTCTTGAATCCGCATCCTTATATTTTAAAATAAAGAAAAGAAAAAAAAATTCAATTAGCATCCGAAACAAGAAATTGTCACTATTTCAATCCGGAAATATATAATTATGAAAATAAAAAATATTTGTTCATGGAAGTGTAATTCCTTTCGGTTATCTCACGCAATTGATCATCAGTTCGTGAACCAATTCAGCTCATTTCTCGAACGCAATTGTGCACGCAGAACCCTACAGCTTCTTGTGGGAAATCCAATTACAGAATTACAGCCTCCTCCATAATTGAAATATTTAACATCTATCTCCCTATAATTCTCTTGGTTGAAGTGAAGAAATTCGAACTCAATTATGCAGTCCTCATCACTGAACCAAGTAATTGGATCCACGATGGTAATCTTTTCATCCACTTTATGATTAATATATGATAATCTCTTTTCTCTAGTGTAAAATCACAAGATTAGTACCCGTTATTTAGCTAACAGGATGCAGATTACAGAGGCAGAAGTAGTGAGATGCCGATTCTGTTCTGTTTCAATTACAGGGGCAGTTTTTTTTTTTTTTTTTTTTTTTTTTTTTTTTGCAGAAGAAAATTTTTGTTACCCGGAGAATTCAATTTCAACTACGTGCGCAGAAAACTCGTGTTTGCAATTTTCCCGATTCGTTAGTTTTAATGGTTTCACGTGCCGTGATTTTTCCATCCGCCACGTGGAATAATCCGTTAATTTAAGTTAACTGATGGATTAGCAATTATGTAGATGAGTGGGCAATGAATAATATTTTAAAATTGAGTGAGCAATAAGTAATAAAAGGTAAAATTTAATGAGCATACGAGCAATTGTAACATTATGTGTAAAATTAAATCAATAAATTGTTCAAGAAGGCACGATAATCACCTGGTGGCGGTAATTCCAGTAGCCCTTGGACCCAGCAATCAGGACAGCCCATCTGGTCCCTACAGAATCTCCCTCGGCACCGCCGTTGTCCGTGATTTCGGCAGCTTCCGATGGCAGTTTAATTGCATTCCGACCATCGGAGACGGCAATCGTTAGTGCAATGAGGAAAAGTACACAGGCAGCGTAGCGTATCATTGTTGTTACCGGCGATAATGAATTTGAGTATTCAATTCAGTTATTCCTTTGGGACATAGAAGGCAGTTAGTTGTCAGTGTATATATAGACAACGTATAGGGAAAGTATCAGGGTTGGGGTGTAATCCCCTGCGGTGGAAGATATGTGCAATCATTTTCTCACGAGAAATTGATGATTGGCGCCCAAGATATTGTCTAGGTAACAAGTTGGTCCCCAACATTTAATCTTCAATAGGACAATAACAGTGATCTGTAAATATGTCCCACCAAAGTTTAGACATTCTACCAAGTTGGACATGCATCAAATTGGAAATGATATATTTAGTGACTTTTAAGGAAGATTTGTATTCTTTTAATTTCTCATTTTAGTCTAGTTTTGATAAATGTTGAATAAAGAACAAACCAAGTTTTATATGGTTTATATAATAAGTAGTGCATGACATTTTAGGAAATTTTGTCGCTTTGCTATGCTTCGCACTTTTTTATGCTTAGACTTTCGCTTAACCTATGTTTAGACTCGCCGATACGCGAAAAAGTTAAAATTTGGTCTTACCGCTTCGCCATTTTTGGGTTTTTTAGAACATTGCATCAAGCTGCTGGTGGAGATGGCAAATTTTCTTCGGCTTCGTGCTGTCAACATAGCCAATGTCGTAATTTGAGTTGGCATGACTGTATTATGTCTTGAAGGGATTAGCTCGGTCTAGATCAACTAGTTCAATCAATGTCTATAAGTTAGGTCAATCTTTCTATATGTAATATGAAAGAAACGATTGAAATACATTTCTTGAAATACGTATAAGTCCCATGTATGCTAAATCGACTTTACGAGTTAGATGAGTTCGAACTATCAAGAGGAAAATTTAACTATCGAATTACTTTTGATGTTAAAATAACTTTTCAACTACAATCAGTTACTTATTGTCTTATTGATCATAAAAAAATGTAGCCATATTTTATTTATTTTCTCTTTTTTTCCCCTTTTTACTTGAAAGTGATTGCTTCGATTTTCTTTACTTGTGACTTGTTGCATCTTTGACAAAATTATTTTTATAATCATTTTTCCTCATTTCAACAATACTTATTATATTTTATTTCACACTCTCCATAAAAGTCTCTTCTTTTAACTACAAAATTTCCAGAAGATTTCACATTTATTTAAAAAATCCTTTGCGCCAATTCTGGAAAATATGTGGACACAGACTCATACAGTACACAAATAAATTCATATCATGGAGAAAATGTACTTTCTAATGCATCTAATTTGGAAGATCCGAATGTTAGTTGACAATAAATATATGTGGATCATATGAAGATGAATGTCTGCTCGTAAGTGAGATGTGAGATATTTTAATTTTGTCGAATGTTTATTTGTAAACGAGATGTGACATATTGTAATTCTGTCAAATAATTAATTTACGGTGAATTTCTACCCTCTGGTACTACAAACTAATTTTTATATACATCATGTAGCAATAGACGTGGATCATTAGAGATGTAATTATACTATCGAGTCTCTATTTAGGGTTTATTTTATATACATTAAATTTTATCAATTTAACTCTATACTTTTTTCTCTTTTATTTTTTTAACCAATCAAATATTGATTTAATAATTTATTTATATTTTTTAATACGTTTTCTTTAATTCTCAGACACAAAATTCAAGTAAATTCAAAAGAAGAAGGCCTTAATGTATGGTACAAGATCAGATCAAATGGAAGATCTCTCTACTTCATTGCCACATTCCGTGAATCCAAAGAAAGTGTCAAGAGTCCATTCAAAAAAGAGAAAGTGTCCAGGGATGCTTTAATTTCAACCTGTTTGACAAATGCCTTTCTTTTCTATTATTATAGTGGCGCTAGTTTTCAAAGTGTGTGGTTAAAAGAATAACAAACTTCATGAAGAAGCTTAGAAATTATTGATCTCTTCTTTCCATTGAGGAAAAAAAAGGTAATAATAATCTCTTCTTTTGTTCTTCTGAAGGAAAGTAGTTCTCTTTGAAAAATGGTGTTAGCAGATGAGTTTTAATGTATTTTTATGAGTAGGAAGAGAGAATAAGTAGAGTTGGATGGTGGAGATTTAATGAGTGGAGAAATATATGGATGTGATTTGTTTGATCAAATTTAAAATTTGAAAAAAATGCATTAAAATGCATTTTGTTTTGTTTGCTAACAAGCTATGTCGTTAAAGAAAAATAGTCCTATGAGTCTAAAGACTTGTTTTATGAGGGGAAAAAAAAAACCATTCAAGTGTATATTTGATTTTGTATATTTGACTTGTGTTTGAAATATTATCTGTATGCAACAAAAAAAAAAAAAGGAAAGAAAGAAAGAAAGAAAGAAAGAAAGAAAGAAATTCTATGAAAATATTAAAAGATAATATTTTTTGAATAAGTTTAGTCGAAAACGAGTAAATATTTTTGGAATAAGTTTAATTGATAATATTTTCCCTAATTTTCAACCACACATCTAATACGCAATTCGAGTAAGTCAATAACATCTTCAAAAGAATAAGGCCTGAAATCCTATGAGTCTAAAGACTTGATTTATGGAAAAAAAAACACCCATTCAATTGCATATTTGATTTTGTTTATTTGACCCTGTGTTTGAAATATTTTCTCTATGCAACAAAAAAAAGGGGAAAGAAAGACATTCTATGAAAAATATAAAAGATAATATTTTTGAAATAAGTTTAGTTGAAAACGAGTAATAGCATCACAAAAGTGAGCCTTGAAAATAAGTTTACTGAGCAAAACACTAATATCAAAATTATTTTATACTTATTTTCAAATGTTAAGCGTATTTTCTGCAACAAACAATTTCCACTTTTGTTTGTGACCTACCGATTCTCCCCACCCAAGTGGGAAAATGCTCATGGCCGGTCTCCTATTCTGACGTCTTGCAAAGACAGTTCTTACTTCGTTTGTGTGACTCTTCCTCCTCTAATCTCGACGTCTTGAAAACCAAACCTTGAGTATTCTTAAGCTCTAATTCAGTGATATAGAAGGACACAAGCTCGAACACAATCGAGTTTGAGCACGGGCGCGAACATACCGAAGTATGAGGCTCGAGTTTGACCCTGATTGAATCCAAACATTACCATAGGTCATGGCGTCATGGATGACAGGATGAGACATCATTCTTGTCATGAAGTATGGTCCAAATATTTCCTCTCCACGGTCAAGTTGTTACCCTAACCCATCGAGTGTACTGTCGAAATGGCCCCATCCCGCCGCTAGATTCCCATTTCATGTTAAAGTAACCATCTAGTTCATCTAGGCATGAATGAATTTCAATATTTAATTCAGTGATTCTTTGGGACATAAAAAGGCCGGTAGTTTGTCAGTTTATATATAGACAAAACGTATACGGAAAGTATCAGGGTTTTGATTTGGGGTGTAATCTCCTGCGGTGGAAGATATGTGCAATCAGTTTCTGAAGAGAAATTTATGATTGGTGCCCAATGTATTGTCTAGGCAACAAATTGGTCCCCGACGTGATCTGTAAATGTGTCCCACCAAATTTGGAGACATTTTACCAAGTTAGGATATGTTTGATTGGTGATAAAATTGATATGCAGGCAATTTCGTATAAAATATGTGATTAATATTGTATTGAAAAATATGCGTGTGGTTATACGCAATTGCGTACATATAACTTTGTGATCAAAAGAATAAGGTCTTATATAGATCAGTAAATCTGATTCCATCAAATTAGAATTGAGATATTATAGTGACTTTTTAAGGAAGATTTGTATTCTTCTAAACTCCAATTTTGACAAATGTCGTATGAGAACAAACCAAGTTTTCAATAGTATAATAATTGGTACTTCGCATTTCAGGGACATTCCGAGGTTAAAATTTCATTCGTGTTTTTTAACATAGCCAGTGTCATAATTTAAGTTGGCATGACTGTTTTATTTCTTGAAGGGATCAAGTGAAGCGAAGGGATTAAATTGATCTTGATCAACCAAGTTAATCAATGTCCACTAATTAGAATAACTCATAGACTATCTTGATCTTGAAAAAGTGTAGAACTTTTTTTTTTTACTTTTTTTTTTAACTTGAGAGTGACATTTTCAATTTTCTTTACTTGTCAAGTTGTCATTTGGTGCTTGATTGACATAATTATTTTTATAATTATTTTACTCATTTCAACAGTGTTTAAAAAATTATTTTCACATTTTGCATAAAATTCTCATCTTTTAACTACAGATTTTCCAATAGATTTCACGTTTCTTTGACAAAACATTTGTGAAACAAGCTATAAATTTCATGTTGAAATATATATGACAAATTTTGAATAGAAGTGCTTATCTTCTCCAAGAATTGATTGTTCTGGTTGCAAAATAGAATCAAAATGTGTTTGTTATAATTTTTTAATTGTAAAATTAATTTTTAGTTTCCAATTAAAGACTACGATATCAATCATACAATTAAAATAAGGATATATTATTATTTACGTATTTCATACATTTTAATGTTATTCAACATAAAAATAAGAAAAAAGTTTGTCAATATAAAAGTTTGTCCATACATTACGTTACATACTATTAATGCTTTAAACGATGAGAATTAAATATCCATGATAGAGATTGTTATGCCCCAAAATAATTGAGTCTCATAGAATTGGACTTCACTAATTGAATAAGGCTTCATCAACTAAAATAAAGGTTATTGTGCCTCAGTTGATCCTACCACTTGTCTCGGCCGAGCATGGTCCATTTCCACTTCTTATATATATATGTGTGTGTGTGTGTGATCCACTTCATTGTAAAGGTAATTCATACACAAAATTCTAGTATCTCATATTTCTTACACTGTTGGCCATTGACTTGATCGTCCAAGTTTCCATGGTCACAACAACTCCCCTTTCCTGGTAGCCTCGGCCTCTAAAGGGGTGTTATGTGTGTAGGATGCGGTTATAATGTTGATGATTATTTTTTGAGGTCGACAAAGATTATACATTAAAATAATTTTAAATATGTAATTAAAAATGAAGGAAAATTGTATAAGAAATCAAAAAATAAAATAAATCACCTGAATGATCAATAAAAAAGTTAAAAAATAATTTTGTGCAAACATAAACTTGTTAATTAATGTGATCATAAATTGTAGCCCACTTGTACATCTTTACAAAAACACGCGACTTTGATTCTTTGAGGGCCTCTACTACAAAACTTCATAGGTTGTACCGTTGTACGCAAGGAATGCTGGTACGAGATCTGAGCTCGTGTATACCACTTCCATTTGGATACCTTTTGTAGACGTGACGTGGACAGTGCCGATTGGATTCTGGTGTTGGTTTTCCAGTTGGATGGGACCAGACATTTACGGAATAGTTTTCTGGTAAGAGCATCTTTAAAGCAAGATTCAATTGTTAAAGTCCATTAAAATTACAAGAGAGATAAAGAGATTTTTTTAATGGGTTCCACATATTTTCCTTTTTTTTTTTAATTTTATTTTTTAAAATTATTTTTATAATTTTTACCTAAACTTCTAAAAAGTGCAATACATGAAAAACTATTTAATTCAAGCATAAGACGTGTTGATGCGTAATTTCCAAATATCAACCATAAGCGTCACCTAAGTGTTGCCTAAGCGGGATTTTTAGAATACAGCTTTTACCTCACTTTTTTTCCTCAAATCCCGTGCAAGGTTCACAAATAGACTCCTATCTAGACTTTTTTTTACTAATATTTCATTATTATTTTTGAATTTATTTTTATCAATCTTATTCACATTTTCCTCTCTTTTTCCCTACATTTATTTTGATTCTTTATCAATTAAAATAATAATCATCTCTCTATTTCTCTCTTCCAATTCACTTCAACAATCCACTCCCCCATTAAAGATGTTCTAAAAAAATAGAAATAGTGATGCTTGGTGTCCAAAAAAAATTATATGGTAATTTACCATACCCTAGTACGAGCATGGGCCCCTAGTTTTAGGGAGCAATATGGTAATTTACCACTACCCCTATTAGAGTGCAATAAAAATCCATATAATTTTTGTGTGGATACCAAGCTTTTTCCAAACAGAAATACAAAGAATGCCACATATTTACCATATAATTATTTTTTAATTTTATCTCTCATTTTTATATCAAATTACAAAGTGAAGGGCAAATGATTTTTAGGTCTTGTTCTATTCAACATTAACCAACACAAATTTTATCAATTTTTTCTCTCTCATCATCCCGTGGTGAAGTGACAATTAGTTTTTTTTTTTTTTGCTCCTCCTCTAAAAATTAATCTTCCTTACTTCATCAAGGTCAAATATCAAATCAACTAGTATGTAGTGTAGTAACATTGTTATTCAACCCAAAAATATAGATTTTAATAAATTCATACTATGAGGAAAAAATGTACTTTCTAATGCAGCTATTGGATCATTTGAATGTGAGTTGACAATGAATATACGCAGAGTCGTACGCTAGTACCTGAGCATAGGTGTAACTAGCCATCGCCTTGGGCCTCAAAAAATGAAGGGCCCATTATTAATACGCCTTCTTATTAATTAAAAAAAATTGCATTTAGGGACCATTTTAATATAAAAGATCAATCTAATTATCCCAGACTTGAAAGGTTCTTCCACTAAATAATTCTTATATTTTGTGTTTTCAGTTAGTTAATACATTTGATGTTTATTATATTTTAGCAATTGTTATGGTGTATTTGTGTGTCATTTAGTATATTTGTCTTTTGAGAATTTGAATTTTCTCACTTTTATCATCTTTTCATTAAAAATTAATTTCGGGGGCATGCCTCCGTGCCCTTACGAGTCGACCTTTGAGTAGGAAGGGTCCAGTTTTCTCTAAAATATATAATCCGTTTTGGGCTCTGAGAATTACAGATACAAATGAAGACGAATATCTACTTGTAAATGAGGTGTGAGATGTTATAATTTTGCGAAATAATTAATTTACGGTGAATTTCTCACCTCTGCTACAACAAACTAAATTTATTTATGCTTGTAATTATTAAATGTGTTTTTAAAGGATATCATGTAGCAATGGACGTAGATCATTAGAGAGGTCATTACGCAATCGACTATCTATTTAATGGATAAGCACAACATCAAATATAAGTTTGTCTTTTACTGCCACATTACGTAAATGCAAAGAAAGCGTAGGAAGTTTCAATCTGTTTGGAGTTTCAATCTGCTTGACAAATGCCTTTCTTTTATACGGTGCTAGTTTTTGAAGAGTGTAGTTAAAGGAATAATATTTTATGAAGAATCTTAGAAATTAATAGTTGCTTCTGCTGTTTTTCTGAAGGAAAGTATTTCTTTATGAAATAAGTCGTCAAAGAAAAAATAACGAATCCTATGAGTTTACGGGTTTGTCGTAGTGGAAAAACAACTCTCTCAATTGTATATTTGGCCCGTGTTCGAAACATCATTGGTACGATCCATTGATCCCCGACTTTATATATATTATATATATTTTAAAAAAAAAAAAGAGAACAGGGAAAGGAAGAAATTCTACGAAAGATAGCGACTCTTTTGACTGAGCATTACAAATAGACACACTTTTGACTCAGTTGTTACAGTATGTTATCAAAAGCCCATCATTTACGTCACTCCACAAGTCCAAATCGAATTCTTAGTGAGTGGATTAGCTAGGGCCGACTAACTTTATAGAACACGAATCCCTTCTTCCTATCTTTAATGTCTGGCACATCCCTATCAGGAGTACGATGGGATTTGGGAAGGGCAGCACCTTAGGCCATCTCCAATGGGCATTTTTCATTGCAAGCGGCGGCAGTAGAAAGAGACAGGAAGGGGGAAAAAAAAATAGTAGGACCCATTTTATTTAAAATTTTTATTTTTTAAATCACTTTTATTTCAATTATCTTATTTTTTTCTTTATTTTTTCTTCAAAGATATCCGTCCCACGTCTATTTCTAGACGTCCCTATAGAATTCTTCTATTATTATTTATTATTATTTTGGAATTTATTTTTACCTGTCTTATTTTTTCACTTTTTCCTCTATTTTTTCACTATATCTACTTCCATTCATCTACAATTAAAATAATTATTTTCTCTTTATCTCTCTACTCCACATCATCTCCAATTCATATCTCCATTGGAGATGGCCTTTACGATGTTCAAGATCAATTGGATTTTCTATTTCATGTTAATCTCTACTTCTTAAGAATCAGTTGTGTTAAATATCATTTTTAAACATTCATTTTTATTGATATGAAAATTTTTCATATTTTTATTTTAAATTTTTCTACTTTTCAACAACTCATTTAAAAAATTATTTTCTCTACCATCTCTCGCATATGAATACCAACAGATAAATTTTAATATATTTTTATGAGTAGGAAGAGAGAGAATGAGTGGAGTTGGATGGTGAAGATTTAATGAATAGAGAGATATATGGATGTGATTTGTTTAATCAAATTTGAATTTTAAAAAAAAATGAATTAAAATGCATTTTGATGTGTATGCTAACAGGCTCGCGAAGTAACCAGTAACCATCTAGTTCATCTAGGCATGTTAATGAGCAAGGCATACCAAAAACAAGGCCCAACTCGTGTTCACAATTGGCTCTAATCTAGCCAGGCTGAGCTTGATCGATTTGGACAGTGTAATAATTTTTTCAAAAATTTTAAGACTGTAAAAAAATTGGTTAAAATACACGCATTTATTTGGAAATGGTTAAAGTTTAATTGAAAAAAAAAACAAGATTTAGAAATTTAGTACACTTATTATTAAGAATCAACCAAATGTGAACTTTTGCAAACAGAGCCCAATTATCGAGTTGGCTCGCCTAGCCCGAGCTTAGCTCGATTGCCATTTTTAAAGTTATACTCGATTTGTAGTTCGCTTTAAATGAACTAATAATTAAAATAGGCCACGACATCCCTAAATTCATCATAGTGTCAAACCTCTACTTGCTAAGCTCCACAATCGACGGCGAGATAACGTAATTTGCTTTTTTTTTTTGTCAATCAACGGGTCTTAATCCTCGAAGAATTATTGAGCTCCATTGAATTCATTTATCAACTATGTTCAAAATGACAAATGAGTCATTATCATTGCCAAGAAAGAATGAAATGGAATCTTTCAGTATCTCGCGAGTCGCATCCACCACAAACTTTGGGAGGTACTGTGATTGAGAGACGTGTACGTCTTTTCTCTTTCTTTTCTTTTTTCTTTTTAATTAGAATTGACCCGTGCGATGCATGAAATGATTAAGATGATATATTTATATAAAATAATATTGTATAATGAGAAAATGAATTTTTATAAATCAAGTCGTCATTTTTGTTTGAGATATAGTGTCTTTATGAATTGGTGTTTAAGATTATGTGTACGCGAATCTTTTGAACCTAACTATGCGATCAAAATAGCTATAGCTAGTATATATTCATAGATGCAATATATCTTGAATAATGAATACATTTCTAGCTAGATCCGTTACTCTAATGATATTTCTTTTTCATTATAGTTGCAATATATCTTGAATAATGAATACATTTTTGGCTAGATTCATTACTCTAATAATATTTCCTTGTAGCTTGAATAATGAATGCATGGCTGGCTAGATTCATTACTCTAATGCATACATTTTTGGCTAGATTCATCACTCTAACAATATTTCCTTTTTCACTATAGTTGCAATATATCTTGAATAATGCATACATTTTTGGCTAGATTCATTACTCTAAGAATATTTCCTTTTTCATTTTCAATCCAAGTCAAAGGTTTCCTTTTATTACTGAATCACATTTCATATCTCATGTCTCATGATCGCATAATTTCATTTCATAATAAAAGCAATAACCTTAATATCTACACCTTATTTTCTTGATTAATGCCTGTTATGTTTGGAAATAATCTAATTAAGGAATGGACAATTCATTGTGTGTATATTTAGAATATCCATTAAATATGAAATTAATTAAAAATGAGATAAATGCATAATTTAAGATATCTAAATAAGTACATAAATTGCACTCATCATGGCGCAGTGCCTAGTTGGCACTGCAAGTTTAATAATAATAATAATAATATAATAATAATAATAATAATAATAATAATAATAATAATAATAATAATAATAATTTACCCTTTTGTTTTCTTAGCCATCCTTATATTTTCTTTGTAGACTATTGGCAAGATATTTGAATCTTGCTGAGACTTTGTTTAATGAAGTCGCCGAGGGAAATTGAGTAAATAAATTTAGTTCCATCAACTTTTAATCAATTAATACTTAATTGGGTTTTTGATAGTCCGTAAATAAAACTTCTTTCCTTCGATGTATTTATGTATTTTATTTTGGGAGTAGACTTACGTAGTAATTATTTAGAAAGGTGTACTACATCTGATTGAGACTTGAAAAGATTTTTTTAATTACGTATTTGAAAATTTCTAGATGTATTGCTTTTTTTTGTTTTGAAACTTCGAGTTATATTACTTAATTCTAATTAAAATTTTAAAGTATTCAATATAGATTTTTGTGAATTTTTCAAAAGCCTATCAAAGTCACACGGTATTAAATCAAGATTTTTTAAGTCTTACAAAATTAGGGAGTATTCATGTTTTATTTGATGATTCTTAAAGACTTTTATGAAATGAGCTAAGTATTGATATTTCAGTAGAAAGTACAACAACAAAAAAAGTATAAATATAAAATATTTAATTATAAACTCTAATATATATATTCAAATTTTCATAAATAATTTATCTATTTCAAACAAAGTTGATACTTTATTTTATTTAATAACTTGATATATATATATATATATATATATATATATATCTCTGTATACAAATTATAATGTGAAATATTTCTTAAAGTTTATTATTTTTCTATCAAATAATAATAATACTAAAATGTTGTAAAAAGAAATTTCTCTGAGGGTGTCTTTGTTTGAAAATATTTTTGATGGACTCTGCTGTTTCCAAAATTTCCACTTAAATTTTCCATAAGTCAATCAAACCAAATTCTAATTTTATAGAATTGAAATTTCATCTCCTTTTCCTAAAAAGTGTATATTTTCAACAAAAACAGGGAATTCAAATTATTAATAATAAGGAAATATAGGAATTGGCATCGTATTTGTTGTTGATTCAGACCCCACTAAAACATTAACACATGTTACACCGTAAACTCTACTCCTAAGGGTGTGTTTAATTGCATTCTTAAAAAATATTTTCCTTCATTTGGATTTCCTAGAAAATATTTTTCCACCCCTCCCTTAGATTATATTTTCCATGAAAATGGCTGATTTTGTACATAAAAAAATTGTATATGAAAAATATTTTCTATAAAAAATTTTCTTATTAAATAATAAAATACAAAACTTTTTTTCTTAATTTGATATTTTATTAAAAAAATTTTGTGAATCAAACATACCGTAGCTTTGCCACTACGTATGTGTGAACAAAAGTTTGATTTAACCGGGCTTACGTAAGAATTTTATTTGATTAGCAATTAGCAATTGATGAAAAGTCCAACTTAGATTCCTTCCTGCCAATTGTAATTAATGTTTACTAAATGGGGTTGTTGAAGGGTCCCGTTGGATGTTACACCAAACAGACACAAAAACAATATAATAGGAATAATTACATGTTGCACCCCTTTTTCTTGTGTATTTCCATCTGTACCTTTTTGTTGTGCGCATTTCAAATATACTAGTGTTTCTATCCGTGCGTTGCACGGGATAATATATGTCCGAGATATTTAGAGAATTGAAACATTTTTGCGAATCTTTGGATGATTATCATATCTGATTATAAAGCTACGATTGTTTTAGAATAAGGCGTGTTCAGTACTGGAAGTATTTTTATTGCTTGCGTGAGGGAAGGTTGGAGAAGTTGATGATGATAAAATCAAGAGATTTGTAATGGCGTGAATTCAATTAGAATCCGCTTGAGACTTTTGAAGATTGAGTTGGAATTCTAGAAGAGGAAGGGAAGATTGATTTCAGATTTGTGATTATCAGTTTATGATTGTAGAATAAAAAATTAATTTTTAATTCAGAAAAATAAGGGAAGATTGATTTGCAGATTTATGATTATCCATTTATGATTGTAGAATAAAAAATTGATTTTTTTAATTCAGAAAAATAAGTGAAAGTAGCGGGGAAAATGTCTTTGGTTTTATTAATATATAGATATAGATAACCCATTTTATCTCATTTTTGTAATTTCGTTTTCTTTTAGAGTATTTTTAATGTTGAGGTTAAAAATCCAAATATAAATTTTTTCATCATGATTCATGTTTCACCAAATAATATAAGGGAGAATAATACTATTTTTACATTTTTAACCCCTTGCACCAAATAATGTATGGAAATTTTGGTTTTTTTTGAGGGTGGTTGTTGGAATAATGTTATCTTTGAGGGGAAAAGGGAGGGTTTGTGTGTGTCAAATTTTGCCCCATTTTTTATAGAATCCACCATTGATTTAAAATCCTCCGCCCCCAACCTTTTTTTCCTCTTTTAAAATAAATTATTTCCCTTTAGTTTTTCATTTGGATTTTTTCTCCATCCCCTTTGCCCCCTCACATTAGAAACACTCTTAATTCTCTTTTATTGTGTTTACCTTATGTTGTATTTAAAAGTCCTTTTCCACTAATTAATAATTGCCGCCACTCCATGAAATTAGGGGCCAATTTGTTTGTTTTTATTCTTATCTAGTGTCCACGTTCTTTTTCGTCTCCTTAAAAGGGTGAATGTGAATAGATTAAAATGGTTTAAAAGTGTTTTAAAGTAAAAGAGTAGAGAGAATGAGTGGTGGTGAGTGGTTGAGATTTATGGATGTGATGAGATATGTGAATGTGATTGATTTAGGAGAGAGAAAAAAGTTAAAAAAAGTTAAAAAAGTGGAAAAAAGAGTTGGAGATCTGTGTTACGACCCGCGCATTTTTAGAAGATTCTAGAGACGAATTTCAGTAGAATACCGTAGAATTCTCTAGAAAGCTTCTAGACAACTCATGGAGTATTCTGGTCCCTAATCTGTAATATTCTAAAGAATACCCCAGATATTTTGGTGGTAGGTTGTAGAGAATTCTAGAGCTTGAATCTTAGCCTAGATCGAATCGATCACCACCGTCCATTCAATGGAGGTGGATCTATAAATAGGGATAAGAGTTCATTTGTAACCAACCAAGTTCAGAAAGTTTTCAAAGAATACAAAGCTTCTCCCAAGCTTCGAAAGATTCTCTTTCGCTTTTTCCCCAAGCTCTTAACTCAAAGAATCTTTGTCTAAGGTGACTTAATACAAGCTCAGACGCGGACATTCAAAGACTAAGCGCCGCACGTAACTCATGTCTTAAAACAACAAGTGCGTGACATCTGGCTTTTAATCCATTGGTTTCTAACTTTTGCTTGCTATTCCATTTTTGTCTACTGTATGTGTCAACAATGCTCCCCCCGGGACCCCACCGATTTGTTGATGCTAACATCAATTTTGGGTTACGTGAAGTTCTCGAATTTCCCTCTCTCTTTCTCCCCCTTGGGTTACCTCAAGTTCCCGAATCTCTCTCTTTCTACCCCACCCCACAATTTCTTGAGTCAATTTTGGATTACGTTAAGTTCCCGAAACAATAACTCAACAAAATGAATTGATACGTCATATGAATATTTCTAACACTTTTACTACAAAAATTACTCGGTGTGAGATTTCAATATATCATGGCTATCAATTAATGTTATATAAAATATAGGATATGTGTAAAATATTTATATTCCTATTATACCATCACATATTTAAGGTACTGGTCATTTTGCTATTTTTTCCATTTAATTATATTTTATACATTACAATTAAATTATTTCATGTACATGCAAGCACAATGGGAAACTTAATAACCCTTTTTGTCATTTACCTTACACTTTAATGCTCCCTTTTGACCGGCAGCCAGGGGCCACGATATAGCCAAAAAATTTTCAAAATTATTAGAAACTCCATAAATCGTCTTGATTCCAGATTTGGTCAGAATTTAAACGGATATCAATCGAATTGAGATACCATCGATGGCACCGTAACTATGGTGCCATCGATGGCACTTGAAAATCCTTGTCCCTTTTATTCCATTCCACTATATAAAAGGTGGAATATTTGTAAAATATTCACATTTCCATCATACCCTCATATATTTAAGGTATTGGTCATTTTGCCCTTTTGTCATTTATTTTTTCATTTAATTCTATATTGTTGGGAAACCAACTCAAATATGATTTCAGATCTATCCCAAGATCATATTTTCAAGTTGAGAAATATCAAGAGAACGGGAGAAAGAAATATACCAAGAAATAACAACACAAGAGTTACGTGAAAAATTGCAAATTCGGAGAAAAACTATGGGCAAACCGTCAAAGCTTTCCACTATATAAAAATTTTTACAATCATATAGATGTTCCACTTACCACCCCATAGCCCAAGTATTACAGGAAAAATAACCCGATCTTTACCACATCTAATTTTCTACTATTTGCACAAATCATAAAGAGTTATAAGAAAACTCTCAAGATAATAGGCTTACAATCTTTCCTTTAGATCTAATCATCCTCAAATATTACAAATAAAAATTCATCAAGTCTTATCACACTCACCAATTATTGTTCCTTATAGTACCCACAATGGGAATAATTACATACTCACCCTTTTTCTTTCGTGTCTTGATAGATATGTCTTTGTTGTCCGCATTGCAAACATACCTCATTTTATCTCCTTTTTTGTCCCTTTTTAATTCTCTTTTATCGTGTTTACCTTATTTTGTATTTAAAAGTCCTTTTCCACTAAAATTAATAATTAATAATTGAGGCTACTCCATGAAATTAGGGATTTTTATTTTTATTCTTATCTAGTGTACATATTCCTTTTCTTCTCTCCAATCCGTTGGTTTCTAGCTTTTCTATTCTCCCTCTCTCTACACTAACATCGATTTTGGCTTTTTGGGGTTATGTCAAGTTCCCAAAAGAATAACTCAACGAAATGAACTGATATGTCACATGAATAAAACTTTTCTTTCTCTCCCATTTCTTGATGCTAACATTGATTTTTTCCTTTTGGGGTTACTTCAAGTTTCCAAAAGAATAACTCAACGAAATGAACTGATACGTCACCCGAATAAAACTTTTCTTTCTCCCCCATTTCTTGACACAAACATTGATTTTGGCTTTTTGGGATTACGCCAAGTTCCCAAAAGAATTACTCAACAAAATAAACTGATATGTCACATAAATAAAACTTTTAATACAAAAAACACTCAGCCTGAGATTTGAATATATTAATATTAAGGGTGTGTTTGATTGCAAAAGATGGAAAGAAAATTGAATTCTCTGTAAGATTGAAAACAAAAACCACCCTACTTCCAAGAAATTCATTTTCTATAGAATTAGCCAAAAATAAATTTAAAATGTTTGTACCATGGAATTTGAATTCCAATTCCACCTATATATCAAACACCAAGTAAGAAAATTTTCATGGAAAATGTTTTCCATTTCCAAGAGTTTGTGAGATTCAATTGTTATAATAATTATTAAACTTTTCTATATTTTAAGCTAAGAGTTTGAGCAGTTAAAATCGGGTAATCCAGAATTTAAGAAAAAACTAACGATCAAAGATATTATTTGAAGACCGATCATATTATAGGGATATAGAAAGTTATACAAAGATTAACATAATCAAGTAAAATAATTGTGTTACCCTTACTATTCTTTACAGAATATTTCACATTCATTGATGACAAAATAAAAATTTTACCTCCAACATGTTGTCTATTATGACAAACATTATAGATGTTTAACATTATTCATTCGAAGATACATGTGTCAATGAGAGGAGAAATCGATTTTAGGATTGGTGATTAATAGCCTGGTAATGTGAATATCGAAACAGGATGTTATTAGCTTAAATTTTGTTCATGATTTGTCTTCTCACTCTTAATTTTCCTTGGTGAAATTACAAATTAAAATGTTTATAATTTTATCTAATTAACCCATAAGCAAAATTAAAAAATATATACATAAGCTGTTGAGATTTCATATAATTTTTTTCCTGTGTCAAATTTTTTTATTTACTAATTTTTAGGCACCCATGAATGTTTATGTAAAGGCTACACAACAATTACTATTATTCTTAATGTAGAACAAATAGCAAAATGGATTGAGGAACAATTGCACGAAAATTGGAAAAATCATAATTTAGGAATCTGGCGCTTAGTGTAAAATTAAGACAGGACAAACATTTCTAGAATAGTATTAGGTTTATTATTTATTTCATTTTTTGCTTTTTTAATTCTTTCCTTAATATTTTCTAGTGGGATTAGTAAATATTTATTCCTAGTAGAATTAGAAAATATTTAGCACATAACTAGAGGCATTGTACAAACTTTAATTCATTCATTAATAAAGTTTTCTTTGAGAATTCTCTCTATTCTTGGTGGATTCCAATACTCTTAGTGGACTCCAAGGTTTATTTTACTTTTAAAGGATATTCGTTGAAATTTCCTTCACTTCCGTCATTCGTCAAGTGGTATCAGAACCTATGATTTGCCCATCTCAATACTGCTGATCGCTTCTTTCTATTCTCATGGCGAGTGCTCTAGTTACCAAGGCGGATCTTGACAACCAAAGTCGGCGAATTGATGAGTTAGATGCTAAAGTTGAAGAGATTCGTCAAGTATTGTTGCAAACCGTTTGAAATAATACTGTAAACAATATTGTGAGCAACGGAGGTGGTGTTGGTGACAACAGTAATAGAAGAGAGGATGTACCGCTCAATAGGAATGTTGTGGTAAGGCCTGCAAGAGACGTAGTTGAATCAAATTCAGAGTTGGAGCTAGACCTGCCTCCAGATCCAAACCTGCAGAATCGAAACAACTTCAATGATTTTCAGGTACATATAACACCCTTTTATGTAAAATTCGACCGATGTTACTAGAAAGAAATGGCACAATTTCTACTAAAAAATTGTGATTTATTTTAATACAATGCTACCTTGGGCTTGGTTTTCGAGCCAAGATAGTTCGATAAAAAAAGATTTTTTAAATTGGATAGTAGATGTCGAATGGTTCTTCGAAATCATGGAGGTGCCAAAAGAGACAATGGTGAAGATGGTAGCTTTTCGTTCGAAAGCTGCTGCGACAGGGTGGTGGAATCAATTACAAAATACTTGCTAGGGGCAAGGAAAAACCAAAATTCATACATGGAGGTAAATGAAACAATTGATGATGAGTAGATTTCTGCCTGCACACTATGAGCAAATCTTATACCGTATGTACCTAAATTGCGTGTAAGGCACCGTAGTGTGGATGACTATACCAATGATTTCATGCGCTTGTTTGAACGTAACAATCTGGCAGAATCCTAGAATCAAAGGTTGCTAGGTATACCAATCGGCTGAAGGTGTCAATCCAAGAAAGGATAAGGTTGTAGAATACATGGATGTTACAGAAAGCCATTAACATGGCTTTGAAGGAAGAGATAGAGGTGTCTTAAAAGAGGACAACTAACTATTGTAGAACACCACAACCTAATTCTCTAGCAACAACTATTGTAGATAAGGGTAAGTCTGTGCAACATACAATCCCTCCAAATCAGGCGAATCGAGTAACTGAAGGCACTAGTGGAGGTCAGATTTGAAATCAACCTCCAAAAGATAACTAGAATCCGTATGCCAAACCTATGCCAGTTGTTTGTTATCATTGTAATAAGCTTGACCATCATTCTAATACCTGCCCAAATCATAAGCAGGCTAATTTAGTTGAGGTAGAAGAACCCGTAGAGGATGAAGTAGATAACATAGGCGATGATTATAAGGCGGCCGAATTTGCAATTGATAAGGGCATGGAGAGATCGACATTTGTTTTGCACCGAGTCCTACTATCGCCAAAATAAGAGGGGCAACATAACAGCATTTTTCGATCACTTTGCTCAATAAAACCGAAGATACGTAACATAATTGTTGATAACGAAAGTTGCGAAAATTTTATGTCAAAGAAGTTAGGAGATTTGTTGCAACTACAAACTGAAAAACACCATAGTCCGTATTCATTTGGTTAGGTGAAAAGAGGTCCTTATGTTCATATGATTGAAACATGTAAGGTTCTATTGTCCATTGGTAAATACTACGAGGATGATGTAATTTGTGATGTATTAGATATGAATGCCTGTCATATCCTCTTGGGACCCCCCTGACAGTTTGATGTGGATTTGACTTTCAAGGGTCGAGATAATATAGTGTTTTTCACATGGAATCAACACAAGATTGCTATAACGCCACTGAGACCAATGAAGAAATCCGTTAAATCACAACATGAAAGTTTCCTTACACTCACTGCTAATGAAAAGGACGTAGAAACTTCGGTGAAAGAAGCAGAGTATATATGTCCAATAGTCATTAAGAGATTGTCGAGTATAGTAGCCGATGAGAAAGAAATTGCAACAGATGTGCAGAGAAAACTCTAATAGATTTTGGTGATCTTATTTATGATGAATTACCGAATGAGCTGCCTCTATTACGAGACATTCAACGCAAGATTGATCTTGCACCTGGTGCTAGTTTATCGAACCTACCTCACTATAACATGAGTCCGAAGGAGAATGAGATTCTCAAGGAGCAAATTGAGGACTTGTTGAAGAAGAGATTTATAAGGGAAACCATGGGCCCATGTGCAGTTCTTGTCTTATTAGTACCAAAGAAAGATGGGACTTAGTGCTTGTGTGTTGATAGTCGCGCCATTGACAAGGTCACCGAGCACATTTATGAGGTTGATGAATAAGGTTCTGCGTCCTTTTATTTATTCTTTTGTTATAATTTATTTTGATGACATGCTTATTTACTGCAAGTTTAGGGACAAGCACTTGATCTAATTGAGACATGTTTTTAATGCTCTGAAAGATAACCAATTCTATGTGAACTTGAAAAAGCGCATATTTTGTGTCAATTAGTTATTGTTCTTAGGATTTGTAGTTGGAAAAAACGACATACATGTGGATGAAGAGAAAACTTGAGCAATTCGTGAATGGCCTACTCTAAAATAAGTTTCTGATGTGTATAACTTTCATGGTCTGGCCATTTTTATAGACATTTTCTACAACACTTCAGCACCGTTGTGACATCCTTAACAGAGTGTTTAAAAAAAAGGGAAGTTTCATTGTGGATAAGAAGAGGAAAACAGTTTTGTTCTCATAAGAGAAAAATTGTATATAGCTCCAGCATTAACTTTAACACACTTTGAGAAGGCTTTTGAAGTGGAGTAGATACAAGTGGCGTTGGGATTGGTGCAGTATTATCCCAAGAAAAAAGGCCAGTGGCTTTCTTCTCTGAAAAATTGAGAGAAGCAGGACAGAAGTGGAACACGTATGACCAGGAGTTCTACTCAATAGTTCGGGCTTTGAAGTAGTGGGAACATTATTTGATTTAGAAGGAGTTCATCTTGTTTACTGGCCATCAAGCCCTCAAGTATATAAACAACCAAAAATAAGTGAATAAGATGCATGCTCAGTTGGTTGCTTTCTTGCAGAAATTTCCTTTTGTAATCAAACGTAAGTCTAGAAATTCCAATCGAGTTGCAGAAGCTTTTAGTAGGAGGGCTTTATTACTTATCATATTGTCTCAATAAATTGTAGGTTTTGACTGTTTAAAGGAGCTGCATGTTGATGATGTCAACTTCAAGCAGATTTGGGACAAGTGTGTTGATGATGTCAACTTCAAGCAGATTTGGGACAAGTGTGTGAAGAAGGAGCCCATTGCCGATTTTGATATCAGTGACGATTCTTATTTAAAGGTAACCGTCTATGCATTCCAATTTCATCCTTACACAAGAAGCTTATTCGAAATTTACATGGAGGAGGGTTAAATGGACATCTAGGTTGAGACAAGGTGATTTATAGCCTAGAAGGAGAGGCATTTCTTGCCACAATTTTTTGAAAACATGATATGGGTAACATAATCAGAAAGTGTTACACTTGTCAAGTCTCAAAGGGACAAGTTCAGAATATTGGGTTATATGTGCCTCTACCAGTTCCACAAGGCATTTGGCAAGATTTATCGATGGATTTTGTTCTTGGACTACCCGAACTTAACAAGGAGTGGATTCTATATTTGTAGTTGTAGACATGTTCTCTAAGGTTGCACACTTCATAGCATGCAGAAAGACTCCAGATGCACAAAACATCGTTAAACTATTCTTTAGGGAGATAGTTCAATTGCACGGGGTGCCTAAATCTATCACTTCTGATCCAGATACAAAGTTCTTAAGTCATTTCTGAATAACTTTATAGAAGCGATTCAGGAAAAAATTGAAAAGGAACAGCACAGCATATCCTCAAACAGAAGGATAGGCCGAAGTTACCAATAGAACACTTAGGTAGAATTCGCATACAATGACGTTGTTCATACAGCTACAGGTAAATCTCGTTTTCCATTGTATATGCTGAGGTGCTTAATCACATAGTGGATCAGGTGAGTCTACATTTAGGCCATGGGAAAAGTATTGCTGCTCAATGTTTGGCTAAAGGAATTATGGCTATTTGTGATGAGGTTAACTAGAAATTGGAGCAAACAAATTCTAAATATAAGGCAACAGTAGATTCCCATCGACCTGATAAGCAATTCCAGGAAGGAGATTCAATGATAGTGTTTTTGGGGGAGGCGTGGTTTCCTCTTGGTACGTACAGTAAATTGAAGCCAAGAAAGTATGGTCATTTCAAGGTATTGAAATGAATGAAAAACAATGTATACATCATTGATCTGCCGACTTCCATGGGAATTTCAAATATCTTCAACGTGGCCGATTTGTATGCTTTCCAAGAGGATGAGGAGGCTCTACATCTGGATTATAACTCGGGGCCGAGTTTTTCTTAAGTCGAGGTGAATGACATAGAATAAATGGCAGAATGGATCGAGGAGGAATTGGGCTGAAAAAGGCAAAATCATAATTTAAGAGTCTGGCGCTCATTGTCAAATTAAGATAGGACAAACCTTTCCAAAATAATATTATGATTATTATTTATTTCCCTTTTAGTCTTTTTTATTCTTTCCTTAATCTTTTCCTAGCATGATTAGTAAATATTTATTCTTAATAGAATTAGAAAATATTTAGCTTATAAATAGAGCCATTGTATATACTCTAATTCATTTATCAATAAAGTTTTCTTTAAGAATTCTTTCTATTTTTGGTGGATTCCAATACTCTTGGTGGACTATATGGTTTATTTTACTCTTTAAGTCTTTGCTGAAATTCTCTTCGCTTTTGTCCTACGTCAATTCTTCTTTTTATTATTTGTCAATTATTGGCCTTCAAATCCACCTTCAAGAGTTGAAGATAAAATCGGATGCCATGTTCCACATAACTCCTAACCACCCACCATAAAAATTGCACTCTACTGAAGTGTCAAATGCCCAAAAAAACTATTAATATCATAAAAATTCATAGATTGAAATTTTCCAATTAAAATTTTATGCCCAAAAATATAAAAACAAGTATCGATTATTTTTCTTTAAGTTATATTATGAGATAAATTATTAATATTATATTTTGACATGGATTCCACCGATGGCGTAGGGTGAGAGAGTGTTAGGGTGGGGATAGGTTTTGGGAATGGGATAGGTGTGGTAAGTGCTAGGAATTGTGGTAAAAATTTTAATAATCTTTGGGATGGTTTAGGGATTTAAATATACTATTTACAATAGGGACTAACGATGCTAATTTTTAAAGGTTGGGGGTTGTCTGGGAAAAAAAAAAGAGATGGAGTAAAAGGTTGGAGACCATTTGCTTAATTTACCATAAAATTAAGAAACATGTAAGCACGTGAATTAAAATTTTATTTATTATCACTAACCGGAGAGAAGTTTCCAATGTCAGTCTGAAAATAATAGATCGTCTGTCCTCACAAAATTCCATTCAAACACTTCTTTTTGAAATCCTCCGAAAGCTTCACCAAGTTCAACTATTTTTCAACCAAAATCTCTTAGCCTCTTTCTAATCCCAACGTTGAAACTTTCTAATAATTCCAACGTTGATGTAGCCCATTTGGGAGTTGGAATTTTCTTATAGTTCCATGGCTGACATTGTAATGCCTCGCTCAAAGTCGACCCGACATAATGTATACGTGTATGATGTGTTTATGAAATATTTGGGAATGTATGAGACATGTCGGGAGTCGAAACGGACGTCGAAATGATGAAAACGGGAAATTTCATTGAGCCAGAGTTACGGTAAATGTAAGGATTACGTACCAGAATGTCATATTACGGCCGTAAGTGTCAGTGTTACTGAGAAAGTATGGTTACTGACCGTGGGTAGAATAGTTACGGCCGTAAAGTGTGAACAGTGGAAAATGTCCAAAAGTTTCAGAGAGCAAATTACGGTCGTATGTTCTGAAGATACGGCCGTATGGTTCAGGTTACGGCCGTAATGTTATTGGAGTTACTGGCCGTAAGTAATGGGTTACTGGCCGTAAATATGAAAGTTACTACCGTAATTTTATGTCAGAACTGCTCAGATCGACTTTTTAAGGGCTTTTCGACCATTCTTCCACTCCACTTTCGAGTTTGGCTCTCTCCCAACACCCTCCAAGACACTCAATATCATATTTTACCTCATAAAATCCTATGTACTCCATGTTTGACCCTTGTGGAGCATAAAGAAAGGAAAGAATCAAAGGAAGAAGGAAAAGGGAAGAAAAAGAGGAAGAAGAGGAAAAGAAGAAGAAGCTTGGGTTTCACTTGTGCTTGGTTTCCTCGACTCATAAGGTGGGTAACATGATATTTTACTTATATGCAAGTTGAATACATGCTTATTCTTGACTTGAATTGAGTTATGAACGAGTTTGCAAGGGGTGTGGAATCTAGAAGCATGTTAGGGGCCTTTAGCTTTGATTCGTGACCATGGCATGACGTACTGATGATATGTCTATGTTTATATGACCTATGTGCCCCTTATGTCTTGCTCTATATGTATTGGAAAGTAGTTATTCCGTTTATGATATATAGGAGACGCGCATGTTATGTGAACCTTGTGTGCTTATGTGTTCGTGTTGCTCGGCTTGTTGATGATTGGGATGTGTATATATGAATGTGTTGAGTTGTGTTGCCCGGCCTTTACGTGTTGGTGATGTGCATCTATGTAATTGTTCGACCAACGGGCCAAGTGTAGGCCGATTAGGTTAACGTTGGTGTTTCGAATCCCGTATTCGATATGGATGGGAAGCCATTGTATGGCATGAAACGGGATTGAGCTTTCGTGAGGTATGCTAGGCATATATATACATCATGAGCATGCATATATTCGTCATTAGCATGCATATATGTTGCTGCGTATCCTGTGTTCACGTATATGATACGATTGGCCAAAATGGGAGCAAAGTGCTACACGTAAATGTGGGAGCCACCTCTTGAGTCCCTACTATATGTGAGCCTCGGCCAAAGGGGAGCAAAGTGCTACACGAAATGTGGGAGCCACCTCTTGAGTCCCTACTATGTGAAATGAGGCTATTATGTGATATGTACGATACGGCGCCACGTGAACACATCGATTCGCAATGTGGCCCATCTAAAACACGAAAAAGATATGACACGTGCATCATTCGTATTGCATCATATCCATCGAGTCTTTATGACTCACTCTATGTGTAATGCGTGTATGTTTTGAAGGTATGACTTGTGTGTTCGATCCGTGGAGGTTGGCGAAGGGTCCTCAAGCCATTTATGTGTGATGACGTGATCGGGAAAAGGGAATCTGAAGATCCGACGAGCCACGCAAAGACCTTTCGAAATCCTTTGGCTATGTAAGTATACGATATGTTTGAAAGAAATTTACGAACCTAGGGTTTCGAATGTGTAAGTACACGTGTAGCGCTCCCTCTATTCCGCTGTGTTTATGTATATGACGTGTACGGGACCACCACGTGGCCCTTATGATTACGTATTCGTGCACATTCCGTATGTGATGTTCGTATATGTATATTTAAGGGAGGGAAGGACGTTACAGACGTAAGATATCATGACACTACCACATAACAGTAGCGACTAATAAGTAAAATCTCCAATTTGATATCTTTATATTAAAAAAACTGGAGTGCAAACTAGACACATTGCTATGTTAGCACTCCTTTAGTTAATTTGTTTTTTTTTTTAAAAAGCTTATTTAGAAACAAGCATTAAATGGCATTTAATAATTTTATTTTCTTATTTAATTTATTTTTGTTTCCATATTTGCTATTTTTTATTTATTTCTAAGTTGACACTCATTTTTTATTATTATAAATAGAAAAAAACCTGATTCGCAAACAAACATTAAATATACATTTAATAGTTTTATTTTTCTTATTTAGTGTCTATATCTTTATATTATAAAAACAGGAGTGCCACGTTGGCACTACTGCCAACGTGGCACTCATTAATATTAAAAAAAATAAAAATCAATTTTGTAGTTAAAAAAAAGGAAATTCCATTTTTGGAAATAAACCAATATTAATGGGTAGATTTAAATAGGGAAAATTCTTTAAATATAATTATTTTTTAATGAAACATAAATTTATCATTAAATGTGATAAATAAAATTTAATAAGAAAAAAATGGTTTTCAAAAAACTTTAAATGTAATTTCATTTTTCAAATTTCTAATTAAAAACATTAAATAATAAGTATTTTATTTTTACCGTATTAAAAAATGTTATAGTTTTAGATAGTTTTGATTTATAATGTGCATTGGATTGTTCAAATAGTGGATTATTCTTAAATAAAATAGGGTGTGCGAAAATTATAATTGAATTTGCACTGAATAATTTATTTATTTTTAAATAAATTTATTTATTTTTAAATAAAGAGTAATTTATTAATCTTTATCTTTATATTTTGAATTGTTATATTACCATACCATTAATCTTTATTACATTATAATTTGTGAAATGCCACTAGGCAAAGATGCAAATGTGGCATACATTAAATATTTTAAGAAAATTATAAAATTAGTTTTGGAAATAAACCAACATTAATTAGTAGTAATTAAAAATATAATTGAAAATAACCAATATATAAAACAAACATCTAATGAGAAAAAATTTATTTTTGGAAAGACTTTATATATAATTTCATTTTTTAAAGTTCTAATTTAAAATATTAAATAATAATTTTTTATTTAATTTTATCGTGATAAAATTATAGGTTTTGATAGTTTTGCTTGGTTACATGAATTGGTCTATTAAAAAATAGTGAGATTTTTTTACTTTTTTCTTTTTGAAAATCAAATAGTGAGTAGTTAAAATTATAACTGGATTTATGTAGAATAATTTATCTATTTTTAAGTAAAATAGTAATTTATTAATCCTTATATAATTATAGTTGAAGTGTCACGTTTGGTGAACACCCTATTGGCAGTGCCAACATGACTTACTAATTCTAGTTAAAAAAATTAAATGATATTTTTTGTTTTTAATGCTTCTAATGTGATATGCTCACTGACTGAATTTTGCATTGCATATTTTTTGCCTTTTCTAAGTATATAAAATTACAAGTAAAAATTTTTTCATTCTACAATTAACATACAATTTATGTAAATAAAAAGAAATCAAATAAATTATGTAGATGAGGAAAGTTGGCGGTGTTACTACAAATTTAAGTTACATAAAATTAAGCATAATACTTCTTATGCAATATAGCTAAAATTAAGTAGCAATTACAGTTAATCAATAAAAGAACGTATAAAATCATAAAATTTAGAGTGCGTAATGTCCATTTCAGAAAGAAAAAAGGTGTTCAATATAAATTTGATATGTACCAACGAGAAAGACATATTTTGATAATCAAAGAATTTTTATATATTCATTCCCAATGGTTCATTTATAATTAATTAATCTTCTCGAGCATTGTTGTGCAATGTTAGGCACAGTAATTAGAATTAAAATTACACATTTTGATAACCTTCTTAATTATGCGATGCATGTGAATTTTTATAATGTACAATTGTGAATTTACTCCGTAATTTTTGCATTGACTATAATATATAATATTATAGATTTTAATAATTTTTTACAATTATATAATCTCCTATGCATAAATTACATCGATTATGTAATTCAACATTCATATTTATAATTTTATATCAATTATTTATCGTACATAAATTTAATTATTCCCGTGCATCGCACGGGCGTGATACTAGTATATATATATATCTCACTCTCTCTCTTTTAAAAAACTTGAAGTGTTAACTAGGCACTTTGCCACATTGGTAGTGCCTAGCTGGCACACGATTTTTTTTAGAAAAAACTAATTAAACGAATTTGTAAGTACACTAATTGTCCATTCATTTTTTTCCAAAATTAAACATCCATTATGATATAAATTCTATATAACTTATATAGGTATTAGTTAGATAAAAAAGGAAAAATTCTCTATTTTCATGACATGCGTCTATTTAAAAAATAAATTACAATTGTTTAATACGAATAATTTTTGTATTAAACACGTGATTTCATTATTTTAATTTAATTACAAAATACGTTTATCTTTTTATTATTATTATCTAACTGTATATAAAAATAAATGAGCCATGTTGGATGTGATTTCATTATTTTAATTTAATTATAAATACACTTATCTTTTTTTTTTATTATTATCTAACTATATATAAAAAGAAATGAGCTACGTTGGACAGTTCCAACTTGGTGGCTGTCATTATTTTTTTAAAAAATAAAATATTATTACATATTCTATTTTTAAAAACAAAAATCTTTATATTAAAAAAAATGGAGTGTCAACTAGGCACTGTGCCATTTTGGCATGCATTTATTTAAACTAAAAAAAGGTTTTATTTTGAAAACAAACATTAAATATACATTTATTATTTTATTTTCCTTATTTAATTTATTTAACTTTCTTTATTTATTATTTTTTTCCTTATGTTTTTTATGTTTATTTTAATTTTTTATATAAATTTTAATCCGGGAATTATAAATATAGTTTAAAATGAATTATATACAAGTATTAATGAAAATGTGATATTAGAAGGTCAAAGTTGTAAATTACAATGGTACTTGAATTATTTTAAAAAATAAAAATTAATTTTTTTATATACATTTTAATTTTTGAAATATATATATATATATATATATATATAATTAATTAATAGAAGTTTCAATGTCAACCTTGTACAAGGTCACTTTGGCAGTGATTTTTTATTTAAGCAAAGTATTTTTATTGATTTAAAAATATTAAATAAAGAATCTGTTTTATTTATTTTTACTATGTTAAAATGATAGTTTTAAATAACTTCTACGGGTAATGTGCATTAAGGGTTTTATGATTAGAAAATAAATTTTTTATTTAGTCCAAACTTTAATACATTTCTACAGCCATTTTCTAGAACATCTGCCGGATATACTCACACAGTAAACCACACATGGTTTATAACAAAAATCACACATATTTATGATAAATTACATGTGATTTCTTTTACAAAAATATGCGCGGGGATCGAAATATTTTCATTGTCTAATTCGTAGTTTTAACATTATTTTAATTCATAGTTTTAATATTATTTTAAATAAATCATAATTTCCCCGTGCATCGCACGGGTGTAATACTAGCTCCATAATAAATTTGAACAGCAATATATAACTATAACAACATTTAAATTTTACCATGCAATCGAATTCCATCAGAAACAAGTGGTCTTTATGCTATGTGCTTTATTTTATAATAATAATAATAGTAATAATAATAATTATTATTATTAAGGGGTTTGTTTTATACAAAATAAATGTCTATTAACCTTTTTTATTTTTTTGATAACATAATTTGCTTTTTTGTCAATCAAGGGGTCTCAATGCTTGAAGAATTATTAAGCTCCATTGAATTCATTTATCAACTAGGTTCAAAATGACAAAAGAGTCATTATCATTGCCAAGAAAGAATGAAATGGAATCTTTTAGTATCTCGCGAGTCGCATCCACCGCAAACTTTGGGAGGTATTGTGATTGAGAGATGTGTACGTCTTTTCTCTTTCTTTTCTTTTCTCTTTTTAATTAGAATTGACTCGTGCGATGCATGACATGATTAAAATAACCCTAATAATCTGTTCCCCACTTGTGGATACGTTATGGTACCCACAAATGGAGAAAAATTCGTAGGGGATCGGGTAAGCCCCCACCATCAATTAATACTTAATTAGGTTTTTAATAGTCCGTCAATAAAATTTTTTCCTTCGATGTATTTATGTATTTTATTTTGGGGGTAAACTTACATAGTAATTATTTAGAAAGGTGTACTGCATCTAATTGAGACTTGAAAAGATTTTTTTTTTAAAATTACGGATTTGAAAATTTCTAGATGTATTGCTTTTTTTTCTTTGAAACTTTGAGTTGTATTACTTAGGCCTTGTTTGATTGGGGGTTTAGTTATTCCGCACGGTATTCCGTGTAAAAATGTGTGGTTAATATTATTTTGGGAAATGTGTGTGTGGTTGAAAATGAGTATGAGGTATACGGAATTGCGTGCGGATTTGGTTAACACCAAATAGAACAAGGCCTTAATTCTATGAAAATTTTGAAGTATTTAATATAGATTTTTTTGAAATTTTCAAAAGCCTATCAAAGTCACACGGTATTAAATCAAGATTTTTTAAGTCTTACAAAATTATGGAGTATTCATGTTTTATTTAATGATTCTTAAAGACTTTTATGAAATGAGCTAAGTATTGATATTTCAGTAGAAAGTACAACAAAAAAGTATAAATATAAAATATTTAATTATAAACTCTAATATATATATATATATATATATATATTTCAAATTTTCATAAATAATTTATCTATTTCAAACAAAGTTGATACTTTATTTTATTTAATAACTTGATATATATATCTCGGTATACTAATTATAATGTTAAATATTTCTTAAAGTTTATTATTTTTCTATCAAATAATAATAATACTAAAATGTTGTAAAAAGAAATTTCTTTAAGGGTGTCTTTGTTTGAAAATATTTTTGATGGACTATGCTGTTTCCAAAATTTCCACTTAAATTTTCCACAAGCCAATCAAACCAAATTCTAATTTTATAGAATTGAAATTTCATCTCCTTTTCATAAAAAGTGTATATTTTCAAAAAAAAACAAGGAATTCAAATTAATAAGGAAATATAGGAATTGGCATCGTATTTGTTGTTGATTCAGACCCCACTAAAACGTTAACATATTTTACACAGTAAACTCCACTTCTAAGGGTGTATTTGATTGCATTCCTAAAAAATATTTTCCTTCATTTGGATTTCCTAGAAAATATTTTCCCACCCCTCGCTTAGATTATATTTTCTATAAAAATGGTTGAATTTATACATGAAAAATATTTTTATAATAAATTTTCTTATTAAATAATAAAATAGGAAAACTTTTTTTGTTAATTTGACATTTTATTGGAAAATTTCTGTCAATCAAACATACGGTAGCTTTGGCGTGTGAACAAAAGTTTGATTTAGCCGGGCTTACGTAAGAATTTTATTTGATTTAGCAAATGATGAAAAGTCCAACTTAGATTCCTTCCTGCCAATTGTAATTAATGTGTTTACTAAATGGGGTTGTTGAAGGGTCCCGTTGGAAGTTACACCAAACAGACACAAAACAATATAATAGGAATAATTACATGTTGCAGCCCTTTTTCTGGTGTATTTTCATATATACCTTGTTGTTGTGCGCATTTCAAATATAACCCATTTTATCTCATTTTTGTAATTTTGTTTTCTTTTAGAGTATTTTTAATGTTGAGGTTAAAAATTCAAATATAAATTTTTCATCATTATTCATGTTCCACCAAATAATATATTTTTGCATTTTTAACCCCTTGCACCAAATAATATGAGGAAAATTTGTGTTTTTTTTTGGGTGGGGGGGTTTGGAATAATGTTATCTTTGAGGGGAAAATGGTATAGGGGGTGGGTGGGGTCAAATTTAGCCCCATTTTTATAGAAGAATCCACCATTGATTTAAGATCCCCCTCCCTCTTTTTAAAATAAGCTTTTTCCCTTTAATTTTTGACTTTGGATTTTTTCTCCTTCCCCTTTTCCCCCTCACATTAGAAACACTTAATTCTCTTTTATTGTGTTTACCTTATTTTGTATTTAAAAGTCATTTTCCACTAATTAATAATTGCCGTCACTCTATGAAATTAGGGGCCAGTTTGTTTATTTTTATTCTTATCTAGTGTACACATTCTTTTTCGTCTCCTTAATCCATTGGTTTCTAACTTTTGTATTCTATTCCATTTTTCTCTGTTGTATGTGTGAACAACGCTCCCCTCGGGACCCCACCGATTTGTTGATGCTAACATCAATTTTGGGTTACGTGAAGTTCTCGAATTTCCCTCTCTCTTTCTCCCCCTTGGGTTACCTCAAGTTCCCGAATCTCTCTCTTTCCACCCCACCCCACAATTTCTTGAGTCAATTTTGGATTACGTCAAGTTTCTGAAACAATAACTCAACGAAATGAATTGATACGTCATATGTATATTTCTAACACTTTTACTACAAAAATTACTCGGTGTGAGATTTTAATATATAATCACTATCAATTAATGTTATATAAAATATGGGATATGTGTAAAATATTTATATTACTATTATGCCCTCACATATTTAAGGTGTTGGTCATTTTGCTATTTTTTCATTTAATTATATATTACAATTAAATTATTTCATGTACATGCATGCACAGTGGGAAACTTGATAACCCTTTTTGTCATTTACTTTATACTTTAATGCTCCCTTTTATTCCATTCCACTATATAAAAGGTGGAATGTTTGTAAAATATTCACATTCCTATCATACCCTTATATATTTAAGGTATTGGTCATTTTGCCCTTTTGTCATTTATTTTTTCATTTGATTCTATATTGTTGGGAAACCAATTCGAATATGATTTCAAATCTATCCCAAGATCATACTTTCAAGTTGAGAAATATCAAGAGAACGGGAGAAAGAAATATACAAAGAAATAACAACACAAGAGTTACGTGAAAAATTGCAAAATCGGAGAAACACTATGGGCACACCGTCAAAGCTTTCTACCATATAAAAATTTTACAATCATATAGATGTTTCACTCACCACCCCATAGCCCAAGTATTACAGGAAAAATAACTCGATCTTTACCACATTTAATTTTCTACTCTTTGCACAAATCATAAAGAGTTACAAGAAAACTTTCAAGATAATAGGCTTACAATCTTTCCTTTAGATCTAATCATCCCCAAGTATTACAAAAAAAAAATAAAAATACATCAAGTCTTATCATACTCACCAATTATTGTTCCTTATAGTAGCCACAATGGGAATAATTACATACTCACCCTTTTTCTTTCGTGTTTTCATAGGTACCTCTTTGTTGTCCGCATTTCAAACATACCTCATTTTATCTCCTTTTTTTCCCTTTTTAATTCTCTTTTATCGTGTTTACCTTATTTTGTATTTAAAAGTCCTTTTCCACTAAAATTAATAATTAATAATTGAGGCTACTCCATGAAATTAGGGATTTTTATTTTTATTCTTATCTATTCCTTTTCTTCCCTCCAATCCGTTGGTTTCTAGCTTTTCTACTCTCTCTCTCTCTCTCTACACTAACATCGATTTTGACTTTTTGGGGTTACGTCAAGTTCCCAAAAGAATAACTCAACGAAATGAACTGATATTTCACATGAATAAAACTTTTCTTTCTCTCCCATTTCTTGATGCTAACATCGATTTTTTCCTTTTGGGGTTACGTCAAGGTACCAAAAGAATAACCCAACGAAATGAATTGATACGTCACATGAATAAAACTTTTCTCTCTCTCCCATTTCTTGATGCTAACATTGATTTTGGCTTTTTGGGATTACGTCAAGTTCCCAAAAGAATAACTCAACGAAATGAACTGGTACGTCACATAAATAAAACGTCAAGTTCCCAAAAGAATAACTCAACGAAATGAACTGATACGTCACATAAATAAAACTTTTAATACAAAAAACACTCAGCGTGAGATTTGAATATATTAACATTAAGGGTGTATTTGATTGCAAAAGATGGAAAGAAAATTGAATTCTATGCAAGATTGCCACCCTACCTCCAAGAAATTCTTTTTCTATAGAATTAGCTAAAAATAAATTAAAATCGTTTGTGCCATGGAATTTGAATTCCAATTCCACCTATATATCACACACCAAGTAATAAAATTTTCATGGAAAATGCTTTCCATTTCCAAGAGTTTGTTAGATTCAATTTATATAATAATTATTAAAGTTTTATATATTTTAAGCTAAGAGTTTGAGCAGTTAAAACTGGGTAATCCAGAATTTATGAAAAAAAAACTAACGATCGAAGATATTATTTGAAGACCGATCATATTATAGGAACATAGAAAATTACATAAAGATTAGCATAATCAAGTAAAATAATTGTGTTATCCTTACTTTTCCTTATAGAATATTTCACGTTCATTGATGATAAAATAAAAATTTTACCTCTCATATATTGTCTATTATGACAAACATTATAGGTGTTTAACTTTATTTATTCGAAGACATATATATATATATATATATATATATATATATATATTTATATTTTTGTGTCAATGAGAGGAGAAATTGATTTTATGATTGGTGATTAACAACCTGATAATGTGAATATTGAAACACGATGTTATTAGCTTAAATTTTGTTCATGATTTATCCTTTCACTCTTAATTTTCCTTGGTGAAATTACAAATTAAAATGTTTATAATTTTATCTAATTAACCCATAAGAAAGATAAAAAAATATATACATAAGTTGTTGAGATTTCATAGAAATTTTTTTCCTTTGTCAATTTTTTTATTTACTAATTTTTAGGCACCCATGAATGTGTATGTAAAAGCTACACAACAATTACTATTATTATTAATGTAGAACAAATAGTAGAGTGAACTGAGGAACAATTTCACCGAAAAGGGTAAAATCATAATTTAGGAATCTGGCGCTTAGTGTCAAATTAAGACAGGACAAACCTTTCCAGAATAGTATTAGGATTATTATTTATTTCATTTTTTTGCTTATTTTTTATTCTTTCCTTAATATTTTCTAGTGGGATAGGTAAATATTTATTCCTAGTAGAATTAGAAAATATTTAGCGTATAAATAGAGGTATTGTACAAACTTTAATTCATTCATCAATAAAGTTTTTTTTTTAGAATTCTCTCTATTCATGGTAGATTCCAATACTCTTGGTGGACTCCAAGGTTTATTTTAATTTTTAAGGGTATTGATAAGTGCTAGAAAAGCACTTAAATAACTCTTCTATTTTACGTGTTTGTGTGTTTTATTAGTGTTATATGTTCTGTTTTATGTGTTTTTCCTTTATTGTGGTGTTTAGGGTCACAAAGAATCGAAAGGAGTCAAAATGGATGAAAATCGGATGAAAACGGAAACTCGGGACCAAAAAGGCAAGCGAATCAAAGATGGAGGACCTCCGATGCAATTTTATGAAAAGTTGTTTTTACAATTTTTCTTGTTCCAAAGTCGAAGAACGTCAAAGAGGATTCCCAAACTTTTTCCGGATCTCAAATCGGAGTTTCCTAGTGAAAGTTATGGCCGTTTGAAGAAAAAGGACTAAAAGCGTCACTTCCAAAACTGTTGGGGACCAAAGTGCAACTTTTCAAAAGTCAGGGGACCAAAGTGAAACTTTTCAGAACGTTTGAGGACCAAAATGCAATTTTTGAAGGACCCAAATGAACAACATTCAAAAGGTGAGGGACTTGGTGTGCAATTTCTGGGTGACTCGGGTGACTCGAGTCACCGCCGCACGTGATCGAGTCAGCGCCGCAAGTGACTCGAGTCACGCCCGATCATGCTCGATCAGCGCCGCACGTGATCGAGTCACCGCCGCAAGTGATGGAGTCACGCCTGCAACCGTCCCTGGCCTCCCCGTTCCGCGCGCGCGGTGACTAGGCAGAATCGCGCGTGACTCGAGTCAGTGCGCGCGGTGACTCGAGTCACGCCTGACGCCGCTGCAGATTGTGACCAGCGGACTCCACGTACCATAAAACGTGTTTTTGGTATTTTCTTGACTTCTTAGAGATAAAACAATCTGAGCACACCACAATAGACTCATGAAGGAAGACTTTTATGATTTTTTAATATTTTTTGGTGTAATATTTTGCCTATAAATAGAGGCATTTCCAAGCTTGAATCACACAACTTGTAGAGAGAATTAGCTTGTGATTCTCTCCAACTTTCTCCTCAATAAATTTCTCTTCATCATTTGTTCTTAGTTCTAACTTGAAAGCTCTTAGTTTTTCATATTCCGGCGGAAGTAAGAACCTAAATTTAGGTTCGATTAATCAATCGACGATACTTCGGCCGTGAATATGATTAGCGGAGCATTTCTTCGCTAGTTTCTCTCTTTCTTTTATTTTTCTTGTTTGAGAAGTCTAATTTCTCATATATTGTGGAGGTAATACAAGGCGAACACTCGCTAAAAAGTATTTAACCCATATATATGAGTGATTAAACTTCTCTATTTATTTCTTAGCATTTATTTTCTTGTTTCTATAGTTTGTATATATTACTTGAGATAGTGAAGTATAATCTATCATATAGCAGTGGTGATACCCGCTAATATGAGTAGTTAGACTTCTCTATCTAGTTCGAGGGGGACGTTGTGTTCAATTATCATGTTGTTATCTTTTCTAACTCTTTGCTAACGTTTTATCTATTCCTCTACTTCAATTTGTTGATTTGTTATGCTTTTAAACCCTTTTTGAATTTATGTGATTATTGCATTCACTTTGGCCAATTGAATCAATTAATCTTTAAGTTCAAGATATGTGCTAGGATTGGAACTTTTGATCCGTAATTGTCACTAGATTCCAATCCACAGTAGCAAACGAATGTCGTGCATATTTGTTAATAAATCAACTTAGATGTATTAATTCAAGTTTGTGAAATTGATCATCTAACTCAACTCATTCTTCTTGTTCATTTCACACTAGCATTGCATTAAATCCTAAGAACTTGTTTAGGATTATCCAATAGCTAGATGTTAAGTTAAAGAACTCACTTTAATTTAATACACTTAAGGAAGAATTCGTTAATCAGAGCTTCTTGGTTAATTGAGAGTTGATAAATTGAAGAAGGGATAATACACGTTGCATGGGAAAGATAAACACAAGATGTTGACACAACCGAACCCGAGAACTAGATATATTTTCAATTGTTTCATTTTCATATCTTTTATTTTGTCATTTTATTTTCGAATTTCATCCAACTTCACAAACCCCCTTTTCTATATTAATTGATAAAAACAATTAGATCAAACACCGTTCCTCTTGGGTTCGACCCTTACTTACCACTTCTACATTAATTTGTAGTTTTAATCCTTGTATGCTTCACGTAATTTCGAAGAATCGTTCGACATCTACTATCCAATCTAAAAAATCCTTTTTTTTAATTGAACTATCCTGGCTCGAAATTGTATCCTGGCTCGAAATTTTAGATTGGATAGTAGATGTCGAACGATTCTTCGAAATCATGGAGGTGCCAAAAGAGACAATGGTGAAGATGGTAGCTTTTCGTTCGAAAGCTGCTGCGGCAGTATGGTGGGATCAGTTACAAAATACTTGCTAGAGGCAAGGAAAAACCAAAATTCATACATGGAGGTGAATGAAACAATTGATGATGTGTAGATTTCTGCCTGCACACTAAGAGCAAATCTTATGCCGCATGTACCTAAATTGCATGTAAGGCAATCGTAGTGTGGATGACTATACCAATGATTTCATACGATTGTTTGAACGTAACAATCTGGAAGAATCCTAGAATCAAAGGTTGCTAGGTGTACCAGCTGGTTAAAGGTGTCAATCCAAGAAATGATAGGATTGTAGAATATGTGGATGTTACAAAAATCCATTAACATGGCTCTAAAGGAAGAGATAATGGAGTCTGAAAAGAGGATAGCTAACTATTGCAGAATACCACAGCCTGATTCTCTGGCAACAATTATTATAGATAAGGGTAAGTCTGTGTAGCATACAATCCCTCCAAATCAGGCCAATCGGGTAACTGAAGGCACTAGTAGAGGCTAGATTTGAAATCAACTTCAAAAAGATAACTAGAATCCGTATGCCACCTATGCCAGTTGTTTGTTATCGTTGTAATAAGCTTGGCCATCGTTCTAATACCTGCCCAGATCGTAAGCAGGATAATTTAGTTGAGGTAGAAGAACCCGTAGAGGATGAAGTAGATAACGTAGATGATGATTATAAGGGGGTTGAATTTGCAATTGAGGATGGCATGGAGAGATTGACATTTGTTTTGCAGCGAGTCCTACTATCGCCAAAAGAAGAGGGGCAACATAACAGCGTTTTTCGATCATTTTGCTCAATAAAACCGAAGGTACGTAACATAATTGTTGATAAAGGAAGTTGCGAAAATTTTGTGTCAAAGAAGTTGGGAGATTCGTTGCAACTACAAACTAAAAAACACCATAGCCTGTATTCATTTGGTTAGGTGAAAAGAGGTCCTTTTGTTCATGTGATTGAAACATGTCAGGTTCTATTGTCCTTTGGTAAGTTCTACAAGGATGATGTAATTTGTGATGTATTAGATATGGATGCCTGTCATGTCCTCTTTGGACGACCCTGACAGTTTGATATGGATTCGACTTTCAAGGGTCGAGATAATATAGTGCTTTTCACATGGAATCAACATAAGATTGCTATAACGCCACTAAGGCCAATGGAGAAATCCGTTAAATCACGACCTAAAAATTTCCTTCCACTCACTGCTAATGAAAAGGATGTAGAAACTTCTGTAAGAGAAGCAGAGTCTGTATGTCCAATAGTCATTAAGAGATTGTTAAGTAAAGTAGCCGAAGAGAAAGAAATTGCAACAGATGTACAGAAAATTCTAATAGATTTTGGTGATCTTATTTCTGATGAATTGCTGAATGAGCTACCTCCATTACGAGACATTCAACACCAGATTGATCTTGTACCTAGTGCTAGTTTACCGAACATATCTCACTATCGCATGAGTCCGAAGGGAAACAAGATTCTCAGGGAGCAAATTGAGGATTTGTTGAAGAAGAGATTCATAAGGGAAAGCATGAGCCCATGTACAGTGCCTATTTTATTTGTACCAAAGAAATGTAGGACTTGGCATTTGTGTGTTGATAGTCGCGCCATTGACAAGATCACCAAGAACATTTGTGAGGTTGATGAATTAGGTTCTGCGTCATTTTATTTCTTCTTTTGTTGTAATTTATTTTGATGACATTCTTATTTACTGCAAGTATAGGGACAAGCACTTGATCTAATTGAGACATATTTTTAATGCTCTGAAAGATAACCAATTCTATGTGAACTTGAAAAAGTGCACATTTTGTGTCAATCAGTTGTTGTTATTAGGATTTGTAGTGGGAGAAAATGGCATACAAGTGGATGAAGAGAAAACTCGAGCAATTCGTGAATGGCCTACTCCAAAATCAGTTTCTGATGTGTGCAGCTTTCATGGTCTGGCAATTTTTTATAGACTTTTTCTACAACACTTCAGCACCATTGTGGCATCCTTAACAGAGTGTTTGAAAAAAAAGGGAAGTTTCATTGGGGATAAGAACAAGAAAACAGTTTTGTTCTCATCAAAGAAAAATTGTGTACAGCTCCATTATTGGATTGGCTTTACCTAACTTTTAGAAGGCTTTCGAAGTGGAGTAGATACAAATGGCACTGGGATTGGTGTAGTATTATCCCAAGAAAAAAGGCCAGTGGCTTTCTTCTATGAAAAATTGAGTGAAGCAAAGCAGAAGTAGAGCACGTATGACCAAGAGTTCTACTCAATAGTTCGGGCTTTGAAGCAGTGGGAACATTATTTGATTCAGAAGGCGTTTGTCTTGTTTACTGACCATCAGGCCCTGAAGTATATAAACAACCAAAAACATGTGAGTAAGATGCATACTTAGTGGGTTGCTTTCTTGTAGAAATTTCCTTTTGTGATCAAACATAAGTCTGGAAATTTCAATCAAGTTGCAGATGCTTTTAGTAGGAAGGCTTCATTACTTATCACATTGTCTCAAGAAGTGGTGGGTTTTGACTGTTTAAAGGAGCTGTATGTTGATGATGTCAACTTCAAGCAGATTTGGGACAAGTGTGTAAAGAAGGAGCCCATTGCAGATTTTCATATCAGTGACGAATTCTTATTTAGAGGTAACCGTCTATGCATTCCAATTTCTTCCTTACATAAAAAGCTTATTCGAGATTTACATGGAGGAGGGTTAAGTGGACATCTAGGGTGAGCCAAGGTGATTGCTAGCCTAGAGAAGAGGTATTTCTTGCCACAATTTTTTGAAAACATGATATGGGTAACATAATGAGAAAGTGTTACACTTGCCAAGTCTCAAAGGGACAAGTTCAGAATATTGGGTTGTATGTGCCTTTACCAGTTCTACAAGGCATTTGGCAAGATTTATCGATGGATTTTGTTCTTGGACTACCCCGAACTCAACAAGGAGTGGATTCTATATTTGTAGTTGCAGACAGGTTTTCTAAGATGGCTCACTTCATAGCATGCAGAAAGACTTCAAATGCATCACACATTGTTAAACTATTCTTTAGGGAGATAGGTCGACTACACGGGGTGCCTAAATCTATCACTTCTGATCGAGATACAAAGTTCTTGAGTCATTTCTGGATAACTTTATGGAAGCGATTCAGGAAAAAATCGAAAAGGAGCAGCACAATATATCCTCAAACAGATGGACATGCCGAAGTTACCAATAGAACACTTGGTAATATGATTCACAGTGTATGTGGAGATAAGCCAAAATAGTGGAATCTTGCTTTGGCTTAGGTGAAATTCGCACACAATGGCGTTGTTCATACAGCTACAGGTAAATCTCGTTTTCCATTGTTTATCCTGAGGTGCTTAGTCACATAGTGGATTTGGTGAGTCTAGCTTTAGGCAATGGGAAAATTATTGCTGCTCAACATTTGGCTGAAGGAATTATGGCTATTTGTGATGAGGTTAAATAGAAATTGGAGCAAATAAATACTAACTATAAGGCAGCAGTAGATTCCCAACGACCTGATAAGCAATTCGAGAAAGGAGATTCAATGATGTTGTTTTTGGGGAAGGAACGATTTCCTTTTGGTATGTACAGTAAATTGAAGCCAAGAAAATATGGTCATTTCAAGGTGCTGAAACGAATTAACAACAAGTATACATCATTGATTTGCCAACTTCCATGGGAATTTCAAATATCTTCAACGTGGCTAATTTGTATGCTTTCCAAGAGGATGAGGAGACTCTACATCTGGCCGGATTATAACTCGAGGTCGAGTTCTTCCTAAGTGGAGGCGAAAGACGTAGAAAAAATGGCAAAATGGATCGAGGAAGAATTGAGCTAAAAAGGGCAAAATCATAATTTAAGAGTTTGGCGCTCAGTGTCAAATTAAGACAGGACAAACCTTTCCAGAATAGTATTATGATTGTTATTTATTTCCCTTTTTTGCTTTTTTTAATTCTTTCCTTAATCTTTTCCTAGTACGATTAGTAAAGATTTATTTTTAATAGAATTAGGAAATATTTAGCCTATAAATAGATGCATTGTATACACTTTAATTCATTTATCAATAAAGTTTTCTTTGAGAATTCTCTCTATTTTTGGTGGATTCCAAGACTCTTGGTGGACTCTAAGGTTTATTTTACTTTTTAAGGGTATTTGCTGAAATTCCCTTCGCTTTTGTCCTATGTTAATTCTTCTTTGTATTATTTGTCAATTATTGGCCTTCGAAACCACCTTCAAGAGTTGAAGATAAACTCGAATGCCATTTTCCACATAACTCTTAGCCACCCACCATAAAAATTGAAATCTACTGAACTATCAAATGCCCAAAAAAACTATTAATATCATAAAAAAATTCATAGATTGCAATTTTCTAATTAAAATTTTATGCCCAAAAAATATAAAAACAAGTATCGATTATTTTTCTTTAAGTTGTACTATGAAATAAATTATTAATATTATATTTTGACATGGGTTCCACCGATGGTGCAAGGTGAGAGAGTGTTAGGGTGGGAATAGGTTTTGGGAGTGGGATAGGTGGGGTAAGTGCTAGGAATTGTTCTAAAAATTTTAATAATCTTGGGATTGTTTAGGGATTTAAATATACTATTTACAATAGATTTTAAAGTATAAATGAGAATTTAGCATCTGTCCGTGTTAGCTTTTTTTTGCTTAAAAACCACTTACTATTTTGATCAAAGAAAAAAAGGTCATCTACTATCAAAAGATAAAATCAAATATCAATATTAATCACATATCTCACATCATTAGTCTTATTATCGTTACATCTTATGGTATTGTCTTGTGTTAGCTTTTTCTACTTAAAAATCACCCATTATTTTGGTATTAAAAAAAGATCATCTACTAGCAAAAATAAAAGTCAAACATTAATATCAACCACACATATTACATCATCACTCATTATTATCCTTACATTTTGCTATCCCTACCACTATCCATTTAAAAAATTAGTTGTCAGGTATTTTTAGGTAAAAAAAAAAATTTACCTGAGCACGCTTTAATCTTTATTTATTAATAAAATGATTTGTTAAATTAATAAATCACCCTCGTTTTGTTAAATGAAAAATAAAAATGACTTAATAACTTGCTATTATGGCTTAACAAGGTCAATAGGGACTAATGATGCTAATTTTTAAAGGTTGGGGACTGTGTGGTAAAAAAAAAAAAGAGAGATATGGAGTAAAAGGTTGGAGACCATTTGCTTAATTTACCATAAAATTAAGAAACGTATAAGCACATGAATTAAAGTTTTATTTATTATCAATAACCGGAGAGAAGTTTCCACTGTCAGTCTGAAAATAATAGATTTTCATCTATCCTCACAAAATTCCATTCGAACACTTCTTTTTGAAATCCTCCGAAAACTTCACCAAGTGTAACTATTTTTCAACCAAAATCTCTTGGCCCCTTTCTAATCCCAATGCTGAAACTTTCTCATAATTCCAATGTTGATGTAGCGCATTTGGGAGTTGGAATTTTCTTATAGTTCCAGGGCTGACGTAGGATATGATGTCACTGGCACATAACAGTAGCGGCTAATAAGTAAAATCTCCAATTTCATATTTTATTTTAATATAATAATAAGAGGAGTGCCAACTAGACACTCCGTCATGTTGGCAATGCCAAATTGGCACTCATTTAATTGTTTAAAATTAAAAAAGAAAAATCTTATTTAGGAAACAAATATTAAATACACACTTTATCAAATATTAAATACACACTTTATTATTTTATTTTCTTATTTAATTTAATTTATTTATTTTCTTTATTTAGTATTTTTTCCTTATTTTAATTTTTTATATAAATTTCAATTTCCAATTATGTATATAATTGAAAATAAACCAAATGCAAGCATTAATGAAAGTGTGATATGATATCAAAGTTACAAACTACAATATCAATTGAATTATTTTTAAAAATGATAATTAACTTTTTTAATATACATTTTAATTTTTGAATATTATATTTTAATTTTTTTATATATTTTTTAGTTTTCGAATTATAATGTCAACTTAGTATAGTGCTAGGTTGGTAGGGATTTTCTACTTAAAAAAATTATTTTTATTTATTTAAAAAAGTAAATGAGAAAAAAACCCTTTTTAAATGAGAAAAACCTTTTTTAAATGAGAAAAACCCTTTTTTTTATTTACTTAATGTACAAAATCAGTTCAATATTCAGAATTCAATTCGAGTTAAATATGATATAAAATTAATTCAATATTCACAAAATTTATATACATATTTGTAGGCCAAATATAAGATCATTGCTAATCGTATTTGAAATATACATTTGAATAGTTATATATGACTCATAAAACACATTATTTAGTTTTTTTTCTTTGTTCAAAAAATATATTATCTAAATTTTCCAAAATATTATATTTTTCCCTAAAATCACCAATTACGATAATTGATATAACATTTTTTCTCATAAGATAATATTTTGCACCAAAATTTATAATATTATTGTATGTAAATATATCATTTTAGTCGTTCCGTACAGTGCACGGGGGTAATACTAGTTCCATAATAAATTTGAAGAGCAATAATTATAGCAACATTTAAATTTGGCCCTGCAATCGAATTCCATCAGAAACAAGTGGTATTTATTATTAATAATAATATTATTATTAAGGGGTTGTTTTATACACAATAAATTTCTATTAATTTTTTTTTTTTATTTTTTCTCTCATTATTTTTAGCTAATCATACAATTATCTTATATTTTTTAAATATATTTTTTCAAATTTTCAACCACATATCTAATGCATCATTCGACTAACTCCCAAAAATTATGTAAAGAAGGTGCCCTTAATATCACTCGCAATGAAAGTCCAAACATACTCGGCCCGTATGTTTAGCCCACCCCGGGGTAAGCACAGTAATCCACCCCTCGGGCCCAACAAAAGTTCCCGAAATCCCCATGTTGAACCCGAAGATTAGAGAGAAACGCCATACATACTCGAATCCCAGTTCAAGCCGAAATCATTTTGCCTCTTCAAGACGCAGCCAGTGAACACCTATACTCCGCTGTCTCCGATTACTTTTTGCTGCCAAGCTTTATCCTGCTGCCGCGGAATTTGAGGTGATCCATTTTGTTTCTGTTTTTATGTCATTCGCTGCCTCTAATTTTTTTCCCCTTCCTCCCGGATAAATGGATAATATTACGTTTTCAGTATATATATACTGTAAAAAGAGAAATTGGTGTTAATTGTTGGCATCTTTGTTTGTAGGTCGATAGTTTTGATTTACAGACATTAGGTTATTTCAGTAATCCGTATAAAGTTTGTATCTGTGTTGCATATTCCAAAATGATACTGTATACATGTATTCTGCTGGACTAGTTTTGCAATTTTGTTCAATATGTGGATAAACTTAGGCCTTGTTCTGTGCAACATAAATCAACACAAATTTTATCAACTTTTTCTCTCCCATCATTTACAACCAGTCATTCAATTATTTAATATATTTTCTTCAAATTTCAAATCACCAATCAAACAACCCCTTATGGTATAGGAAAAAGTTTCATCGAACTAAAAACATGATAGGAAACCAATTTTAAACTTTTTATCACTTTTTTATCCATTCTTTCTTTACCCCAACCAATCATATCCACATATCACATCACATCCACAAATCTTCACCATTTAACTCCACTTATTCTCTCTCATCTTTTACATTAAAAACCTTTAAAAACCATTAAAAATCAACCCCCATCACCCTATAAATTGTTTCATTTATATGTAGCTATGGACGTTCACGTTCTGAGTATAGTACTTTAATCTACCAAATCCTGAATCCACGGAAAATACATGCATGTCCCATAATGGGGACCATCGATGTGTACAAGAAATTAACAATCAAGTTTTGCTCCCAAGTTTTTGTTCCACATGGACAATACATAAAACTATTTATTACTCTGCCGACCATGTGAAATTCACTATTTCTTTCTGCGGTTTGTTGGTTTGGGAGGCAATTTTCTTGATTTTGCTTTTTCCTACACACTATTGACCAATGTATATAAATTTTTGGCACGCATATTTTGTTTTTATCCTTCTTTTAGTGCATTGCTTTTGTCAGTTGCTGGCCTTTATTTTTGCAAATGAATGTATATTTTCTCCATATACTGTTTTCCGATTAAATAAACTTCATCTTTAAACCCAATGCTGTAATGCAGGTTACTTTTCTGATGGAGGGAGGAGATTGTGTACTGGACACAATTTTTGAAGAGGAGAGTCTTGATGATGCACAAGATGTTGAGATGTATGATGTTGAAGAAGGAGAGTTGATTGATGAGACCTCAAAGGCTGAATTAGGACATGATTGTGATAATAATATTGATAAAGTTAACCATGCATCACATAGCATGAAACCAAGAAATAAGAAAAAGAAAAAGAAGAACAAGAACAAGCGAAAGCGTGGCAATCCTGGCTCAAGTACCACTGACATTGACAGGTGATTAGATTCGCATTAATTGGATCTTGATGGAATGGATTGTCTGGTTTTTGGTAAAATTTTGCTTAGAGATGAAAGCATTTTTAAAGGAAAATGTAATCTGCTCTTTTGCGGTACAAAATGCCATAGATTTTATCGGTCATATTTAGATCGCATACTTATCATCCCTTTGCTGCAGGCTCCTCGGTTATTATGAAGTATCTCTAGATTGTTTATTGCTTATCTTATGTAGAATTATCATTCATGGCTGGTGACTCTTCCTCCGTGTTCTCATCTGTAGGTTTGTTTCGGACGTTTGTAAGCGCTTAAGGGAGAGAAAGTCTTATCTTGTGTGGACTGCCGTCAGTTGTCTTGGGGTATCTGCTTTGAGTGATCTTGTCAAAGAGGTACTATCCTTTTCCTCATTTTAATGTGGAGTTATGTTGTAAGGTAGTGTTATACCTTTTAATGGCTTTCCATTGATGATTACTGATCTTCATTTGGCGGAAGGCTTAATATTTAACTTGAGTACATGATGCCCACATTGGGGTTGGAGTAGAGAATTTTAATGGTTTCATGTAAGGTATTTGGATCACTAGAGAAGTAACTTGCACTTGGGTATTTTGGTATTTGTATAGGAATTTTGCTATGTATACAGGTAAAGTCTCCATGCAGCTTTACATAGGGGATTGGAATTTCATATTTATCCTTACAGGCTTTTTAAAGTAAACCTTGTTTCACTTTGAAGTTAACTTGAGTACACGATGCCCGCATTAGGGTTGTAGGAGAGAATTTCAACAGTTTGATCATGTAACAGTATTTGGGATTGCTAGAGAAGTAACTTGCACGATGGCTTTTTTGTTATTTTTCTGGAATTTTGCTGTGTGTACTGGCAAAGTCTCTTTGCAGCTTTACTCAGAGGGTTGAAATTTCATATTTATACTTACTGTCAATTTAAATTAGTTTGCATTCTTGAGTTCACTTAAGTACATCAAAGTTCTCTTTGCTGCTGCTTGCTCCTTTTTTATTTTTCATTTTTATTGTGTAAAGGATAAAGTGACGATGTTTGTTTTCCAGAAACAAATTTTGTTTCACTTGATATTTTAATTTGATGGTGTTGTTTGTTAACATCCATCTGTTTATACCTCGTGCCTGTTTCCAAAATCATCACTAGCCTAACGTTCCTTAGTGGACTGAGGCTGTTGTGTGGGTGTCCAGTTCCCACACCTTGAAGTTAGGGCATCTCCTCTGATCCTGCTCGCTAGTAAAAGTAGTAAATCCATCAACCCCTTGTTTAGGTAAGATAATGAAATATTCATGTCAAAATTCATTCAAAGGTGAGAGATTCTGGCCAACCATGTCTCATATCTTCAATCTATTTGAGGATGAATCTATGCCTTTCTTAGTTCTGATAAGCAGTTTTGTTTCCTTGAACTACAGATACGTCTTGCTGAAGTCATTTCATCTGCGAACCTTTCATCTGAGATAGCTTCTGGAAGAAGCACCTCGTAGTTTGCTATTGATATAGGTTGATCAAAGTGGTTTTTCAACTTCTACTGCACGGTATGCTTTAGAATTCAACACGGTTCACAGAAGTTGTATCATTATAAGAGTGCTAAATATAATTGGGAAGACCAATACTGGATAAAAAATAAAAATAAACAGAGATGTCAAGATATCTTTTTATCTCATAGTTTTGGATGTCGAACTAGAGAGATCTTACTTCGGTACAACTTAGGAAGAGAGGGAAGCTTGTGAAGGTAGCGGCTAGCGCAATTTGGGTCTGTAATTCCAAATAAGAAAATAAGAGGTGGCTTTGGAAAACGAATATAAATTTAGGTTACGAAGTTGTTCTGACTTCTGAAAAATTAAATATTATGACCTGATCAGTCTGTTATTTGATCAATCATATGATAAATTATAATAATCTCTTAGATAATCGACCTAACAGAGGCAAAATGCTTGATTTACGAGCTTTTCTCTTTTGATTATCTCTGCGAGTGCTACCGATATTTTTTTGTTCAAGGACAGTGTCTAGATGTTGTGTTAATTAAGTACATCATATGTGACTCCGAAATAAATTTGCTCTCTTTTGTGTTGCCTTCCTAGGATGAAAAGCGTCTCGAGTACTTGGTGAACTGCAGTTTGCTTTCAGTGCTAGTTTCCTTTGATAAATAATTAATGAGAAATCATGTAGGTTGATGCTATTCAGGCCTGTGGTGGTCAAAAGACTGCTGATGGGAGACGATTTCGAAGTGGTGGTGGCATACTTTGGAGTATCATCAAAGTGCGTGATCCAAATGCTTACAAAGAGATAATGAAAAAAGGAAGAGAATTTGAGGTATGTTTGGATTTCATGTCTCTTTGTTTGCCATTTGAATTTGGCCATTTCAATTGCGTCTGATTCCCTGTTTTGAATCCCACTGGTCGACATGAAATACTTAAGTGTCTAGTGTGAAGATGAGGGGCTTGATTGGCTTAGCTTAGTAATAAGGCTTAAAATTTTATTTCGAAACATGTTTGGAGACCCGACTTAATAATATGCTCGATACTCATGTGCTACACTAAATTCCTCGGAGATAGGAAAATAATTAACTAAAAATAGTTAACTTCAAAAGAAAAAACTAAAAAGACATGAAGAGATATACAGTCTTCCTCTTGTCTGATTAAGGGTGTAGGCGAGTGAAGAATGGGTGTTACATGTGGAAAGTAATATGTTCTTCGAGTCTCTATTCTCCTGTTGTTTCTTCGTTTATTAACTTGAATCTGATTCTCCACAGAATGTTCACAATTTCTCGCCTGAAATGTTTTGAAAATATTTTGTGATTAATTCAAGAGAAAAGCATAATAGATTCGATATAACAGGGAAAAGAAAAAGGAAAAATAAATCTAATTTCTGAATCCCTCTGTATGCGGTAGGCCTATTTCATGCAGCGGATTACATATTATTTTAAGTAGTAACATTGGTATTGTATGTAAATTTTACAGAAGCAGTTTAAGCAGCAAATTTACAGTAAACAAGATCATCCAAATCCAAAGGCTAGTAAAGAAGCTGCTTGTCATAACTCAACAGATGAAGTCACAATCAATTTTTCAGATGGATTGAAACTTGAGTCTAATGCACAAAACCAGCTTGAACAGAAACGGGCTCCAGTTCATGATCGAATAAGGATGCCAGTTTCGTACGATGATTTGGTTTCAGCGGAAGATCCAAAAGACGAATAAAAGCTTAATTATCCATCAAACTACTCGTGTTCAAGAAATTGCTTGATCACATTCTTCTCTGTTTTCCGCTTACGTGGAGCAGAACGAAGAGTTTTGAGTACGTGATTTTTGCTTTCAGTCGTCTCCGTATGGTAGTGCAGACGTTTATATTTGCTGATAGTATGGTATAAAAGAATGCAACTTGGGTTTGGCTATTCTTTTCAATCCATTACTATTTTCGTTTTTGGCGGAAAATCTTTCTGCTTAAAATTGTTTGAGCTTTTAAGCTTTCAGTAGACGTCTCAATGACATTGGTTGGGATTTCAATTACGGAAGGGTTGCTTGTAGAGGAACCAGCCTCGGTTTAGAGACTAGAGATTGAGTCCGAATCGTAGCTGATAGTCGCTGGTTGAAAACTTAAGCAAAAAAATTGGTCATTTTCTAGTTTTGTTTTGCACCCACCGAATTAACCTCAACCCCCGAGGCTCAAATGATAATTTCAAGAAAAATAAAGAGACTCCCACTTGCCAACGTGGTGATTTAGAAAATTGATAATTTTTTATTGACATTTTTTTATCACGTCTTTCTGAAAACGTAGCCTCACTTCAAAAGCAACCAAATTAAAAGTTACTAGTTTACAATAATTTTGTACTTCAAAAAATAAATAAATAAATAAATAAATTCAAAAAAAAAAAAAAAAAAGCGTTGACAATAATTCTAGGGGGAGACGTTACGATGAGTACAAATCACTGTAATAGCACTCTATTTACCACCCCAAATCCAAATCCCAAATTCGGGTTTTGTACTGTTCACTAACCCAAAATTTTGGCGGTTGCACTCTTGACCAGCGCAAATTTGGCGTTGGTGATTTATTTACAACATTGTCATCCCCTGAGGCTATCTCCAATGGGAGTATGGATTGTAGATAATGTGGAAGAGAGAGTGTAAGAGCGACTGAGAGATCGAGAGAAGATAATTATTTTATTTAAAAATGAATAGAAAAAAGTGTAGGGAAAAAGAGTCGGAAAAGTGAAAAAGTAGAATAGAGAGAGATAATTCAAAAATAATAATAAAATAGTAGTGAAATAATTCTAGACGGGAGTCTATATCTCAACATGGTGCGGGAATCTAGGCAGAAAAAGTGAGATAATTAATATAAAAGTGATAAAAAAAAAAGAAAAAGAAAAGCCACGAAAAAAGGAAAAAGAAAAGCCACGCGTGCATATGGAAGGGACCCACCAATTGGCTTGTGCCACTCTCTCTACTGTCAACTACTATTTATGGAAGTGCAATTCACCACAGCATTGGAGATAGGGGTGAACACGGTTCGGATTGGGCGGTTTCCGACAAATTTTCAAACCAAACCACTTAAAGCGGATTGGAAAAATCTCAAACCAAACCAAACCACTTCACTTTCCAAACCAAACCAAACCAAACCATTTTTTTCGGTTTGGTTCGGTTAAAACCACGGTTTAGGAAATATAAAGTAAAACAAGCAAATACTATTCCAATTTAAAATAAATATTAATCTAAAATTTATCGATATAACATATGCATCAATATAAATAAAAGTCAAGAAATGTAAAACTAAATATATATTACAACAAAAATTCTACAATATTAGTCTAAAATTTCACCATAACATGTAGACATCAAAATCAATGTTGGTCAAAAATTTTTCAGGAATAGACTACATATCAAAATACACTTAACCAAAGTTCAATTACATTAGTACAAAATAACATCTCAATGACTCAATCAATGTCAATCGGCCTTACATCTTCAGTTGTAATACATGATTCATTATCTGCACAAACATAAAAATATTATAAATTTATCCATTAATTGTAATTAAATGATATAAACTAATCATCAATAAAAAAATGAGTAGCAAACCAAATATTATAATACCTTCTATAGCTTTCTCGGAGTCATCTAATGCCTCTACTTCATCCAAGTATTGGTGAATCACTATAGGCTCCTTGCTACTATGCAACCAATTTTTAGAGCAAATCACTGCTTCAACCATTTTTGCTCTCAACGAACTCCTAAGTGAATCAAGAATCCGACCACTAGTAAAGAATGCCGACTCGGAGGCAACTGTGGATATTTGAATTGCTATTACCATATCTTTCGCAATTTGAGATACAATCTTATACCTACTTGCATTTAATTTCCACCAAAGTAGTATGTCAAAAGATTCATTCGTCAAATCTTGACAACGATCATTGAGGTTTCTAGACTTATAGTTTTCAATTTACAGCAAATTATCCAACAGTAATGTGTGAAGAAAGAGATGATTTTCAACATTTAGGTGACAGAGAAAGAGATTAAAACGATTAATATTAACTTTTGGTATATACCTATACTGCTATACATGCCCAATCTGCAATTTACAAAAAACGAAAAACATCCCTTGGAGATGCAGACGAAAAAAAACCAAGCATTTTCAACTGAAAATGAACGACAAAACGGTGAACTTGATCTGAACAAAATCAAACATGACAACTGGTATATTGTGTTCATCATCTTGAAGAGCAACCAAATGGAGAAACTCGAACAAGCACACTGTAAGATCAAGAAAAGTTTAAAAATTGAAATTCTTGAAGAGCTTTGTAGGTTCGAACGTTGTACCTAAGAATTCGTGGAACTCGATCGTGCGTGAGAGCTTAAACAGAAGCGGTTGACAGAGACGAAGGACCACGGTGGTGGACGCTGGTGGAGGAGCCAGGTCGGCCGAGAGAGGAGAGTGCAAGGTAAGCGTGAGTTTTGATTGGAGTTAGGGCATCCGGTTCAATTTGGGGGGAAGATTTCCGAAAATTGCAGATTGGTCCCGATGTTTCTCCTTCGTTGTTAATTATTGCACTGGTTCTTCTCCTTTTTTATTGCCACTGACGTGGCTTGCTCTTAGCCTTTTCCGTCGACACGTTCTGAATTTTTTTTTTTTTTAAGTAATTGGGATTTGGATTAATGGACAGTTGTATATGAACTGTAAGTGGCTAAGTGTATATATTTAAAATGTAAAATGAAATGTATATTGTATAATTGTCGACTTTTAGTGTAATTTGGTCGATTTTTTTTTATTATTATTTTTTTTTTGCGGTTTAGCGGTTTGAAACGGTTTAGCAATTTTCAAACCTAAACCAAACCACTTTTCGGCGGTTCGGTTCGGTTCAAAACCAAATCGTTGACCGGATCCACATGGATCCAAACCACGGATTCGAAAAAGCGGTTTCGGTTCAGATTTGCGGTTTTACGGTTTGGTTGTTCAGCCCTAATTGGAGATGGCCTTAGTTACATGTATGCCATTTCTCTTTTCATTTGTTCATGTACCACCTGTTTTATCCATATAATTAACCAACATTGTTATTGACACTTACTATTATCACTCGATTATCACGCGACTTTGTCCTACATTTGGGATAACTTTGACCCAAAATTTAAAGCAAAATCCTTGGGATGCTTTTAAGTGCCACTTGGATATTCCAAAAACATGGAAATGTTCAAGTCCCGCGGGGGACTTGAACCTGGCTGTGGGGTCCACCCCACCACTCATACCCCCTGAATGCAGTGGGGCAATTATAAATCCGTCCCAGCGCTGCGCTTGGCACACACGGGGACTTGAACTTGCCTGTCCAAAAATAGTGTCTTAAAGTCCAGATGGCTGACAATTCTATACAAATTATATACGTTGGGGAAGTAAGCCAACCGTGCCCATGTAGTCCCAGAAGGACCTATGACAAAACTTCGCATGACAAATTGGTATTTGGTACAAAGACACTAACAAAATGTATCTAACAACTAATATTTAATACTAGCAATGACCTTGTGTTTTTAAGCTTGCCTATATTGGTGTTATCTTCTAATAAAACCGATTTCCAATCCAAGACTGGTAAAGAAATCTTATTTTATTTAACACATAATTTGTAAACTTCCTACTATAGATAGACTTCCCAATCACTCGAAGGCGATGACAAGATAATCTTATCCATCGTTTTTTGAAATCTGTTGTGTATCTTTCCACTGGAGATACAAAAAGAAAGATGGCACACCTGTCGGAAACAGTTAACGCAGGTATACAATACGAGTATCTGCTAAGAAAAATTCCTTTAAATTAATGAACAAAACTGGTCGATAAAGAGTGTTGATTCGATTAGCAACAAGAAGCAGTAATCCAGTCTCATTTCTAAGATTCAATATCATAAAATTCAGTTACAATAGGGGATGACTACAAGGAACATGATTTCATATCATCACTGTTAAAAAGAGAGCAAGTAGTAACTGAGTAAATTTGAACTAAAAACTCTTAATTAAAGAAAATAAAGTCAGTCTTATTCCTCATCATCTTCTGCCAGTGCAGTCTCATCTCCAACGCTTCAAGTACTCAACTTCTCCACTTAATTTGCTTTGCTTCTCCCAAATGTGATAGCTTTAGGATATTGGAGTTCAGTTAATAACATGAAATTTGCTAAGTTAGCTTAAAAATGAGATTTATATGCAATTCGGAAAACATCTTTAGCCTCTTGATATAGTCTCAGTCACTTCCTCCACTAGTCTGTTCCACTTGACTCTTTGGGTGACTATAAAATTGCTCCCTAACATTTGCCTCCAAACTCTTTACAAAGGAAACAAACAGCGATGCGAACAACAAGACACGCAATGGATGATCCTCACACAACATCACTTGTCCCAACAGTTGTCTCAATCTAGCCGCATTAAATCTTGACAATGATTTTAAAGGCATAACCGATTTTGGAGGAGTTAAAAACACATCACCACTCACTTGCCCTGTTCACAAACATGTTTATAAATGCTTTTATCTCCATTTTTTTTCCCTCTCTTATTATCTTTGGCTCTTTTTGTTTCTTATAATCAAATACGAGGCATGAGTTTATAGGGTTGTTACAACATTAGTTTATTAAATTTGAAACTCATTTCCTATTCAAATTGCAAAGTTGTGAGTTCATTCTATATTGAGAATAGAAAGCACTATACACATTAGTAGTTTTGTACTCTGAAAAAGAGTTTTCTGTAATTTTTGGTTTAAAATAAATATCGTTAAAAGCTCATAGTCCTCAAAAAAGTCATGATAACTCATAAAAATTTTAAAAGAAACGTTACAAAACATAGTCCAGATGGTCTATGCAACATTAAGAAGCATGGGGTAATTTTGTGGCATTTGTGGGACATGTTGGAGGCATGTCCATCGAGTGTCGGAGCTTGACATATGTCAAACACAAACTTGATGGTGTGCTAGAAGCATGGGGATGCAAACAGAACCTAAATCAAAATATCTCCTCACGGCATTATTTGCATAAATTAATATATTTGTACCTACAAATACAATAATTAAGAAATTGTATTGTATTTGATGTAATTACCAGCATTCTGTTTGTCACTGTGAGAAGTATTCTACCTATTGACAGTTCCCATTCAGATGTTAGACTAATAGAACAAACCTCACAAAAGCTCTTAAAGACATGGTCAGCTGTGACAAATTCTTGCGTGCTACCGGTATGCAAACTGACCAAGAGAATAGAATTTAGGGCAGACTCAACCTGTCGCTCCTCTCCAAGAACTTTACCAGCAAGGGCATCGCAATTGCTAGAGTGATGCACAACAGGATCACCAATGTATCCCAGTGACTGAAATATATTTACAAAACATGGACAATGGATATCAGAAACTTTTCAAAACTACCATTAGCCTGTTTGCTAAATTAACATTTCAACTACAATATGCAGAATGTAGAACATAAAATTATGATTTTTCCTTTTTACTTCAAAGGAATTTATGGATTTTCTTCTTTGTGTCGCTGAGAAGTCTTTATCGGGGGGATAGGATACTGACAGGGTTAAAAGAGACTAGCTTGATTAAGTATGCTATTGAGTAATTGCTGGCTTAACGTGCAACAGGAGCTTATTGGCTTCCAACTCCCAACATTAGAAGATGGTACAGAACCTTTTTCTAGAACTAAGACGAAAGCTTAATGAGCTAAGATTAATAACCTTGTAAGTATAACAAGGTTGCTTAACAAGTCAGTCCTTGACTAGCAAAAATAAGTGCGGAGGGAGAGAGAGAGTCACCAAAAAACTGAGTCTCTTAATTCTTTACTCCAAACTAAAACGCGGGAAAAAACAAACCTAGCACAGAAACTCTGTGTTATAATTCTTTACTCAGTAAATAGTTTAGGTTTGCCAGAATTTATTATTGTAGCCATCACATGAAAAAATATATGAAAGAAGCACTCCATCAATCCCAAGAGAACAATAATAATTTAGAAAGAAAGAACGGGAAAAAAAAAAAAACTGCCAAGTCAAACTGAGAAAGTAAAAAAGGGGAACAAGGGAGAAGATAACAAGACTGTAAAAATTACATTATTAACTGTTGATTGAGTTCCATTGAAATAAGTTAAACATCGAAAGTCAAACAGACAATGACCATATATAACATGTATGCACCAAGAGGAACAAGAAATTAAATCGTGCTTCTTTTGATAAAGAAAAACAGTGAATCCTGCATGCATCTTCAATCTAAATAATGAATAATGAATAAGGAATACTAACTAAGCGCGTGTTAGGGTGTGTGTTTTTATGTGATATAGGAGAGAGAAAAAGTGGAATTGAATGGTGGAGATTTGTGTAGTACAGGTAGGTCCCACGAAATGGGTAGTGTAAAAATGTGTAAAAATGAGTAAGAGAACAGGCGCTAACTAAAGGAGAGTCCATTCCACGGTAGCCAAGTGAGTTTATGCTGTACACCAACAAGTAGTCTATCAGAACAGGTCAAAATCATTGGCATCTGCCAACGGCAAAGTGGACAATAATGTCTCTTGAACAACCATTGCTGAATGCATTTGGGATGAAAGATGTGATGGCACGGCATTAGCATCACTTCGCACCAAATGCTGCAGCCTCCTTTTTCTTCTTCCTCTATTCTCTCTGTGAAGAGAGCTTGGACATAGTCTGGAACGGCAGAAGCCACACCATTGGAGTCATGAAGTGATTTCTGAATCATGCGCTGAAACACCGACGATTTAACAAGATAGTGCGTGCCAGTAACACCCACCTTCACTTTCAAGCTTAAAAGATTGTGATTTGGAGACATTCGATTAGCAATCAGCCTTAACTTATACCAAAACTTCTTCATAAAAATAATATACCAAGGCGTACTAAAGGGCCAAGTTTTGACGACCTGATCATAGAGGATCCTGCGAAACTTTTTGAAGTCGGAAAACTGGCGAGGCTTGAAGGTAACAGAATTAAATACTTCCTCCATATGAACAATTGCCACCTCTGTACACCCATGATGAGGAGGTTCTTCTAACTTCTCCTGGTCGTCGAAAGGGATTTCCAAAAACAACCGGGGAAAGCAAGTAACTTCGATATCCACTTGAACTCCCTTCTGCTGCTGCTGCTGCTGAATTGCTTTCTCAGTTTTCTCTGCAACACTAAAGTATATTTCTCTGTTCTCGTAGTCGTACTCGATATTGACCTGGGGCTCGGATTCGGAGGACATTATTATTATTATTATTATTATAATAGATTATTATTCCTACCCTAAACGAAAGAAATTAACTAATCTTCGGGAGGAGTTATTCCAACTCCCACCCTCATGATATGAAATCACGTTCCTTGTACATCCCATATTTTAACTGTATTTTATGATGTTGAACCTTAGAAATGAGACTGGATTACTGCTGCTTGTTAGGATCGTTGTTGTGGAACCGGAGATAAACTTGCAACTGAAGTAGAAATGAGATAAACGAGAAATACCAGATTTAACGTGGAAAACCCCCAAATTAATTCGGGGTAAAAACCACGGGCAAACTGTAGAAGGATTTCACTATAGCAAAAGGATTACAACAACTTCTCTCTAATATAAGGAGAGCACAATTGACGATAATCTCTCTCTTATAATAGGAGAAAACACTCTCTCTTTGATAAAGGAAAGAACACGAAATACTAGGAGAAATCTAACACCTTCTTTTCTCTCTAGCTCTCTAAACCTCTCTCTCTTTATCTCCCAATTATGAATTACAAAGGATTTGTAACTCAACTCATGGAATTACAACCCTCTTGTAACTCTAAGCCTGGGATTTGTAATGCAAGAATGGGATTACAATTGAAGAATAGAATTACATTGCATGAACAAGATATGCCTTTTTATAGAGAATTGAGGCGGTGGACTAGGCGGTTTGTGCATGGCGGTGAGCCTACCAAATTTGACTTTTCAAACTTTTTTTTTTTTTTTTTTTTTAAATGTGGCTTTAACCGACTTCATTCTCCCACTTAAAGTCACATTTGTAGTAATCCTTCTTTACTTTCTACGTTTGCCATGTCCACGTGCTGCTCACGCTTCTGCTAGGCCAATAGAGGATCGACACCACATAAACTTGTCATTATTGACCGGTTTTGTCAATATATCTGCTAAGTTGTCCTTGGTATGGATTTTCTGAATATCCACACTTCCTTCTTCCACCTTCTCACGAACAAAGTGATATTGAACTCGTATGTGCTTCGTCCTCGAGTGAAATGCTGGATTCTTTGCCAAATGCAAAGCGCTCTGACTATCACAAAATAGAGTAATTTTCTCTTGTTTGTGTCCGAGCTCCTCCAATAACATTTCCAACCATATTGCCTCTTTGCTGGCTTGTGTAGCTGCTACATATTCTGCCTCCGTCGTTGACGTAGCCACGATAGACTGCAGTTTCGAAACCCAGCTCACTGCTCCTCCAGCAAGAGTAAACACATAACCTGTGGTGGATTTGCTTTTATCAAGATCACCTGCATAATCCGAATCAACATAGCCTCTGACAATAAAGTCTGATCCTCCATAACATAATGCAGCATCTGAGGTACCCTTGATATATCTCAAGATCCTCTTTACAGTATTCCAATGCTCTCTCCCAGGATTCGCCATGTATCGACTAACCGCTCCCACTGCTTGTGCAATGTCTGGTCTGGTACAAACCATAGCGAACATTAAACTACCCACTGCTGATGCATACGGCACTCGAGACATCTCCATCCTCTCCGCTTCACTGCTAGGGCTCATACTTGAGGATAACTTGAAATTAATAGGAAGAGGGGTAGAGATTGGCTTACAATCTTGCATATTGAAGCGTCGCAAGATTTTCTTCAAGTAATTCTTCTGAGAAAGCCAAATCTTCCTACTATTTCTGTCTCGGTAAATTTGCATCCCTAGAATCTTGTTTGCTGGTCCCAAATCCTTCATTTCAAACTCCCTAGCCAATTGAGCCTTCAATTCTGTAATACGATCTTTGTTGGGGCCTGCTACCAACATGTCGTCAACATACAACAGTAGAACAATGAAATCACCATCGCCAAATCTCTTGTTATAGACACAAGGATCTGCATTCAATCTGTTGTATCCAAGGCTCATGATGAAGGAATCAAATCTCTTGTACCAACATCTCGCTACTGTTTGAGACCGCATGCAGATTTGTTCAACCTCGCAAACCAAGTTCTCTTTTCCTTTTTCTTCAAAACCATCCGGTTGGAGCATATAAATTTCTTCTTCAAGTTCACCATGAAGAAATGCGCTTTAACATCCAACCGCTAAGTACAAGTCAAATATAGCACACATCGCCAGACCACTCACGTAAATCGTCAGTCGAACAACAGGAGAAAATATTTCGTTGAAATCAATACCTTCTTTCTGAGCAAATCCTTTAACCACCAATCTAGCACGATACCGCTCCACTTGGTCATTACCATCTCGTTTGATCTTATAGACCCATTTATTTCCAATGGCTTTCCTTCCATGTGGTAGTGGAACAAGATCCCAAGTTTTATTTTTATGAAGAGCTTCCATTTCTTCTTGCATTGCTGTCATCCACAGAGAAGCATCTTGACTCTGTATAGCCTCAATGAAAGTCGATGGCTCCCCATCCTCTGTTAAGAGACAGGATGCGACATTACCCTCCATAATATAATCTGAGTGCCAAGCTGGTTCTCTCCTCTCCCGTGTTGACCGTCTAACTTGTGGAGTCGCAAACTCAGCTTGCTCTTGCTCTTCGTGCTCGCAGTGCGCTTGGAAGAATCTAGAACTTCCTGTTCTTGTTGATCTTCAACTTGAACAACAGTAGTCTCTGGTTTCTTCTCAGAAGTGCTATTATCACTTTGTACTTTATCTTCTGTAAATACAACGTCTCTGCTGATTATTACCTTGTGGGCAGTGGGATCCCACAGGCGATACCCCTTAACACCATCAGCATACCCCAAGAAAATGCACCTTCTAGATTTCGGATCCAGTTTCGATGTTTCTTGGGCGTTGTACATAGCATATACAGGACTTCCAAATGTATGTAAGCGAGAATAATCAGCTGGCTTACCAGTCCACATCTCCATCGGAGTCTTCAGATCAATTGCGGTTGATGGTGACCGATTGATCACATAACTGACGGTCTTGACGCCCGGCCGAGCGATTTGGCCAACCCTGCAGTTCTCAACATCGCTCTTGTCCTTTCTAACAAGGTTCTGTTCATCCGCTCTGCTACTCCATTTTGTTGTGGAGTGTGTGCCACCGTGAATTGTCTTTTGATACCTTCTTGTTTGCAGAAGCTATCAAATTCATCGCCAGTATATTCTCCTCCATTATCTGTCCTCAAACACTTGATCTTCTTCTCAGATTCAAGTTCAACTCGCGCTTTGAAGATTTTGAAAACTTCAAACACATCTGACTTCTTTCTAATTGGATACACCCAACATCTCCTGGAGTAATCGTCAATAAATGATACAAAGTATCTGGCACCTCCTAGGGACACAACCGGTGCTTGCCAAACGTCAGAGTGAACCAATTCAAGTATAGCTTTACTTCTAGCAGTCGAACTGCTGAACTTCAATCTGTGCTGCTTACTAGTAACACAATGCTCACAAAATGGTAAAGATACCTTTTTGAGCCCTGGAAGAAGCTTTCTTTCTGAGAGAATCTTCAAACCTCGTTCAGACATGTGGCCAAGTTTACGATGCCACATCATCGTCACGTCTTCTCCCGAATTCACCATCGCAGTTGACGCTTCTCCTTCTTGTTGTGTTTCACCTTTAAGCATGTACAGATTTGCTGCTATCTTTTCTGCTTTCATCACCACAAGCGCGCCTTTAACGATCTTCATGATCCCATCTCGAACATGGGTACTGCACCCAATACTATCTAATTGTCCCAATGACAATAGATTTTTCTTCAAGCCTTTCACATGCCGTACCTCCTGGATGGTGCGAACCGTACCGTCATACATCACCAATTTGATGGTACCAATACCAGCAATCTCCAAGGCATGATCGTCACCCATAAACACAGATCCTCCTGAGATAGGTTCGTATTGGTGGAACCATTCTCTCCTAGGGGTCATATGCCATGTAGCTCCTGAATCCATAAGCCACACATCGGTGAACCGCCTTCTTACGCCTTCAACAATCAAGTTGTTGCTTAGCTGTATAATATTTCGCCCTCATCCGAAGTACTCGCTACACAACCCTGAGCTTTTGATGTCTCAGTACCTTTCCCTTTGGTTTCTTCACTCTTCTTGAGATACCAACACTCCTTCTTGTAGTGCCCTTTCACCTCACAGTGATGACACTTGACATTTTTCTTACTTCTTGACTTTGATCTACTCCGATTTTGACTCCCACTGGGGCCACGTTCCGTTGATCTACCTCTCACCATCGTTAAAGCTTCAGCCTGTTGTGCGTTTCCTAGTCTATCTTCTTTACTTTTGCGCCGACTTTCTTCTTCAAGAACCGCAGCTGCAATATCATCAAAGACTAGTATCTCTATATTGTTTGTTAAGTTGATGATGAGTTGATCATCTGAATCAGGTGAACTACGAGTAGAATTTCGTACGTTCATCCGCCTCTATATTATGCCCCATTGTTGAAAGTTGTGAAAATAGAGTATTCAGGGTGTTGATGTGGTCTGTCACCGAAGTTGACTCCATCATCCGAAGGGTGTATAACCTTCTCTTCAAGAAGATCTTGTTGTGTAGTGATTTGGCTTCGTATAACTTTGTGAGAGTGTCCCAAATCTCTTTTGCCGTTTTTCTCCGATACACTTGACAATACTCCATCGGCTAGCGCTAGATGTAGATTAGCAATAGCATTGCCATCCATCTCGCTCCATTTATCATCAGTGATATCGTCGGGCCTTTCTTCAATTGCCGCCAAGCAGTTATCTTTTCTCAATACTGCTTTTATTCTCATTTTCCACAATGAGAAATTATTCCCATTGAACTTCTCTATTTCGTACTTCGTCGCCATCTTTATAAATATCTCCTTTCCACTAACAGGATCTGATTGTAACACAACAACCGGCTACAAACCTGGTGCTCCGATACCACTTGTTAGGATCGTTGTTGTGGAACCGGAGATAAACTTGCAACTGAAGTAGAAATGAGATAAACGAGAAATACCAGATTTAACGTGGAAAACCCCCAAATTAATTCGGGGTAAAAACCACGGGCAAACTGTAGAAGGATTTCACTATAGCAAAAGGATTACAACAACTTCTCTCTAATATAAGGAGAGCACAATTGACGATAATCTCTCTCTTATAATAGGAGAAAACACTCTCTCTTTGATAAAGGAAAGAACACGAAATACTAGGAGAAATCTAACACCTTCTTTTCTCTCTAGCTCTCTAAACCTCTCTCTCTTTATCTCCCAATTATGAATTACAAAGGATTTGTAACTCAACTCATGGAATTACAACCCTCTTGTAACTCTAAGCCTGGGATTTGTAATGCAAGAATGGGATTACAATTGAAGAATAGAATTACATTGCATGAACAAGATATGCCTTTTTATAGAGAATTGAGGCGGTGGACTAGGCGGTTTGTGCATGGCGGTGAGCCTACCAAATTTGACTTTTCAAACTTTTTTTTTTTTTTTTTTTTTTTTTTTTTTAATGTGGCTTTAACCGACTTCACTGCTTGTTGCTAATTGAATGATCATATCGAATTAATTAGCACTCTTTCTCGACCCAGTTTTTCATTAATTTAATTATCAATTTTTCTTATCAGATGCTCGTATTGTGTATAGATTCAGTGAGAGCAGGAAAAGGTTCAGGTAATCCAACTAAATTTATATATGCTTTTTAGGCTTAGGTTTTTGCTGTTTTATCTTGCATTAGTTATGCGCCACCTTTCTTTTTGTATCTCACAGTTGAAAGATGCACGACAGATTTTCAATAAACAATGGGTAAGATTATCTTGTCAACGTCTTCCATGATTGAAAAGTCTATCTGAAGTAGGAAGTTCACAAATTATCTATATCTACATCTATATATATTCTATAATTTTAGGTTTTAATAAAATAGTTGCAATCGAAAAATAGTTAATTGGACAAAAATTCCGTTAAAAATTTGTTGTTCCATTCATATAGTGCCACGTGTCATTGTTTTAATTGCATCCAAACTCCAAAGGCAGTTTTTCTAATTCATACGTGCAGCGGTTCATCTAATCTGTAACTCAAATGCGGTTTTCCCAGGTCCACTTAAAGTTGCCAGGTTCACTTAAAGAGCATCGGGCTTTATTTCATATGAGAGAAACCAACGGAGCCATGAGAAAGTAATATTAAATTGGCAGAACTAATACAAGGCTACTCCATCAGATTAAAACCTGGTTTGTGAGTCACAGTGAGTTCGACAACCTGATTTTCTTCTTCGTTTTAAAATCGATTACACTCCCAAGAAATTAGAGTTTATATTAGATTCTTTGATTGTTTTCTTCCTATGTTCATGTCATTGGGTGAATTTCAGATTCTAGTCATTGAAAGTGTGTGGAAGAAAGAGTAGTTTCAGGTTATTGTTCGAGGATTGTAACCTGGTTTTAGGGTTTTAGGTCGTTTAGTTGAAATTTTTTTTTTTTTTTTGGGGTGGTGGGGGTGGTATTGTGGGGGTGTTGTATTGAGAAGAACTTCAAAAGTCTTTCGTCTGTCGGGTCTTCAAAAGTCTTTCGTCTGTTGTATTGAGAAAATGATTTTATTTTTAAAAAAAGACTTTTAATGTGTTATTTGTTATGAACTCGCGAGCCACGAGGAAATAATTTATATATATTTTAATGATGTGAATGACTATTATGTCCCTGATGAAATTATGTAATTACGATTGTGCCATTCGAAGTTTCCCTATAAATAGGGCTTCAGTTATTAATGAAATTCATTCCTGTGAATTCCTTAGAATTCATTCTCTCTAAACTCTCTCTATTATTTCTATACTTTTATAACACGTTATCAGCACGAGTCTCTAACCCTTTGAGTAATATGAAAGAAGTATGCTCTACAGTTGCATCTTATAGATGATCTTCTGTATCAGAAACTGGATTATTACAATTTGAAATACTCAATTTTCTATAAAATCTCTCTCTGTCCCATTCTCTCTCTAAAGCAGACAAACACACCACAACCTCCGTTATAAAATACCTATTCCTACAGAGCAGTCACAATACCAATGTCAATTAGTGGAATTTTGCAAGCCAAACACGACGAATACTGGTTTCAAAAATTAAGTGACAAAATGGAAGCAAAATGACGGAGAGGTATATATTATATATATTATATTATTATTTTATAATATAATAATATATAAAACTATAACATTCGTTTTCTCGAGATATAAGGAGCATATATTATCAAAATCAAATTTTCTCGACTCCATTATACTCGATTTAACGAGATCTTCGATTTGACACCAATATTGATAAGGTAAATTTTCAAAAATTTACAAATCAGTACCCCAACTTTTGAAAAAGTTACAAAAGGGTCCTTGGACTTGTGAATATTTACGTATTAATGCTTATAATGTCAAAATTTTATAAAGAAATATGTATAACGCCACGCACTTGCCAGCGGCATCGCCGACAAGAATCGGCAATGATCGGCAAAGAGTATGTATTAATGTTTTATAAAGAAATATGTGTAGCGCCACGCACTGCCATAAGACCGCCACAGAATCGTAGCGGTTGGCGAAGCGGATATTTCGATTCTGACCGTTACTTTGACAATAATTATATTTTGAAGAAATAGTTAGAACAAATTTGATTCTATAGATATTTAAGTCTCGCACTTTATTTATTGCAATTTAAATACTACAATACCTCCTACCTGATGATGGGTTCAACCATCACTAAACGGAAGATTTTATATATTTATGCAATTTATATGCTAAGTGAAGGGTAATACCTTCTACTAAGTAGACCCTACTCCCGAAGAAGTAGTTAATCATTATGCATTTTAATTCTGGCAATATAAATTCCGTAAATTTATATTTATTGCAATAATTCCCATAAGGTAGGTTCGACCACCTATTGGAGGAAATTTAATTTCTGCAATTTAAATTTACGCACTTTAAATTTCGCATATATTTCCAATGTGGTGAGTTATATCACACGATTGGTATGCATATTTTCAATGTGGTGGGTTATACCACACACGTTTACGAATGCTTATTACAAATGTGGTTGGATTAAACCCCACGATTGGATAAGTGATTTATATATATTTGATATGAGTATTCTATTGATATTAAAGAAGAGATTTGAGCAAGTGATGCCAAAATTTACCGTTGTATGTATTGATGAAGTGAAATTGCTCAAAGAATCCCATTGTGATAAAAGAGAAAGAAAATATACTGTGGTGAAAAATCTCATTATGAGATTAGTATATTGTGATATGATGAGAAATGCTCTTAAAGAAGCATTTAATAAAGGAATATTCACTTTCCACGTCTATTGAATATTGATGGAGAAAATTGAGTAAGTGGTACCTGAAGTTACCATTGGATAAATAGATGAAAGTAAAATGCTCAATAGATCCCATGTTGATAAATCAAAGAAAATATATCGCATGGAAAGATTATATGAAGTAATCTCATCGATGATATGAGATTGTATTAATATGAGAATAAAATGCTCTTGAAGAAGCATAATCACTAGATTTCTGTATTTGAATAAAGCCAATATGATATTATTATTATTACTCAGAAGAAGTACAAAACAGTCGAAGTGGAACATATTGAGAATATCAAAGATGGCAATAGACACTCGAAAATATAAAAATGCGAAAAGAAAATACATATTGAACCCATAAATGAAGGGTGCGTTTCGAGAGTATAAATACTCAAAATTCGCCACCCTCAACATCGTGGTTCATAATGAGATATTTAAAGGATCCGAATTTCTTTTTCGCTTGACACCGTGGGTCTCAGAATCGGTACTTGATCTGGGCTTCAAGATTCTTGAACATATGCATGAAATTTGATGAGTAGTTCATCAAGCGGTACTAGCGAGAAATAAGTATTTTTCTCGCTAAATGAGAGATAAACTTATTATCTACACTCGATCTAGGAACGCTAGTAAGCCATCAAAGAAATTGTTAATATTCAACAAACCTATTGGTTTGACATGAAAGTTCCAACGTACTTGCGAGGCTATATTGAATATTTCCTCCAGGTGTGTTGTAGCGCTGGAAGGACAATGAAAGCATCACTATTATTCATCATATACATCATGCGATTGTGGATGGATTGCGCTTGTAGCACCAACCCTGCTGGGACCCATGGTAGAACGGCTCCAATTCGAGTATTAGATCCAACTAAATGGAAAGGTATTACACTCGAAACTCTTATTCCCCATGATGGTGCAGCCATTATAAGTTTAGCTAAAAGTTTGTTGTTGGTTCCTCCATATAGTATATTGATTTCTTGTTTCCCTAACTCTTTTACGAGTCGGTTTGCCATATCCACATATTGGATATGACCTACCAATTTAGATCCACCAAGAATACATACGGTTTTAATCTGGCGAGGTAAATGCTGACTTGTATGAGATGATTCTAAAATCTCCATATTCATCTCTACTCCTATCTCTCTTTTTGCACTATACTTTTAATGTATGAACATGAGAGATATATGAATCCCTCTATTTAAAGAAAAATTTTCAAACCAATAATTGATTGTACTATTTACTTTTTGACAAATATGAAAGAGAAAAAGGCAGAAAAATTTTAGTGAAATGACATATACCTATCGGTGATTGAAAAATAATATATATATACATATATATATCTTAAAAATTGAAAAACGATATTTACAATTACAAGAAAAACATTGATCTTCGTTATTACACCGAACTTCCTTACATTAATATGAGAAAATTATTATACTAAATTTTTCTACTAAATTTACAAACAGGATCTTCTAAAGTAAGTTTTTTCAAGACTCAGAACGCATTTGTTGATCTTTGAATTTGGCCCATAAGGCCATTAGCTCACCTTATGCGTGTCCACTAGGATGTGTCTCAAGAGCCTGTTGAATATCATCCAAAGGCTCCTTACTCAATCCATCTTTAATGAATGCTATTTTATCTTCTTGGTTTCTGGACAAGTACCCCACAGATTTACATCGAGTGTCACATGTCCACCGAGCACACTTGTAGCATCCTCCTAATCTTTTTGCTCTCCATTTCTTTGAAAAACTACTTTTACCCATATCAGGCATATATCTAGAAGGAATCGAAACCTCACCAGATAATCGAACCTTTGCTTCAATTAAACATCGAACATCTCCTGGGATGCCCTTATTCATTAGCATCCTCAACCTTTCAAGCCTACTTCGATAAATCCTTTTTAGGATTTTGATCGGTAGTGATGGATAGTATTTTCGAAGATTTGAAAGCAAATTATCCATTATTATATCTCGACCATTATTATGGTGAATACTGTAAGTGCCCGGATAATTTATAAACGCGTATGAGGTAAGGCTCCGCGTTGGAATAGTATCGAAACATGAAGCGTATGTGCTAAGATTCCACGCTTGAACAGTGATGTGTAATAATGCTACCGAAACATGATGGAATATGTCGGTGAGCTATACATATGATGAAAGTAATAAATCATGTTGAGCACTATCTGAGATACTAAGTGAAATCGATATAAGAATTTCTTGAACTAAAAGTTCAATAATACTGCTTCTTGAACCGATGACCATCCCGGTTTAAATAATTATTGAAATCAATATTTCAAGTGAAGAATTAAAAGAATTCTTCAATGATTGTTCTCGATAAATAATGAAATCATTACTAGCCAATATTGAGAATAAATCCCAAATATATCTGGAATAAAGGATGAGAAATATGGGCCACTCATCCTCCATGTGGACTACTAGATATTATGATATGGATCCACTAGATAGTCACATGTGTATATGATTCGTAATTTGAAATTTCACGAAATATTTGCTCACCAGTATGAGCATGATTTCCAGATTTAATGATAAAGCTAGTAAATGTATATCCCAATACTTGAATAAATCCTCAAGGATTGAGTATGCATACAAGTGGGATATTATGTGGCAAATTATTTAAAGTCCTCCAATAAATTGTCAATATCGAGAATAGAATGCAAACTATATAAATTCTCATATTAAGGCTAAATGATGAGAACATATATGAGTTTTAGTGTTCTAAATTTTCTTAGCATGAGGGAGTATTAAAGGTTTGAAAATGATATGTGAAATGCATCATACTATATCCTCACAATTAAAATATGAACTTGAAGTTCAAAGATGTATAAAAGATGCTATGAACAATCACATATATCAATTAAGATGCTTTGATAAGTTAGCACGCCAGAAGCGTTGATATTATGAGATTTCCCCAATCATATATATCGAAGCAAATTATTAAAGATGGTCTTAATAACGGAGGCATATACTCTTGAAGAGTATATAGACATAACTATATTGTGTAATCCTACAAGAGGATTGATAATGAGATATCTCGATAAGTTATGTCGATATGGGGAAAGAAATAAAATTGAAAGTGTCGACACACTATGAAAAGATAGCGCTACATACTATCAATAATAGTGAGGATATTAAAATCCATCGAAAATGTCAATGTTGAAAAATATGCCCTTATGATTAAAGTGTTCATGCACGGGTTTAATGAGAAATGAGAATGAAACTCTTGAAGAGGTTTCAAATGTATTATTGTATCGAGATGCAACGGCTCAAAATATCTATATTGATATTGTTGAGAAATTTATATGCTGTACTCTTTTCCTTGATTGATGTTTTTGTCCCAAAAGGGTTTTTCTCAAACAAGGTTTTTAATGAGGCAGCCCAATCTCAATTAATATGAAATCTCCAGAAGAGATTTAGGTATATATCTCGATATAGTGAGAAAATGAGATCGAAGATGTTGATTGCATATATGCACTGAATATAACATGATATTGTATAACATTTAAAATTTCATTCATGTGGAGATGAATGAAGAGTATGAACCAATGTATATGATACTCATACAAATCTATGAAAGATTTTGAAATGCTTGCGGCATACTTGTATAAAATACGCGTTGCACTCTTTTTCCCTTGACTGAGGTTTTATCCCATTGGGTTTTCCTAGCAAGGTTTTTAATGAGGCAACATTAAAGGCGTATTCACATGAATAATGTACTCTTTTTCTTTTATTAGGATTTTTCCCACTGGGTTTTTCCTAATAAAGTTTTAACGAGGCATATTCATGGTATATTGAGGACGATAAGAGAAATCGACACAATGTATCTATTGGATCAAGTTATAATAGAGACAATGATTTAGATCCAAATAATGATGATATTAAAATCCTTTACCAGAAGTAAGGATATCCGTTCTCAAGATATGAAATCGGATGGAGTATTGTACTTTTTCCTTCGATCAAGTTTTTTCCCACCGGTTTTCTTGACAAGGTTTTAATGAGGCGACGCGTGAATACTCCTATACCGATAGACATCGGGGAGCAATGTTTTTGATGAAGCAGGATACAACCACTCCAAGCTTTTCTACAATCAATTTGGAAGTTTTTTTCCCATTGGGTTTTTCTCCAAACAAGTTTAGAAGACATTTGTATTAATAGTCATTCAAGGGGGAGTGTTATGAACTCGCGAGCCACGAGGAAATAATTTATATATATTTTAATGATGTGAATGACTATTATGTCCCTGATGAAATTATGTAATTACGATTGTCTTGATTCGAAGTTTCCTATAAATAGAGAGCTTGATTATTAATGAAATTCATTCCTGTGAATTCCTTAGAATTCATTCTCTCTAAACTCTCTCTATTATTTCTATACTTTTATAACATTATTTATTTATTTAATTTAATTTTATTGTCCGGAAGGTTCTGGATTTATTTCGCAAGAGTTCTACTTTCATGGGTTTTTAGTGCTTCTATAGTTCTATATTAAACTCCCTCCAGTGTACACTATTGGGGTTGACGACGCTGCATTTTATGTAAGTAAATCTTCATTTTGTTCAGTTATTAAGTTTAAAATTTACTGCTATTATGCAATAAATATTAATTAGAACGAAAGTGAAACCAGTGAGATCTCTCTGCAATTTATGTGACTGAAATGCCCAAACAAGATATATGTAATTAGATTCTTGACATCACAATACCACACAACCAACATAACAAGGGATTTCTTGAATTTACTCAAACTTTTGATGTTCAATAAAATCATGCTCAAATTCCATTATATTGGATATTACATGAAAGAAAATTGCAACACAAACTCCGTGTTCAAAAAGAAGTATTCCAACGTTAGTAATTCATGATTTTTAATGTTAGACCAATTTATACACATTAGACGTGTATTATCTTTCTTGTGTGCGCGTGTTGTGTATGTTCTTTCAAAAAAAAGAAAAAGAATATCTTATGTGGTATGGATAGGCTGTATGCTGCGTTCGTAGTGTCAAGTCTTTGGCTTGTATCCCATGTCGTTCACTCAATGGGGGTGTGTGTGGTATATATCTGATTTCGAGGTACTCAAAATTACCATATAGTTTTGAATAATAGCATGCTGAGTCTCTATACTTTGTGTGCATGTATTGTGTGTGTTCTTAAAAAAAGACGTGTATTATCTTTCATGAAATTTTTTGACATGTGTATAAAATCGTAAATTCTCAACATTTGTCATTCTCGTGCATCGCACATGTGTGAAAACTAGTATTATATATTTTTAGGTTTTAGTTGCAAGTTTCAATTGAGAATTAGTTAGGTTTCAATTGACAATTAATTGGAAGTTATAGCTTTGTTGTACCAGTTACAATTTGCCATGTGTCCATATTCTAACCAAAATTTGGAGGTTTGAATTGAGAATTAGTTAGAAGTTATATCTTTGTTGTACCAGTTCTAATTTGTCATGTGTCCATATTCTACCTGAATTATAGAATTTTTTCTTATCAAAATTTTTGTTGGGATATTTATTAAAAATAAACATAATTGAAAAATTCAAACTCTAGACTTCTTACTTTAGTTGATAACATAAAATCTATATATGTCATATATACTACTTGAACTATCACATTTTTCTTTAGTTTTTTAACTGACACGTTATTTCAACCCACTTCATCCATTATATAATCGGTTTCTCTAATAGTAATTGTTATTTTCTCCATTATCTATATTTTGTAATATATATAGATTATAATTTTAGTTTATACTTTTTATATATTAAAATACCTTCCAATTACTGCCAATTTTTTCAAAAATGCAATTTTTTTTCATATTTGTATGTGCCTGATATTTTTATTATTAGCTTTCAAATATAACGCAATAATATTAGAATAACATTTATGTATGATGCATGATCGTAAACTATGTATTTATTTGCTCTATCTCATGTGTGGTTGTTTTTGAGCTATTTCCATGATTCGATTGATCACCGAAATTATGTATTTGCAATTTATATCATTATTCGAGAGAAGGGGGACATTTTGGACCACTGAAGCAACCTCCCTAAGTTCTTGTAGAGGATAGAAATATACCGCTAAACCCTAGGTGATCCTTTGTGCTACTTTCACGACATATAATGCAATTAATTGATTGATAATCAATATAGAGATGTAGCAGGTTGGATCAATTGATTAGGGGAATTTGACATTTGAAAGAGGAACTACCTATTTAAGGATGTCGGGTCTAACATAGAAGATGAGCACATGTTATGTTTAGACAATGATTTGATTAAACTATGGTTAGGTGAATCATGAATCCCAACTATTCGTTAATCCAAGTTAAATCTCTATTCATGCCCATTTTAGGTCATTAGTTTCTTTGCTTTGTTAATTTAATTAGTTACATCTCCTTCCAACTTCTTAATTGTGTGTTTTACTTGCTTTCTTTGTATAGGTTAATTCACACTAGAATAAGTGATTCAATTACAAATAACAATCCTCGTGGGATCGACATCTGGACTCGTTGAGTCCACTTTATTACTACTTATACCGCCCGTGCACTTGCGGTTTAATATTGCATGTGTAAAACGCCCATCGTGGACGATATTATCTGTCATCATAGATGAAGACCAAAAAAATGTTAGATCTGTCAATGTTATTTACAATCAAATTTGTTAATATCGTCAGCGTATCGAGGAGAAACATTATTCGAGTATCAACACGTTTACTGGTGTGAGAATGGATGGTAGTTGCGACTTCTGACTTCTATTTGGGTTTCGTGTTTTAAGTTCTGCTATATATTTCCTTTTTCCCTAAAAAATGTACCATAATGGCCATCAAGCTAGTGCACGATTAGTTGGTCTTATGTTTTTGTATATAGTAAGGCATGGCTCAACTCCTCCACATCAAATTGTGGACTATTAAAGTGTTTAATGCCCATGACCAATTGTCAGGTACCCACTCAATTTTTTTATTTTCTCATGTTTTGTACCACCCCACTCAATTTTTTTTTTTTTAAAATACTCATTTATGATTGAAACTCTTCCATGACTTTTTGATTGAAATGTAAAAACTAAAATATTGTGACATATCCACATCGAAAAATGTATTGTCACATATAGAAAAGAAATCACATTTAATTAAAAAAGTAACATGTTGAGTAGAAAAAATATCATTGTGACAAAAAGTCACATAAAAAATAAACAATAAAAAAAGAACACTTCATCAAAAAGTAATCAAAAATAAAAATTTAGAAAAAGAGTCACATTCAATTAAAAAGTCACATAGAGAAAATGTCAAATTTAATTAAAAATCCCATATAAAATTCAATTAAAAATCCCGTATAAAAATCTCAAATTTAATTAAAAGTTCAGATAGAGAAAATGTCAAATTTAATAATAAATGATTACAAAGTAACTTATATATTATTTCTTCAAAATTCATATATATATAATTAACTTTATATTGAAAACTTATTGGCTAATATAATTGTAACTTGAATTAGAAAAAGCAAAAGAATAACTAAATAAAAGACTGAACTCTAGGTGGCATGAAAATGAAATAAATAACATTTAATTATCACTTATTCATTCATTTCAAGTATTACCTAGAATGATTAATGACTTTTCATTATTCATTTAATTTTACTTATCGCCTTAATTTTCAATTCAAGTTTTTTTAGGTCGAAAGTGATGGGACTCTAATCAAATCATGAAGACTACTTTTCTTTGATAGAAGGCGTTCTTTTTGTGCATTTATGGATTTTGTTTCTTTAATTTATCACAAGTTAAATTGTAATCGACACATATTTAAACTGCAACGCTATTGTTTTTTTTCCTAATCAAGAACCGCTATGTATTTAGACTTGGAGCTTGGTGATCTTAGTAATGAATACCGCTTATTTTATTTCTCTTTCACACCTCAAACAACTCATTAAATTAATCTCCCACCCTTTATCTTTTATATATTATTCTAATTATCAGTACATCATAGACCTAATATATGAAAATTGTAACAATATATGTTACTAAATTGTAATAAAGTGTAATAGTGGCTTTAAATAGCATTTTAATATTATATATGCCACCAAATTTGTGCTTTTCATCAAACATTGGGTTCATTGCAATTTGGAATGTGCAAAAGAGCTGGCATAAGTTTGGCCCTTTCTATTTTTTTATTTTTAATAAATCATGCAGTAGATTAGGCTATATTCTTTCATTTTAATTTCTTTGTATGGCCAAATTTTGATTGTGTTTATTTGAATATCTTCTATTGTATATTGCATATGTGAATTATAATTTTGTTTTACGCGTTAAAGATAATTTTGCATTTGTAAAAACTTTAGTTTACATAAAGCTACTTTTTGGCTAAATAAATATCAAATTCAATGAAAAGTAAGATATCTGTTTCGGACTCTTATTTTAATTCTACCTCAATAAGTGAAACACATATTTCATGATACACATATTTACGTAAAAAATAATTAACTATTACCATAATAAGAAAATGAAAAAGACTCAAGGAAATTATGCTATATTATTAATAATTTTTACTAAATTTATTAAGTATTTTATCGCAACAATGCTATACGGCCAAACAATTTCACAAAGAAGTAGACAAAGGCTTCACATTTACTACTTTACCCCTACCACACTTTTACTAATTTGCCCTTACTAATCACTAAATTATCATTGGCATCAACCTATGTTATCTGAATCATCAGTCAATATATAAATTGGAAGAATGAGGATTCCCCACCAGCTGCCATCCCTAATGGCTCCTAAAGCAGGTAGGAGCCTCATAAAACTGAAAGCGAATGTGGAAGCATGTTGGCAAACCAGAAGCTCTCCGGATTCATATTTTGGGCTTGCTTGGGGAGTATCATTAGAGAGTAATGGAAGTTCTAAAAGTATATAAAGAATCTACCACCAAACAAGCTTCTTATCATGGGTACGATAAAACAAACAAAATATAGAAGATTAATGAAGCAAAATCTAGAGCAATTGTATAAGAACAACAATATTTAAGTAAATGTAGTACAAAATCACAAAACATTCTTAGACTCCATAACCAAATAAACACTAAAAGAAAATATCAAACCCTTACAACTAAACTCTTAGTACTCACTGCACATTATGTAAACCATAGCATACCCCAGTATCATCACCATGACGCAGACCCGCTAGGCAGGGGAGTTTGAGAAGCCTGAGCTACTGCATGATAACCTCCACGTTGTCACGACCCGAGCATTTTTGGAAGATTCTAGAGACGAATTTGATGGAAATACCGGTAGAATTCTCCAGAAGCCTTCTACACAAATCATGGAGGGTGTTCTAGGTCCTTTCTCTAGAATGCTCTAATTATATAGTAATATAAATATCTTAGATATTTTGATGGAGAATTGTGGAGAATTCTGGAAGCTCGATATGGGCCATTAGATCAAAATGATCTCCACCGTCCATTGAGGAGGTGGAAAGTATAAATAGGGGTAGGATGCTTCATTTGTAATGATCCAAGAGTTATAAAAGTTTTCTTGTAATACAAAGTGTTTCTCAAGCTCTCAAGTGTTCTTACTTTGCCTTTCTTCCTCTAAGTTCTCATTACTTTAGCAACTTTGTTTGGAGAGGCTGACTTAGTGTTAAGTGTTGCACAGGACGGATGTTTAAAGTACTAAGGCCGCGGGTAACTTGTGTTGAAACAACAAGTGCATGACAACGTGCAAACAAGAAAACAAAAGCAGAACACAGAGTAATGAACACATACAAGATGGCAAACCATTGTCATAGCACCTCTCCAGTCGATGATTGATCCGCTCACCAAAATGAAAAATTATCCATCAAAGCCTTGACAACTCACATCATAGATAAAATAACTAAACTTGTAAAAAATCAATTCATAAAATTACGAATACAATACGCCTACATAAAATTGTTGTACAATTAAAGCAAGTGATGCGAGACCTCCCGGTTATAAACAAATTAACACGGATTGAGGAAGTACCATTTCGAAGGCTTCTTCACTCTGGGGACTTGCAATTTTTCCTTGATTATCTGCAACACTTCCGCAGGATCCTTCTTGGGAATTTTCTTGGCAGATTGGTCACCGGTCACCCCCAGCTCTCTGTCGAACACAAAATTGCATACCCATTGGCAAATATTACCAGATAAAATTTGGGAAGTTAGAGTATATTTAAAAGATCAAAGCTGCAGCAATATGAACTCATGAGACAATTTCCCAACAACAGCACCTAAACAAATAATACAAAACAAAACATCACCTTATTGAGGATACAACATTTATAAATTGAAAGCAAGAAGAATTTTGCACGAAGAAACAGTGATCACTTACCTATTCCACATATATTCCACAATCACTCACCTTTTTGCTAAGAATTTTCAATTCAATTTGTTCAGATGCCAGCCTAGAAACAGTAGCAAGCCTAGAAACAGTAGCAGAACTACCACCGGCTTCAGCCTGGTTTTTTTACCCTTAAGCTTTTGAACTGCAGTAGCATTTAAAATTATTAGCACAAATACAAGTATGACCAAGCAATTAAACTAGAATAGGGGCTTAAAAGACTACCTGGATTAACTAGTGGCAGAGAATCCTTCTTTGTGGGCTTTTTCCCATACTTTGATAATAGGTACTCTTCGCCGGACTTTACTTCCAGAGGTTCTGGTGGTACACCACTAGTAGTGGTGCCCAATCGGGCCTTAAGGGATCTCATATCCTGATGTTTGTATACAGCAGCTTGCTTATTGTACCTCTGGCGGATATCTGAATCAGCAGTGATGGGCTGTTTGTCGGTTTCCTTAGCGGAACTGTCGCCGTATTTGTACTTCACATCCTCCATAATTTCATGGGAGTCACTTGGTCCGCTACTGTTCCAATACTAATACAAGAAAAACAGTAGGTAGTCTATTGATGTGGCATGTAAGTAAGTATAAATAATATAAAAGATCAGATGTAAAAATTACATAGAAAAAATATTACCGAGAGATATACAGAGATATATAACTTACACTACCAAAGCATTCAATTATCACATATAGAAAACTGTTGTATGGATTTTTAGATTACAAAGAAGTTATGGCAATGAATAATGCTATCTAAGACACAGAGGAGGGAGGGAGTCTGCTTTTCTTTCCCTTTTACACCATCTATATATATATTTAAATAATATAATAATACCACGTTAGAAAAGAAATTTATATACTATCGTGATAATACACCATAAATGTAAGTTAACTAAAATTAAACCACATAAATTTTTGAAGCGATAGAGATATCTATCATGACGCCGCTAAAGAAAACAAAATTGCACGGATTTCACACTTAATTAAAAGTCTCTAATCAATCAATAATTCAATACAATCCAATTTCTCTTGACACTATCCATGGACAACATTTCAAATTACTATAATAATATGTCTTCTGTTATTGCTTTTTGTAAGAAAGAATTGCCAGCCATTTTCTGGACCTGTTTTCACTAAAGGAATCAACTCAACCTTATATGACCAAGAAATGCAAATTATCGACTTATCGTCTAGTATCGGTCAATGCCTATCATATAAGGCCTCTTCATGTGAAGTTCAGCTCAAGATTTACCTGATTGCAATAATCAGAAGATCTAAGAAATGATTTGTAGCATTAGGAACATCAACGAATTTGTAGTTCTAATAACTGGCAAAAGGAAAGGGATCAATAACTTGGAACTTTAGTGTGTTAACGCCCTTACTGGTGTAGTAAAAAAAATCTTGGGTAAAAAAATAAAGAACCAATAAACAGAGTGAATGTACAAAAGATTTACCACTACAAGCTCTTGATGTTTTGTTTCTTATTTACCTCAAAAATCAGCATAGAGTCCAGTACTGCAAGAACTATGATTTTAAAATGAGAAAAATCAGAGGTTCGATCGGGTGAAGAGGAACACGGATATCTAGGTAATACGCAATGAATGTAAATTAGGACTACGGGTTTCTATCATTATTTTAAAACATAGACGGTGATAATGGAACAAGAAGAGTTCCTCACATTCACATGAATTAATTAATCAAAAAAATATTTATTGGCAATTTAGATCTTATAAAACACAATCCATCCGAGAACAATGAGCACAAAAGAACCAAAATCTGTGAAAGTTGATTTTACTGTTGCAAAAATACGATGAAATTAGACTTACCGAAGCTACAAAATGCACTTGCAAGATTTAGTCAATATGCAATCAAACTGGATGTTGAAGATTGAGCGCTGATGTAGGGTTTTTGGTTTATTAGTTATTACACGGAGATTAGAAGAGAATCACGCGGGAGGGAAGGAGAATACGAGATTGAAGAATGATTGGGAAAAGGCGTACTCAAAAATAAATAAATCAGGCGGGCCAGAAAGAATGTGAAGAATGATTGGGAAAAGGCGTACTCAAAAAAAAAACCAAAAACAAAAAAACAAAACAAAACAAAACGAAACGAAAAAAAAAAAAAATTGAGCCAACCGTTGTTGTTTTAGTGTCTTCCAACTCCTACTTTTAATTTTACTAATATACTGCTTTATCGTAGTGAATTCAACCGAAGGGTTTGGGAAGAATAAGAAGATGAAAAAGAGATAAACAATTTGGTAGATCAATGAGAGATTTTGAAGAAATTCTGTAGCTTCCAATTTTGGTGAAGACAAACAGTCATTTGACATTTCTATATCACACAAAAACTCTATTCGATCGTGACTAGTATGCATCACATGCAAAGCACGTGATTCTATAACGACCTTTACATTTTATATGCATACAATTTATATATGAAAGAAAAGACAAAATAATGAATATCACAAAATTAATCATTGTGACTATATAGTTCTTTAAAAAAGCTCATTTATGTTGGGTAATATCACTACAAAAATCTAAGGTTGCACATCATATGCTTAATTTTTCTTATTATCTTTCCAGTGAGAGCAAAAATTAGGTTTTTCTTATACTTAGTACAAAAGGGAGATTAAGTGTCGCACATTTGGTGGCGGTTGTTTAAGAAAATGCCACCAAAAGACAACAGGTGGCGGTTGTCACAAAAAACCGCCACCCAAAAGTAAATATAAATTAAAAAAAAAACTAAGGGTGGCGATTGCAGAAAGGAATCGCCACCTAATGTTAAAAATGGGTGGCGGTTGTACGCTACAACAGCCACCTAAAATTCAAAAAAAAAAAATTAAAATAAGCATAAAATAAAAGAAAAAGGGTGGCAGTTGTACAGTACAACCACCACCCAATGTCAAAAACGGGTGGCGGTTGTACTGTACAACCGCCACCCTAAGTATTAAAAAGATTTAGGGTGGCGATTGTTGACTAACAACCGCCACCCTAAGTCAAAAAAATAATAATAATACTTTGGGTGGCGGTTGTTAAATAACAACCGCCACCCTAAGTCAAAAAAAAAAAAATACTTTGGGTGGTGGTTGTTATTTAACAACCGCCACCCAAAATGCAAAAAATTTTGAAATTTGAAATTTGAAATTCAAAATTTGAAAATTCACTTTGGGTGGCGGTTGTTATTTAACAACCCCCGTTATTGAACCAGTGATTAAATACCAGAAACACAATCTACATCATTATTTTTGCTTTCTTCCTCATTTTTCTTTCTCTCAAGTGCGAAACTTGCAAATTATAGTACACAAATCAGATTTTATGCTAATGTTCTTTGCAAATTAGGGCCGCAATTGATGTAAGGTAAACTTCTTCTACCTATTACTTTCAAATTCGTGTATTTTTATGGTTAGATTTTAAAAAAATTAATAGTTAATATATTTTTTTACGAGTTTTTGGCATATAAACTTTAAACGGCCATAACTTTTGCATATAATGTCCGTTTTCAACCCACTATACCATTTCGGAATCATCGCGACGAGATCTACGACAGTTATAGCTTTAGCTGTGACACCACTTTTCAGGCCAATCTGAGGTCGTTTCAGCCCTCAAAACGCCATTTTTAGTTTTTCATTTCGTATTTTCGTTTTTTAATTGTTTATTTTGCCATTTCATTTCATAATATCTTAGAGTTTTATTTCTTATTATTATTTAAGAAGATCTTTTATTGTAATTGTAATTGGAGGTGATTGACTTTGAATAAAAATTATTTCGTTCTTATTTGTTAATTATTTCGTTATTATTTGCAATCCTAATGCTATGTTTGTAGTAAATCTCTAAAAAAAAAAAAACTTAGGGTGGCGGTTGTTAACTAACAACCGCCACCCTAAGTCAAAAATAATAATAATACTTAGAGTGGCGGTTGTTAGTCAACAACCGCCACCCTAAGTCTAAAAAAAATAAATAAATAATACTTAGGGACTAACAACCGCCACCCTAAGTCTTAAAAAAAAATTAATAATAATACTTAGGGTGGCGGTTCTAACCAAACAATCGCCACCCGATCTTGTTTTGGGTGGCGTTGTTACAACCGCCACCCTAAATCCGACATTGGGTGTTGCCATTTTGGGTGGCATCCAATTAACCGCCACCTTCTCATTAAAACAACCGCCACCCTAAGTCTTATCTGTAATAGTATTAATCAAAACTCTTATATTATTTTGCAAATACTAATAATATCAATGGTGTTAATAGTTCTTGACGTTTGCCCTCTTATTTTGAAAATTCAATTGTTGAAACATATACCAAATTTGAAATGTAAATATAGTTGGCAAACACATAAGCTCGGGCAATATAACGAAAAAACCCATCAAAATTCTCTCTGCCATGGATACTCGGACAAAATAACATCAAAATTATTATCTCTTTGTCATAACATACACAGAATTTTACATTTCCAATTTACATAGATTTATCAACTTTTCGGCAAGATAATAAGGTTAAGACTTTATCGATGTAAAACAATATGTGAACTGAGCTTTTCTAGTTGGATTGTAATTTTTTGTGTTTAAGAAATAATGCATAAAGAGAGCTAAAAAAGAACTAAAAATTGTACTTTTTGTTTAATGTTGTTATTATAGGAAAGAATTTCGTCATGTTTTATGGTACCAATGAGTTTATTATAAATTATGTATAGGGAAATGAATGTGTGTGGAGTAAATGGTATTGTGATGATAATTTAATAATATTGAATAGTACGTAATAAAATTAATTACTTATAACATCAATTGAAGGGTAAATTAGTATTAACACAAAAATAATAAGGGTATTAGAGTCTAAAAATGTTTTACACAATATTCACACTTTTATATAGTAGTGATTAGTGATAGTGATGATATATTTTACATTTTATACATATGTAGATAGATAATACAAACTAGTATATCACTGTTGTGGTGGTTCCGACCAAAAGATTGGTGGAGATTTTGAAGAACAGTTGCAAGAGAATGGAGAAGAAAAGGCAGAGGTGAAAACAGAATGATTGACAATCAGATAAGCATATATATATATATATATATATATATATATATATATTTGTCAGTAGGGGAGAAAACCTCTATTCGATCGGAATAACATATGTGTGTAAAGCATTTGATAATTACTAATTTAAAAATAATGTGGTGTGTAAAAATTTTACATTTTATTGTATAATTTCTAGTACGGTTAGTGTAATTCCTGATTTCATATTATGAAAATAAAACATTATATGAGTTTTTTAGGGTAAATTACTCCAACGGTCTCCAATCTTTCACTCTTTTTACACATTGGTCTCGACCTTTTTCGACAATACAACCCTCAATCTTTCAAAATTAGCTTCATTGGTCCAAATTGACTTCTCGCTTGCTGCTATAGCAGTTTATTAGTTTTTAAAATTTTTACTTAACAAAATAAGGATAATTTAGTAATTTAACATGTATTTTTATCTTTTTATTAATAAACAAAGATTAAATTCACATTTGTAGTTTAAAATTTACAGTTGGCCCAGGGTGGGGAAGAGGGTTCAGTGCATTGGAGATAGGGTAGGTGGGGGCAGGTGCTATGATTTGTAATTTAGGGACTTGACAGCAATATTTACAATAGATTTTAAATTAAAAATGAAGAATTAATCCTTATTTATTAGTAAAATAATAAAACTAGACTTTAAATTATTAAATTATCCTGTTTTATTAAATAAAACATGAAAAAGACCTAATAACCTGCTATTGTAGGTTAACCAGATAAATTTGGACCCATAAGGTGATTTTTGAAAGGTTGGGGTTGTATTGTTAGAAAAAAAAAGGTTTGGGACCAAAGTGCAAATAGAATAAAAGGTTGGGGACCAGTGGAGTAATTTACCCTTTACTTATCATTTGGAAATCCAAATTATTGAGTACTCAATTTTTTTTTTTAATGTAGAGTACTCAAATTTTGATATAGTAACAAATTGAAATTAATTGGCTTGTTTTTTTAAAACAAAGAGCAATGGGATAATTGATTTAAATTTGCTAATGAATTAAAATTTGAAAATTCAGCTATTTGAAATTGGTTATACTTACCCTTTAATTTAATCAAATCCTAACATGTGGTAACTGATTGTTGAACATGTGAAATATTTATTTCTTTCATTCTTCTATAACACATAATAATCAATTATATTGTTAGTATTTGTTTTTGGAAAAAAAAAATGAGTTAATTAATGTCAATTTATTATTACATAAAAAATTTAATACTCAATAATTTGAATTTTCAAATTAGCCCCAAAAATACATATTATTTTAGTTTAATTATAATGCAATGTAAAGTCAATTGCGTAACAAGTGTTAAATACATAAATTCAAGAAAAGATAAATAATTACGTAACTAAATAATATTGTTGAGTTCATTTCTTTCGCGGAGGCTACTTATATTGATTTTGATTAGTAAGGATGGAAAATAAAACTTAGAAAATATTTTTACAAAAAAAAAACCCTTCTACCCTCCAAAAAATCCATTTTTCTAGAAAAAATACTTAAAACATGCTTAAAATAATTGTCACTTCTTTTTCCAACTTACAATCATACAATACAGTTGAAAAATAGATTCCTTAATTTGACATTTTCTTGAAAATCTTTTACCAATCAAACACACCCTTAATGTTGTTGATGGATGTGATCACTCCCGATATTAAGGTTGGTCAAACATGTTTTTTCTCGGTTGGAATGTCATTGAACTTCTTATTTATTACTCCCTTCATCCCACATATATAGGTTTATTTTCCGTTTTAGGATGTCCCAAATTAGTCTTGTTTCTATATTGAGGGTATTTTTTATTCATTTACCAAAACAACCTTATTTAATTTTCCTTGTTATATAACTATTATTTTTGAATAGTACTCATTAAATGAGCATAGATTAGGAAATTAATTGTAAAACTTATTTTGCCAATAACTTTTCTTAATTTTAGTGAAAAAGTTAATAAGCCTATATAATTAGGACGAGGGAGTAATAAATAAATTAATCACGGACGGATCTAGCACTTGGCGAGCTCCGTGGCGCTCGTGCTGGATGCTCCAGATTTGTTTCTCAGTCACCAATTGCTGAGGCAGGAACACGAAGTAGTTGTAGATTCAACCAGGTTGAAGATGACGCAAAGCAGGAACAAGAGAAGTTGGAGACTCAGAGGTTGAAGACGGCGCAGAAGCAAGGATACGTTATGGGTTTTTTGTCTGAAACTTCTAACCCTTTATTTTTGGGCTTCCCTTTTTCAAGTTTTGGGCTTAGAACTTAATCCAACAAGCCTAGTTGTTATAATTCATTTGGACAAATCTCAATAATTAATGTCGGTTACTGCTGATATTTGAACAAAGAATTGTATTCATGAAAAACTAGTAATTGTTGGTTAGTTTTTAATTTAGACATATATATAGGATTTAATTTTATTGGTTGCTTTTTTATTTGATGTTTACCAGTTTAGCTAATTAGTTTAGCTTTTTATTTAAATTTAACGGACAATTGCGCTTATATGATGAATATTTATTTTTATTTATGGTATACTTAATTAGTTTGGTTTAACATTGAAATTGAATATAACATATTTTCTTATTATATTTGGAATTTACAGGATTATTGTTTCACATTATGTGATTTTGTTATGTTTTGGTCCATAATTATGTGTTCATTAATAAAATTTTAATAGCATTTAATTAAATATCCCATCGTCAATTAATCTTTCAATATCATTTAATTAAATATCGTTATTGATGATCAACTTTTAACATTCACGAATGGCCAGCGGTCAAACTACTGTCAACTATTAACGGTCAACAGTTGATAGTCAATGATCAATTCCGCTCTAGCCGAACTTTTGTCCTGGATCCATCCCTACTTCTACTCCATCTGATATTACAGTGGTTAATGATGTTCTTCATAAGAGAAATATGTGTAAAAATGAATTTTTATATGTTTTTATATGATATAGGAGAGAATTGGTGGAGTTGAATGGTGAAGATTTGTGTAGTACAGGTAGGTCCCATGAGATATGTGGATGTGAAATAGGAAAGAGAATTAGTGAGGTTGAAAAAAGTATAAAAATATGAAAAAACGTGTGAAAATGTGTAGAACAACAGGGGTGTACTATTCATTTCACTGCCTTTTTATTCTCAATTGTGATCGTATGATTGTCATTATCGTACCATGTGTTTATTTTTATTTCTCACTTATTCAGTTAATTCTAATTATATGAAGCAAAAACACAAGCTAAAACTTGATTGCATTGGTAAAAAGAAAGACCAACTTCGCAAAGATTATTGCCTTCTACGGCTCCATACAAATATAAGTTTGTCTAATTCTGCAAATTTCATTGATGAGGCTGCTAGTGGTTTCAAGTAGTTTTTTGCCACGAACAATAGCACACTTAGCAATGAATAACGATCGCGAACAAACAATGTGGACGATTAATTATCGACTAGTTGCTGGTTGAAAATTTAAGCCAAAAAATTTGTCATTTTCTAGTTTTGCACCCACTGAATTAAGCTCAACCCCAAAGGCTCAAATAATAATTTCAAAAAATTAAAGAAATTCCCACTTGCCAACGTGGGGATTTAGAAAATCGACAATTTTTTATTGACAATTTTCTATCACGTCTTTCTGAAAAAACGTAGCCTTACTTCAAAGGCAACATATATTAAAAGTATAATACTATATGTAGAGATGATTTTGATAAATTTTATGTCGCATATGGACCTTAAAATTATTTTAAATAAAACTGGATCTAAATTTTTACAGCTTTAATTTTTTTATTTTAGTTAAAAATTAAGAATTAAGAATTTGATTTAAAATGATTTTTAAGTCCACTTAACATAAATTCATCATAATATTTGTACATATAGTGTTAATGGTAATATATGATCCAAATATTTTAAAAAGTATAATACAGTGATCATTGGTGAAAACATAAGCAAATCTTAGTCACAAGTGCTAAAAGTTTTGATTTTTAGTCACCGTTTTGTAATGTTATTAACATTTCAATAATCATTAATTAAATTAATCCTATAATTTAACGATTACTGTCTATTTGTACCAACCATTCACGTCGTGTTATTTAACAATATAATGCTCCTTCAGGTACTTATTAGGGTGCATGAGTACTGAATGGGAGTACCCTAACCTCTAGGGATGGTAGAAGGCCTTTTGCGTATATTCAACTTCCTTTTTATTTTTATTTCAAAAAAAAATCCTTTTTATTTATTTATACCTCCGACCAGTTACCCTGCATGTAGGGCAATTTGGAGTCTTGGACTACTTCGGTTGTGTAGTGCATCTTAAAATAATTTTAGGGCATATTTTATATAAATTAAAACCACTTTAAATTAAAAATGTTAATTTAGAATGTTTATGTAGAATCACTCCACTTTAATTGATAAATTACGACTCCTAATGTGTCTTTGCCGTAAGATATGTGATTGGATTATTCTTTTTACTATTATTAATTTTTCCCCAAAGGCTACATAATGTTGTTAATTAACGTGACCACTCCCAATATTAACATTGGTCAAACATGTTTTCACGGTCAGAATGTTATTCAACTACTACTCCATCTAATGTTCTAGTAGTTAACGGTGTTGTTCCGATACCCACTGTGGGTATAGTATGTACCCACGCCACATGGCTCCACGTCACCCTCCAAATTTTTTTATTTATTTTTATTTATTATTATTTTTTGGTATTTACGTTAAGTTAGACGAATAATACATAGCTGTCCCCTAATAGTGGGGGGCTCACCCAACCCTCTACGAATTTTTTTCCCCACTTGTGGGTACCGTAACGACAGTAACGTACCCACAAGTGGGTACCAGAACACTACCGTAGTAGTTAATGATGTTCTTAATATTGCGCTCAAACATGGTAAGAGGACAAACTAAGAGAATTAGCGTACGAGAAGTAGTAAATTCATTTCACTGCATTTTTATCCTCAATTGTGATCGTACAATTGACATTGTTGTACTATATATGTGTTTATTTTTATTTATCACTCATTCAATTAATTCTAATTATATGATGCAAACACACGATCTACAACTTGATTGCATTGGTGAAAAGAAAGACCAACTTCGAAAAGATCATTGTGTTCTTCGGCTCCATACAAATATGAGTTTGTCTAATTTGGCAAATTGCATTGATGAGGCTGCTAGTGGCTTCAAGTAATTTTTTGCCACGAACAACAGTACACTTACCAATGATCGCGAACAAATTAAATAGTGTGGCCGATTAATTATCGACTAGTTCAAACATGTACTAATGCATGCGTTTCAAGTTTATTACTCGTACAAAATTTAGAGCATTGCTAAAGGTATTCAAAATTTGAAGAAAAACCTCAAATCTAAAGTGAAAACACAAAAATGAAAACAACTTAGGACCCTACTTGGTGTGTGATTGCAGATAGGGAATTACCTTGTGTTTTTCAGCTTGCCTATCTTGCTATTATCTTCTAATAAAATCGATTTCGCATCCAAGATGGGTGAAGGAATCTTGTTTATTTAACACAAATGTTATATATATGTAAACTTCCTACTACGGAGCAGACTTCCCAATTAACGGGAGATACTGACAAGATAATCTTACCCATCGTTTATTTAAAATTTGTTGTGTATCTTTCCACTCGAGATACAAAAAGAATGATCGCACATAATTAATGCCTGATAAAACATCGAAAACCCGTGCCTACAAAGCATAAACTTTGTTGGACTGCCTCGACCTTTTCCTGGTGCTCCATTGAATCTATATACAATACAGAGTATCTGATAACAAAAATTACTTTAAATTAACGAAAAACTGATTGAGAAAGAGTGCTGATTTGATATGATCATTCAATTCGCAACAAGAAGCAATAATCCAGTCTCATTGTCATAAAATTAAATGGCCACACTATACAATTACTATAGGGTCCTATGTGAAGATGAAATTGTCAGTAAACTAGAAGGAAACAGCCATCGTTGATCGTTCAAGAGAGAGCAAATATGGAACTTGAGGATTTATGCCTAAACCTTACTAGTCACTCAAGGAAGCAGCCATCGTTGATCTTTAAAAATAACACAATGTACCTTCCATTGATTTCTTCATCTTGTATCTTCCCAAAGTTCATCGATTTCTTCAGTTCTTCATAGATTTTTCTTTGATGTCTTCTTCTTTTTCATTTAAGTTGATGGTGCGTGAGCTTGAGCATGTTTCTCTATATGAGATTATGGGTGTGTCCGTGTGTGTTTCTTTGTGAGGCAGTGAGGTCACGTTTGTGTGCAGAGAACACGTATTTTATCAATGTTTTGAATGTAACAAAAAATTTGATTATGCCAATAAGGCTTTGGCCTGGTGATTTAGAAGGTTACAGTTGAGGCTCTAAGGCCTAGATGTCTCAGGTTCGATTCCCCATAAAAGAGAATTTTACTACTTCCTTTTATGAGGATTATAGTGGCCTTGTAGAGAATAGATTATAATGGTTTTTAAAAGTTTTTAAAGTAAAAGAGGAGAGAGAATAAGTGGAGTTGAGTTGTTGAGATTTGTGGATGTGATAAGAGATGTGGATGTGATTGATTTAGGAGAGAGAAAAAAAGTTGAAAAAAATATTTAAAACACTTTTAAATTGTAGCCTAATGTGGCATATATTGCCCTGATGCGGAGTTTTTTTGCGAGATGTACTTTAATTGTCTTCTATCTATAAGTGCTTTGTACTGTAATACGCAGATTGTCAAAAACAATAAAAAGGGAAAAAAAACTAAAAATTGTTATAAAAGTATAGAAACAATAAAGAGAATTTAGAGAGAATGGATTCTAAGGAATTCTCAGGAATGAATTTCATTAATAACTGAAGCCCTATTTATAGGAAAACTTCGAATGGCACAATCGTAATTACATAATTTTATCAAGGGTATAATAGTCATTCACATATAATAATTACATCTTTTACCAAATTATTCCTCCACCAAATTATTCCTCATAATTCATAACCACCAAATTATTCTCAATTATTCATAACACCTAATAATTATTCTTCAATTATTATTCATAACACTCTTGAATGACTATTAATACAAATGTCTTCCTGAGCTGTTTGAGAAAAACCCAGTGGGAAAAAACTTCCAAACCGATTGCGGGATAGCTTGGAGTGGTTATATCTTTGCTTCATCAAAACATTGCTCCCACGATGTCTATCGGCATATGAGTATTCACGTCTTTGCCTCGTTAAAACCTTGTCAAGAAAACCCGATGGGAAAAAACTTGATCGAAGGAAAAAGTCAATTTGCTCAGTTTGATTTCATATCTTGAGAACTGATATCTTTACTTACGGTAAATGATTTCAATATCATCATCGTTTGGATCTAAAGCATTAGCTCCATTATAACTTGATCCAATAGATACATCAGTATCAATTTCTCCTATCGTTCTCAATATACCATGAATATGCCTCGTTAAAACCTTATTAGGAAAAACCCAAGGGGAAAAAACCCTAATGAAGGAAAAAGAGTACATTATTCATGTGAATACGCCTTTAAAGTTGCCTCATTAAAAACCTTGCTAGGAAAACCCAATGGGATAAAACCTCGGTCAAGGGAAAAAGAGTGCAACGCGTATTTTATACAAGTATCTTTTAAGCATTTCAAAATCTTTCATACATTTGTATGAGTATCATATACATTGGTTTTATACTCTTCGTTCATTTAGAGTGCATCAATTTTCTTACACAACTACAAAACATTCACCATGAACACATGTCTCCAAACACACAATTTAAAGCATATAAATTCATAGTAAAAACATGTAAACATATAAGTAAACCTTCATAACTAACTAACACTTAAAATATATCATTTAACATTTAATACTCACTTAATAGGTTATTTCATTCCCAGGGCTTAGCTCACCCTTTAGGGTACTCATAAACACAGGTTTAGCTCATCCGATCCTTTAATTTCCTTTTGATTTACTACACACACGATCGGTAATTTAACTTTCATGAGCATGCAACATATAATGACCACCATGCTTATCTTTAAACTTGAGCAATAGTCATCATCATCTCATCATCTCATAAGTTAAGGATTTCACATTCACCATTTATCATCTTCAATATATCTCAATATTTTCATTATCATTGATCATATGTAGCGCTACATTTTCATATCGTGTCGACACTTTTCAATTTCATTTCTTTCCCCATATCGACATAACTTATCGAGATATCTCATTATCAATCCTCTTGTAGGATTACACAATATAGTTATGTCTATATACTCTTCAAGAGCATATGCCTCCGTTATTAAGACCATCTTTTATAATTTGCTTTGATATATATGTTTGGGGAAATTTCATAATATCAACGCTTCTAGCGTGCTAACTTATCAAAGCATCTTAAGCGATATATGTGATTTTTCATAGCATCTTTTATGCATCTTTGAACTTCAAGTTCATATTTTAATTTTGAGGATATATCATGATGCATTTCACATATCATTTTCAACCTTTAATACTCCCTCATCTTTGAGAAAATTTAGAACACCAAAACTCATACGGTTGGTATGATTTTAATCATATATGTTCTCATCATTCAGCCTTAATATGGGAATTTAGACCGTTTGCATTCTATTCTCGATATCGGCAATTTATTTGAGGACTTTAAATAATTTGCCATATAATATCCCACTTGTATGCGCATACTCAAATCCTTGAGGATTTATTCAAGTATTGGGATATACATTTACTAGCTTTATCATTAAATCTGAAAATCATGCTCATCTAGTGAGCAAATATTTAAATAAATTTCAAATTACGAATCATATACACATGTGACTATCTAGTGGATCCATATCATAATATCTAGTAGTCCATATGGAGGATGAGTGGGCCCATACTTCTCATCCTTTATTCCCGGATATATTTGGGATTTATTCCCAATATTGGCTAGTAATGATTTCATCATTTATCGAGAACAATCATTGAAGAATTCCTTTAATTCTTCACTTGAAATATTGATTTCAATAATTATTTAAACCTGGATGGTCATCAGGTTTATAAGCAGTATTATTGAACTTCTAGTTGATAAATTCTTATATCGATTTCACTAGTATCTGTATAGTGCTCAATATGATTTATCATAGAAATAATTCACCGACATATTCCATCATCTTTTGGTGACATTATTGTCTACTCTTTGTTCAAACACGGAGTTCTGACTCATACGCATCACATCCAGCTATTATTTAATTCGAAATCGTAGCTCTTACGCTTCATATTATTTATTTAAAATCGAGTCTTATTTCATACGCGTCGTATTATTCTATAAATAAATCATCAAAATTATTGCAAAATTCATCCTAACAAGGATCTATACATTATAATGGATCATATGCTCTCAAATCTTGAAAAATACTATCCATCACTCTGATCAAAATCCTAAAAAGGATTTATCGATGTAGTTTGGAAAGATTAAGAATGCTAATGAATAAGGGTATCCCACAATATATCTGATGCTTGATTGAAGCAAAGGTTCGATTATCTGGTGAGGTTTCAATTCCTTCTAAATACATGCCTGGTATGGGTAAAAGTAGTTTTCAAAGAAACTGAGAGCAAAAAAGATTAGGAGGATGCTACAAGTGTGCTCGGTGGACATGTGACACTCGATGTAAATCATGGGGTACTTGTCCAAAAATCGAGAAGATAAAATAGCATTCATTAAGGATGGATTGAGTAAGGAGCCTTTGGATGATATTCAACAGGCTCTTGAGACACATCCTAGTGAACACGTACAAGGTGAGCTAATGGCCTTATGGGCCAAATTCAAAGATCAACAAACCCAGATTCTGATCTTGAAAAACTTACTTTAGAAGATCCTTTGTAAATTTAGTAGAAAATTTTAGTATAATAATTTTCTCATATTAATATAAGGAAGCTCGGTGTAATAACTTGAAGATCAATGTTTTTCTTGTAATTGTAAATATTGTTTTTGATTTTAAGATATATATATATATATATATATATGTATATATATATTATTTTTCAATCACCGATGATATATGTCATTTTCACTTTAAAAAATTTTCTGCATTTTTTTCTCTTTCATATTTGTCAAAAAGTAAATAGTGCACTCAATTATTGGTTTGAAAATTTTCTTTAAATAGAGGGATTCATACATCTCTCATGTTCATACATTAAAAGTATAGTGCAAAGAGAGATAGGAGTAGAGATGGATATGGAGATTTTAGAATCATCTCATACAAGTCGACTTTTACCTCGCCATATTAAAATCGTATGTATTCTTGGTGGATCTAAGCGTAGGCCATATCCAATATGTGGATATGGCAAACCGACTTGTAAAAGAGTTAGGAGACAAGAAATCAATATACTATACGGAGGAACCAACAACAAACTTTTAACTAGACTTATAATGGCCGCACAATCATGGGGAATAAGAGTTTCGGCGTAATACCTTTCCATCTAGTTGGATCTAATACTCAATTGGAGCAGTTCTACCATGGGTCCAGCGGGGTTGGGGCTACAAGCGCAATCTATCCACAACTGCATGATGTATATGATGAATAATAGTGATGCTTTCATTGTCCTTCCAGGGCTACAACACACCTGGAGGAAATATTCAATATAGCCTCGTTGGCACAGTGGAATTTTCATGTCAAACCAATAGGTTTGTTGAATATTAATAATTTCTTTGATGGCTTACTAGCGTTTCTAGATCGAGTGTAAATAATAAGTTTATCTCTCATTCAATGAAAAATACTTATTTACGCTAGTACTGTTGATGAACTACTCATCAAATTTCATGCATATGTTCAAGAATCATGAAGCCCAGGTCCGTCGGTCACAGACCACTGGTGTCAAGCGAAAAAGAAATTCGGATCCTTTAAATATTTCATTATGAATCCTAATGTTGATGGTGGCGAGTTACGAGTATTTATACTCTCGAGCGCATCCTCATTTATGGATTCAAGATGTATATTCTTTTGCATTTCTATATTTTCGAAAGTGTTTAATGTCATCTTTTGATATTCTCAATATGTTCCACTTCATTTGCTTTGTACTTCTTACGGAGTAATAATAATATCATATTGGCTTTATTCAAATACGTAAATCTAGTGATTATGCTTCTTCAAGAGCATTTTATTCTCATATTAATACAATCTCATATCATCGATAAGATTACTTCATATAAGCTTTCCATGCGATATATTTTCTTTGATTTATCAACATGGGATCTATTCAGCACTTTACTTTCGTCTATTTATCCAATGGTAACTTCAAGTACCACTTGCTCAATTTTCTCCATTCATATTCGGTATATATGAAGAAGTAATTTTATTCTCATCGTCTACTTCTTCGAGAGTATGATTAGAATATTTGATCAACTACTTCTTCTGGAGTAGGATTCGTTATAACCAATCGTGTAGTATAACCCACCACATTGGAAATATGCACACCAATCGTGTGGTATTACCCACCACATTGGAAATATACTCAAACTATAAAGTGCATAAATTTAAATTGCAGAAATTAAATTTCCTCCAATAGGTGGTCGAACCTACCTTATGGGAATTATTGCAATAAATATAAATTTACGGAATTTAAATTGCGAGAATTAAATTGCATAATGTTTAACTACTTCTTCAGGAGTAGGATCTGCTTAGTAGAAGGTATTACCCATCACTTAGCATATAAAATGCAGAAATATATAAAACCTTCCATTTAGTGACAGTTGAACCCATCATCAAGTAGGAGGTATTGCAGTAATTAAATTACACTAAATAAAGTCAGAATTAAATATTGAAGCTGCTTCTCTGGGAGCAAATTTGTTCTTCTAGAACAAATACTCATTACTTCTACAAGAGCACATTTATCCTTTTAGAATAAGTATATTATGTAATTAAACTCTTCGGGAGTTAAAATAATATTCCGATCTTTTAACTCAAATGGACTTCAAGCCATTTTATATAATCAATGGATTTAGAATTTCTTCATGAATATTCTATCCCATTTTCACTGTCGTCAAAATTAGGTCAGTTTTACCCTAAGGGTAAAATTGTCCATTCCAATTCGTAAAGGTAAAATTGTCAAAAATATTTTATCAATATTTTACGATTGGAAAATTATCTCCTTTCTATTTCAATTTATCAATATCAAAATGTTCAAGGACTATTTTGTAACTTTTTCAAAAGTTGGTGTACTTATTTGTAAATTTTGAAAGTTTGATAATAACATATTTCAAAACGAGTTATTACCCTATCAATGTTGGTGTCAAATCGAAGCTCGTTAAATCGAGAGTATAATGGAGTCGAGAAAATTTGATTTTGATAATGTATGCTCCTTATATCTCGAGAAAGCGAATATTATAGTTTAATATATTATTATATTATAAAGTAATATAATATATATACCTTTTCATTTTCTTAGGGAGAAAGCAATTGAACATGCACGTATTTCCTCCATTTGCCAATTCTTGAATTGCCACAACTCTTTATCTCTGCGTAAATATTTTACTGTGAGTGATTGAGAAGATAGAAAGAGTGAGGCGTGAGAAAGTGGGAAAAGATAAGAGAGAAAAGAAAGATAAGTATTGATTGGAGATGGATTAGGTTATTTATCATAATTCGGTTTTTGATCTGAGAAGATCATCTATAAGATCTGCAATCAGTAGAAGATACTCCCTTCATATTACTCAAATAGATTTGAGGCTGCTTTGATAACGTGTTATAAAAGTATAGAAACAATAGAGAGAATTTAGAGAGAATGGATTCTAAGGAATTCTCAGGAATGAATTTCATTAATAACTGAAACCCTATTTATAGGAAAAGCTTGAATAAGCGCGATCGTAATTACATAATTTAAATCAGGTATAATAGTCGTTCACATATAATAATTACATCTTTTACCAAATTATTCCTCCACCAAATTATTCCTCCACCAAATTATTCCTCATAATTCATAACCACCAAATTATTCTCAATTATTCATAACACCTAATAATTATTCTTCAATTATTATTCATAACAAAAATTTGTTTATTTTAATAGATATTATTCTCTTAGGGTACCCCTTCAAAATTTTCGGTAGTTGCTTGTTGAGGCCCATCTGCGAATAGGAACCGTTTGGTCTTAAATGCTCGTCCAACTACAACCCAGGCCCATTTAAAATCCCATCTGCACCAGCGGACTGAAGATCGGAGAGAGGTGAAAGGGTAAAAATTTTGACGAACTCACTGGTCAGTACTCGTCGCCCCATTGCCACCAATTTATCCGTTAATGTTATGGTATGAGATTGATGTGAATAGCCGAACTCCTCAGGATTTATTTTATTTTCCAGAATTTTTGTTTCTCGATGGTAATCCCTTTTCCTACAGAGACATCGATTTGATTTTCCGAAGATAATCGCCGCAGTTGGTTATGGTTTTATCCTTGTCTCGAGCGTAATTGTTGAATTATCTAGATCAAAATCCAGTAGAGAAGTTGCAAAATAAAGCACGAAGCCCTTAGAAAACGTGAGTCTTTACTGTTTACAGTGCAATTTTCTAAATCCTGTTTAATATTTTCAAGTTTGAGAAGGAAGGAACGGAGTTAGGTTTTCTAACTTACACAATTCTGCTCCTTTTGTGTTTTTCTGCTTTCATGGGATTGGAATTGAATCCGGGATTTGATTTCTTAGTTTGTTAGTCATTTTCGGGCTATCTATTTTCCTCTTTGTTCATATTGTAAAAAGTATTGTGCTTGATCTTAAAATATGAACTAGGGCATCTTTGTTGAGACGTTGAGCTTAGAAAGTAAAATTAGAAATAAGTTGAATGAAGTAAGTTGCGTCCCGGTGAAAATTTTAGTGGTAACCGTAAAATAGAGGAAACAAATTTAAGATTCTGGATCTTTGAACTAAAATGTATGAATGTTTGGATAGTGTTTATGAACGTTTAGATAAATAGAAAATGAGCGGTGATTAAGTGCGTAATATTTGTGGTTTTCTCAAAAATATATTGATAAAAGGTGGTTTGGATGTCAATAAGCATGTTTATATACATTAGCAAAACATGCATAGGTTTGTAAGTGTTTTGATGAAAATGTAACTTGTTTTATAATTTTATGAATAAATAATCTTGGCCTTATGTTTCTTTCAAAAAGTGAATGCAGGAGTCCAATTGGGAGGCCTAATTTTAGTTGGTCACTTTTAAACAGGCTGCCATTTCTTGTAAGGATATGCCTCATTCAATCACTTTGTGTATGTCTCTTCCAATAAGTTGCTCTTTTTTAGGGAAAGGTTGAAACGACTATTTTAAGACTTTTGACTTTGGGTCGAACCAAAACTTGGTTTTTAAAATGAAAATACAGCATTAACGACACCATTTCAATTCCATTTTCTTGTCTTGGTGCATTCGAACTCTCAGTCTCAAGTATTACGTTGTGTATATTCATTTAATATTCTCGTGCTTTGCAGATAAAAGGCCTCATAAAAATGACTAAAAAGAGTTCAGCTAGGAAGGTTAAATCAGAAAATAAGGCACCAGTCATGGAACAAGAGAAATCCACTTCCAAACCAAAGAAAATGGGCGATGAGATTGATGAAATATTTGCTGGAAAGAAGAGGAAGAAACCTGAAAAGGATAATTCTGAGACTAAGAAATCAGTGAAAGATTCATCTGCAAAAGTAGAACGACATAACAAGATGAAGATGAAGACGAAGATCAAGAATAGAATCCCAGAAGAAAATTTGTTTGCAGAAGCTCCTTCCCGGGCAAGAAAGAAAACTGGAGATGGGCTAGCTATTTACACAGAAGATGAGTTGGGCATTGGAAAACCAGACGCTGGAGGTACCCCTCTATGCCCCTTTGACTGTGATTGTTGTTTTTAGGGAAATAGTTTCTAGTTTAGAAATCTGGGCATGCAAATGCTTTACTTAACTAACTTATGGGAGTACTTAATGAAGTGTTTCCTTGTTGTAATCGTAATGCTTGTTCTTATTAGATGTAAAATGGAATCATCCTGATGTGTTAGCTTTCATATTTTAGAAGAATTTTGTATGTCTTCTCAAGAATTTTGTCCGTCTTCTCAAGTTTTGTTCTTATAAAAGTATCTTGCATCCTTGCTCTTTCTTCCTAGATTTTCTACAAATAGGATGTGCATTTGCTTTGGTAAAATTCTTTGGTTCTTGATTATTGAATGAGATGACTAAAAATGCACTGGACGAGTGCAGAATAATGTGCGAGAACTCTTTATTTCTGTTTTTGGAGATGCTGTTTTTCTTGATGAATACCTGATGGATATACTCATATACACGAGTACTTGAATGAGCATCAAACTTATCATGCTTTATAGATAATGGATTTGTTTATACTCCTATTGTATTGGAACCGGTATTTAAGGCCAATTGACGCTAGCCACTTTTATGTAGGTAATCAATATTTGCTATTAAGTGCTAGACTAGAAATATTTCTAGAAATATTTCTATCAGCAAATAGGTAGTTGATGAATAAGCAAACCCTTGCAAGTTGATTTCTGGCTGTAGATTCTTAGAAACTGTCAACATGCACTTGGAATTGCACTTTACTGGAACGTGATTAATTAGCACAAACGATTAAGTGTCTAGAGTCACCTACCCATATGTGGTCGGATGATCGACACGTGCTCCCCTTATGATGGGGGACACTTGCCCGTCATCTGACCATATCTTAGTACCTTGAGGTGGCTAGGGATCGGGAGCGGGTTTATCAAATGTATCCTATTGAGTATTTGACACTATAACGATTAATCAACTTAGTACGAAAATATTTAAGAGCAATTGATACTGTAATTTTAAATTTTAACGATTGGTCTTAGTGGGTGATTAGGTAGCCCCGTAAACATTTATTTTAGGGATTTTGGCGCAAATAGTAAAAAATAAGTATTCTTGATTTAGTCCAAATAATAATAAAAGGTAGCGCTTAATGGTCAAAAAAAACTTTGGTAAATGGTCCATTTAGACCATTTCTTCCGTCGATTTTCTTTATTTTGTCATTTTGTCTTGCAGGGATATTTTGGTCAAAAACATTAGAAAAAATTACACAAATGGTCCTCACCTTTGCGGGTTATTAAAATCAGGTCCTAAAGTTTTTAATTTTGTTGCATTAGTCCAAATTTTAATTAAATTATATAATTTTATATTTTACCTTTTTCGTAGATGCGAATTTGGTCCACAAATAATTTTATCGAATTAATTTGACACTAATTAGATAATTTTACCGAAAATCTTCAACGTAATAATATTTATTTATGTTTTCTTTTGCATTAGATATGCATATATTTTGATTTTAATCAATCGTTAACTTGATAAATATAATTATTGTATCTTCTTAAAATTTTAGTATCGTGTATTCTTTGTAAAAATAAAAATATAACTTGAATATAAAAATAAAATAAAATACATACGTGCACATTTTGATTTGAAAAACAGATATAAATGAATTGTTGTACCTAAATAAAATTTTATTAGAAATATATCTACAAAGAAAAATATACCTGATACAAACAATGTGGTGGTGGTTTTGGGATGGGCGTGGGGTTGGGGGTTGGGGGTGGGGTGGGGTGGGTGGGATTTGGGTTTTATTTTTTTATTTTTTATTTGATTTAATTAATTGTTTGTATCCAGATATTTTTTCTTACATAGATATATTTCTAATAAAATTTTATTTAGGTACAACAATTCATTTATATCTGTTTTAATCAAAATGTGCACGTATGTATTTTATTTTATTTTTATATTCGTTATATTTTTATTTTTACAAGAATGTACACGTATACTAAAATTTTAAGAAGATACAATAATTATATTTATCATTAACGATTGATTAAAATCAAAATATACGATATCTAATGCAAAAGAAAACATAAATAAATGTTATTACGTTGAAGATTTTCGTAAAATTATCTAATTAGTGTCAAATTAATTCGATAAAATTATTTGTGGACCAAATTTCATCTACTAAAAGGTAAAATATAAAATTATATAATTTAATTAAAATTTGGACTAATGCAACAAAATTAAAAACTTTAGGACTGATTTTAATAACCCGCAAAGTGAGGACCATTTGTGTAATTTTTTCTAATGTTTTTGACCAAAATATCCTCACAAAAGGACAAAATAAAGAAATTGACGGAAAAAGGTCTTGAAAATGGTCCAAATGGACCATTTATGCACCAAAGTTTTTTTACCATTTCTTACCTTTTATTATTTTACTAAATCATGATATACGCTTTTTGACTATTTGCGCCAAAATCCCTTTATTTTATTATGTATTGTCCCTTTAAGTTGAATGGCAGTACCTTAGTAGTAGGATGCGGGTGATGTGTGATGTATAATTGATATTAATGTTATATAAATGTTGGTTTTTTTGTAGAAAGGATTCTAAAGGGTACAATGTAATGCACCCATAAAATTAGGGATGTCAAACGAATGGACCAGCTCGATAAGCTCCGGCTCGGCTTGTAAAAAAGCTCGGGCTTGGCACAGCTCGGGCTCGCTTTAAGCAAGCCTGAGCTCGAGCCGATATTTTAGAACCAAGCCGGCTCGGGCTCGGCTCGCAAGGTTCATCGAGCTTTTGCAGGTCAGCTCGTATATCCGAGCTCGGCTCGTGATTGCAAGCCGGGTTCGGCTTGGCTTGTGTATTAACCTATTATGTGATATTTTTTGCGTTTTTATCTATTCTAAAAATAGTAATGTTTTGTTGCCAACTTGTTGGCAACGTAACATGCCAACAAGGGAAAAAAAATCGTAGGGCACACATGAGTCCCCCACCATCAGGAAGGAATTATGTATTATTTATCTCACTTAGCATAGATACCAAAAAAATTTTTTTTTAAAATTTTGCCAGTCGTGGCGTCTGTGAGGACGTCACCCTGTCGGCGACTTATGCCGCAACAGTGAGCAGTGAACATTGGCAATTCTAAAAATTTAAATGATACGATCAATTCAATAATTTGTTCAATAATTTTGTCTTTTTATATATAGCAACACTTTATTGGTAGTTTCATTAAGAATAATAACAAAAAATGTGGATGCTATTAAAAAAAAGGGAAAAAAAGGAGAAGACCGAGCCAGCTGGGGCTGGGCTCGGGCTCGAGCTTGGTTCAAACTCGAGCTCGAGCCCAAGTTTGAGCCTTATTTTTTTTACCGAGCCGAGCTCGGCCGGGCTCATGAAAAAGCTCGTATGATCCGAGCCGAGCTCGAGCTCAAATGTTTGGACTCGGGCTCGATTCAGCTTGACTCGTCTCGGCTTGTTGACATCCCTACATAAAATTGGGGTGTACATTGAAATTGGTTTTCATACTTGATCCAATTTAATCCAAATCAATTTGTCTGGCGTCAGCTCAACTCATTTTGTGATACAGCCCATGATGTTGATGGAACAAACGCAACTCAAACCAATCGGGTTTCGATGGGTTCGCTTGGTTAATTTTTCACAGTCTATCTTGGGAAGAATGCTGCTGCTAATAATAATAATAATAAGCAGGAGGAGAAGGAGGAGGAGAAGAAGAAGAAGAAGAAGCAGCAGCAGAAGAAGGAGAGGACGATGGCGCCCGGCTGACGCGGCGCCGAGGAGGAGGAGGGGGAGGGGGAGGAGGGGGGGAGCATAAGCATAAGCATAAGCTCAATAAGAATAACAATAACAAATAAGTCACTTGAGATGGGATTTGTTTTTGGATTCTATTAATAGTACTTAGTATGCATACGTTGAATTAATGTATCCAGGAAGTGATTGGAACGAATTCATGTATATGTGTACATATTCCAAAAGTTCTGTGGATATTGAAAACTGATGATTAAATCGGTAATTGTCTTTGCAAGTCCCTAATTGGATTGATTTGGGAACCGGCCATCATATCCATGCTCCAAATAAAAATCATTCATGCACCTAATAAAATTCTTTGCATTGGTGCAATCGAAGACTCCGTTTGTTGAAAAAAATTTGAGTCGACATCTAATTTTCTATGATGTAAAACTAAATTATTTAAACTATCTATCTGAAACGTCAAAACATTTCATTTTAGGTAATCATCATTTTCTCCATCACATATTATAGATATATTTGAAGATTTCATATTATGGAGCCAAAAGTTATAGGAGGGTACTCATCAACATACGTAGATGGAAGATGGATGTTGATGAAAAGTCATAGTAGCTCAAAAGGGTTCGAGTAAAACATATTATAATGATATATATATATATATATATATATATTCTCTTTGTATGTTGGACTATTTTATCGAAGTAATGTTTAAACTATTAATAATGATATTGAATGAAATGTTGATATTTCAAGGTTGATCTTTATTAATACGGAGGTAACTTTTGCTTTTTATAAACATATATATTCTCTTTATATGTTGGACTGTTTTATCCAAGTAATGTTTAACCTATTGTATTAATATCTTTTTTAAAAGAAATAATAATATCCATATTCAAAATAATAATAATAATAATAATAATAATAATAATAATATCATCCTTATTTGTATATTTAAATTATGTATTTTCACATGTCAATTTCCAATTGATTTCATTTTAAATGGTGAAAGGGAGTTATCCTTACATGCATTGTTTTAATTGAATGCTTTTGGAAGAAATCAGATATTTATCAATATATATAGTTGGTTAATTATTTATGAGAAGTTGATGAGATGTCTAAATAATTTTGAATGACCAAATGAATTTATAGATACAAACAATTGACTTGAATTATTATCAAATGAATAAAGTGGAAGAAGCCAAATAGTTGATGACCTTAATGTCCTTAATTAATTATCATAACTCAGGATAGATTAATTTTTTTCCTTAAGCCAAGTACATATATAAATTCTTCTTGCAAAAAGCCGTCAATGATGTTTTCCTTTATTTTCATTTGCTTCTTGAGTGGATGATCGGACAACTAATTTACATGTTAAAATTACTCGCAACTTATGGAATCAAATGCTATGAGAAAGTTATCGGCCTAAGAAAGTGAACGGTCTTTAAAGTGATGGTATTTTGAAAGAGCAATGTGTGGTGGAAAAATCTTAACCATCGGTTAAAGAAGTCTCACTCGCATAAATAAGAATTATGAGGTTCATTTTGTATAGTAATCAAGAAATAGATAAAAGAATTCTGTGTAACTTTATTGTCTCATATCCTTTCATTTAAATCCTGCTAACCATTTTAAATTTCCTATATTCCAACAAATATTTATTTATAAAAAAAATTAATGTTTGCTTGATATTTTAAGATATAAAGGTCAATTATTATTACTAACTAAAATGTACAAATTTTTATTATGAAGAGTTTAATTCACTTGCTTCATAGCAGAACCTGCCCTCGCAATGGCCGCGGTCTGATTGAGAAAAAAAGACAAAACCAATAAAAATGTCATAGTTGAAGGAGACAAAACCATTAAAAAATGAGCAAATGACCAATAAATACAGATCCAAGCCAATCCCTGCCCATTAACTCTTGACCGTCTTTTTTTTAACCCATTAACTACAATATTTTATAAATCTTTTACCATTTACTTAATTATATATTTTTGCAACAATTTTACCCTGGTTGCCTAATTGAATCAATTGCTCTCTCTCTCTCTCTCAAAATTTCCATGAGAGCGCTAGAGAGATAAATTGCCTAATCAAACAAATCATTCAATTGATTCCATATCGATGATAATTGCTTCAATTTTCACGGCAGAGAGTGGATAAGCAGCTGCAAGTAAAGATTTTATTTTCTTCTTATGATTGATCAGATCTAGATCGGGAAGACCCAGACGATTTGGAGCTGTTGACAGAGAGCTGATTGCAATGCATGGAGAAAATGGCGGAGAAACGGAGAAGCTGGATTGCCCTTGGCCACGGCGAGCACTCACAGATCCCCAATGAAAAAGAAATCTTCTCCGTTGTCAAAGCCCGTGAACGTGTGGTGTGTCATTTTTATCGTGAAAATTGGCCTTGCAAGGCATTTACTTCCACATGCCTAATACATTTCTTCATTTGCATGTTCGCATTTCTAATATTTATGAAAAAGGAAATTTTTGGCTCATGAATTATCAGTTGATGATGGTAGCTGTTTGTTCTCTCCTCCAATAAATCTAGTGGCTGTGGATTTTAGTGCAAATGGGTTCTTTTTTTTTTTTTTTTTTGAATTAAGTGCAAATGGATTGTCATTTCTTAAACAAGTGGACTTAGCATTGAAACGTTGAAACTGTGTTGTTTATGGAGCATTTGATTAACATTATACCGGGAGAAAATCTTCAATCAGGATTCGAGACTCGAGCTCCTTGCTGCTAAAATTATTTTTGTTGATTTGTATGGGAAGTTCTTGGTTTTAATTCTTTCTTGGGTTGGTTGAAGAGAGCTTTTCCCAAAACTACCTTTTAACATGCCGTGGTAACATTTTTAGATTTTTTTTTAAATAAGAACATTTTTAGATGTTCGATTGCTAGTGAAGATAGCATTTGTATAAGTCGCCACATTCTCATTAATATTGGGGTGTATAATATATTATCGGGTAGGTAATAATAATATTGGGATAAGTAATGTTCTTCTTATGATGTGTTTTTCTTCCTGAACTAGTGGACTTATAATAGAGATTATTGGGGTAGTAATAGTTTATCAGGGTAATAATATAGAAAGAGAAAGAGCAGAGAGAAAAAATAGAAGACGAAAGAGAGAGAAGATGAATAGTGATGTTTTAAAATAGAGATGGAGAAAAAATAACATTAAAATTGTGGTGTTTTAATGTCCTGATCATGATTATTGAGGTATCTAATATTATTATCATGATAGGTAATAATATTACCGAGATAGATAATATTCTTATTATGGTTGATTTTACATTTAGGAAAAAATTGTATAATACTTGCTAAATTTGTCTCGAGTTGTTAGAAATTTGACCTTTTTGAGTTGTCTCAAATCTATTACTATAGTTTGTAAATTGTATCTTGCTGGTCGTTTTATTTACGTTTTTTAAAAAAAAAATAGTGTTTGGAAAAGTGAATTTTAATTTATATAATGCTTGGTTATTAAAAAGGTAAGTCGAATTAGAATTCCCTGACCTTTTGGTGGTGATTATCGGAGTAAATAATATTATTATCGAGGTAAATAATAATATTACTGGCTTCTAATTAAAAATTTTTAAAACCACTGTGGAACCGTAATAGAGATTATTGGGAGTTGTAATAGATTACCGTGGATGGTAATTAAGATTATTGAGGGGTAGTAATCTAAAAAGAGAAAGTGTACAAAGTCAAAAAGTTGAAGACACAGGAAACGAGAAGACGAATGATAATTTTGATTATCGAGAGTAATAATTTAGAGAAAGAAAGTGCATACAGAGAGCAAATCAGAGTTTTGGTGGATGAGATTGAAATTTTGATTTTTTTTTTTTTTTTGTGTGTTATTGCTATGATTATCGGGGTTGTTAATAGTATTATCGGGGTAAGTAATACAATTAAAGATTTAATTAATATTATTACCTATGCAGGTAATAATATTACTGGGGTGGTGATCTAAATTACTTATGGAAGCTAGTAACGAAATGTTAAAGGTGAGTTTAAAATTATGGTATTTTTAATGTTTTGGTCTGATCGTTGGGGGATGTAATATTACTATTGAGGTATGTATTTTCAATCGCGCACATTCTAATATTGTAATGTTTTTATGTTCTGATTATCATTATTGAGATGGGTAAAATTATTACCGAGATAGATAATATTATCAATAGGGTAAGTGATATAGTATTACAAGAGAGGATAATATGATTATTGGGGCATGTAATAACATTGACAATAATATTACCGGGCTAAGTAATAGTATTTATCGTGTAAATAATGGTGGTGGTGGAATGGTGTTGGCGGTAGTTTGGTGGTGGTAGTGGAATGGTGGTTGTGGTGGTAGCGGCGGTTGTAGGTCTGTGGCAGCGGCAGAGGGATGGTGGTGGTGGTGGGGTGATCATAGAGAAGCGCTAGTGGTGGTGGTGGAGGTGGAATGGTGCTAGGGTAGTGGTGGTGGGGGTGGGAGTGATGATGGTGGTAGCGGCTTGGTGGTGGAATGGTAGTAGTAGTGTTTTGGTGGTGGTTGTGGTTGAATGGTGGAATGATGGCGGTGGGGATGGTGGAATGGTGGTGGCGGTGGTTTGGTGATAGTGGTGGTAGAGGAATGGTGGTGAGCAGCGGTGGCGGCTCAATTCTTTGGTGGTAGTGGGAGTGGTGGCGATGGAATGGTGGTGGTGAATGCTTGGTGGTTGTGGTGGCGGTAGTTTGGTGCTAGGCTGTTGGTGGTAGGGTAGTGGTAGTGGTGGTTGTTTGGTGGTGGCGGTGGAGGGGATGGTGGTGGCGGCGGTGGCGATGGCGGTTTGGTGGTGGAATAATGGTGGTGTGGTGCAATGGTGGTAGTGGTGGGAAGTAGGGTTGGGGTCACGATGGATGTTGGTGGTAGCGGCGACTTGGTGATGGAATAGTGGTGGTGATTGTGGTTCACTTGGTGGTGGTGGTGCGGTGGTTGGGGTTTGGTGGTGGTGGTGGTGGAGTGGTTGTTTGGTGGTTGGGGGAGATAAAGAATGGTGGTAGTGGTGGTGGTTGAATGGTTGTGGGGTGGTGCAATGGTGGTGGTAGTTGGAGGTGGTGGGTGGCGACTTGGTGGTGGTGGTGGTGGTGGTGGTGGTGGTGGTGGTTTGGTGTGTTGGGAGGGTGGGGTGGGGGGCGGTGGTGGCAGTGGTGGGGTGGTGGTGGCGAAGTTGTGGTTGTGGTAGAAGAATGGTGGCGGTGGTGGAATGGTAGTGGGGTGATGGTCGGGGTGGGAGTGGTGGCGACCTGGTGGTGGTTATGGGGTAGTGATTGTGGTGCAATGGTGATGGTGGTTGGGGGTAGGGTGCTTGGGTGCGGCGTGGTTGTTGTTGTTGGTGGTGGTGGTTGAATGGTGGAGTGATGGTGATGGTGGTGGTGTGGTGGTGGTGGTAGCGGAAAGTGGGTGTGGAGGGTGATGGAATGATGGTGGTGGTAGTAGTGTTGGCGGGGGTGGGGATGGGGTAGGCGAAGTGGTGGTCTTGGTGGATAGGGTGATGGAATGGCGGTGGGGTGGGGGTGGGAAATGCGGTGGCGTGGGATGGGTGATAATACTAGTAGCTTTGGTGGTGGCATGGTGGTGGAGGTGGTTTGGTAGTGGGGGTGGGGTTTGGCGGTAGTAGTTTGGTATTAGTGGCGGAGGTGGGGTGGTGGTAGTGATTGTCTTGGTGGATGGGGTGGTAGAATGGTGGTGGAGTGGGGGTGGGAAATGGTTGTGGCGTGGGATGGGTGATAGTATTGATGGTTTTGGTGGTGGCGTGGTGGTGGTGGGGAGGGAGTGGCGACGGAGGTGGGGTGATGGTAGTGGCGGAGGTGGTGGTGGGAGGTGGCGTTGGCGGTTTGGTGGTTGTGGTGGTGGTGGTTGTGTTTGTGGTGGCGGTGTTGGAATGATGGTAGCCAAAAATTGAGGATTAAAATTCAAGCTTTGAAAGTTAGATGAATTTTTGTGCAATTTAAAAGATAGAGGACGTCTTATTAATTTGAAAGTGTGCTTATTTTTTTATGTATTTTTTTATTGTAGTAGCATTTATTGTAAATTTATGACTTTCAAGGTCTTTTTTCGTCTTAATATGTAAAATATGAGTTAATGATAAAAAAATAAGAAGTTTTGATTTAGTGGTCAATTTTTTCTTGCAAGTGTAGTTATTGGGCTTTGCCCCCATGAAAAATACGCAAGCTATTTCAGGCGCTCGGATCTTGGGTGGTTCCAATAATGGCAATTTCCTAGTAATGTTTGGTCACCCTTTTTAAAATATGTATTATTATTACTATCAAGAAAAAAGCACTAATAACAGAAAAAAATGATTAAATTGTCTTTGTTGAACAGGTGGGTATGGTTTTGTTGAAGTACCCACAATAGGTATGTACCCACGCGCACGTGACGCCCTTTGATAGCGTCACATCACCATCCCAAAAAAATTTTTAAATTTTTTTTTTTTTTATATCTGCGTTAAGTGAGATGAATAATACATTATTGGCCCCTGATGGTGGGGGCCTTCACCCAAACCCCCACAAATTTTTTTTCCCGCATGTGGGTACCAGATCATGAGTGCAAGTGGGTGATCCATTACCAACCTGCTGACACCTTATGGCGTCAACATATTCACGTGTCACACTTCCGTAAATGCAGGGTCCCACACCCATATTCAACCAATAAATAGCCAATACATAGCATGTTGCACCTTATGGTATCAGTATATTGGCAACAGAACGAGAGTATTGTTGAACATTGTAGATGATATCACTGCATTTGCCTCCCGGAGACAGATCCTCAGAACGAACCTTGCAAATTGATAGTACTAGTGAGTAGAACTGAGGGGAAAGTGGAAAATGGACGGGAGAAAAGGAAGTGGGGAAATGGTTAAAAGAGGAGCCAAATATATTCCCATATAAAAGGGATCAATATACAGGTTTTTGGTATAAAAGTATAGAAACAATAGAGAGAATTTAGAGAGAATGAATTCTAAGGAATTCACAGGAATGAATTTCATTAATAACTGAAGCCCTATTTATAGGAAAACTTCGAATGGCACAATTGTAATTACATAATTTCATCAAGGGTATAATAGTCATTCACACCAATAAAATATAATAAAATAAAAACCCCGGGTGCCATGCTTCCTTTGTTATATTCATAACACTCCCCCTTGAATGACTATTAGTATAAACGTCTTCTGGACTTGTTTGGAGAAAAACCCAATGATACTTCCAAACTGATTGTAGGAAAGTTTAGAATGGTCATATACTGCTTCGTCGAAATATTTCTCCCCCTGATGTCGATCACTAATATAGAAGTACATGCTGCCTCGTTAAAACCTTGTCAAGAAAACCCAGTGGGAAAAAACTTGATCGAAGGAAAAAGAGTACAGCTACTCCGTTTGATTTCATATCTTGAGGACTGATATCTTTACTTCTGGTAAAAGATTTCAATATCATCATCGTTTGAATCTAAAATATTGTCTCTATTATAACTTGATCCAATAGATACACTGTATCGATTTCTCCTGTCGTCCTCAATATACCATGAATATGCCTCGTTAAAACCTTATTAGGAAAAACCCAATGGGAAAAATCCTAAGTAAGGAAAAAGAGTACATTATTCATGTGAATACGCCTTTAATGTTGCCTCATTAAAAACCTTGCTAAGAAAACCCAATGGGATAAAACCTCAGTCAAGGGAAAAAGAGTGCAATGCGTATTTTATACAAGTATCTTTTTAAGCATTTCAAAATATTTCATAGATTTGTATGAGTATCATATACATTGGTTCATACTCTTCATTCATTTCACGTGAATGAAATTTTAGATGTTATACAATATCATGTTATATTTAGTGTATATATGCAATCAAACTTGATCTCATTTTCTCACTATATCGAGATATATACCTAAATCTCTTCTGGAGATTTCATAGTAGTTGAGATTGGGCTGCCTCATTAAAAACCTTGTTTGAGAAAAACCCTTTTGGGACAAAAACATCAATCAAGGAAAAGAGTACAGCATATGAATTTCTCAACAATATCAATGTAGATATTTTGAGCCGTTGCATGCAATAATACATTTGAAACCTCTTCAAGAGTTTCATTCTCATTTCTCATTAAGCCCGTGCATGAATACATTAATCATAAGGGCATATATTTTAGCATCGGCATTTTCCGATGGATTTCAATATCCTCATTATCATTGATAGTATGTAGCGCTATCTTTTCATAATGTGTCGACACTTTTAATTTTATTTCTTTCCCCATATCGACATAACTTATCGAGATATCTCATTATCAATCCTCTTGTAGGATTACATAATATAGTTATGTCTATATACTCTTCAAGAGCATATGCCTCCGTTATTAAGACCATCTTTAATAATTTGCTTCGATATATATGATTGGGGAAATCTCATAATACCAACACTTCTGGCGTGCTAACTTATCAAAGCATCTTAACTGGTATATGTGATTGTTCATAGCATCTTTTATACATCTTTGAACTTAAAGTTCATATTTTAATTGTGAGGATATAGTATGATGCATTTCACATATCATTTTAGCCTTTAATACTCCCCCTCATGCTAAGAAAATTTAGAACACTAAAACTCATATATGTTCTCATCATTCAAATTTAATATGAGAATTTATATAGTTTGCATTCTATTCTCGATATTGGCAATTTATTGGAGGACTTTAAATAATTTGTCACATAATATCCCACTTGTATGCATACTCAATCCTTCAGGATTTATTCAAGTATTGGGATATACATTTACTACCTTTATCATTAAATCTGAAATCATGCTCATACTGTGAGCAAATATTTAAATAAATTTCAAATTACGAATCATATACACATGTGACTATCTAGTGGATCCATATCATAATATCTAGTAGTCCACATGGAGGATGAGTGGGCCCATATTTCTCATCATTTATTCCAGATATATTTGGGATTTATTCCAAATATTGGCTAGTAATGATTTCATCATTTATCGAGAACAATCGTTGAAGAATTCTTTTAATTCTTCACTTGAAATATTGATTTCAATAATTATTTAAACCGGGATGGTCAGTCTGGTTTTGCAAACGAGTATTATTGAACTTCTAGTTCAGTAAATTCTTATATCGATTTCACTAGTATCTGTATAGTGCTCAACATGATTTATCATAGAAACAATTCACCGACATATTCCATCATCTTTTGATAACATTATTGTCTACTACTGTACAAACACGGATTTACAGTTCATACGCATCACATCTGGCTACTGTTCAACTGTGGAGTCTTAGCTCTTACGCTTTACAGAGTCGTACCTCATACGCTTCATGTTACTATTTTAACGCGGAGTCGTATCTCATACCCGTCGTATTATTCTATAAATAGATCATCAAAATTATTGCAAAATTCATCCTAATAAGAGTCCATATCTTATAATGGATCATATGCTCTCAAATCTTCGAAAATACTATCCATTATTACCGATCAAAATTCTAAAAAGAATTTATCGAGGTAGACTCGAAAGGTTGAGGATGCTAATGAATAAGGGCATCCCAGGAGATGTTCGATGTTTGATTGAAGTAAAGGTTCGATTATCTGGTGAGGTTTCGATTCCTTCTAAATACATGCTTGGTATGGGTAAAAGTAGTTTTTCAAAGAAACGGAGAGCAAAAAGATTAGGAGGATGCTACAAGTGTGCTCGGTGGACATGTGATACTCGATGTAAATCTGTGGGGTACTTGTCCAGAAACCGAGAAGATAAAATAGCATTCATTAAGGATGGATTGAGTAAAGAGCCTTTGGATGATATTCAACAGGCTCTTGAGACACATCCTAGTGGACATGTACAAGGTGAACTGATGGCCTTATGGGCCAAATTCAAAGATGAACAATCACGTTATAGTCTTGAAAAACTTACTTTAGAAGATCCTGTTTGTAAATTTAGTAGAAAAACTTAGTATAATAATTTTCTCATATTAATATAAGGAAGTTCGGTGTAATAACGAAGATCAATGTTTTTCTTGTAATTGTAAATATTGTTTTTCAATTTTTAAGATATATATATGTATATATATATTATTTTTCAATCACCGATAGGTATATGTCATTTCATTAAAATTTTTCTGCCTTTTTCTCTTTCATATTTGTCAAAAAGTAAATAGTATAATCAATTATTGGTTTGAAAATTTTTCTTTAAATAGAGGGATTCATATATCTCTCATGTTCATACATTAAAAGTATAGTGCAAAGAGAGATAGGAGTAGAGATGGATATGGAGATTTTAGAATCATCTCATACAAGTCACCTTTACCTCGCCTTGATTAAAACCGTATGTATTCTTGGTGGATCTAAATTGGTAGGTCATATCCAATATGTGGATATGACAAACCGACTCATAAAAGAGTTAGGGAGACAAGAAATCAATATACTATATGGAGGAACCAACAACAAACTTTTAGCTAGACTTATAATGACCGCACCATCATGGGGAATAAGAGTTTCGAGTGTAATACCTTTCCATTTAGTTGGATCTAATACTCGAATTGGAGCCAGTTCTACCATGGGTCCAGCAGGGTTGGTGCTACAAGCGCAATCCATCCACAACTGCATGATGTATATGATGAATAATAGTGATGCTTTCATTGTCCTTCCAGGCGACTACAACACACTGGAGGAAATATTCAATATAGCCTCGTTGGCACAGTGGAACTTTCATGTCAAACCAATAGGTTTGTTGAATATTAACAATTTCTTTGATGGCTTACTAGCGTTCCTAGATCAGAGTGTAGATAATAAGTTTATCTCTCATTTAGCGAGAAAAATACTTATTTCGCTAGTAATCTTTGTTGATGAACTACTTATCAAATTTCATGCATATGTTCAAGAATCATGGAAGCCTGGATCCATCGGTCATAGACCACTTTGGTGTCAGCGAAAAGAAATTGAATCCTTTAAATATCTCATTATGAACCCTGATGTTGAGGGTGACAGAATTACGGAGTATTTATACTCTCGAAACGCACCCTTCATTTATGGGTTCAATATGTATTTTCTTTTCGCATTTTTATATTTTCGAGTGTTTATTGCCATCTTTGATATTCTCAATATGTTCCACTTCGGCTGTTTTGTACTTCTTCTGGAGTAATAATAATAATATCATATTGGCTTTAGTCAAATACAGAAATCTAGTGATTATACTTCTTTATTCTCATATTAATACAATCTCATATCATCAATGAGATTACTTCATATAATCTCTCCATGCGATATATTTTCTTTGATTTATCAACATGGGATCTATTGAGCATTTTATTTATCCAATGGTAACTTCAGGTACCACTTACTCAATTTTCTCCATCAATATTCAATAGACGTGGAAAGTGAACATTCCTTTATTAAATGCTTCTTTAAGAGCATTTCTCGTCATATCACAATATACTAATCTCATAATGAGATTTTTCACCACAGTATATTTTCTTTCACTTTTTATCACAATGGAATTCTTTGAGCAATTTTATTTCATCAATACATACAACGGTAAATTCTGGCATCACTTGCTCAAATCCATTCTTTAATATCAATAGAATATTCATATCGAACATATATAAATCAGTTATCCAATTGTGGGGTTTAATCCAACCATATTTGTAATAAATATTCTAAACGTGTGGTATATCCCACCACATTGAAAATATGCATACCAATCGTGTGATATAACTCACCACATTGGAAATATATGCGAAATTTAAAGTGCGTAAATTTAAATTGCAAAAATTAAATTTCCTCCAATAGGTGGTCGAACCTACCTTGTGGGAATTATTGCAATAAATATAAATTTACGGAATTTAAATCGCGAGAATTAAATTGCATAACATTTAACTACTTCTTCAGGAGTAGATTCTGCTTAGTAGAAGGTATTACTCTTCACTTAGTATATAAAGTGCATAAATATATAAAATCTTCCGTTTAGTGATGGTTGAACCCATCATCAGGTAGGAGGTATTGCAGTATTTAAATTGCAATAAATAAAGTGCAAGAATTAAATATCTATAGAAGAAAATTTGTTCTAACTATTTCTTCAAAATATAATTATCGTCAAAGTAAACGGTCGTAAAACGAAATATCTGCTGTCAGCTACCGATTCTTGGCAAGCGATCTTCGGCAGTGCGTGGCGCTACACATATTTCTTTATAAAACATTAATACATACTCATTCTAATCAGCGCTACGATTCTTGTGGCGATGCGCTTTGGCAAGTGCGTGGCGCTACACATATTTCTTTATAAAGTTTTAACATTATAAGCATTAATACGTAAATATTCACAAGTTCAATGACCCTTTTGTAACTTTTTCAAAAGTTGGGGTACTGATTTGTAAATTTTTGAAAGTTTACCTTATCAATATTGGTGTCAAATCGAAGATCTCATTAAATCGAGTATAATGGAGTCGAGAAAATTTGATTTTGATAATGTATGCTCCTTATATCTCGATAAAGCGAATCTATAGTTTAATATATTATTATATTATAAAATAATAATATAATATATATAATATATACCTCTCTCCGTCCTTTGCTTCCATTTTATCACTTAATTTTTGAAACTAGTATTAAATCGTGTTTGGCTTGGAAAATTTCACTAATTGACATTGGTATTGTATCGCTCTGTAGGAGTAGGTATTTTATAACAGAGCGTGGTGTCTTGTCTGCTTTAGAGAGAGAATGGGACAGAGAGAGAGATTTTATAGAAAATTGAGTATTTCAAATTGTAATAATCCAGTTTCTAAGAAGATCATCTATAAGATGCAACTGTAGAGCATACTTCTTTCATATTACTCAAAGGGTTAGAGACTCGTGCTGATAACGTGTTATAAAAGTATAGAAACAATAGAGAGAATTTAGAGAGAATGAATTCTAAGGAATTCACAGGAATGAATTTCATTAATAACTGAAGCCCTATTTATAGGAAAACTTCGAATGGCACAATTGTAATTACATAATTTCATCAAGGGTATAATAGTCATTCACACCAATAAAATATAATAAAATAAAAACCCCGGGTGCCATGCTTCCTTTATTATATTCATAACAGTTTTCACATTTTTGAGTTATTTAGGTGTATCGAGACAAGGGAAAATAAACCGAAATGTAAGTCTTTTTCCCACGTTGGTTTTGTTGTTTAATTATAAAAAAAATAAAATTAAAAATTAAAAAAAGAAGAAGAAGAAGGAAAAAAGGATGTAATCTGATTATAAAAACCTATTGTGTGAATATATTTTTCCCTGTGATCATACTATTTAGTTAACATTGGCCCTTTAATTTATTAGATTGCTATACCGATTATTAATTCTATATGAATGGTACTTCGTGTTTTTTTCCCCCAGCTAGTATTTGACGATTTATGATCTCGAGCTATTTATGTACATAAAAGTGGTAGATTCTTTTCTTTTCTTCTTTTTTTCTTTTTCTTTTTGGGCCAATAGATCCTTGTCTATTTAGAAAATCTTCGTCAAAACTCAGAAGCTCCGTGGCAATTTTTTCGAATTTTCTTTGAACACGAGTGTTAAAACCCATATTCAATGATAACTTTTACTCTCTCTTTTTTTGTATTATTTCTTTGTTTTTCTGACAAATTTTTGATATATTGTTAAAATTCATTTAACGATACCCTGACTATGACCTATTATTTTTTAATTGCTAAGATGCACTTATGTTGTTAAAAAAGCAATGTTTTTAAAGACGTGCGGCTCCCATTATCGACCCATCCAAGAGATGGGATCAAGAATTAAAGTGTCGACCTGGTGATCAAAATAATATTAAATAATATAAAATTTAATATACAAAATTTTAAAAATAGAAGAAAATATCAAACCCGTGTCAAAAATTCAAAATCAATACCAGGTTACATGAACCCATTGGATTTTTCAAGTAAACTCAAACCCTTGACTGGGTTTTAGGGGTTCACCGGGCTCTTCTTTTTTTTTTAACCGAGTCACGTGTTTTCTTGTCCAATTGGTTGAGTCGGACCATATTTCAAGACTGTATGTTAAAGTTGCTTATTGTATCTTCACCCCCACATGTCGAGTGAAAAAATTGCAATTCTTTTAAACGATTAGAAAAAATAATTTTGTTATTGCACTGTTTATTTATATGAGTTAAAATTTTATTTATTAATTTAAATAAATTTTGAGAGATTGTATATCTTGTGCATCACACAAGTGCAAATCGAGTTCAATTAATGATATCCAAGGTTCTAAAAGGCGTGAAGCATAATAAGACGGCAAGTCGGCAAGACCAAACCTCCTTGGAAGGCAAAGCCTAAGCTTGAAAAGGAGTTTTCAATTGTTTATTTTTATTTTAATTATTCTAGAGTAATAAATAATATAATAATGTATATTTACAAATTTTCATATACAAAATCAACATACTTTTCAATTTTCTAATAAAAATATATAGTCTAAAGTTTTAATAACTATATGTACAAATAGTTGATGAGATACTAATCAGATGCAAACTAAAAAATTTAAACAATGCATCGCCATCTATATTAAGAGAGAAAAATGGAGTAATTTGTATCGTAGAAGAATGGTTTGTCGTCTTCTTTCTTTAACTCATTATCTTCTTTATTTTTTGGAGTCGAGAATCTTCTTTTAGAAGTTTTTGAATTGTAATAAGATAAATTTAATTGGCAAAGCCTTATAAGATATAGAGGGTGTTAGCATCAACAATTTAATACATTTTAATGCATTTTTTTTAAATTTCAAATTTGATCAAATAAATCACATACATATATATCTCTCAACTCATTAAAGCTCCACCATCCAACTCCACTTATTCTCTCTCTTCCTACTCATAAAAATACATTAAAACTCATCCACTAACACCCGCATAATACCTTTGTTGGATTTGTGGAATTAATGGTTTTTTTAATTTTATCATAAATCTTAATTTTTTTGCCCAATTGAAAAAATAACATTTGCCCAATTTAAAAAATAACACCTCACTAAAAAAAAGGCGCGCCTTTTGCATGCCTTTTCAAGCCTTTGGACGGTCGATTCGAAGTTGATTGCCTTTTTCCACATCTAAGCGGTGCCTTTGGACTCCTTTTAAAACATTAATCATTACCCATTTAATGATAAGATTGCAACAATGATACTTCATAATCTACTATCGATATGAAATCATTCACCAATTACCATACATACTATTTAGTAAACTAAACCCCTTTAGTTTATTAGGTTGCTATACCTATTCATTTTTTTTTTTATTTTTGGATAATTTACATATCGCAGTACAAAATGCTTACAGATACAATTCAACTAAAGTATATTGTGTAACAAAACCCCTTATCAGGGCAGTATAATCCCCTCTCGGGGACAAATCCCCATATTAGGGTGACAAATCTCCTTATTAGGATACTATAATCTTCCTAAATATAGATAGTAAGATTCTCCTTTATGAGAATCGAAATCCACTTATTAGGATATTATAATCTTCCTAAATGGAAACATTAAGATTCTCCTTTATTGGAATCAAACATAAGATGTTTAGGTCTTAGGCTGTCAACCCTTCTAAACCACCATGTCAAAGCCTCATTGTGCTATACCTATTCTTAGTACTCCACAATGGCACTTTTTTTTTTTCTTTTTTGGTATTCTTGCTAGTATTTGATTATTTACAATACCTAGCTATTTCTCGACATGGTAGATTCTTGTCCTTTCCCTTTTTTTTCTTTTATTTTCTTGCAAATAAATTGTTGTCTATTTAGTGCAGTGGTGTTTGGAAAATCTTCATCAAAACCCAAAGCTCCAAGGCAATTTTTCGAATTTTCTTTCCAAAGTAATCATTGACTTTTGTCTGACCCGTGAACTCACTCTTTTTTCCTGCTTAAATGGCAAATTTTTGCATGTTTCACGTAATTTAATTCTCTCTCGGTCCCATAAAATAAAAATAGATTAATCTTTATAAACGAAGGGAGTATGTCATTCAGCAAAATTGAGATATAGAAGACCGCAATTAATAAACGAAAGAATCCATGAAAGAATCCACACAATGTCTCGTTGGGCAAATTTAATAAACCCTAATTTCACTTTTAAGTTGTAATAAATAACTCGCTCAATTCAAAGAGTAAATAAACAATCACCGAACTTTGCTTAATGTCATTCATTAACCATACTTGAACCTAAAGCTTAAAAATAATAATCACTTGAGCCCGAGTGACTGATGATATTTTGTACGGAATCAATTAAACCATTTACTTTACTAAAATAAAAATTCATTAATCTCAACCACATCGAGATAGTTGACTGATATTTTCAAAATCTTGGATTATCGAAAGATTACATTAAGTAAAGATCAATGAATGTTTTCTTACATTTCAAAATTAAATGAACAACCAGTTGCATTTTTCAAATTCAGCGAATATTATATTAAATTTACCAAGTCTCCTTTATGGAAAGGCACTAGTCCACACGAAAGAAGTGTTATAACGCCTAGAATGAACACAACCTGTGACACCCGTTCTCCACGTGTCGTATCATATCTTCATTGCCTCATTGGTTACACCACTCAACATACAACAGTTCAAAGGGCAACATTACTAATGTTGCCTTCAAAGACTTCCATCTTATTGTCTTCAGCATTTAGGTAGACATCCACTGGGTGATCTCCAATTCGGTAGTCTATAATCAAATTGTTGCTGCTATGTGTAAAGCATCTCAAAATAATTTTAACACAAGACGAAAAAGCTGAATAAAAAAGATACTACTCGCTCAGTCCCGTAAAAATAGTCCCATTTTTCATTTTAATCTGTCCCAAAATATAATCTCATTTTTATATTTAATTTATTAATTATTAATTTTCTTATATGCTCCTATTTAATGTGCATCGTTATCAAAATACAAGAACAATTAAAATGGAATAATAAATAGATACGCCCTCCGTCCTCTTTTGATAGGCTTGTTTTTCTTTTTTATCACTCCCAAAATATAGGCTACTTTCTATTCATATATTCATATATTTATTTAATTTTTTCATTTTTCCTATTATACCCTTATTTAATGGACATTATTATTAGTAAAAATATATTATAACCATTTAATTTAATATAAGGGTGTACGAAAAAATACAACTAAAATTTACTTTTCAAACAATATTAATTACGATTTTTTAATCTTTGTGAAAATCAAACTATGTCTATCAAAATGAAAAGTAGGTAATGTAAAAAAATATTTTAGGAATTATGTTCTATAATATCACATTTTCAAGATCATTAATTGATTTTCTTAATCTCTGTGAAAATAAAAATAAGACTATCTTTACGGCACGGAGAGTGCAAAAATATTGGCAACGATTACAACAATCGACATTGGCATGTTAATTTTTCAACCACACATTCTATTACAACCCGTAACTTCCACTAGTATTCAATAATTGTTCGAGTAATCAAACACTACCCTTAAGTATCAATTCCCAAAACTAAAAATCTGTACCAAGCATGCACTCACTAGTTACAGGAGAATCGCTCGTTAAAGCATGTTTGCTGACCAAAAGCTCGCTGGATTCATAATTTGGGTTTGTTTTGGACGAAACAACTATGATCAAAGAGTAATGGGAAGTTCTAAAAGCATACAAAGAATCTACCACCAAACAAGCTTCTTATCATGCGTAAGACAAACAAAATATGGAAAGATTAATGAGGCAGAATCTAGAGCAACTGTATCGGAAAAGGCATAATACAAAGAGCAACAATATTCGGGTAAGTGTAGAACAAAATCACAATAACATAACTCCATAACCAAATAAACACTAAAACAAAATATCAAACCCTTACTACGAACTCTCAGTACTCATTAGACACCATGTCAACCATATGCTTACCATTTGAGAGACCACAGTACGTACCCAATTCTCATTACCATGACACTTCAACTGGGAGGTGAGGATTTCGCAGACCCACTAGGCTGGGGAGTTTGAGAAGTCGGAGCAGCTGCATCATAAGCTCCACGTGCACCAGCACCCGACCCATCAGTTGAGTAAACTGGAGGTTGGGAATAACCACCACCATAAGCTGCATTATGCTGCAGTGGTGGCTGCGGTTGACCATAGCCACCTTGAGAAGGCGGTGGCGCTCCATAAGGTGCAACACCATACCCCAGCTGAGATGTTGGATAAGCCGATGACTGTCGCTGGACACCGGAATCTGACTGGGGATAACCCGGCTGAGCAGGTGGTGGCTGAGAATGACCATATCCAGGCTGAACAGGTGGCTGAGAGTACCCCCCTTGGGCAGTAGGTGACTGTTGTGGCTGCTGCCCATAAGCTGGCTGACCAGTTGGAGGTTTTTGACCTGGAGGGGGGCCATAGCTGGGACCATAGCCTGTTGGGGGTTGGGTTCCATAAGCACCCTGTGAAGCTGGGGTGGTCCCATAACCAGCCTGACTGGCAGCAGGTGCTTGAGTGCTGTCCCCTGTGGTTCCATATGCTGGGGTTTGGGTTTCAGATGTCGGGTTAGAGTAGTTACCATAGGTAGAATTGTAACCTTGCTGCTGCTGGTCATAACCTGGGACGGGGTTCGACTGGGGCTGCCCATAACCGGTTTGAGGAGCAGTTGCACCATATCCTCCATAGCCATCTTGGGAATAGCCTTGTCCTTGACTGTAAGCAGGTGGCTGTTGACCATAGTAATCATAGCCTCCTCCTGGAGCAGGTTGTTGACTGGGTGGTGCAGTTGATGGGTCCCAGCTAGCGGCGTACCCAGCTGAGGTGGGTGCAGGAGGATAACCAGGATAATGTGGTTGACTTGAGTTATATTGGGGTGATGGACCTGGGTATGCACCAGGTTGAACATAGCCATAACCAGATTGTTGCTGCATTTGTGCACCGGGCTGTGCCCAACTTGTAGGAGGTCGGTTTTGATAACCTTGCTGAGCATAACCACCACCCAACGATGGATTTCTAAGCCGATTCTGCAAAAAACAGTTGACTTAAGTTAACCGAGAACTGAGGGAAAGAGGCATAAAAACAAAGAAGCATAAATACTGCATCAAAATAGACAATCAGGTAAAATATGCAGATATATATACAGGAAATCAGATAAATTTCTCATGCTATTAACTTAAGCACAATCTACAGTGTACATTGCTTTTGGCCAAGATTAGATGATTACATACCGTACTGGCTGATTGAATGGTACTATTGATTCACTCCTGCAGAAGCCCCATTGGCTCCCTATGCACACATTTGTATACGAGCCAACAAGTGCAAAACAAGACCAAAAAAAAATCAACAAATAAATGCAACACATGTATTCGGTCAAACTATTGTTATATCACCAATACCATTATCTGCAAGTCATGGTATTACCACTATTCCTCCTAACAAAAGCTGATCATATGTTACTCATAATTTAGCCGACAGGCTTATATTTTAATTAAATCACCAACCAAAAATATCCTAAAAGGGCAACATGCCCCATTAAAGTCAAGTGCCTTGACAAGTACTATTCGCACAAGCCTACACAAAGATGTTTCAGACCATACCGCAAAAGTGCTGAGGGAACACCAACATTAATGTTTCCATGTTGGTGTCAGCAATGGCCCATTACCTACTAACACCTACAATAGTTCTTGATAACAATATCAGCAATCAGTTACAAAGTAAACCAGCGCAAATCCATATAAGAATAGGCAGTAAACCTGAAAACCAGACACCAAGAATGCAACTAAGAATGGCTAGAATACTGATATGTCGAATATATCCTATATATGTGTCTATATATATATATATATATATATATTAAGATGCATTTGTACCCAGTTACCTCCCGAGAAGGTTCACACGAGTCCTGTCTCAAATAAAACCAAATGGCCAATATCCAAGAAAGTAATAAAGGCAATATCTCAAAGATCAACTCTCACCAATTAAACATTCTTCCCAAAATGATATGAAGGCATCTAACTGCAGAATGAGTACTAAAAAAGCCAAATATCCAGAAGATAATAGATGGATACAGATAGTCATATTGCAGCACTAGAAATATGATATCCAAGGTCCTATATTGAAACTAGAAGGATAGAAGGTCCAAACCAGATATCAAAGAATTCTCCTTTCCGAGAGGTAAGAATTGCAAAAGGCGTGTCCCCTTTATCGTAGGACCACTGTGAGAAATGATCTTAATCCTCAATAACCAATCTGTTTGTGGCAAAAGATATCTGCAAACCTTTGGAGGGTATATGGGAAAGAGAAGCAGACGACAAAAAATTGCATATCCATTGGCAAAATATTACCAGATAACATTTAGGAAGTTAGAGAGTTTCTTTACAAGATGAAAACTGCAGCGTTATAAAATTTGGGGGAAAATTTCCCAAACAAAACAATATCTAAATCGGAGACCAATGAGTTCACACAAACAATACAAAACAAAGAACATCACCATATTATGCCTATAGCAATTATAAATTGAAAGCAACAAATATTCTATAAGCAACAAATATCACAATTATAATATAAAAAATTATAAGAGGTTCATATCAATTATGTACAATCGCAATTCCAAGATCAGGCTTCTTTCCTAGAATGAATCCACATAAACAGAGAATAGAAGTTTCAGCTTATGACTAAATTCACTGGACAAATGTGAACAAAATATGTCCCCGTCCCTTCTAAGGTGAGCGAGATCATGCATCCGAGCTGCCAGCATGTAATAAAATGCAAACACGGGACATACCTCACTTATGACTTCGTTGACCAACTGTTTTGCAGCCTCAATCTGCTCACTGGTTCCATCAATTTGCACGGTCCGCTCCAAGGATGTATCTCCAGGAGGCAAATGTAACGGTATCACCTACAATGTCCGACAAAGTTAACTCCATCTTCCCTAATGTTTTTATGACCATAATAATTAATAGTATTCAAATTTCATTTTTTAAAAAAGAAATTTTTAAGAAGTAATTATTAACTAGGGAATTGATACTATAGAAAATTCAGTATATGATAAATAAATTAGGGATCTATATATTTTGCAACAAACCAACCTGGAAATTCAGTATATGATAAATAAATTAGGGATCTACATATTTTGCAACAAACCAACCTGGATACGAGCACCTGAACTTGCTTGCATATTTTTAATGGTTTCACCTCCTTTACCAATGACGAGGCCCACCTGAAAATTCATACTCATACAGATTTAAAAGAATACCACAGCAACCGACACGAGCTGACAATCAATTTCACCACAAGTTACCTTGTTGTTGGGAATTTTCATAACGAACTGTTCACCTCCAGATGGCTGTCCAGCAAGTCGCCGAGAAACTGTACCAGAACCACCTGCTTCAGCCTGTGTCAATGGTAAAACTGTAAGTAAAGTGGTCACATTGTACATAGATGAAATGTATATTAATTAATTCGTCTTTGATAAAAAGAGGTCAACTGCACAAGGCTCATACTTGACATACTATAACTTTTACCTCAGCAAGAACATCATTGATCAACTGCTCGGCCTTAGCAATTTGATCTGGTGTACCCGTGAGTTCAACACCTCTAGTAGGAGAATTAGGGTCTGCGTCCATGTCTCTAGTGACCTGAATCTTTGCCCCAGACTGAAGTTGAAGGTACTTGATAGTCTCCCCACCTTTGCCAATTATTACACCAACTCTACCATTTGGTATCTCAATCCTTTTTGTTGGACCCGCGTAACCATATGATGCACCTTGTGAAGGACCTCCAAGACCCAAACCCATAGGCTTTTGACCTGCAACAGAATTTCTTAAAAAAATTAAATAAAGAAATAAAAGGAGAAGAAATATATATAATTCCTTTGTCTCATAAGTGCTTACAAAACATATGGGGGAGGAGCTTTAAAAATGTAAATATGGGGCCCTATGAAATGTTTGGCTAAAACTGATATGACCAAAAATGTTTATCGGAGCTTCCCAAACAGCTTCCGAATCAGAGCCTAAGGGACCTCCATATTATCGTATATGTGAATGTACTAGTCAATTCAATTCAAACAAAAATGAAATGGATGTTAAATACTGAATTTTGTATGGGTTCCAGATTGTGTACTCAAAATGACACGATCAACCTGAGGTTGAGAAAACCACCTAAAACAAGTAAGTATTGATATTCCATCTACATGGCAGAGAACATACAAAAGGCTTGGCTAAGTATCAAAAAGTAACTTTTTATTGCAAAATAATTAAGTTAGGCACCCACAAATTTGTAAATCATAAATGTTTTCAATCAAAACAATTTGTCCACAAACAGGTAACAATGTGACTGCGTTAGTTTGCTAAAATGTGACTGCATTAGTTTGCTAAAATGTGGCCCTTTAGATATATATATATATATATATATATATATATATATATATATATATTCTATTTGAGTTTCTGGTAAGCCTCTCCCCTTGACTTTGCGTTTTCGATCCATTTTTCCTTACCATTTCATATTATTCAAATATGCAGTTTTTGTTTGTGCATTATTTCATAATAATCTTCAAAAGAAAAATCAAAAGAACTTGGTACTAACAATTTTCGCTATTATTTAGTGAAGCCCATAATGTAGCATAATAACACGTGCCAAACGCAAGAAAAATCTAATCAGAATCAGCATAAAATACTCAGATATTACACATTTGCTATTACATATTCCATCACTTCTGTAAAAATTAAGACTAAGAAAATATTAGCTCAACTAGACCATCATCAACAGAGAGGGACGAGTATACTAGCAGGCAATCAACCTATAATAAGAGAAGAAACGATCCCCAATTTTAGGGGCTTGCATATATACATCATCACCGGAATAAAGTCCGATTCAGCATAGAATGACTTCAAAAGTTCTGCTGGGTATGAACAGAATGATAAAAACTAGAACTAACAAAAGCATACATCCGTCACTCCGGCAGACACATATAGAGGGATGCATATATAATTGCTGCGAGAACGGTGAAAAAGCCAAAAAAAAATACCAGTTGACTGAAAAGGGACAGAGGAAAACCCCGTACCCCCATCGTTGGAGTCATAGCCTCCGCCACCAGCTCCATTCTCTACTCTAGCCCTCTTCGGGGGATCAGCGGTGTTGAGAAGCCTGGCGGCGATCTCCTGTGCCTTCTGCTTTGCCAGCTCAATTTCAGCCATGGGAGGCGGCACGCTGTTGTACGACGGCAGCGGGGCTACAACATCCGGCGTCGACGAGAAACCAGTGGGACGCCGTGGTGCAGCTGGCGGCGGCGTCAGGTTATCCTCGTACTTGCGCTTGTTAGATTCGCCGCCTCCAGATGCGTACGGTGCGTCGTCTGCCATTGCTATAGCTCCGACGGGTCACTCTCAGTGTGTATATGTGGTGGTGTGCGTGTATATTCACGGGGGGCGCGAAGGGCCGTCAAACCCTAGACGGAGAGGGAGTGTTGATTGTATTCGAGGTCTGAGGTGGGATAGTGGAGGAGTTTTATATTCAGCTGAACCGGGCCGACTTAGATATTTTCGTGAGGGGTGCTGCTAAACACACCCTAATTTTCATTCAATACGCCCACCTAAAATAATGTAATTTATAGATAAATTATGCCCGTTCAATTTCCAAACCTAACCCCTGTAAAGTATACCCACTACACAGGAAATACACCCCATACTTGTATCTACATCATAGTAAATATCTCTGTAATCATCTTCATCATCTTCTCTCAATTTGTACCTCTTAATCATTTACATTGCTTTCTTACCACGCTCAATGCTCTCCCATAATTTGCAATAATAAGTCTCTCGCATCGTCCTGATAGATCATGAAAAATCAATCTGTATCAATAATGTAAGTGATTTTCAGTATTATTCGTTATTTTAACAAGCAAACGAAATGAAAAGTAAGTTGTGTGATGTTCGACCATAAGGGTAATTGAGAGTGTTTTTTAATGATTTTTAATGGTTTTTAATGTAAATGAGGAGAGAGAATGAGTGGAGTTGAGTGGTTGAGATTTGTGGATGTGATAAGATATGTGGATGTGATTGATTTAGGAGAGAGAAAAAAGTTGAAAAAAGTAGAAAAATTTAGAAAAAATAGTTCCCAATCAGGCTTCATGTTGGTCGATTTAAGGAAATGATGTTCGTCTTAAAAGTGTGGAAATCGAGTGGGCCGAATGTTAATGTAGATATTCGGTTGAGAGAAAGCGAAAGTGACACTAAATATTCGGCCAGATAGTGCCGAACATCAAGCATAACATTCAACCAGGGACAACCGAACATAGTGCATCACGTTCGGCTGGTGATGGCCAAACGTCATGGACCATGTTCGGCTGTCATTGGCCGAACGTTATGCTTGATATTTGGCCACCTTTGGTCAAACTTGCCTCCTGACTCACCACCGAATATTATCCAATCCTTCGAGCCACTGCCTTCTTATTATCCTTTATTTATTTATTCTTCATTTGTTTGTATAAATGAATCAAATACACAATTTATAGAGGGTAGTGTTATTGATAATGTAGTTGGCCAGATCAATATGGTGATGGATTACACGTCCCATTTCATTAGTGATAATTATTTTGAATCACGTGATCATTTAATTGATTGGGTAAGAAATACTGCAAAGACACTTGGTATAGTCATAGTAGTGAAGAGATCAGATAATGGTGAGGGTGGTAGGCGGCCTCGACTGTTGTTTGCTTGTGAACGAGGCGGCAAATACCGAGAGCCTAAAAGAAAAGATAAAAAAAGTGACAATACAATAAAATTTACAGGAATAAAAAAATGTGAATGTCCATTTGCATTGAAATGAAGGCAAGTAGGTGTTGATGGAGAATGTGCATTAGAAGTTGTAAAGGGTGTGCATAATTATCCATGTGCCCGATACTTGCATGGTCACTCATTCGCTGACCGATTGATATCGAATGAGGAGAAATTGGTCATTGATATGTCGGAAAATAATACTCGACCGAAAGATATATTATATACATTGAAAGTGAGATATCTCGAGAATACATCAACATTGAAGACTATCTATCACGCACGTCATAGACGTAGATTAATTGAGCATGGAGGTCGATCACAATTGCAGTACCTCATGTACAAGTTACATGAGCATTGATATTTCTTTGATTTTAGGCGATGTGAAAAGTCTGATACGGGGAAGAACATCTTTTTTGCCTATCCAGTTAGCATTGACTTGCTACGTACTTTTGCTAATATTTTATTTATGGATTATACCTATAAGACTACTCGGTCCAAGTTATCCTTATTGAAAATAGTTGGTGTGACATTGATAGATATGACATTTTTAGTTGCATGTGCCTACATGGAGTCTGAGCGTGAAGATAACTATAAGTAGGTATTGTCAGTCTTAAAATCATTGTTCGACCAATCATCTTTTTCTTCTGTCATTATCATCGATCGAGATCTCGCATTAATAAATGCCATTGAGAGTATTTTTTCGACTACAAAATATTTATTATGTCGGTGGCATATCAATCGAATATAGTAGCAAATTGTAAGAAGATGTTCCCCAATAAAAAAGCGTGGGATACTTTTTTATTTTCGTGGAATCTCTTGATATTTGTTGCATCAGAGGGGTTATTTTATGAATTGTTTAGAAAATTCCAAATAGATTATTCTGATTATGCAAGTGTTGTCGACTATGCGATGAGGCAATGAATTCACTAGTATAAGGATAGATTTGTGTCATACTGGACAAATCACGTCATGCATTTTGAAAATACTACAACAAATAGGTATGCCAATAAAAGTAATCTTAATTATACATTCGTCAATTTTGATTACTATTTAAATAATAATTTTTCCTAATTTGTTTTGTTACTCTATGGCTGAGAGTGCACATGCAAAATTGAAAAGACATCTTAGTTCGAGTCAGGGTAATTTTGAGACATGCTGGACCAGAATTCATGCGTTGATTGAGATATCACACACTGCCATTAAAGAGTCATTTGAAAAAAGTATAAATGTCGTCCAATACCGATTCAAAGCACCTGTGTTTTAGCTCCTTCGAGGTGTGATTTCAATTATTGCATTGGATAAGATATTGAATGAGATTAATAGCGTAGATTCGGGTGTAGTTGATCCTTTGATGTGTGGATGTGTACTGTGGAAGACATGCGGTTTGTCTTGTGTGCACGAAATTGCTGAATATATACATGATGATATCCCAATTTCTTTAGATGTTGTTGATAGCTTTTGGAAGAAGTTGGACATGAAATCTAGACAGGTGGCGAACATGACTGTTTCGAATGACATCGATGCTCGTTGGAGTCATGTTTTTTCAGGGGGGAATGATTCTTTGTTAACGGCGACTGAAACAGATAAATTGTCTATGTTGAAGAGATTGATTGAGTGCCACCAACAACCTCGTTGGTTGAACCCATTGTTAAGACTAACAATCGAGGTCATCCGAGTAAGTCCACATCAAAGCAAAGTAAATCAACAAAGCGCGAACCTAGTGCTTTTGAATATGTTGAGTCCATCCACGAAAGTTCTTTAGAACCGTTGTTGAATACCACCGGAAAGCAAAAATAGAAGGTAATGGTAATGATATTTTACGCACTTCCAAAGTTCATGTAATTGTCTTTCAAATTAGTTGATTCTAATAGTTCGCTTTTCATCAGGTTGTTCGTCGTCCTATACAGATGGCCTCTAATCATGGCTATATTGAGCAGCTGTCATCTCATCTCGGGGAATACATCATTGGTGTTGACGATGTAGTGGCCAACGGTCACTGTGATTTTCGTGCAATTGTAGCCCTCATTGGGTTTGGTGAAAATGCATGGCCTCGAGTACGAAGTGACCTAATTGAAGAGCTCCAGAACTCCCAAGAGTTCTACAAGAGTGTGTATATTAAAAATGGAAGTGTCCAAAAACAGATGAAACAATTGCATTGTTTCGCAAACTCAGCACACCATAGACATTGGATGAACTTGCCAGAGATGGGTTATCTCATTGCTTCGAGATACAATGTTGCCCTCGTCACTTTATCTCAGCAGGTATTCTGTATGTACTTGCCCCTACTGACGTGCATTGTCGAGCCTCCTAAGTATATCTGCATCGGGTTCGTAAATGGAAATCATTTTATTTAGGTACAATTTTGTATATTTCAATGTGATATATATATATATGTAAAAGTTCATTCAACTACTTGATAGATATCTTTCATCCATAGGTTTTCTTACGCGATGGACACCTACTACCCCCGATTATCAACAGGTGGTATGAACGACATCATCAATGTGCAGCGGGATGGGCCAGTTTCTACATCCAATAACTTGCAAAGTATAATCGTATAACCTCCAGAGGCATATGTGATAGGGTGGAGACGATTGAATTAGACAGTTGATGTTTATCTATCATAAGAATTAATTGTGTAATTTAACTTTCAATAATTTGTTGTAGTGCAATTAAACTTTTATTAATTATAAACTCGTGCCATCATATTGTTACCAACAAGTAGTTTGTAACATATTACATGAAGTGCGTAAGAAGTTATAAAGTGCGTAAGAAATTACAAGAATTGTGTAATAAATTATAAATAACTTGTAACACATTACAAATAGTGTGTAATAAATTACAGTGATAGTGTAAAAAATTACAAATAATATGTAACGTATTACAGAGCATGTAAGCATTTACAATATAGCAATCGCATCATTGGCTTCGCAATTTCAAATATACAGTACAGCAATCGCACTAATTGTACTAATTTTTAGAGTTATTATTATTATTTTTATAACAAGTATAGCTATAATATTTATTATAATAGATAAATAACTATTAATTAATATGATTAATTAATAAATAATCAATTAAAAAATTAATGTTCGCCGAGGATGCCAGTTGATGTTCGGCCATTTGTTACCGAACATATATAGCCATATTCGGCCAACAGTGGCCGAATTGCATTCGGCCACGATTGGCCGAACGCAACACTTTGCGTTCCGCCTATCCTGGTCGCACGATGAACATCATGTTCCGCCATACGAGACCGAACATGTACGGTGATATTCAACATCAACTGGGGTGAACACGTAGTGCAATATTCGCTCGCCGCACCTATAGCACCATATGTTTGATTTTGATGCTGGATTCGGGTAGAAATGGCCGAACAATCTCAGTGTGATATTCGCCTTTGATATTCGTCCAACTAAGGCATGATTGAATTTGGGGATTTGGGGGTGGGTGTATTGAATAAAGTGGCACCTTCTGTTTGGTTAATTGACGTTCAATCAAATTAGGTTGGTGTGTTCACATAACCAATAAATTATATATATATTAGTTTTCAAAACTACATATCTTCACAGTACAAAAATAAAAAAATTTAAAAAGGAAGTCATTGTCGCCTACGCTGACTAGACGGACCCGTAGATGATTCACCCCCGAATGTTTGTTGCCGGGATGAACTTCCCGTAGCGTGATCACGCTCGTACTCTTCCAATGTCAATCATTGCATAATAATATGTCTATCACGAACAGTTGGCATTACAACAAATGGCATTAGAAGTGGATCACATGTTTCCCACCTCTGCACCATTGGCTGTAGAATATCACGTGTTCTTATGATACGCTCCCATAATTCGGTGGGAACTGTAGCTTCTGACCCGACACCATGATATGCAAAAAAAATATTGGGGATTTTGTACAAAATGGTGGGTAATCTACGTGTTCCAGTCAATATAGTCAGGTGCACACTCCCATGGAATGATGACCTTTCTCCCAAGACGAGCTGCATTTAGGAGATGACAATCCCACATGTCAAACATGCTTCCTAGTGTGCCCACAACACCTTATACAGTTCCGTCGCCTGCCCTCTTCTAACAACCTCTGGAGCAAGCAGATCCTCTGGTATTGTTTGCACATACCCAATCTGTCCGAGCACACGATTGGGATAGTATGGCTCAACTATATCCAATGACGTAATACATCCGCGGTACAAAGTGATACTATCACGTGGAAAATATTCTCTAAAATCAACATATACGTTCCATACAACTTATAACATATTAAATATATAAATTCTTACTCGAATTGTATATCAAGAATGAAAAAACAAGTTATTAAAATATTTTAGCTCACATCATTTGGTTTCAAAAAATCCAACACCTCCCGATATGCTATGATAGTGTTTATAGATGGCCCGGCATGCACTTCCTGTGTCCACCTCATTGCAAGGGGTTCCCCATCTCTATAGTGCATCCTATACAAAGGCCTTAGCATTGGAAAATGTTTGTATATCCAAACCTACAGTAATATTAAATCGTTAATTACAAATCACAACTAAAATAAAATAAAAGTGAGAAAACTGTAAATGAAATATAAATTTAATCATGTATTACCTCCAATAAAGTTGAATAACTCGACATCTACTTGACATCAGCTCTAGATGCTAATCCCAACTGCCTATATAAATAGATTAGGGCAGCAGCTCCCCAAGCATAACTCTGCACATTGCCAACGTCCTCCAAAAAATATAAATATTTCGTCGAAACCCTAATACCCGACTTGTCAATAAATATAATGCAACCCAAAAGATATAATAAATAAGTCTTGGCTGTATACACCAATGTGCGCCGATCATTAGAAGTACAATGGGTCATAAACCTAGAGCGCAACCACTCTAATTTCACTGAGGAATCCCTAACACTACTGTGTGCCTCATCGGTATCCTCCTCCGTGACTCCTAATAATCTTCTGACCAGATGGTAGCTAGACTCGACAGTCTTCCATGTGCGCTGCAATGTACGATCATGAACTGGTAGGGCAAGAAGGCATTTCACGTCATCTAAAGTGATAGTCATCTCCCCAAATGTCATATGGAACGTATTCGTCTCTGGATGTCATCTCTCCACAAAAGCATATATCTTGCACTTGTTGACTTTTCGATACAATGTATGTCGCAACATATTAATCATGGAGTTCCCAAATAACCCAGTCCACGGGCTGACTTCTACCAGATCATACTACCACTCCCATAACTTCGCCGTGTAACAATAATATTTAAGCACTTCTCTTTCGTGATTGAACCATATTTTAGCAGCTACGTGCGTTTTAAATGAACATAAAATTCGTGGATCCTGTGAACCACCAGGAAATATTCCAATCAATATCTCATCTTCCTCGCCACCCTAGCCCTGGACTTCTTCATTTTGGTGCTCAATCTCAGTATGATCAACATTTATATTAGTGTTAAAGGGTACCTCATTTGGATCACTGTGAATTTCATCAACAGTTGACGGCATATCTAGGGGAATATCAGTTCCCTGTATTTGAGAGTTTCGTGTAGCTTCTCGACGTCTTCTTTCTGAAGCAGTTGGTACCCTACGCCGACGACCTCGTCCTATAATATAAAATAATAACTCAATAATAAATAGATAATTTTTGAATCACTAAAAGATTTACACTTTAAAAAAAAGAAGATAAAAGCTGTAGCTATTCAAGAAAAACGAGAAATATTTTCACATGCAAATATCAAATATATTAAATTTCAATCATCATCGCCAAAATGTTAAATAAAATATCAAATTTATTGTTTTGAAATTGTTGAACCGAACAGGAGGGAAAGACTGGTTCTGGGCCGAGAACCCCCTAGGTGCGAACTCGGCCACCACAGGCTGAGCACGGCTTTGGTTGCTCGGCTGAAGGTGGCCGAGATTCCACGGGGCACCTTGGCCCCTATTGGCCGACGGTCCAAAAGGGTCGTCGGCCCTGACAAATGCTCCAAAATCAGATCGAGAAAAAAATTTACAAATCTTGATGTAATAGAAATTAATCATGAAAATTGTGAAAAGAAATTTGCATCTAGTCACTGGTATCCATGGTTATTGAAATGCCCTCCTTATTTCTTCCTTATTTGATTGGTAAGTAAGCTTGAATTTTTGCATCTTGAGCAGTGTAGAAGAAGGCGCAACAGTGAAAGAGAGGGTGGATGAGGGTTGGAAATGAGATTTAGTAGGGGTGAAAAGGTTAAATGAGTGAAAAGGTAAAAATGGAAAAAGGTGGGGTGCATTGAGTAAGTGAAGAGTATGAAAAGAAAAATAAGTGGGCGTGTAAAGTATATGGGTGTGTTGAGTGGAAATTGAGGTGTATTTAGCCGCACCCTTTCATGAGGGTGCGTTTGATTGGGAAAAATGGTAAATAAATAAAGGTCAGAAAATATTTTTGCAAAAAAGGAAATCTCCTATTTCTTAAAGAATTTATTTTTTTGGAAAAATGATTAAAATATAGTTAAAACTAGCTATTTCACCCGTGCGTTGCACGGAAGATAAATTTTTCAACTGATAACGATATTGATAGATGTTAATAATATTAACATAAAATCTAAAAAAATAATTAAAATAAAGAATGAGTTACAACAATAAACTTAAATAATTTAACGTGAAACAATTCTATAAAAATTTCGAAAGGGTTTCTTTTATATTTCGTACTAATCCATCCTACCAGTCTGTAAGGAATAACTTACGAAAATTCACAACACTTAATTTACTATTCTCCATAGAATAGTAACTTAATTAGCATTTACACCCCGTACTTTGTACGGGATGATAATTTGTAGCAGTGATTGTGATGATATATAATATTTTGCTCATTGGAAGATTAATATACTAATATAAATCTAAAATAAAATAACCTTAAATATTATAGTTATCAAAATAACTCTACTAACATTAGTAGAGCTCATTGTTTTTCTTTAAAATTGTTTTACAATTTATTATATGTAATTATAAATTTTTAAAGATATTAATTATACATCAGTATGATGTACGTTATTAACAATTAATATGTAAATAATGATTTTTAAGTTTTAATTATGAAATATAGTCAGTATAGAGATATATTATAAAAATAATAATGTAGTGAGTAACGTCTGACATACCTTAACACCCTATTCCTGTCATGTCGGGAAACACTTATCCTCATTTAGGCCCATCCTTATTTACTCTAGGGCGAGCGAGGATGATATGAGAATTACAAACTTTCATTCCTCGTCCATGTCCCAATAGAAAATTGTCAACCCCGTCCACGCCTCATCGTGATAGTTTAATTGAAGACTTTTATTTTATATTTTATTTCTTCAATAAATACCTTCTAAATATACTAAACACGTGTATTAACATATTAGGTATAAACTTACTAATTTAACATATTTGGCATATTAAATATTGAATGATTCGATATAACATTTAAATTAATTTGGATAAGACAAATAAATTAAAATATATATGATTAATACTTAAAATATACAATCTATTTGATGATATTTAAAAATTAAATAAAATCTCAATTGCCAAAATTCGATATAAAATAAATAATTTAAGTAGGTGGGATTTTTAATATTTATTTACGAGATAGAAACTAAGATAAATATTTAACATAGTTGAAAGCCAGTTAAAATATTCTAATTGAGTCATATAATTCCAATAATTAATTGAGTCGATAATCAATTGTTTAATAAGAATTTTTAGACTTATTCCCTAGCGAAAGCGACATATTGAACCAGATAATTATTATATAATTATTGGTTCAAGTGGTACCAAAATAAAAAATAACACTATTTAAAAACCTATTTTTGGAGCTTGTTACTTAAAAAAAAAAAAGCCAGATCCTTTGAAACACCTATAACTATACAAAAAAAAATATTAATGTTTTGTCATCAACTATAACTAAACAGAAATATCATAGAAAATATAAAAACACATGAGAATCAAAAGAAATGCATGTTTTAAAAAAAGTGTCATACTGAAAAAAATAAATAAAGTTAATTATGGACTAATGATCAATCGACTTAATTTACAATAAAATGTAACACCCCAATTCTAATAACCCAAAATCTTATAGGTGTTAACTTAACTTTATTTTAAAATACGTAAAAAGATAAATTAATTTCGTAAGCATATTTTTTTTCCCCGTAGCAATTTAATTAATTTTAATAATTTTTTATTTTTGAAATAATTATGTTTCTCCTTTTTAGTAATTTAATTAATTTTGATTAATTTTCGTCTAATAAAACTCTCTCAATTTTCATCAAATGAAAATATATCCAATTAAATCTAAGAAATATAATTAATTGTAATATAATTAATTCTTATTTTTAGCCAATTATTTATAAAAATAATTTATTATTTCAAAATAATACATTTTTAATCACAATTTTAAGAATTGTATGAATCTAATTTTAAAGATATTTTATAACTAAAAAGGTATCTTGTATGTCAAAAGATGTATTTCATTTTTTAAGAAAAATTTAGCTAATCACAGTAATCTAATTAATTTTAATTATTATTTATTTTTTAATTAATGTTATTTTTCTATTTTAACAACACAATTGATTAATTTTCGTCCAACAAAACCATGTCAATTTTCGCCCATTGAAACTAAGTCCAATTAAATAATAATAGTATTACTAATTTTAATTAATGGTATAAGAATTCTTTTTAATTGATTTCCATTTTAGCTAATTATTTATGAAAATAATTAATTATTTCTGAAATTACTATTTTAATATTTACACTTTTAAGAATTGCATAAATCTAATTTTAAAGAAATCTTATAATTTAAAAAATATATTACAATTAATTTTTTTTCATTTTTTAGGGAATCAATTTAACAATTTTTTAAAATTAATTATAATTTCCCCATTAAGAATGTAATTAAATTATAATTAATTTGGATCAATCGTTGTCCACTAAACACATGTATAGCAAAATATTAGCAACGGAATTTATTATTTTAATTAATTATTATGGAAATAATTATAGTTAATTTTTCATTTAATTTAATTATTTCTAAAAAATTAATTATTTCCAAAATAATTTGCTTTATAGCCATAATTTTAAGAATTATATGAATCTAATTTTAACAATATCTTATAATTGAAAAGATATCTATAAATTTAAAAGATATAGATATAGATTCAATTAATTAAAAAATTGATTAATATTACAATTGAATGATTAATTAAACACAACTGATTTTGTACGTTTCTTTTAATTTTTATGTAAAAATTAAATGAATTATAAATTTTTATCCCACCCAAACTAAATCTTAGCGAACACATTAATTTTAATTAATTTTCATTTATTAGCTAATTATCATTTTCAAAAATAATAAATTCATTTTAAAATTAATTAAAGGGTCCAAGCTAAGTTTTAAATTTTCATGTTCAACATTTATTTTATTTTCTATGTAAAAATTTAATGAATTGTAATTTTTCATCACACAACAATTAAATCTTACAAAAATTTGTAATTTTAATTAAATTTTATTCCTTATCTAATTATTTATAAAAATGATTGATTGTTTCTAAAATTAATTATTGAGTCCAACTTAATTTTTAAATTTTTTTAGTACAAATTCAGAATCGTAGTGGTGAGATTTTGTCTCAAACTCGGGGCCAACTGCCTATAAGTTTCTTTTTATTTTTGTGTAAAAATTTAATGAATCTTAATTTTATATCATAAAAAAATGGAATTTTAGTTTTAATTAATTTTTTCTTGTTAGCTAGTTATTTATAAATTAATTAATTATTTCTAAAATTAAGTAACGGGTCTGATCTTATTTTTTGATTTTAATGTTGAACCTTTATTTGATTTTTTGTATAAAAATTTAATCAATGGGAATTTTTTATGGCATAAAAATTAAATTTTAGTGGAAATTGTTAATTTTAAATAATTTTATTTTTTTAATACGAAAATTATGAAAAAACGATCAGTCAAGAATTCATTCTAATTTCTAGAACACACCTGTATATTGTTTAAAACATAAACTTATAAATTGAAGATTTGAAAGAAAAAATAAAAAAAATTGAAATTTACTGATTTAAAATAAAATTGAAATTTATCACAAATATATAATATTTCTCGATTTTGTGTAATTACACGAGACATTGTATTTAAGTACTATATCAATATATAAATTATTATTTTGGCAAATTAAATATTTATTAGGAAAAAATTATCTAGTTTTAAATATAAAATAAAGCTAGCTTTACCATATATTTGCGAGATAAACAAATTGAAGCATTAATTTTCATTTAATTTATTTATTTTCAAGGTAAATCAAATATGGAATAGAATTAAATGTTAAAACAATTTATACATTTCATTATATTCGAATTTTACACACAAATATCGATTAAGTGTCGTAGCAAATTATTAATTTATATTTAAGTTGGACACCAATTTATATGTTTGTGGTAAATTTTAATTTTTCAAAAATTAAAAATTTATGTATTAATAGTATACTTATTTTAAAACTCTCATCCAGTTGAGTAAAATAGAATCACAATTTTTTTTAGATGTAGAAAATAAAAAAAGAGAGAGAAAATGATAGAGAAAGTATTTAGATATTATGGGATTGGAGAAAGTAGAGTAGAAAAAATAAAATAAAATCTATATACATTAATATTAATATATTAGAGAGGGAAAAATTAAGAAAGTTCGATATGGATTTGAAAATCAAAAATAAAAAATAAAAAGATATTTTTTAAAAAAATTGGAAGATGGATTTAAGACAATAAAAAATATAATAAGAAAAAATCATCATTTTCTATATATATATATATATATATATATATATAAATTATTCTATATATAGATAGAAGATTATATTAGGAAAATTTAATAGGCTGGAAAAATTAAGAATGCATTTAGGCGGGAAAAAATGCTCTTTTAAGTACCTTTTTTTATTTATTGATTTTACTATTGGTAACAATTTTGAGCAGGTTGGATTTCAAAATCATATTACTGAATTCGCATTTCTTAGCAATAAAATTTTACTTTTTTGCATTTTTCATTTTCTTTCTCAACTTTTCAACCCAATATGCTTGATCCAACAAGCACTTTATTATTGGTTTGATTTGAATATTTAGTATACCATTTTTTTTTTTGCATTGGAATTTGGTTGTAAGAGATAATATTTTTGGTAAGATTAAAAATAAATAAATAGAGAATTTTTAGGTGAATCAATTAAGGAAAATGACTGTTCAAAAAAATTAAGGAGAATATTTTTTTTTTTTTTTAACTAGAAGACGAAGAATCATTTCACTTTTTCTCATCTTGCGGAGAGAACGTTATCCCAATCAGTGATTAGCTATTCTAATTGATCAAAAAAGTTCTGGTGCTCCTGCTAGTTTCGTAACTACGGAACTCCCGGACCATTTTCTGGCTCATATGCCCTCCGTCATGGCCCAACTTATGCCCAAGAATTTTGATCGGCCGCCACGAGTTGTCACAGTATCGCAAAAAACAATTTCAAAAATTGCCGGAACTCTCCCTCGTCGTGCTGATTTTAGATCTGATTTCGGATTTACCAATGGAGGTCATATGGGCCAGAAAATGGCCCGGGAGTTCCATAGTTACGAAACTCCCGAGAGCACCTGAACACTACTGTCTAATTGATATTGTGATAGTATGTAATAGTCTTATATGGAAACTCCATCACCAACAAAAATAAAAGAAAAAAATTCATTGGTTTAGAAAAAATTGATACTGATACAACTAATATAATATTGAAAAAAACCGCACGACTGACAAAAAAAAAGCCACACAATAAATGGGTGGTGGGACTTACATATGTTTTTAATAGTAATTTTGAAATGAGGCCTAGTCCATTTAGTTCGGAGGGCTAAGTTTGATGTCTTGCAATATAGAGAAAACATATGTAAGATGATTTACAACATATAATAAATTTTATATAGTAATAGCTTTGGTACGACAAATGTTGCTATAGTTTTTTTATTGCAAATGTACGGCCATACAAGTAATAAAGTAGACATTCTAATTCTACATAGAAATGTTCAACAACCATCGAGCGTGCCATGGTTATGGCACGCTCGATCATTTTTCGGTTATACACGACTTCCATTGAGAAAATCGATACTAGATCTAAAACTAACACGATGAGACGAAGTTCTAACAGTTTGAAAAATTTTCCGACTATGCCGTTTGAACAACGTCAAAGTTTTTGGTCAAAGTCAAAATTTTTTTATCAAAATCAAAAGTTTTTATCAAAAAACTTTGGCTTTGAGTAAATAGCTTCGCCAGAAAAATTTCCAAACGACTTGAACTTCATTTCACTATATTGGTTCTAGATTTGATCTCTATTTTTCCAATGGAGATCATATGAGATCAAAAAACCATCGGCTCGATGGTACTTGAACATTTTTGTAATTCTGCATATCACACCACAAGGATTGTATTTACTCTATAGCCTAAATTTACCTACCTTAAGGAAAACTATGATGAAAGGTTATTTTGTATAATTTTCAAATAAATGAAATAATTATACTATGAATTTACTAAGTTGAAACTAGGGAAACATAATTGACTTGGTAAACAATGAGTAAAATAGTAATAACAATGAGAAAACAGTATTAAGGAGTCAAATCATTTTTATTTCACTCATCCCTAAACTATTAGTGTTCATATTATCTTGAAGTATCGAACATATTTTTATATGTTATTATTTATTTGTTTTCTTTTAGAAGAAATTACAATGGAAATTATGCAATGGTTTTAATTTTAATAGTTTGTCTCTTAATAAGCATAAAAATTGCGCTTATTCTATAATCTTAAACTTAATTAACTGGGTGCATTTTACATATTTATTTTTATTTTTGTTTGCTTGAAGACAAGGAACGAACTTAAATAATGTTTGATCACAAAATGGAAGAAAAGGAAATAAAATTGCATGTTTGAAGAAACTTCTGTATAAAAATGCAAGTACAATGAAACATTAGAAGGTGTTAGCGGATGAGTTTTAATGTATTTTTATGAGTAGAAAGAGAGAAAATAAGTGGAGTTGGATGGTGGAGATTTAATAAGTGAGGAAATCTATGAATGTGATTTGTTTGACCCAATTTGAAATTTGAAATAAATGCATTAAAATGCATTAAAGAGTTCTATCAAGGTACCGTGAAGTGCAGCCGCATTTACCCGTTGGTATGACTGCCTCTCTGCAAGAATTTACACTTCGAAGATTGTTGACTTCCTTGGTAGGATCGCACAGGGGGTCAATATAGCCGCACTCGGCATTTGTGACCCGACAATTAAGGTAGGCCTACTTTTTATTACTTAAGGCAAAAGACAATTTTTGCCCAAGAAAAAAAAAAAACTTTTTTTTTCCTATGGATCTGTTTAAGAGAACCTAGAACATGCAAAAAAAAAAAAAGGCAAATTAATTGGTCACGACTTGGAGAAGGATTGGCCATTGAAAAGAAGAAGATCATCAAGTCTATTTGGTCATGTCTTTCAATTCTCGCTGTTGTTTTATTTTGTTTTCATAATGTTGAGCTAAAAACTTCATAGACTAATGTTTAGATGAAACTTTTAGTATAGAGCAACTTCATTATTGTGAAACTTTTAGTATAGAGCAACTTCATTATTGTGCAAGAAGAGCTCCTAGCGAACCAGGCTAAGCAGCAAAGCGAGGAGACTCTTTGCTTCTTTCCAGCCGTTGTCTCTTATTTCGAGACGTTGAAGGGATAGAACTACTGGAGAGTCGTCTGTAATTCGCACTTGGGCAAAGACGATGACTTTGAAAGCGGAACATGAATCGATTTCCGCTATTCTGGGTTCTTATTGAGCGTAGCTAAATAAGAATCCAGAATTGGTACTGTACGTTGTATCTTTGATCTCTTATCACATTTTCACTAATGCATGCAATACTAAATATTAAAAAAAATTAACTTTTGATACTTGTAATTTTTGATAAAAAATAAAGAGATGATTTAATGATAATTTTAACAATAATTTTTTAAGTAGTTTACGAAATGATAAATTGGACATAAAAATTATCATTTTCTATTTCTTTTCTAATTAATTATTTATTTATTACAAATTTAATTATTTAACTACTCATTATTTGATCTTAAAAATCACCTACTATTTGAAACTGCTTAGAGCACATTACCCATGCAAATTATCTAAAATTGCCCTTTTAATTTTTTAAATATGTAAAAAGGTCTTTTTCTAAAATAGAAAACCACTGCCGACATGGTACGATGCCAAGTTGACACTTCAACTTTAGTAAAATGTACATATAAAAAATATTAATTCTCATTTTCAAAATTAATTTAATAGGTATTGTAAGCTGTAATTTTGATTTCTTATCATATTTTTTTATTAATGCACACAACACGAAATGTAAAAGAATTATATAAATTAATTGAAAATTTAGAAGACATATAAAAAAGTAAAATAAAGAAAATAACATCCAATAAAGAAAGTAGCATATAAATTAAATAATGAAAGTAATTAATCCCTAAAAAATAATATCAAACGTGGTACTGCCACTTAGGCACGTTGCCTAGGTGACTCTTTTGTCTAACTATATATAAATTTTAAAGAGCCACCTGGCAAAATACCTAAGTGATAGTGCCGTGTTTGACTTTTTTAAAGAATTTATTATTTAATTTATTCTACTTTCCTTATTTGATATTGTTTTTCTTATTTTACTTTTTTATATGTATATTTGTTTATATATATTCTAATTTTTTACTTAATTTGTATATTGTTAAATTCTTATATATTTATTGTTGCATGTATTGATGAAAATGTGATAAAAGATTATAACTTACAATACTTGTTAAATTAATTCTGAAAATGAGAATTAATATTTTCTATATATATTTTTATTTTTAGATATTACATTTTAATTATTTATTTTCGAATTTTATATATATATATATATTCTTTTTATTAATAAAAAATGAAATGCCAACTTGGCACAATACTACATAAGTTGTGGTTTTCTAATTTAGGAAAAAACCTTTTAACATATTTAAAAAAATTAAGCAATTTTTTTTATATTTTTGTTTTTACCACATTAAAAGGATAGTTTTAGATAGTTTCATGAATAATGTGTATTAAGTGGTTTAAATAGTGAGTACTTTTTTTAATATCAAATAGTGAGTAGTTAAATAATTAAATTTATAATAAATAATTAAGTGATTGGAAAAAAAATAGAAAAGATAATTTCCATATCACGTTTCATTATTTCGCAAGCTATTTAAAAAACTAATTGTCAAAATTGTCATTTAATTATCTCTTCATTTTCAAATTAATTTTTCATTTTTTTTATACTTAGGATCGCACGTAGTGGTATTTTTTAAATTTTTTTCTCAATTATTTTGAACAATTTTTTGTTTCCAAAAAATCAATATTTAGAGTTTTACTTATAAATACTTTGTATAGAAATCTTATCATTTCATACAATATATAATCCACATCGCATAAATTCTCCAACATTTAATATCTAAAACCCGTGTTCAAAAAAGTCGTGGCTTAGCTACTGGAATGGCGTTGATGATAAAAATTTTGGTAAAATTTTTAATAGAACTATTTCTTTTTGTTCAAATAAGTATTATCTCAATTTTGATCTCAAATATTTTATTATTGCCTAAAATTATCAATTACAATAACTGATATATTTTTCATACAAGATAATGATTTGAATCAAAATTTGTAAACCATAATTCAAATCTGTAATATTATATGTTGTTTGTTATTTTTGTTTTATATTATTGTTGTTTATATAAATAAGCCATTTTAATAGTTCCGTGCATCGCATAGGGGAAATACTAGTTTTTATTTATAGTTTTAAATTTACTTAGATAATTGGATTGCTTCAGTTCTTAATTTGGAATATATGAATACAAGTTTCTTTTCCACTCTATTATTCAAATTATGGTTAAGAATAAAATTAAAGTTTGTGAGCTTGAACTAGCCTATAGATTAGCTCGATTTGGCTCGTCAAGGTTCGTTGACCAGAGCAAAATCGAGCTCTTTTGTTGGACACATACCAAGTCTATTCGATTCGACTCACTATCCAAACCAAACTCAATTTTGATGGGTAGACCCACTTGGCTTGGCCTATTTGCCAACCTGAGATGGATCTAGATCTTGGTTTTTATGTGAATTGATTTTCTAAGAAAAGGGCAATGTGCTGTTGGGATCTAGGGAAAAAGATGACTTTATCTTTGCTAGTTTTGGAAATTTTAAGACTTTTGGTTTCGAAAATTTGGCATTGGACAACCTATTGTCTGTAAATAATCTCGTTCGAGTCCCAACGGTAGAACTTTTTAATAGTTTCAATGTTGGCATGGCATGTCCTGATGCTATCACATAGCATCAGGGGTTGATAAGTGGAGCTAAATAGCCACGTGATAGCAGATGACAGTTGTAGGACTTCAAGTTTCTTACTTTTTCATTTCCTTTTGTTTCAATACTAAGACTTGTTGGTAAATAGAGGTCAGATTATATCCTTTTCTACATGTAAACTTTCTGGAAAAAAGCTGATAATTCAAAAATTTTCAATACGCACTTACAGTTATAGATGACAATGAAAAAGGGGTGCAACAACGTCAATTTTCGAAAATATAGGTCAGATGTAAAGGCAAGGAAATGATTTTGTCCCTCTAGTGACACCTAACAATGTATGAATTATAAATTAGGGTTTGTTTGATTGGCCAAGGGTGGAAAAGAAAACATTTTCCATGTTACAAGGAAAATATTTTTCATGGCAAATTTGGCAAATCAAACACACCCTTAGCTACAAAACGCAGGCATGAGTTTTAACTCGGCTAAGTGGCAAGAGCATTTCCATGTGGATTGGAGGATGATGCCTGGGGAGGAAAACTGAGAGAGGATCGGGTTTTTTTTTTTTTTAATTAAAGGGGAATGAAAAGATGTGTGTAAAGAGAAAAGAAGAAAATTTGAACAAAAAAAGAGATGTAAAACGAAATTTAAAATTTTAAAAGTAATAATAAAATAATAGTGAAAGATATTATATTGTTAAATGTGAAATTGTAGACATGGTGCCGGAAGTGATTAAAAAAAAAAGGTTAAGAAACATGAAAAAGGATTGATTAAACCAGGGGCAATTAAAAGAAAATTAATAAAAGTATGGAGCTCGTATAATCTATGTGCCTTTTTCTTCCATCCATGGATTTGTGCAATGAAAATACTCTAAGATGTTCTGAATTTTGAAGGGGTAAATGCCACTCAAGTATATTGAAATTAATAAGAGCTATTGAATCCCTTTAGTTATCTTCAAAACTCTTTGTTAAGCACAATTTCAAGAAGACTAACAATTTTTGACACCAACAATAAAGATAACTTTTGACTATACTAGAGCATCAAAAAACGCAAAACACGGAAGCCTTGACCTTGCAACTAAAATTGCAAATGAGTCTTTATATGCCCATTTTTAAAATAGGTTTAGCCTACACTGTGCCATAAATGTTAGGATTTTATTTATTTATTTATTTATTATTATTTTTTAATATGAATGCTTTTTCAGTATTTTGCTTTTACCCTTTCGAAATTTGGTAAACATATATTAGTCCCTCATTTCCATTGAGATATCCATTGTTTAATTTTATACGGATTAAGAAATTATAATTAATATTATTGAAAAGATAAAATCTAATCTTATCTTCTAAACTCTATACTAAAAAATGATTTTTCATTTTTGTTGACGATAGGATTGTGATCCGTACGCGGCCAACTCATGATTTTGCACTCAGCCTGAAACTGAGGTTTTTTACCCTTCCCAAGACTAGCCTGATGGTACCAAAACTTGCAATGAACCCCCATATATCCTTGGATGCGGGGTTCGAGCCTTGGGAAGGGCAAAAAATCTCAGTTCCAGGCTAAGCACAAAATCATGAGTTGGACGCGTACGGATCACAATCCTACCGTCAACGAGCCTGATGGTACCAAGACTTACAATGAACCCCCATATATCCCTGGATGCGGGGTTCGAGTCTTGAGAATGGCAAAAAGCCTCAATTCCAGGTTGAGCGCAAAATCATGAGTTGGACGCGTACGGATCACAATTTTACCGTCAACAATTTTCATTTACTACTATTCACATTAAATAAGAACATATTAGAAAATGAATAAATTAAATACATATACACACGAATAAATGAAAATAACATATATTCTGGAAAGAATGAAAAAAAAAGAAAAAGATTATCTTAGTGGGGTATGGGAGTACGAGTTTTATCAGTATCACACATTTTCAATGCATAACTTTCCTACATCCTCTACTTTTATCTGCGTGGCGGAGAGATAGAGACACACAAAAAAATTACGAGTCCCATATTTTTTTCTCTTTTTCTCACTTTTCCCACTTTTTTCTCACTTTTTCACCATAAATTTCCATGTCACCTCTACATCTAGAAGTCCAACTTCACATCCTCCATTATTATTTTATTATTATTTTTGAATTTGTTTCTACATTTCTCCTATTTTTTCACTTTTCCATATCTTTTACACTACACATCCTCTATTCTCTTTTCAATCCACCTAATCATCTTCTCTCTATCTCTCACCTCCACATCATCCCTTTACACCACATTGCAATGAAGATGCCCTTAAGGCCATCTCCAATGGGGGCAGTCCATTGCCCCCAATTTTCTGACGAGCAGCGGAGAGAGAGAGAGGAGAGAGATAGGAAGTGAGAAAAATAATGTGGGGCCCTTTTTTAAATTTTTTATTTTTTTAATCACTTTTCTATCAATTATTTCACATTTTCTCAACATTTTCTTTATTGATTCCCGTATCACGTCCAGACATAGACGCCCGTTTAGAATTATTCCACTACTATTTTATTATTATTTTTGAATTTATCTCTATCTCTCTCTTCTTTTTTATTTTTCCCGCTCTTTTTTCCCTACATTTCATTCCATTTACTTTATAATAAAATAATATTTCTATTCCTTTCTCTCTCCTCTCTCTCTCTGCTGCACCGGGGTCTCCAATTGCTAGTGCATTGGAGATGACCTTATGGAGTTAATTGAATGTGTGTGCATTCTGTTACTTGAAATTCCTAATTATTTATTCTTGACCTTCCCTTTCATAAAAAATGACTTGTTAAAAATCAGCCTCGATATTATTTATAATTTCGAGGCTGAAATTCAAAATTTGTTCCGTTACAACTGGCCCCAAATGTTCCCTCTCTTTACTACCCCCATCCCCCTTCTCCACGTAGCTAGGGTTTTAATCTTGAAAGGGTAACCCTAATAAACTTACCTCCCCAATCCAACCTCATTTTGATGCTCTCAAATTCTCACCATAATATTCAAATTCCACCTGTTAACTACAGAATTCACCATGAATCCCCAATTACTAAACCATGAAACGATGTTGAAAGACTCGATCAAACATTTCTTGACCTTGTACAAAAGTGGTGCCTCCGACTTTTCCGCGTTTGAGTCAATTTTCTTCAGATTAATCCAAACCATGCTCGACCCACCTCTCGAAATCACCTGGTTTTACTCTGCGGTAACTTACCATTCTTCGAAATTGGGCCATAAGAATGACCCTTCCACTCGAATTATTGTAGCCAAAGACTTGCTGAATTTACTAACTTCGTGTGCTAACTTGAGCAGCGCGTCGAAAAAGATCGCTCTTCTTGCACCTGTTGTATATGAATTGTGTAATGTTTTGTATGATTTCTCGAAATATGATTGTTGTCTGAGGATGGAGGTTGGAGCCTTGGTAGAGAAAATGGTTAGTTATATAATGGTGTACTGTGGGATTGAGGATTACACAGATAGAATTGTCAAGAATGATAATTCGGTGTTGTGTTTTGAGGATTTGGTTAAGGTTTGGACTGTTGATCGAGGTTGGGGGAGTTGTAGAAATGGAGAAGATTTGAGGATATTTTTCCCGGTTTTGAGTGAAGGTGTTTGGGATGGGATGAATGTGAGGTGTGGGATCGAGGAATTAGCTGGGATAGTTTTATATGAAGTATTTTTGCTGAGATTGTGTCTGAAATTTGGTTCGGACGGGAGTCAAGAGGAGTTTCAGAAAGAAACACAAAATCTAGCAGTACAGACTATGAAGGAGTTTCAGAATTTATACTTTTTAGGTGAGGTTTCTCATATTTTCCCTTCGAATTTTTGAGATAATTATATAATATTTTCTTTGGCGTTTTATTTACTGAGAGCCAGGAACCCTTAAAGCTTGATTCAATTGCATTTTAAGTCTTTGACACAGTGCATTTTGTTGACTTAGAGAATAGACTCCTCAAACTAACTAAACCCTAAGACATGAACTATCAATTGACAGCAGGAATGAGAAGACAGAAGCAGTAGTTTCTTTTGTCTAGAATGGCTAAGGTAGGTGCATTTGTAAAGTCTAGTTGCTCTCTAAATCAATGCACGTATAAGAGAGACTATCAAAAGGGACACACTAACTTTTTTATGTTAATTGCCGATAGCTTACTTGTTAAATAAGCCCATGATTTAAGTCATGGGAGTAATGATCTCCTCCTCATGGGGGAGGGAGGAGTTATTCTCCTCATCTGCTATGTGTCAGCAGATGGGGAAAACACATCCGTAGGAATTGGGCCCCACTGCTGATGTGTTTTCTCCATCTGCTGACATATAGCAGATTGGGAGAATAACTTCTCCCCACATAGGGAGAACATCATTATTGTAAGTCATGGTATCTGGTTGACTTGTATGTGTGAGCATAAATCTATACTGGCTAGCCTGTCTAGGGAAAAGGCAAAAGGAAACAGCCTGGATGACATATTTCGTTGATTTGATGGGCCAATATTGAGTCATTCGATTATAGCAAGAGCAAGGAACTCATACTTACCCTGTTACTTGTAAAATATTTCGTTTGCTGTGATTTAAATAAGGATATTGTTGGAGATTTTATGAGAGAATTAAGTTTCTATAATCCACTGTTCTGCTCAACTAATTGCCTTTCATAATATACATGTGGATGTTTTGGTGTCTTAATAAGACTCGTCTATTTATTCCAAATAATCTTGTGGTAAAAACTCACATCACATCATAATGTCTCTTTTCCTTTTACGTCAATTTTTTGTTTATTTATTTATAATGGAAATCAAAGATCTCTAACCTTCATTACATTTAGCCTATCCCTAGTTGATTGAAAAGCGAGCACACTTATTGCCAACTCGATTGGTGTCTAGAAGCAATGTAGAGTCATCACAACTCTTTGAAAAATTCAATCAGTCACTTCTTTACATGGGAATCTTAAAGTGGTTCGAATTTCTCAGTTTTTCTATCAATTTTCTTGAAGTTAGCATGATCAAAGGGTTAAGGCAGGGAGTTGTGGCCACAGGGTGCTTGGCTGGACGCTCCAAGTAAGATTGTTTTGTTGAGATTGTGCCCTGGAAATTTCTCAAGAAGTTACATTCAATGTAATGCCAGTTAGGCCATTACGAGTTTTGGAATCTTTTACTTCTAGGCAAGACTGGTGGTGACCTGGATGATAAATTTATGTTTGTGCCATTAACTTGAATCTCCTTGCTTTTAGTTGGTGTAAGTAATGACATTCTCTTGTTCTTCAATTTCATTTTTGTTGTTTCATGATTTCCCTCTATTGTATCATAACATTTATTGTTCATGTTTGATTCTGTTATCTCATACATCTGTGTGGTTCGATAGAATGACAACGTAAATTTGTGCCTCTTATTGGTTAAAAGGCAATTCTCGTGTGAAGCACTGTTATCAATTGTGATTATTTTCATATGCGCTCCTGATTTAGTGGTGCTGCTTTGCAGAAATGCTTCTCAACATGCTACTGGAACCAAGTTTACCCCTTTCCACCCTATTGGTAATGCTTATGGAACTATATTGTTTTCGCACAGAGTGGTTGTTTGGTATATAGATGTTTTGAAGTTAAAAAATGATTTTTCTGAATAATGTGTGACCAAAAAATCAGAAAAGTCGTGGATGCCATGGAAAATGTAGTTGAAAAATGAGTTTGGGGAGAAATGAATTTTCAAAAAAGTAGACCAAACAAGCACTCAACAATTCTTTTGGCCTTAAAATTATTTCCACGAAATATTGGGATTAGTTATACTGGGCTTGGGGATTCAGTACCCATAAGCTTATTTTCCTCGTGAAATGATTCAATAATTTTGCAGAGTTCCGAGGATGCCATTTTTCTACAAAAAGTGCTGTATGATGCGGTTATCTTAGCCGAGTATTCATATCTGCATCCACATAGATGCATTCAGCCTGGAGATAGTTACTCGAGGAATCTAGCGCTAGTATGGTCGCTAGTTGTGGATAATGCCATACATGTGGCAAGGTACTTTTCACTTTCATGTTCTCTACGTATATGAAATATTTCTAGACAAACCTACTCCACTACCATATAATTGTCATCCAACAGAACATGGAATTATAGAATGTTTCCTCGATCAATGTGTGACATTTGTCAAATACAGGGCAACATGTGATCGAGCCAGGCCTATTTTGTATCTAAATGCTTTCTCCAAATCTCGGTTAGTGGCAGAGCTAATCAAATGGACAACAATCCAAGCTGGAATACAGACGGAAGAAAGTAGACCAACCACTCCAAAAGCTCTTATTAGTGAGTTCACAGCCATGTTTTTACTTATTTTTTCTCGTTGGTTAAGCTACTATGTTCAGTTTGTTGACCTATGTGAAAACTAAGCAACTTTTTTTTTCCCCTCATTTCTGAGAAGTAAGTATGTCTGAGATTTCCAAACAGGCCTTCATCACAGAAAGATAGCTAATTGCACATTAACTCATTTACAGAGTGGCTTTTTGTCCTTGAAAATCAAGGGATTAGAGTATTTGATCGTAACACATCAACACTTCATGCCAAGGCAGTAATATGCAGCACAAGAATGGATTGCGAGTTCCCTGAAATTAAG